>VBSM01003204.1:54440125-54530180 GCA_008086735.1 Cheirogaleus medius | reverse complement strand
GCACCCGGAACTAGGCGCCATCTTGTAATGGCGGAACACCGCGCCCCACAGCAAACCTCTTTCAACTTCATGGCTAAGAATGAAGAAAGACAAATTTCCCAAAAGAGATTCTAGTTTCTGTTTCTAGATGGAAGAGGAATGAATCCTGAGTAGCCAGATTCACATGCCCAATATATATTACTATATATTCTCATGAGGAGAATTAAATAAGACAATACATTTAGTACAAAGCCTAGCTTATTGTAGATACTCGATGAACGTCCATTGTGCCATCCTCTCCTCCTTTCTTTCCCTTCTGTTAAGACCAATTCTATTTTATCTCTATCATTCTAGTAAATTGGCTTTATAGTAGAACTTTCCAATTTTCAACATAAGACCCCTGGTTTTCTTTCACTTCTACACGCTTTTTTGGCCCCTTATGGCAGGAAGTCTTCCCAACTATTAGCAGGATTTGCTTCATGTTTTCCTGGTGTGTTAGAAGTTTCTAGAAAATGAAGCCATGTTATTTAAGGAGGTATATGAACTCTCTTTCCACCATAGGGGTGGATTATTATCCACCTAAAAATCAGCTGGAGCCTGCAGGGGTGAGCAAGTCTCCCAGGAGCCGTGCAGGCTGTGTGGTTGTTCTGTGAGTAAGTAAGTGCCAGTGCGGTAAGAAAAGTATTAGGCTGGGAAACACTTAGGGATGGGGTGGGAAGATTCAAGTTCTGACTCTGCCACCTAAATGGAAAGGTGTTGCTGGAAGGTCTGCTTGGATCCTGCTTCTTCACCTGCTACGTACCTCACCATGTGTTCTAGATGGTTTCTGTTTGCCCCTCTGATCCACTGTTCACCCTCTGCACCCTGCTTTGGCTTAGGAAGGCTGGCCTGTGTGGGCTTCTGGCTCCTGGTTAGGCTCAGCCAATGGGGAGCAGCAGGAGATGAGCAGAGGAAGGGAGGAGGGAGAAAGTCAGCAGTTCTATTTCTCTGGCTCCTCTTCATCACCCATCTAAGGTCCCAGATCTGTCAGACTCTACAGAGCTCTCTCTGCCTCTGGCTTCCTGTGACCACTTCCTTCCCTCCTTCCTTCAGACCTGGGGGTGGGAAGAACACCCCAGTGCTACTGCCCTGCCCTGGGGCACTGCACTATGTCTTGTGGTTTCCCTATACCCAGCCCACACCCTTGTAAATAGTCTCTCATGAATCTGTCCTTAAACAACTGGATTTGAGTGTGTCGTCACCTTTCTGCAGGGACCCTGACACTTACACGTGGTGACTGACTGTTTGAGTGATGTGTCCGAGCTTATAAAGCTCTACAAGATAATCTTATCTCAAGTTATTCCAGTTATTTAATGTATGTAGTGATTAAGTACATGGGCTGCAGAGTTCCTAAAAATATGACTTTGGGCAAATAGTATAAGCTTTCTGTGCCTCAAGTGCCTTTATCTTTAAAGTGGAGATGATAATAATGATATCTGTCCTACAGGTTTATCGTTTTCCTTAGGCTAAAACAACACATACAGTGAATATAAAGCACTCAGCAAAATTCCTGGTGCATGTTAGTGCTCAGTGAATCTTACCCATTGCTGGTAAGAATATTTGCCTAAGGTTGGATTATCCTGAAGCAGACACTGAGATAGAGTTTGGGGTGCAAAATGCTTATTAGGGATCAACACCTGTAAAATATGGGGAGAAAACAGAACTGAACATAGGAAGAAATTGACCTGTGAGACGGACCCCGTGAAACTTCAGTCCCCCCAGCAGTGAGCTCCGGACTGAATGTTGTCCGTCAGAGTGTTCCATATAGAGCCCAAACGGACCAGCCTTTGTACCCCTGCCTCCTCCAGTCACCAGGTGTTGTCTGCATGGGAAGGGCATGGCCTTAGGTACCTCTCTGCAGCTAAAGCCAACCCTGAAGGAGCTGATGACTGGAAGCTGTTGCCCATGAGCCGGGCAGCAAAGTCCATCCTTGAAGGGGAATCTGGGCCCTGCAGCTCTGTTTACCATGGTGCCCTTCAGATCCACTCCTCCATATACACCCAGGATTCCGCTGGGCCCCTCTTTCTGAGAGGAAGTTAGAAGAGGGAAGTTAGTGGGTTGAACTGCAGTCGAGGCTGTTGCAGTTGGTTTCAGAACCGCCAGTTGGTGCTCATCTCTCTTTCACTATTCAGTCTCGGTTGTCCTCACCTCAGTTATCCCCTCTGCCTTGATGGGTTACCTGTTAATGAGACCTAGCCATCATGCTCAAGGGGTCTGAGCACTGGTCACTATGCCCTTCACAGACCAGGGGCGGACTGGGCAAGGGAGTACCAAGTGGGTCACCTGGGTTCTGTGTGTACTCCACCCCGCTCTGTGTATAACAGTCCTACATTCTCCTGAAGATCATGGTCATTACTCCTGCCTACATGGTGACTTCTCTTCTTGCCTGCTGGTCCCTGGACACAAGTTCAAAGTGCTCAGGTGTCAACTGTATCTGAAAGTTTAATGGGACTCTTGCTGTGTCTCCTGGCAATGAAAGTGTACCCCATTTGGGAACGAGAACTTCTAACTGAATAGAGCCCAGAGATGTAGGAATGGAAAGCACAAAGTTCCCCAGTGGGTGACAGAGAGTGATGGTAAGTGAGGCTCCCGCTGCCTCTACCTTTTGGTTCCTACACACATACATTCTTCCTATGGGAGGCACAAGGCCCTGTAAACATTTTTGATTTGATTTGTATGCTACACAGAGAAGGATGGCACCCCATCATTACAGATTATTGTTTGGGCTGGCACTTTATGCCTTTAGCAGGCCACTTGGATGCTCTATCAGGCTGGCAGTTTCTGGGTACTGTAGTATATGACAGGACCAGTGGATCCCATGGTCAGGGGCCCACTCTCACACTTCCTTTGCTATAATGTGAATCTCCTGGTCTGACTTGGTATTTGGGGAATCTCATGCCATTGGAGCAAGCACTCCTTGCTCGGATAGTAATGTGGGATTAGGTCTGTGGCTAGAAAGTCAAACCCATTCATGAAATAAGTGGCTATTCCAGTGAGAAAGAACCATTGGTCCTTCCAGGATCTAATGTATGCAACTTGCCACCAAGTGGCCAATTTGTGTGTCCTTGAGGAATGGTGCCATATTGGGGGCTCAGTGATGGTCTCTGTTGTGGGCATATTGGATATTTGGTTGCAGCAACAGCTAAATCAGCCTTTGCAAGTGGGGTGCATGCTGTTGGTCCCATACATAGCTTCCATCTCTGCCATTGTGGCTGCTTAGTTGATGTCCCATTGTGCCAGCACTGAGGTAGCCAATGACAGAGACTAGCTCATGTTAGCTGGATAAATCATTTTCTCTGGTGGGTATTAACAAACACACACAAAAATCTTCACACTTCTTGCCCATTCCCATATATCCATCCACATGACTAAATTCCAACTTTCTTTTCCCTGCTTTTCCAATCTCTTCCCTTCCAGATCTCAGGCCAGTGGTCCAGGCCATTCAGTGCTATCCACCAGGCCATATGTATTATTAATAGAAATGTGGGTCTCTTCTCTTTCAAACAGAGAAAGTGAATGACCAGGTGCACTGCCCAAAGCTCTTCTCATTGGAAGGATTTTTCTCTCACTGCCATCATGTAAGTCTTTCCCTGAAGATAGTACAGCTGCATCCACATATAGAGCCAATTCATCTGTAAACCAAACTCAGTTTTGTCCTTCTGCAGCTGTTCGTAAAGGATCTCTCACATAGACACAGGTGTGAACTGAGAGAGGCACCCTTATGCAACAGTGGTGGTCACCGTGGGAGTCTGAGCTGCATCTATGATCATGCTTAAAGCAAAACATAGTGCTTCCAACTTCTGATCAATTGTTGCTGAGCCTATTGGACTTCATGATTTGCTATATCTGATAGGATGCAAATCATAATGGGCAGTTCTGGTTTTATGGTTGTTTGGTGGCCGATGTTTAGGTGTTCTCTCCCTCCCACAGTCTAGTAACATGTCAGGGGTTGTTTTTCAGAAGGTGTGTGTTTCTCTGTTGTGAGTAGCGTGATCTTGGTGATGAACTTCAGGTGGCTGTGTTGTGATTCTCTCAATGGGGCTTGTTGCAAACTCCACATGATAACTGTTCCCACAACCGACACCTGCGATATTACAGTCTCCACTAATTTCTATGTCCTATTCTATGTGTCATGGTTCCAGTTTTTCCCAAATAGGGTCCTGACATTGGTTTTACCTACCTGCCTTGATTGGGTATTTAACTGCATTTAAACCCAGCCTGTCTGATTTGGGTTTGGTTCTTAACATTCTTGGCCATTGCTCTGTACCCAAAGTGGCCCTTTGTCTTTTATACCTGGCTTTCAATTTCTTGGAATTGAAATTTCTTACTCAGTTTCCTACTCACCCTCAGATGTTCATTATCTTTCTGTGGCATGCCAGTGGTGCTTTGCAAAAGTCATCAATACCATTATTCTGATAGTTCTGGTTTCCTTCACATGTCTAAAATGCCTGGTGCATCACAACCATGAATGCCTCCCTTATTCTCATTCACCACCCCAATCTGCTTCCAGTAAAAGCTTGACAGTTGGACTGCCAGTTTGTGCCAGAAGCTGTCTACACTCCAGCTACCACCCAGTGGTGGGGTTCTCAGTTACTAGCTTAAAGGTGGATGATCCAGCTCCAAAACTGCATGTGACTATTAATTCTTTCTTCTAGAAAAACTCTTGCATGTTAGATTCTTTGGAGTTTAGTGTATGATATTTATGGCTCAATGCCTGTGATAAGAAAGGTGTGGCAGGAAAGCGAGATTGGACGAGGAGGAGGGGAACTACAAAACAGACCTGACAAAGCCTTAATTAGCCTGGCAGGGAGTAAAAATGACACATCAGATTCTTCCACACTAAGCCCAAATGACTATGCCTTTAGACCCCTGCCATTGACAGTCACATGGTAGAGCATGTCATGGGAAGTGTGTGGCCTTAGATAACGTGGCTTTTTGCAACTGAGGCAAACCCCAAAGAGGCTATTTGCTCACTGCAGCTGGGCAGCAAGTCCTTCCTTGAGGGGGGATCTGGGCAGCACATCCCTGTGCCTACCACATATGCTATTGTTCAGGGGATTCCATCATATGAAGTGGTATCAAACATAATTGCAAGGCCACTTCTTCATGACTAGAGTGATATCATCCGCATGTCATCATAAAATTCTCTTGTGATGGGTAGAGTTGCCAACTTGAGACAGAAAAGCTTGGATCACCATTTCCCCAGAAGCATCTTCCTGTCCTCAATACTTCCATGAGAAACTCTGAGCGTTAACAGTGCTTAAGTCAAATCCATTTTGGAGGTACTACATGCTACATCTCTCCCGGAGATTCATGATGACGGTGGTGTATTTCAAACTTCGAGAAGTCCTGCATTAAACACACACGTTTAATTTGTTTCACTCGGTGTTTCTAGCACTTATTTGATTATGGGAACCAGCCCCACCTCTTTGTTGGTGATATCTGTCAACAATTTATGGGAACAGAATTTGTAGGAACACACTTAGGACAACGTTGGGCTAGAGCACTCCCAGTTGTGGGCCCCAAGGAATCAAGTCACCTCTATGTTAAACAGCCCACATGTCTATTGACAGAAAAATAGATAAAGAAAATATGGCATACACACAAAATAGAATATTATTCAGCCTTAAAAAATAAGAAAATCCTGCCATTTGCAACAACCTGGATGACACTGGAAGATATTATGCTAAGTGAAATAAGCCAGTTACAGAAGGAAAAATACTGCATGATTCTACTGATATGAGGAATCTAAAATAGTCAAACTCACAGAAGCAGAGACTAGAACAGTGGTTTCCAGGAGCTGGGGAGGAGGAGAAATGGGGAGTTGTTCAATTGGTATAAAGTTTCAGTAAGGCAAGATGAATTAGTTCCAGAGATCTGCTGTACAGCATCATGTCCATAGTCCACAATACTGTATTATGCACTCAGCATTTTGTTAAGAGAGTAGATCTCATGTTAAATGTTCTTACACACACACATACACAGACA
Organism: Cheirogaleus medius; assembly: GCA_008086735.1. Lineage (NCBI taxonomy): Eukaryota > Metazoa > Chordata > Mammalia > Primates > Cheirogaleidae > Cheirogaleus > Cheirogaleus medius. The sequence goes on along the minus strand of VBSM01003204.1, from coordinate 54,524,174 downwards.
TAAGGAGATTTTGGAGGCAATCGATATATCTATTACCTTAATATTGTGGTAGTAGTTTCACAGGTATACACATATGTCCCAACTCATCAAATTTTATACACTAAATATGTGCAGTTTATTGTGTATCAATTATACTTCAATGAAACTGTTTTTTAAAAAATTCAGCCCTGTGTTAGGGCAGTGAGAACTAGCTTTATCCATTAAGCTTGGCCCTGGAAGTGACAGGCGGTCCCTAGAGGGGCAAGAGGTTTGAAACAGGGAAAAATGCTTGTTGAGGAAATGCCGCTGTCCCTTGAAGGGAAGAAATGAAGTGCTCAGGTAGACAGTCCCCAACCAAGGAGGAAGGTGGGGAATAACAGCAGTCAGAGTCTGAGGATACAAGCGCTGCTTTCAGCCCGTGGCTGCAGAGGCCAGGGGCCATTCTCTACAGAGCGGGCAGAGGCTGCCCTGCAAGAAGCAGATGGCAGGAGAGTTCCATGGTCAACAGCAGGATACGTGGGCAGACTTCCAGGCCAAATGGATGCCTTGGCTTCTGGCTGGTCCAGCTGTTGCTTTTGGTCTTTTCATGTAAACAAATCTAACATCAGTTTAGAGAAACATTTATATCAATAAGCACCATGAATGGAACGTGTACTTGGAATTGTTTGCATATTACATCACTTTTGAATATCACGATGACACCTGTTTGCACAGTATTTACTGATTAACCAGCTTAAACAAATCATGTGTAGAGAATTAATTTGTGAACGAGGAACAATTTAAGCGTTTAATATTTTCCACATAAATAGTCCCTTTTAGACTCATAGAACTTGAAGTCCATAAACATTAGTTTATAAACATCTAAACATATTAGGTTAAAAGTGGCTTTCAAAAGCAGCAAGGGGAAAAAACAATGGAATATTTGGAGAAAATAAATAATGATCAAAAGGTCACAGAGAAATATCAGTGGTGTCCCCAAACTGGGAAAGCAAAACACACCTATTTTCTCCTTTCTGCAGCAACATTTTTTCCCCACACGTGACTCAGGCATGTGACTGTACAGGCTTTTAAAAAATGTACTAATACATTATTTTCTGAATACATAGGAATTTTTATTGTATAAAATTATATAAGTGGAAAAACATGAGTTCTCCATGTTTCTTATTTCTACAGTTGCATTTACAAAGAATGGCTTCCTCTCTAGGAAGATGTGTTTACTTGATAACTTCCTATGGTGGACAAGTAGTATGTCACTTAGGATTGACACACTGGTATCTCTCCTTCTATTATGTGACTTCAATAAGTCTGTATTTCCCAGTTCCTGTAGGATCTGCATCTCTCTAGGACCATACAACTGAGTTTTGACAATGGAATGGTCAGAATCCATGAGTACTACTTCCAGGCTTGGTGCATAAAAACCTCCCCCACAATCCTTCATCCTGTCTTCTACTATCTCCTGGCAGCAAGCAGGGGTCTGGTAGAAGATTCTGAGGTTACAGGAGAGGGTGAAGCTACATGGAAGGACGTCCACTGACCAGGAGCATGTACATTATATTTGGCTTGAGTAAGAAATAAACATATTTTGGTAAGCTTCTGAAGTTGTGGGGTTTGTTTGTTACAGAGACCAGCGATGTTAACTAACACAACAAGTCAGGGTGATTATTGTTTCGATTGTCATTAAAAAGACTATCACAACTAAGGGAGGGGAGAAGTAGGGAGAGACTAAAAGCAAAAAAAGGGAAAAAATCCATCTTTTAATTTATTTTCTTCTTCCTCCTCTTTAAATAGAAAGGAGGAAGGTCTCAGAGATTAAGGCTTTTTCACATATTCATTTTCCCACTATAACATCACATCAATCTCTAATTTTGACAACTGAGGACATGGAGTCTCAGAGAAGAGCATTGCTTTTTAGTGTCACATTAGTGAATGGTGGAGCTGGGACTTGAACTCAGGCCTATTTATATCATGCCATGAGCCAGTGCATATTTTATCTAATTCATTACACCAGAAGCTTTGAGCAACTGAAATGTGAATGTGAAGAATGTCAGAAAGGTGATGATTAAGACAGAGAACTAGGACCCCAATCCCAGCACAGAATATCTGAGTAATGTTAGACAAGTCATTTAACCTCTCTATGGCTTATTTTCTCATCTGGAAAATGTAGATGTTGGCTTTAAAACAGTTTGCAAAATATATTCCGCAAACTTCCAGGATTTCAAAGAAGTCTTGGGCAGGAGTGGAGGGGGAGAGACCAGGTGTCCTGGACTTTAGCCCACACATCATTTCAACAAGGACCACTCTGCATCACCTTTTCATGTATGTTAGGGTTCCTTTCAGATGTACGTTTATGTATAGGCTTTCATTTGATGAAATAATACAAATTTGAAAGCTGGAAGTTGGACTTCCAATTCTGTACTTGTAGGACTCTACAGATGGGAGCACACAGCCCAGAGATGTTGCTGAAGGCATTGCCCAGCGTAGCTCTTTGGTTATTAAATTTTGTCCGTTCTCAAGTCTGATAACTCCACTTCATTTGATGGACTTCTGTTTTAGCTGTGCTCTTTTGAAATGTTACTCTCCACAGTGCCCTACAGAGGAGAAAATTCTATTATGCAAAAAACCTCCACTCCATGTGATATCACCACTTTGCTTCACCTTTCCTGCCCTCTTATATTCCACTGCCAGCCTTTTGCAAACATAATTCAAAATGAATATTGCCTGTTTCATCAAGACTGGAATTTGAGGCTTTGCTTGAAACCACCTTGGCATATTCTTTAGGCCAGGGGGGAACCAGGACAAAGTGAGGCTTGAAACTTCTGAAATGTTGGGTCTCTTCATTGCCTTTCAGCTCCTCCCAGCTCCCACTTCCCGCCTGCCCAAATTGCCAAACCTTCAAACTCCTGCAGCTTCCTGTTGCACGTCCTTCCATTGAACTCTAGCCAACCTTTGCTTTACTTTACCCTGAGTGCTGTTTCTGCTCCATTCTATTAAGAGGAATTGGTGGAGAGTAGATAGTAATGAGTCCTTTTGAACTGCATGCTTAACTTATTTTGTTGTATCTGAAACTGCCAAAAACCAGACAGTAGCTTCTACATGGATTTCCATTTCGGGGGAAATGGAAAGGACGTTGGGGAAAAGGACGTCCACTGACCAGGAGCATGTACATTATATTTGGCTTGAGTAAGAAATAAACATATTTTGGTAAGCTTCTGAAGTTGTGGGGTTTGTTTGTTACAGAGACCAGCGATGTTAACTAACACAACAAGTCAGGGTGATTATTGTTTCGATTGTCATTAAAAAGACTATCACAACTAAGGGAGGGGAGAAGTAGGGAGAGACTAAAAGCAAAAAAAGGGACGTCCATTTGCCCCAAGGTCTAGGGCTGCCCATCTCTGGTGTCTATGGGGCAAAGGGGTCCTTTTGTGAGGAGTCATGGCTCCATGGCTGTCTGGTGAAGGTTCCTTGTAGTTAGAGCATCTGTATTGTGAAGTCAAACACTGATGAGCTCCTTAGGTCTACTTTGCTATTGTCAGAAATTCTTACCTTGTATTTGGTGGCCTAGGAAGAGGCTTAGTGCCATTTTTAAGAAAAAAGAATGAGATAAAACATGTAGTATGAGTGCCACCTCTGATTGACTAAAAGACATAATTTTGAAGCAGAATCCCTTATTTATAGGGATTCTGAATTACAGCTCAGCAGAAGAAAAATGTCATAATTGAGTTTTACAATGACCAGCAGGGATACCACTGAGGAAGTAGTGGGCTTGTGTGCTATGTATCGGCCAGCCCTGATCTAGTTCAAATCCTTCATGGCACAGATATTGAAATCAAAGCTCAGGGAGGATTTTTAATGAAGAGAGAATTATTTCGCTGTCAAAGATAGCAACATCTGAATCCATACTTTTTATGTAACCCTGGGCAGATCACTTATGTTTCAGAGTTTTATTTTCTTTGTGTGTAATAATGCAGTTAACAATATCCCCCTCACATGCTGCTTATGATAATTAAACAAAATTATGCATATGAAGTTATCCATCTATCTGTTACATGTTCTTTAAATAAATGTTTCCTCCTTCCTTCCACAGGAAACAAATAAACTTGAAATGTAACATATGATGACAATTTTTTCTTCTTTTCCCCTATAAGATCAATGCATCTTAATTCAGTTCCAGGGAATTGTCTCGTAACTATTTTAAATTCCATTCTCGTTTATATCCTTAACTGGAACTAACATAGCATCCCACAACAAAAGACTCTCATGTAGCAAAAGCAAATTGAGTACCCAGTGTATACCAGGCAAAGCATGATTTGTTTTCAAGAAAATTGTAAGACTAATGCTGCTGATTACATAAATGGTAATTTATATTGACTTTTCCAACAGCAAAATTCAAGATAGGGATGCCTAGGAATGTGCCTTTAGTTTATTCTAGGATAGTTTTCTAGGGATCTAGCACTGAGGATTTCAAACCTTCAATCTAGGTCTCTTATTACAAGGAAATTTCCACATCAACTCAGTTTTGGGGAGCGTGATCAGAAATGTGAGGGCTGATATTTCTTTCACCCAACCCTAAGTGATGAGGATCTGAAGCCCAAGCAGATAGTAGCACCAGAAATGCATGACTCTGACCCTTTCTTCCTCCCTGTGGTTAAACAAGCGATAGCTATAGGACCAGCCCTATCTGCACACAGGAGTTAAGTCCTTCAGAAGTGTCAAGTGTCTGTCAAAAGTAGGAAAATTTGGCTTGGCTCATGTAAGAATATGCCAGGGAGACCATTTGGTGTTATTGACCTTCGTGTCATTTGGAACCAGAGATGTGTGACCAGAGCACTCTCTGGCCATCTTTTGCTTTATTTTTCCCTGAGTGCTATTTCTGCTCCATTCTGTTAAGAGGAATTGGTGGAGAGGAAACAGTAATGAGTGAACCTTTTGAACTCCACACTTATGTCTTGCTAGCCAAAGAGAAATGGGTTCTTTACTTCCAGCTTAAGTTTAGCAACTCTTGGAGAAGTCATCTGATTGTTATGACTTGTGTCGCATGCCTATTCTTGAGCTATGTCCACACTGAGCCATGAGGATGCTTTTATGGAGGAGACAGGGAGAGGCAAGTGACCTGGATACTGTGACTGCCAGCTCCTGCTAGCATCACTTGAACTGAAGAACACTTTATCAGGCCCCCTTGGTGAATTGCAGCCCAAACCTTTAGGATCTGTTATCATCCACAGATACCTATTGTCCTTTAGAAAGATAGCTCTTAGCCTGATACTGGGCCTTAGTAGAAGCTGAATGCTTGACCATGGGATACCAAGTTACCATATAACCTGAGCTGCCTGTCATGAACTGGGTGTTATCTTTTTCACCAAGCAATTAAGTAGGGTGGGCACAATATGCACAATATTCCATCATCAAATGGAAGTGATATACATGTGATTAGGCCCAAGCAGACACTGAGGCACAAGAAAATTACATAAGAATTGCATAAATAAGTGGTTTAAATATTCCCAGTCCCACTCCTACTCCACTGCCTTCTCTCTCCCAGTCTGCACTTGTGAGAGTTCCCTGTGATCAAGTGACAGAGGAAGAGAAGATCTAGGCCTGGTTTAAGATGGTTTTGCAGGCTATGCAGTCACCAAAGTGGGCAACAGCAGCACTATACCCCTCTCTGGGACATCCCTGAAGAACATTGGTGAAGGGAAATCTCAGTGGGAAGAACTTTGCACTGCACCTAGCTATGCACTTTTTTTGGAAGGAGAAATCAATTATATACCGATTCATGGGCTATAGCCAATGGTTTGGCAGGATGATCAAGGACTTCGAAGGAGCATGATTGGACAATTCCTGACAAAAACATTGAGTGAAGAGGTATTTGGATAGACCTCTTAGAATGAGCCTAAAAACATGAAGCTATTTGTATATCATGTGAATGCTCACCAAAGGGTGACTTCAGCAGAGGAGAACTTGAATAATCAAGTGGATAGGAGGACCTGTTCTGTGGACACCAGACAGCCTCTTTCCCCAGCCACCCCCGTCATTGTCAATGGCCTCCTGAACAAAGTGGCCATGGTAAGAGGATGGCAGTTATGCATGGGCTCAGCCAAATGGACTTCTACTCCCCAAGGTGGACCTGGCTACAGCCACTACTGAGACCACCACTGAGACCACCACTGAGACTACAGCCAACAGAGACCAATGTTGAGCCCCAAACTTGACACCATTCCCTGGGGTGTTCAGCCAGTTACCTGGTGGAAGAAGGTTAAGTAATGTTTAAGGAGGTATGTATGGGTGCCAAATTGACAAGGAGTGGACTTGTGATGGTTAATTTTATGTGTCAACTTAACTGGGTTAAGGGATGCCTACGTAGCTAATAAAACATTATTTCTAGGTGTGTCTGTGAAGGTGTTTCCAGAATAAATTAGCCCGTAAATCAGTAGACTGAGTAAAGAAGATTTGCCCTGATTAAAGAAGATGTGCACTCATCATCCTTCCCTTTGCGGACCCAGATAGAACAAAAAGTGGAAAGAAGGACAATTCTCGATTTTTCATCTTGAGCTGGGACAACCATCGTCTCCCGTCCTCAGATATCAGGGCCTCTGGTTCTCTCTCCTTTGGACTGGGAATTATATTATTTGTTCCCCAGGTTCTCAGACTTTTGAACTCAGATTGAATTACATCACTGGCTTTGCTGTTCTTCAGCTTGCAGATGGCATACTGTGAGGCATAACCATGTGAGCCAATTTTTCATAATAAATCTCCTATCTATCTATCTATCTATCTATCTATCTATCTATCTCCTGTTAGTTCTCTTTCTCTGCAGAATCTCACTAACACATAGGGGTAGCTATGGGTAGTATTATTCTGAACAAATGAAGCAAAAAACATCTACTTTAGTGAGGACATCCAAATTCCATCTACAAGAGGGAAGACAGTGAAGATCTGTCCAGAGGGGTAGAACCTATAGTCATTGATGGCATCCTCTGAGGTGTGTTTGGTACTCTTATACCAAAGTCTACGGAGAGCAAATAAATTATACTCCTAAACCAAAAGGAAAACAGAGTAAAAGGAGAAAATGAGAATACCAATTTGATTGGAAGTTAAAATCCATAGTAGGTCCTTGACTCTTAAGAGAAATTTCAAGAATTTTCTGATTGATATCCACATGTAAATTTTGTATTATGGCTAAATTCACATAACATTAACCATTTTAAACTGAACAGTAGCATTTGGTACGTTTGCAATGTTGTGCAACCACCACCTCTATCTAGTTTGGAAAACATTTTCATCACCCCCAAATAAAGTCCCATACCCATTAAGCAGTTACTTCCTATTCCCTTTAACTCCCAAAACCACCAATCTACTTTCTGTTTCTATGCATTTACCTGTTTTGAATCTTTCATATAAATAGAGTCTAACAAAATGTGAGCTTTTGTGTCTGACTTCTTTCACTTAGCACAGTGTTTTCATGGTTCATTCATGTTGTAGTGTGTATTAGTACATCCTTCATTTTTATTGCTTAATATTCTAATATATAGATGTATCACATTTTTAAAAATCTATTCATATGTTGAGGAACATTTGGGCTTAGACTATTGTGAGTGTTGCTGCTATAAACAATTGTGTACAGTTACTTGTCTGAGTATCTGTTTTCAATGCTTTTGGATATATACCTAGGAATAGAATTACTTTGCTTGGAATAATTCCATGTTCAACTTTTTAAGCAATTGACAGAACTGTTTTCCACAGCGGCTACCCCATTTTACATTCTCGACAGCAATGTATGAGGGTTCCAATTTCTCCATATCCTAAACAACACTTGTTATTTTCCAATTTTTTTCATATTATCCATCCTAGTAGGTGTGAAGTGGTATCTCATTGTGGTTTAATTTGCATTTCTTGAATGACTAATGATGCTGAGCATCTTTGTCAAATGCTTGCTGGCCATTTGTATAACTTCCTTGGAGAAATGTCTATTTAAATTCTTTCTCAATTTTTGATTGCATTGTCTTTTTATTATTGAGCTGTAAGAGTTCTTTAGATATTCTGGATCTTAATCCCTTATCAAAGATAAGGTTTTCAAATATATTCTCTCATTCTGTAGGTTGCCCTTTAACTTTCTTGATAATGTTTTATGCACAAGGGTTTTTTTTTTGTAATTTTGATGAGTCCAATTTATATATTTTTTATTTTGTTGCTGTGCTTTGGGTGTCATATCTAAGAAACTATTGTCAAGTCCAAGGTCATGAAGATTTATTCCTATGCTTTCTTCTAAGAGTTTTATAGTTCTAGCTCTTATATTTAGGTTGTTGATCCATTTTGAGTTAATTTTTATATATTATGTGAGGTAGGATTCCAACTTCATTCTTTTGTGTGGATATCCAGTTTTCCCAGCACCATTTGTTGAAAAGACTGTTCTTTCTCTAGAAAATGATCTTAGCACCCATGCTGAAAATCAATTGGCCATAGATGTATAGGTTTTTCTCTGGACTTTTAATTCTATTCCAGATGTTCATATATTTTTCAAAATTTACTTTAAGCATAATAAAGTTTCATTTGTCATGCAACCAAGATGATTCTGAATTCATCAGGTTAAAGCTTTGGGAGAATTTTTCAAGAGCACATTGCATCAGCCATCATTGGATGCTCAATGTGGAGATTCTTTCAGGGTTAGATTGCTCTATCACAGCATCTGATTTACTTTCAATATTATACTTTCCAACAAAATTCAGGTGCAAACTTTCCATGGAAATCTACATATGCCATTCTGGATGACTAATTTTGGATTCCCTGACTAGTCAACTCAATATGGGTCACCCTTTCCCACTTAGCTTTCCTGCTACCAACTTTTTTACATACACCCTCCATGGTTTGTCAATATCTTCTTTTCAATGGGAACTAGGTACTTAAAAATTGATGTTATTCTTCTTACTTTATTTTTAAGGAGATCTCATTTAAGTCAACATGTTTTGAGAGGTTTTTAGGGGAGTTCTTGTAGAAAGGAAGAAACTTGTAAAGCAGCTCTGTACTCCAGGCTTCCAAAATATGCAGCCACAGCAAAATATTGGAAAGACAATGAAACTGTGGTTAGCAAACTCTTTAAACCTTTTAGAATAGGTTATATGCCTGATTAGGTTTGTGATTGAAGATGCCAGTGGGGAACAAGGGCTCCATTTGATGTCAAGTGTGTGCTGCTTTTGTTATGTTACATGCCAGATATTTTTTTGATAATGGCAAGAAATTGTGCTTCCTTGATTTGCCATGAAAACCCTATTTTTTAGAAATGTAGTCCTTGGCATGGTATCAAAGCACCTGCATTTTCCTTAAATGGAGCTGCTTCTTGGGAGTTCCTACTTAGTAACTCAAAGTGGACAAGGTGTGAAACCATATTGTATTTATCTACATGACAACCACAATCCACTCCATTACTAATGGGAGCAATTGTGTCTCATTTTGAAAGGACAGTGTGGGTGGGAATGGAGTCAAGTATCACTGTCTCATATCCAACTCCTAATTTATGTCTCTCAAATCATCGTGGATGGAGGAAAGGAGAGACAAACAAATTCCAAATATCTGAGACTGAACTGTTGATGGTAAGGCTTTCATGATACTGTTGAACAAAATAAGCGCCTAAATATTAATTCCCCTTTGTGATTACCATGGCCATTCATTCGCCTCCTGGTATGAGGATGCTATAAGGGGCTAGGGAGGTACAAGTAGATCTGGACAAACCATTGGAAAAGATCCCCTTTTCCAACATATCCAGGGTATGATGTTAGAAATCAAACTATTTCTGTAATAGCTCTGTGGTGATCCTAGCTCTGCAGCCATGCACTTGATGCCTGCTGCTTGCCCAGATGTTCTTCTCTCAGCTGCCCAGTGCATGAGATTCCATCCCCTGAGTTTTATTCCTCTTATTTAAGGCTCCGATGACCTCTTAAATGAAAATATAAATAGATTAATACTGAAGTTATTGGGCTGATCTGTGCACTGGTGGGAATGAGTGTTTGCATTTCAGCATTCTGACATTTTGATAACGAGGTCTGATTTGGGGAGTACTGTGCACACATTGGAGAGGGGCAGTGGCTCAGTCTAGTGGAGCTTGGCTGGGGGTGAGCAACTACTCATTAAATTTGCCTCAGTTTGCCTGGGTTGATGATTGACTTGCACTTGTTGCCAAAAGGCAGGATTCCATTTTGGCTTATCATCCATTGGTAAAGTGTGGATGAAAGAGTGCGGAGTTTCAGTCGGGAGATCTCTCTGTTACTAGCTGTGTGATTTTAGACAAGTCATTTGATCTCTCCAAGTGACTGTTTCCACAGCTGTAAAACACGGCTAATACTTCTCTCTCACACTGATGTGAGGATTAAATGAGCCAACACCTATAAAGCACTATATAAATGTATTTCTATTATTATTGGAGGTATTTAAAACATCAGAGGTGAGGTATAAAATCTTGCAATCCACTCATTAGCTCTGTCAGTGGAGAGAAGAAGAAGGGATTAAATCTGGCAGGTACTAAGCTTTGAGTCTGATTTAAGTTCTTTCCTCCCACTCCCCTATTTGCAAAGAGTTTTCTTCCATTGTTGAGAGTCACTGGAGCTTGGGCCAATTACTTGTGTTGACAAGTCATTAAAGAAAGACGTACAAGCACCTGGCTCTGAAGTCTAGGAGCCCAACGGCACCTCCAGAGCCTACCAGGTTGTGTCCAAGGTTGGGAAGCTCTCTACCTGTTCTGCGTACACATGGGTCTGTTTGAGGTAGAGGCCTGGTGGTATTAACTCTGCTTTTAAGAGTGAAGAAGATTGAAACATTAGCAAGCTGAGCTTTTAAATTTATTTATTTACAGAAGTATAGGCTTTTTTACCATTATGTACTCACTTTGAGCACATGACTTACTTATAATGGTCAGCTGAGATTTACTAAATCCATATATGTAGCCATTATTGTATTTTGTCTATGACATGATAATTATAGAAAAAATTTGGTAAATCTAGGTTTTTATGTTTTTACATTATGCAAGGGGATCCTTTTAAGTCAAAGTATCTTAATAGCAGCACAAAATGATTGGGAAATGAACTCACACAATAGAATTAAGTTGGAAGACCATTTACTTAATACAGAACATATATACCTACCCCCCCCACACAACATCTACACACATATATACATATATATGTATTCACAGATGTTTGTGTATATATGTACATGTATAAACACCTATACATATGTACGTATAGATAAAAAATGATATCCTTGTAAATGTTTAATGAATAGCTCTCCAAATAAAACAACATTATAAAACCCCAGTTTTGTAGTATTTGGCAATTTCTATGGTGTAAATACTCCTACTGTGACCAATTTTAAGCTACCATGGTGATGCCACTGAATGTGGAGTAGGAAGAGATGTGCACAATCCGCTCATGCCAGCCAGCAAGGGCTGGCTTCAGCACAGCCCTGGGTAGACACACTCAGAGAATATCCGCTGGGTTGGTACATGCAGTACACACAGAAATCTAAAATCACACACGATGTGAGTCTATTAGTTCTGGTATTAATACCAGCCTCCCTTTACTAGGGAATTGCAGAGCTCTTTAGGTACAGCCTGAAAGAATTACCTTTGGCTCATGCCATCTGGAGTCTGCTTTTCCATCCTCATGATTCTTCACTTACCCTCTTCTGTGAGAAGCCTTCTAAAGGGTCTTGTATAGATCAGTCATGGAAGGGATTAAGCCAGGCAAAGTACCATTACTACAGATTCTCCAGGACAGTTTATAGTTTGTACATGACTCACTAACAGCCATAGGTTATTAACTACTGCTGTTAAGGGTACTCTTCAGTAATAGCAACCAGTAGGATATATATTATCATTATTGAGCACACACATGAACATACACATATATGCACACACCATTCTACTTTGTTTTGGTGGAACCATCGCTCATTCCCTTTCTGCCGTGCAGGCCTACAGCCAGGAGGAGAGGTTGCCCATGCCCTGTGACTTAGGTTGCTAGGAAGACATCTTCCTTCCTCCTCCCTTCAAAAGAATCTTCCCAACAACTGGAATACTTTTTCATTTTACATTTTCTACTCTGCCATTAGAGATCCTTTTGTTCCATTAATAATGTTTTCCTTTTTAAAAGCTCAGCTCACCTGAGAAGAAGTAACAGTAAGATGGGAGCACAGAAATGAAAAATAGGCAAAAATTCAAAGCTAAGTTTGATTCCCACACAATTCGGCCTAAGACAGCCTGCTAGATGACAGCCTTATTTCCCTCATTTTCTGAGCTCCCTGCAGCTTGTCTCCCCACCTCCAACTCATCCCCAGTCTATAGTTGATGCTAATTTGTAGACTCATTTCCTAAACCCTGAATCGTTTGGAAGGCTTTAGCAACGAGTCATCCTTAATTTATTAAATTCAACATTGAACACTGACCCTGCCCTTCAAAAGCTCACAATTTCTTGGAAGAGACATTAAATAGCAGAATAAGTACTAGGCAACTATGTACTTTTCCTACTAGAGTATTATTTCCAAAGGGCTGATAGAACCCAGAGAAAATATTATCCAGGAGTAATTAGTGGGCGCCCTGGAATTAGATGGGCTTCATTTCAAATATTGATTCTCATATTTACTAGTGGTGATTCTTTGGGCAATTTGCTTAACTTGTTTGACCACAAATTTTCCTAACAATGCCTATTACATAGGCCAAAAATGCCAATTACACCAATTACACTGCAATGTAACTTTAATGAAGCAGGCATTTTGTTCACTGTTATATCTCTACCAAGTAGAATAGTATCTGGTATATAGTAGGTGGTCATTATATGTTTATAAAGTAAGCCAGGTGAAGTGCCTAGTTTAGCGTCTGTAGGTACTCAATAAATAGTAGCTGTTGTTATTATAAAGATGGTTAGGACCACAGGAGTGTATGAGAACTCCCAGAAGACATAGGCAGTAATTCTGCCTGTGGGATTAGGAAAAAGTATAGAATTGTCATCTTGAATGAGACATAAGAGTCATCAGGAAGAGGAAGTCCAGTGGGTATTCCAGGCAGAGAAATATGGCAAGCATGAATGGTCTAACAATTCAAGAAAGAGTGAAATGCTAGATTGAATAGGGACATAGTGGCCTAAAACTGACCACAGCCACCCATAAACTCTACTGATAATCTAATTTTTTCTGGGTTAAGCACTGGGTCCCCATTTTTGTTCCCTAATAATGAAGGTTGCCACTTACATAGTACTTATTACATACTAGGCACAAAACACATATCGACTCATTAAATCTTCACAACAATCCTTTGAGATAGGTGCTACTGTTATCCATTTTAAGATGAGAAAAGTAAGGCAAAGAGGAATTGACTAACTTATCTGAGGCCCATAGCTAGTAAGTGAAGAATCAGACTTCAAGCTCAGACTTTATGGCTGCAGAATCTTGTCCTTAATGCATATACCAGGTAGCTTCTAAGTCACAGCCAGATTTTTTGGTCAACAGTAGTGCTGCTCACCAGTATATCCAGGCTCAAAGGCAGATGGAATCTCCTTGAAGTTATGGATGGCTACGTAACTTCCTTTAGGCAACGTAATTTGATCAGAAAAGATCTGGCATGCTTCTTGTATTCTCTCCCATCTGTAAAGAGGTTGTTTGCTCCAGATGGTTTAGCTACAGGATAGTAGAGCCTCTGTCAGCCTCAATTGCTGAGTGGCTGCATGCAGGACAGTTGCCTGGGAAAGATGTGTAGGATAGCAGGAGTATGTGAGCAAGAATTAAATGTTGTTATAGTAGATTTTGAGATTGTTTGCCACTGCAATGTTACCTAACCTCTCCTGACTGATATAGCTGCTTATGCCAGATCTTTATTCTGATTAGGTAGGCCCAGGGCTCAAATTTCTGAGCTAATCCTTCCTTTCTAAATCTTGCCTTAGCCCATTCACCTAGGCTCCTCTTTCTCTCTTTTTTGGGAGTAATTTGCATAATATCCCAGGCTTTTCCTACCAAATTACACATTTATTTTTCCTTGTCAATTCCACCTCCCCAGATGCTGAAGTTTTGGATCAGAACCCCTACCTCTACATTGACCAATCAGGTATTGCCTGACATTATACACATGGTCCTATGATATACTCAGATAAAGCACTATGCTTGATTTCTTTGGGCCCTGAAAACCACTCTATAGAGCATGTCTAAGTATTGCAACATTTCTTTGGTAAGCCTTTCTGGCTAGGAAAAATCATTAGTTCTCAGCTACACCTTCCTGTTAGCTCTTACTTCCTTACTGGATCATTGCTAATATCTGATTCTGGCTTTCCCTCATGCTGTCTCTTATTTATAGCCGCAGATCACTGATTACCTGTTTAGTTAAATCCACTGCACTTGTGCCCAGAATGCCCATGCTAGCAATTCAGAATTTCATGGGTATTGACGGAATAGGCTCAGCTTCCAATCACCCACTTCAGCATACTTTATTCCTTGGATTATAAAGTGTTCTTCCTATTCTGCTACTACCAAAGATGAAAAACTAAAGTTGACATGGATTTTTAAAACCTTAAATCTTGGACAAGGAACCGAAAGAGAAAGTTTCCGTAAACAAGAGTAAAAACTTGCTTTAGTTACAAATAATTGTGGCAGGCCAGAATTCTGCAATGGCCTCCAAGATTCTTACTCCCTGGTGGACAAGCTCTGTATAATCCATGCCCTTTGTGAATACAATGGGATATCGCTCTCATAATTATGTTACATTTTATAGCACATTTTATAGCACAGGGGATTTTGTAGAGGTAATTGAGGTTTATAATTAGTTGGTTTTCAGTTAGGCACCAGGGAATTTTCATGAGTGGGCTTGACATAATCATGTAAGGCCTTAAAAGAAATAAGCAACAGCAGCAGCTGGAGATGAGCACAGCGCCACATTGTGAACTGCTCACAGAGGGTGCCACGTGGCTAGAACCTGACAGTGATTTCCAGCTGACAGCCAGCAAGAAAATGGGACCTTAGTCCTACAACCACAAGGAACTGAATTCTGCCCACAATGAAACGAGCTTGGAAGGGAGCTCTCAGCTTCAGATGAGACCATAGCCCGGGCCAATCCCTTGATTTCAACTTTGCATGATCCTGACCAGAGAACCCAGTTAGGCTGTGCCTGGAATTCTGACCCACAGAAACACTGAGATAACAAATGTGTATTGTTTTAAGCTGCTAAATGTGTGGTAATGTGTTATGCAGCAATATAAAACTTACATAATAATCAGTTGTTTAAATGCAGGACAACAGATAACTCATTGGATACTTGTATACATGAAAAAGAAAAATGAGATTTGGTAAATAAAAGGTCAATATGAATGCCTTCGAGTTGATAAAAAGTAAAAGTAAACTTAGATTTTACTGAGTGAGAAAACAATAGTCTCGCTGATTTTCCTGCAGAATAATTCAGTGTAAAGTTATATTAACTTTTTTCATTTAAAAATTGCTATATTACTTTTTAACAGCTTTATTGATATACAAATGACACACAAAAAACTGCACATATTGAAAGTGTATAATTTGATAAATTTTGACATAAGCATGCACCTTTGAACGATCACAATAATAAGCATGTGGGCATATCTATTACCCCCCAAAGAAAAACCTAGCTCCTTGGTAATCCCTTTGTAATCTTTCTCTGCACACTGGGGAACATGGCAACTTAAATCAAGAATATTAAATAATTTTCAGCTCTTTCTTAAAGTTTTCTCCACATAGCAAATATGTTAAAAATAATCTCCTTTGTAGATTGGCAGTTGCAAGTCTGACCCAATGTAGAACCCGTGGGGAACCGGGGAATAGTAGAAAGGGGCAAATAAAAAAGACTCCCATACCCCCATTTGCAAACAAATGGCTCACTGCAACCATTACGAGTTTCAGTGTCTGGACACGCCACTTTCCCAATCGTGTCCAGACAGTAGCACAACTTATATAACACATTAATTAGGGAAACAAGGTGCTCTTTCACATGTGGCCAAGTCCAGTCATCTATCCATCCATGCCTCTCACCTCCCAGCATTATTTACACACACTCATTAGCCTTGCTTCCTCTCTTTCTTCTCCAGGTTACTTTTGGATCTATGTGCTGCAGAGAAAATTAGTAATGGAGAGGGACAACAGTGACTTTTTTCTCTCCCTTGGTTATCTGTTAGATCATTCAGGTAGGAAATATTGATTTTTCAGAACTAGTTGGATATTTTTTTACTTCCTGAATGCAAAAGGCACTTAAAATATATTTTTTTCAGTGATGTATGTAACAGACATTATCACCTTCACTTTTTTGGAGTTCCTGGAAATGTAAGCTTCAAAAAGAGAATAGTAAAAAAATTGAGTAATTATCTTTGGTGGTTCATATTTCACCTGTATGAAGGTTGAGGTCTTTAGAAATAGCTTCAAGTAATTTTAGTTTGCTCCTCAATATACAGGTAGGAAGTTTTACAATTGAGTATGAGACAAGCCTTTAAAAAATCTACTCATTCCAATAAATTCTCTCGCACCTTAGGTGAGATGATGTTTTCAAGACTGCTACTAATGTTTCCTGATTTATAACATTTTACAATTCTTTAAGGCATTTCACTTATATTACCTCCTCTGATACTTTTGGTAATCCTGTGAAGCAGATGGAGAAAGTGGTTTCATTCCCATTTAAAGATGGAGGAAAACTGAGGTCAGAGAGATGAACTAATTTGCCAAGAGCTGCTCAGTGGTATTGCTGAAACTAAAATCCAAATTTTGTAGGCCTTTTCCTCACCCAGGACTATTTGTGCTTATTTTCCTGATAAGCATAATTTTAATAAACTGTACCAAATAGTAGGGAAGAGAAGATATATATTATATTATATTACATTATATTGAGTTATTAAGTATGAAATGTCCAATTTCCTTAAGTACTAATTTGGACAATTGATAACTCTGACATTTCACTTTGATACTTCTTGTTTTATGTTTATTGTGAAGGTGCATCCTCAGTCTTTCAAAGACACATTGTGGCTTGTGATTATCTTTCAAATTTTTTTTTAGAGCAATTTTTGTGAAACCATGAATAAGTAAAAAATTCATGTTATTTTCGAATGTGAGTTCCATAGTGGAACCAATGCAGCACAGACAGCTGAAAATAGCAACAAAATGTTTGGGAGGATGTGGCTAATGAATGCACAGTACTTTGATGGTTTGAGAAGTTCCGTTCTGGTGATTTTAATCTTGAAAATGAGCCACGTGGGTGACTTGAGACCACGGTGGATAATGATGAGCTGAAAGCTGTAGTGGAAGCGAATCTATCTCAACCTACGCGTGAATTACCAACAAGGTTTGATGTTACTATTCCAACAACATTGGACCATTTGAAACAAATGGGCAAGGTAAAGAAACTGGATAGATGGGTTCTGCATGAATTAAATGAGCATCAGAAGAGAAATCTTAAAGCTTGCCTTTCTTTTCTGTCACGACATAAAGACAAACCATTTCTACACTGTATTGTTACATGTGGTTAAAAATGGATTCTTTTTGACAATTGCAAGCATTTAGCACAATGGTTGGATAAAGATGGAGTGCCAGAACACAGTCCAAAACTGAATATTCATCAAAAAAAGCTAATGGGGTCTGTTTAGTGATCCAGCACTGGTATTATTAATATCCACTACAGCTTCATGAAACCTGGTCAGTCAATTACAGCAGATGTCTACTGCAACCAATTGCATGAAATGATGAGGATGCTTGCAATTAAGCGGCCAAGGTTGGTCAATAGAGACAGGCTAATCCTCTTGCAAGACGATGTTCGACCACATGTTGCACAAACAATGCTGCTCAAACTACACCAGCTAGACTTGAAAACTCTCTGTCACCTACTGTATTCACCAGACCTTGCACCAACTGACTACCACGTCTTCCAGGCTTTGGACCACTTCTTGCAAGGAAAAATATTCAATTCTCAACAAGCTGTGGAAAACGCCTTTCGTGATTTCATTGCCACTTGCTCTCCAGGCTTCTTTGCTGCTGGCATAAACAAGCTACCCTTAAGAAGGCAAAAGTGTGTCAATAGTTTGGGCACATACCTTGATTAATTGTACTGCTTCTTGTTTGAGATTTAATAAACTACACCTTTGATTAAAGGAATTCATTATAAGCAATTTCTCCATCTCAGACAAATCAAACTAGCATCATTACATGAAAATAAGTGTTTTGCTAAAACACCATTCAAGACAGTCCTGAAATAGTTAAGGGCCAAATTTAAATACCCAGTGTTTAGTTCCCTCTTGTGTAGGAAAAGACAAAAGCACTGCAGTTTTGCAAGTCCCTGCAGGCAAAGCAAAGAGTGGAAAACTCCTCCCCATCTGTGTTTATTATTGCAAATACTGTTTAATCTTCTACCTTAAGTTCCAATTGCCAGATTTTTTTTTCGTTAAAAAATTAAAAAAAAATGATGACAACATAAAAATAGAAGGTAAGGCTCTCTTAAGAGTTCTCATTGTCTACAGAATAATTCTGAACAAATCTTGTGCTCTGGGCTCCACCTGTCAGCTCCTCCAGGAAGGAGAAAGACAGAAGAATGGCCCTGTAATTTCCATGTGAATAGGGAAAACCATTTCCCAGATCCACTGCTCTGGGTAACATAAATGAAACTGTTAAAAGACATTCACCAGAGGCAGAGAAAAACCAACCAAACAAAAGGCAAACAGAAATATTTGTTTTCTTGGTCAGTCAGTGCCAAGAGTGGAAAAATAGAACATTTTTTAAGGTCGAGAAAGAAAAAAAAAATCTACCACATTGACACTGAAGTGACTCTAGGCCACCCCTTGTTCATGCTTCTGGCTCTCGTGGACTCTGGACACCCCATCAGTTGGTAGGATGAGCAGGAGACGTGGAGAAAGTAGATGAAAGCCAGGAAGCTACGTGCTGGTGGGGATGTGGGTAAGATGGAAGCTGAAGTCATTATGGCAAGCTTCCATCTGCGTAGGGAGATGAAATGGCTTATTTTGGGTAACCTGAGGCTTTAGTCCTATTAATGTGCAGGCACACCTTTTTCCTTTACCTTATTCCAGCTTGCACCTTCCTCCAGCCTTCACATGTTTCACACGGCTCCAGTTTCCCCAATACGCCCTCATCCAGTTCCACCAATTTTCTCACATAAACCACCCTAATCAGCCAAATGTCTACAGAAAACCTGGAACTGCTAAGAAATCTCTCCTCCCTCTTGCCCTCCATGCTTATGCTAAGCTGTGGCAGATCAGCCACAGCCATCCCATGATCAGCTGTGTTCCAGCAAGCTCTTAAAGTCTCCTCTGCTCCCTCTGGAGGGCAGCCCCTCTTGAATGTTCTTCTGATGCTCTGCCTTTCATCTTTTCTGCTCCATTGTGTCCTATATATTTCCATCAGATTAGGCTTTCTCTGATTCCCCTTTAATCACCCTTTTGCTCAAAACTTCTCAACAACTTGTTATTACAAACATATGAGAATCCAAACTTCTAGTCCAGCCTTCATGTATGTTGAGGGAGGTAGTCCACCATGGGCCAGAAGAATGCCTGTATGTCCTCTCTGAGGATGCCAACTGCCAGGCCTAACCGTCCTCTGCCCCTGAGCCATGTCCATAGCTAGTCATGTAGGCTACTAAGTAGGCACCTGCAGCCTGACTACTACGAGACTGCTTGTTCCTGGAGGAAGGGGACTGGCTTGGCTTACTGCTTGCTATAAAAGATGCTGAGCCTTTAGCTCTGGGTTCCTCAGTGGCACCACAACCCACTGCATGTGTAGTCATACTTGTGTCCATTGCATTGTCCCTTGGGGGAAGGGGGCTTTGGACAGGGGAGCCACTGGGATCACCATGATGCCCCTGCTGTTTGCTATGCTGTGAGTAATGAACTGTCTTGCCTGGATCCTTTGAATCTTGTTGTCTACTTTTGGCAACTATGGAGTTTTGGCAAGCTGACCTGCTGACCTGAATGCTTGTTTAGTCCATGGAGGTGGGTTTTTCCTGACAAGGTGTTTTCATTATCTGTCTCCCATGATTATTTTTGGTATTGAATATGTATTTGTTTAATGAATCAGCCAATACATGGATCCTCAGTGCTAGCTGAACCAAGCTGGGCCATTTCACTTAGAAACTCAATACTTACGCACTTCTGCCTATACTGTTGCCTCCACTTGAAGTTTGCCTTCCTTGTATCAAAACTTGTCTGAATTCTCCTCTTCCACTAAGAGCCATCTCAGCCATTCAAGCTTGATGTAACTAATCTCTTCTTTTGACCGCCCCCCTCCACTGGACATTAAATACACATCTCATGTGAAACTGATTACTTTTGTATTTATACATATATATTTAGGTATTTTCAATTTGCTTCCAAAACAATAGGAATGTTTTGGCTACTTAACATATGTCATGAACTGAACAATTTGCAGGAGGTATTGGAATTGCAAAGTTGAAT
The DNA here is from genome assembly GCA_008086735.1 of Cheirogaleus medius. Lineage (NCBI taxonomy): Eukaryota > Metazoa > Chordata > Mammalia > Primates > Cheirogaleidae > Cheirogaleus > Cheirogaleus medius. The sequence goes on along the minus strand of VBSM01003204.1, from coordinate 54,503,769 downwards.
GAGATATGGTCTCTACCCTCATCAACTCTCATTTGTAACAGAACAGTCTTGAATAAAGTTGTAAGTTCTATCACATGGATATATTACTAAATTGTTATGAAAATATAGCAGGGACTGCAATTAATTCTCTGTGAATGGAAGAGCTAGGAAAGCATCAGAAAAAAAGGGTACATTTTTTCCTGTCTTTGTCTTTTATGCCCGTGGGCACATGGCCTTACTAGTTTATAAATTATTACATCTTTGAATCTCTCACAATAAACCAAAACCTTCACTTTTTAGTGAATTTAGTTAAATATTAATATTTATTTAGTATATTTATTGAGCACTAGTAGGTACAAACGCAAGAAACTAGGAACCAGATAACATCCTTTTCCTATAAAGGTACTCTTGCTTTAGGGAAATGCAATCCCTTAGCAACTGATTTCTCTAGGGCTGTACCTGGAGCATCCCAAGGTCCTATGATGATGTGTGCCATCTACATTGAAGATGTTCACACTCAGGTTAAAAACGAACCATTGCTCTAAATTAATATAATTTCTTTCAATGGGATTGTCACTTTATTTGTATGGTTTCTGTATGTAGCATACTTCTATTCATCCTTAAAGGCTTAACTCAAATATTATCTCCTTTCAGTGTCTTCACTGATCTCTACACTCAAGAAGAATAACTTAACTGTTCCCTCCTCTCTGTTTGTGTCTTGTATGTGTGTGTGTGTGTATGTTTAATGTTTTGGTTTCCCTTCCACAGTGAGCTCCTTGAAGGAAAGTATTTTTCTCCACTTTACCAAGGGCTATTAAAGTGCCTAGCACTTAGAAGGTGCTCAATAAATATTTAATGAATGAATACAAAACATCTACCTCATTTAAACTTTTGATGCCTTGCTAGCAACTATAGCAAACAATTTAGAACTGATCTTTAAATGTTATTGTGACTAATACATGAGTCAGACTAGGCACTTGCACTCAGACTATGTAAAGGACTCTTACAAGTCAATAATAAGCAGATAGCCAGCCCAATAAAAAATTGGCAAAGATTTAAACAGACACTTCATAACAGAAGATTTGTAAATGACTAGTAAGTCATGAAAAAGATGGTCAATATCACTAGTCACCAGGGAAATGCAAATAAAACCATAGTGAGATACCATTTCCTGCCCTTGAGAATGGCTGAAATGAAAAAGACTGACAATATCAAGTGTCAATCAGAATGTGGAGCAACTGGAACTATCAAAACATTGTTGGTGGGGAAGTAAAAGTGTTACAGCTACTTCTGAGTCCAGTTTGATTGTTATCTTCTAAAGCTAACCATATACTACATTTACAATATGATGCAGCAATTTCATATCGGTAATTACCATGAGAAATGAAAACCTATGTCCACACAAAGACCAGTACACAAATGTTTACAGTAGCTTTAACCTTGAAACCATCTAAGTGCCTATCAACAGGTGATTTGAATAAAGAAAATGAGGTATATCCATACAGTGGAATTCCACTCAGCATTTAAAAGGAAAGAACTATGGAAACATGCTATGCAACAAGATGAGTAAACCTCAAGATCATTTTGCTGAGTGAAAGAAGTCAGATTAAAAATAGAATGCCCATGTATAACTCCATTTATATAAAATCCTAGAACAGGTAAACTTATCTATATTGACAGAAAGCAAATCAGTGGTTCCCCTGGGGTAGGGTGGAGGTAGAATGGCTAGAAAAAGGCCCAGGGAAACTTCTAGGGGTGATGCAAATGTTTGTTATCTTGACTATGGTGATGGTCTCACTGGTGTACATATTAATATATAGGTCAAACTAATCAAAGTGTAGATTTTAAATATCTACAGTTTATTATATGTAAATTGTGCCTTAATAAATTATATCTCCAGAAACCAATAAAAGTAATATTAATTTTAAAATATAAATACCACCTTTCTGATAGAAACTGTGAGAAATGAAGTGGTAAAACACTACCAGAAAAGTGCCATTAGAAACTACCTCCAGTAGTCGCCATGATGTTTGCCACTCTGAGCACCATCTGTGCACAGTCGTGGGGATGCCTGCTCCCCAGAGTAGCACTTGGAGCCCACTGAGATCAACTGCATGGCACAGGCCATGAGGATAACACAGGAAACACTGGGGAATGTTTAGAGAACTTTAACGTTCAATACATGTGTTGGGTTGGGAAAAAATCCCATCTGAGATATCTCTACGGCACATTTTTCACTAGTCTGAAATTCCTTAATAATGTTGGTGTTAGAAAACAAATAAATACCAGTATCATCCTCCTTGGCTACCAATATTACATCCAGCTTTTACATATAGGAATGATGTTTCGCATTGTGAAGCTACATAAGAATGAGGAGTGTTACAGTAGGGTTCTGTCCTTCAGAAACATATGGTTTATTGGAAAAACAAGGCATAATTATCTCTAACAAATGGATTTTAAATCATGCAAAAGAATCAAGAAAAGATTCACAGACAGAGAGATAAATGAACAGTCCTCTGTCTTTATGGGCAAGCTAGGCTTCAGCGTTTAGAATTTGGCATTTGAACCCGAGATGACAAAAAAAGCCTTATAAAATCCTCAATTTCTTAAATAAAAGTAAAGTATGGCTATGGTCGTGGATACAGATAAACTCAGTTCTTCTCTGAGTCTTTCCACAATATGTAATTCACATTCTATAGTGAAGCAACATTGGTATTAAAGACATTTTTAAAAAAGAAAATGATTGGAGGTGGGAGTGTGGGTGTCTTGAATAAATGGTGTCTGTAAAGCATATTTTGGGTAATTTTACCAACATAGATGACTTTAAGATTGTGTGTGTGTGTGTGAGAGAGAGAAAGAGAGAGAGAGAGTGTCAGTGATAAAAAAAAGATAGAGACAGAGACAGAGATGGAGACACAAAGACTGAGACAGAGACAGTGAGAGAAATTGAGCTAGTGAGTGCAAGTGTTTATATATTTAGTAACCTTCCATGAGTGTCTTTGGAACAATTGCTATTTTTCTTCCTCTATGTTTCTGTTTTCTTCTTTTATTTAGAATTTCTCCTAAATTTGCCATTAGAGTAGTCCTGAGATGACATGGAAAAGCCATGCATTAAGCAGCACTTGCCTGCTGTATTTCTGTGGCACCTGTGAAGAGTGCTATCTGTTGGTCTCAGCTTGCAGCTGGAGCCCTAACAGTAGTGTCAGTCATCAAGTAGGAGTCAATAATAAAGGAATTTTAAAAGCCTGTCTATCTTGACAACCACCCAAATTCCTTAAGTGCCACGAGAAACAAAATTCTGACAGATGTATATATTACTATAATCAGCCTGGAAATGGTGTGGATTCATTGAATCTTCAAAAAGTAAGAAAGAAAAATGAAAAAGAGGCAATGAAATCCTTGTCCTTTTCATATTTCTGGAGAACTCTTTGTGGCTGCTAAAATGGGATTTGTTCCAACATAAAAACTGGTCAAGGAATTGGGAAGAAGGAGAAGCAGCGCTTGGGAACAGAGGAAAGAATATAAATTTCATAAAATACCTGTGTCTTGGTGCCCCTAAGCAGTCCTGAGTCTCTGGGCATGTCCATCTGGAGATAAAAATAATAAGACCTGTGCTCTTATGTGCAGATAATAAAATCTGTTCTGGGGCTTTCCTTCTTCCAAAATCAATGCTTGTATGTGTTTATTTCTCTACGTATTTTGGTGTTTTGATCTCCCTAAGTTTCTCTTACTCTTGGGTAGCAAGAACCCAAGCTCTCAATTTAGACTACTGGGTTCAAGTCCTAGGTTCACCACTTATTGCATGTGTGAGCTTGAACAAGTTTCTTAACTTCTCTGCATCTCAATTTCCCCATCTGTGAAAATGAGAACAAGAAATAATAATCATTGTATAGGAATTTTGAGAGACTTTGTTGAGATAGCAACTTGTGCATAGGAAATGCTCAATAAATGTTAGCCTTTTTTTTTTTTATTTCCTACCCTCAGCTGCCTGCCTTTTCCTCTGCTTTCTGCACCAGATGGGCATCCTGAGAATAGTATTCATGAACCCACGGCTTGGTTACATAAGGACTCAGGGAAGGCTGGGCCCTACTAATTGTCTTGGGTTTGGTTACCCAAATGCAGCTCCTCAACATAGCAGTCTGTTAAGAACAAACATTTCCAGACCACCTGTTCTTCCAAGTACATGCCACGGCCCTAGGGGGAGAAGATGAGGAGGAGGAAGAAAAAGAATAGGAGGAGGCAGCAGGTTCCTATTCTATGTTGAGGCAGCAATGAATGAAAGCATTCAGGAATTATTAATTAAAGTGAGACTCCAGAGTAGAGTCTCCATGAATTGTAGATATTGATAGTATAAGCAATACAGTATGAACACAAAAATATAAAATAAATAAGCAAATGTAAGTATAGGAAGGAGAAATTAAAAGAGGGAAAGAAAATGAACCAAAATATCAACAATTACTGTTTGTAGGTGAGGAGATTGTGATATATCTGTTTATATCTATGCCTACATCACGGTGCCTTATGGCCAGTGAGAGTCCTCTTAGCAAGTGACACTTTGACCATTCATCTGTAGATGAACATTTGGGCTGTATTTATATCTTGACTGTTGTGAATAACACTGCAATGAACATGAGAGTGAAGATATCTCTTCATGATGCTGATCTCAATTCTTTTGGATATATACCCAGAGGTTGGATTGCTGCTTCATATGGTAGCTCCATTTTTAATTTTTTAAGGAACCTTGCCAACACTGATTATCTTTTTAGGTTTTTTGATAATAGCCATCCTAATAGGTGTGAGGTATTATCTCATTGTGGTTTTTATTTACAAATGGATAAAGAGAATATGGTATATACACACAAAGGGATGGTATTCAGCCTTAAAAGGGAAGAAAATCCTATCATTTGCACCTAACAACATGGATGGACCTAGTCGACATTATGCCAAATGAAATAAGTAAGTCACAGAAGGATAACTATTACATGATTCCTCTTGTATGAGGCATCTAAAATATTCAAAGATATATAAGCAGACAATAGAATGATGTTTACCAGGGGATGTGGGAGGGGACTATGAGGAGTTGTTCAGTGGGTATAAAGTTACAGTATACCAAAAAAATTCCAGAGATCTGCTGTACAATATAGTTAGCAATAAGGTATTGTGTATTCAAAAATTTGTTAAGAAGGTAAATCTCATGTGTTTTTATGATACAAAACAAACAAGAAACTATAGATAACAGAGGGTCACAAGGAAACTATTGGAGGTGATATATATGTTTATTATTTAGATTGTGGTGATAGCAATGCGCACATATACATATACAAACTCACCAAATTGTATACATTAATTATGTGTATTTTTGGTATACCAATTATACCTCAATAAATCTGAGGGGGAAAAAGAAAGCAAAACTTTGAGAGACTTGGTTTTCAAAAGAACTGGAATGTATAATATTTTCATGACACTTTGAAATTCTCCACGCTTTATCCCAGTGTCACATGCCATCTCTCTTTCAAGTAAAAAAAGATGAATGCTTCAGGGCCCCCCAAAATCTTGGTATCAGAGAAGCAGACCAACAAAAAGCCACAGATAAAGAATAACAGCGCAAACATTTGTCTAATACTTTGAGCCCCTTCATGTAATTTATCTCATTTGATCCTTCGAATAACTCTCTGAGATAGGCAATGTGGCAAGGTAACTTATTGATATGCATGTCAGTGAATGGGTTTATTGATCCCTTCACTCAGTCATTTATTCATTCAGTCAATTAATATTTATTATGTCTTACTATGTGCTGGGAATTTTGACTCGCACTAAGGATAATAATAAACAGGGCATGGGAGACCGAGGTGGATGGATTGCTTGAGGTCGGGAGTTTGCGACCAGCCTGAGCAAGAGCAAAACCTTGTCTCTATTAAAAATAGAAAAAATTAGCTGGGCATGATGGCAAGTGCCTGTAGTCCCAGCTACTTAGGAGGCTGAGGCAGGAGAATCACTTGAGCCCAGGAGTTTGAAGTTGCTGTGAGCTAAGCTGATGCCATGGCACTCCTGTCTGGGCAACAGAACAAGACTCTGTCTCAAAAAAGAAAAAGTCTCAAAAAAAAAGTATGTATATGTACACACACACACACATATATATAAAGAGGACAGACTTCTACTTGGGGAAGACAACAAACCAGTAAATAAGCACACAAGATAGTTGCAGATGCACAGGATCTATTAATAGAAAGACTTTTAAAAACAAGATTGCCTCAGAAAACCTTTCTGAGGAAGAGGCATTGGAGCTGAGACCTAAAGTATCAAAAGGAGCCAGGCTGTGCCTTGAGTTGGAGAAGGGGTGTTTGGGAAGAGACAACCACAGGCTTAAAGTCTCTGAGGCAGGAAGGGGCTGGAGCTGCCGTGGTAGCAAAAAGGATGCTGCTGTGGTCTGGGAAAAGAGACGGAGGGGGGCAGGAAAAAGGTAAAAGTCTTCACTTTCAGGTTTCCAAACAAGTGTCAAGTGTCAAGGTCCTTGGTACCTCCTTGCCTAGGGAAATCTTGTAAAAGCTGTTAGAAAAAGAAGACTCTTTTGGTCTCTTATAAAAGCTTTAGCTTACTGTAAATATGAAAAAGCCAGAAGGCTGGATGAGTAAGGGAGAGAGGGAAGTGTCTTTCCTTGGTTGTTAGACCTCTGGAACGGCTAACCTTTGTTTACTTCCTAGACAGACAGATGCCAGAGTTCCCAGAGACTTGGAAGTAAACAAAGCTTAGCCGTTCCAGAGGTTGGGGGTAAGGAAAATTGTTCCTTGAACGTACCTTGGGGGAGGTAGTGCGACTTCTACTGGAAATAGTTATATGGAAGTCAAATTCAGGCCTTGGGGAATTCTAACTACCTTAAAGGTTCTGAGACATGCCATGGAGAAGCCACCTGGACCACCAGATCTGAAGAGCCCGTTCAAGCTGAGCTAAGAGGCACTCATAAGTTACTAGTGTAAACCAATAACCAGCCGGCTTCCTCAATTCCTCCATCTATAGACACTGAATAAGGCCCAGGAGCCAGGCCCAGCCACTGAGGGTTGAGTAGGGGCAGGTGGGAAATAATGACTAAAACTGACAATGTGGTGGAAACAGGGTATGGGAGAGAAGTAAGTTAGTTAATGGTTGTTTTCTGTATGCCCCATACCTAGATCCTCTCTGCTCTTATCTTCCCTGCTCTGTGTCTTGGAAGGCCGACCACCACGGTATCTGTCACCCACGTTCTCTCAGCCTCTGACTTCTACTTGGGTTCAGCCAATGGGAGATGCTGGCAGATGCAGGAGGGTGGGAGGAATGGATTCAGCCAATGGGAGACACTGACAGGTGCAGGAGAGTGGGAGGAATGGACTCAGCCAATGGGAGATGCTGGCAGATGCAGGATGGAAGAATGGATTCAGCTAATGGGAGACACTGGCAGCTAGGCATAGGAAGATGAAAGTGGGTAGGAGTTCATATGCTGGTTGTCTCAGCTGCACTTCTCTTGGCCATATTCTGGTCGTGGCTGTGTTCCTCGGGTCACAGATCCTGGTTCTCAGGCCCCCTTTTGGAGCTCCAGCTCTCTCACCGACTCTGGCAACATTTCTTCTGCCGTCTGCTCGGTGAGGCTTGAGAGAGGTCACAGATTCTTGCTCTTGCTAAACCCTGTGGTAGCTCTCCCTCGTTCAAACAAACTTAACTCTACCCACCTCTGTAAATAGTCCTCTCATTTAAAACTTCAGATAAATACCTTAGGGTGGACCATCTAGTTCTTGCTTGGACACCTACTGAATCATGTCAGTTAGAAGGAAATAAAGTGATACCTCTTACAAACTCAAGTTTGTGAACTAAGATTCATGCCTTACTGGTTATGATAGGGCTTGCTCTTCCTTATTTTACAGATGGAGCAAGGTTTATTAAGTTGTCCAAGTCACACAGCTAGTAAGTGGCAAAGCCAGGACTTGGAGTCAGTAATGCTGCTTCAGTGCTCTTTTCTATATATACCAAGCATATCAGTGCTAAGCAAACTAAGCTAAGCAAATATTTCTCCTCACCCCACTACAAATTAGGATAGGATAAAGTACCAGGGTACCTTATTTATCATTACAAGACCTAGGACTTTTCCAAGGTTCTTCCTAGTTCATTTTGAAACTATAAACTGTCAAGATCCCTAAGCTTGGAAAGAAGAGGCAAGATTGGCTTCCAAAGAGAAAACAAATTTGTTCTTAGAGGAAGAGTTACCATCCCTAGGAGCCTGCCAAATCCTGCAATGTCAAATAGCTTCCTGGTTTTCAGCAAGGTGGACAATCAATGCTCATTGCCAGCTGAGCTCATGGGCACTAGTGGAGAAATGGGCTCTAGTCCTACAAAGTACAATGTCACTTCTCCAGTTCAAGCTTTAATACCCATCAATTAAGTGTCCCAGACAAGCCTCTTGTTTCCTTTACTAGTTGGCCTAGTAAAGAAAAAGCATGTATAAAGACAAGTATTTTGTTTTTCCTTGCAGACAGAATAGTCCCAGTGATCCTAACCTTGGATCAACATTACACTCATTGATCATGGAATTATGTGCAGTGTTTTTAAACATGAAGTAACTAGATTTTGCATTTTGTCTGCAATAATGCTACCCATTTCATACCTACTCCTAACACCTGGCCTTGTAACTCATGTTTTTGAAGACTACACCTTTCGCATTCATTTGAATTTGTGGACCTTGATCTAAACCCACACTAGAGAGATAATATTTCCACCATTAGCAACTGATCATCATTGTGCTGGGAATCGGTAGATTTTGTTTTTTCCTGCTATTCTTGGAGCTTATCTGCAAAAGGCCTAGAATTAATTTTCATTTTCATTTGACGTTTTTATTCAGGTATAATTTACAAGAAGAAAAGTGGAAAATGCTAAGTGTGTAGCCCAGGTTTCATGAAGTGAACTCATCCATTTGAACACCAGCATCTCAAGAAGTAGAACTTATCTGCTCCCTAGAGGCCCCCTTTGTAACTACTCCCAGTCATGAAATCCTTCCCCAGAAGTAACCACTTTCCTGGCATCTATTATGATTGACAGGTTTTGCCTGTTTTTGGACATTATATTAAGGGAATCACTTAGTATGATTTTTGTGTCTGGTTTCTTTTGCTCAGTATTATGTTGGCAAGTTTTATTCATGTTTTTAGTGTAGCAAATTCATTTTCATTACTAGTATCCATTGCATGATTTCATCAAATGGTATTCATATTACTATTGATGGACATTTGAGTTGTTTTTCTGCTATTACAAATAATGCAGCAGTGAAGCTTTTGACAAGTTTTGGTGTACATGCATGCATATTTCTGTTGGGTATCTATCCAGGAGTGTAATGGCTGGATCAAACGTCATGCATATGTTCAGCTTTAGTAGATGCAACTAGTTTGCCAAAGAATTTATTTAAACTGCCTTGAATAGAGTATGAGAGTTATAGTTTCTCAACATCTGTGCCAACATTTGGTTTTGTTAGTCTTTTTAGCTTTAACCATTTGTATGTGCATTTAATTTGTATTTCCCTGATAACTAATGAAGTACAATATCTTTACCTATGTTTTTTTTTTTTTTTTTGCCATTTGGGTATCCTCTTTGATGAAAAGCCTGTTCAATTCTTTTCCTATTTTTTATTATATTGTCTACATTTTTCTTATTGATTTATAAACATTATTTATTCTGAATGATAGTTTTATTAGTTACAGATATAGTAAATATCTCCACCAAATTGGGGGCTGCCTTTTCCCTCTCTTAATAATTTATTTTATGAACACTTTCAATTGTTTTAATTATCTATATTTTCATATATATTTTCATCATTTTAGACGTTACATTTTTCTTTTGCACATAGGCAGAATAGGGCTAATAATAATGGTAAAACTTCTCAAAATTAAGCACAAACAAACAAACAAAAATCATTCCATGATAGACCTAGAAACAAGGCCATGGCAAGGACTAAAAACACTATACAGCACTGCTGATACCAGCCATTAGTAAGCACAGAGTTGATGCACTTCTGTCTCAACAGCACTTGGGAAATGTTAATACAGACTGAGTATTTAATGATGTTAAGAGACTTTTGCTACTTTTGTTTAGATGCTTATAATATTGTGATATAATAAGGAATATATATTTGGTTTTCCTCCTGATTCATGGTACAAAGTTGCTAAAACACTTGGAATTTCCTGAGTGATATGAATAAGAGGAGCATCTTCTGTTATTCGTAATAATCCCCTTTCAACCACATCTGAGTTTATGCTAATGAGGTAACTCTTGGAGGGACCCCAAGAGTCCTTGGAGGGCTATTACCTCAGGATGGAAGTTGGTTGCCAGAGGAACCAACTAGGTGATTGGAGGGTTGGGACTTTCTGCTCCACCCTTGGACCTCCTTGGAGGACAGAGGGATGAATATTGAGTTAGTCAGCAATGGCCAATGATTGTTTTTTTATTTCAGCATATTATGGGGGTACAAATATTAAGGTTAAGTATATTGCCCATGCCCCCCTCCCCCCTCAAGGCAGAGCTTCAAGCATGACCATCCCCCAAATGTTGCACATCTCACTCATTATATTTGTATATACCCATCCCCTCCTCCCCCCTCCCACCCGCCTGACACCCGAAAAATGTTATTCCTATATGTCTACTTGGGTGTTGATCCGTTAATACCAATTTGCTGGTGAGTATATGTGGTGCTTGTTCTCCATTCTTGAGATACTTCACTTAGTAGAATGGGTTCCAGCTGTATCCAGGAAAATACAAGAGGGGCTATATCACCATTGTTTCTTAAAGTCGAATAGTACTCCATGGTATACATATACCACATTTTGTTAATCCACTCATGTATTGATGGGCACCTGGGACCAATGGCCAATGATTTAATCAGTCATGCCTTTATAATGAAGCCTCCATATAAAGCCTAAACAATAGGGTTCAGAGAGCTTCCTTGATGAATACACTGAAGTGCTGGGAGGGTAGCAAGCCCAAAGAGGGCATGGAAGCTTCGTGCCCATTCCTCCGTTCCTTGCCCTATGTGTCTCTTCCATTTGGCTGTTCTGAGTTGTATTATAAATAACAAACCAGTAATAGTTGAGAGCTTTCCTGAGTTCTGTGAGCAAATGATCAAATATAAGGAGAAGTCACAGGAACCCATGACTTACAGCCCATTAGTCAGAAGTACAGATAGCCCAGACTTGCAGTTGACGTCTAGAGTGGGAGCAGTTTTTTGGGACTGAGCCCTTAACCAGTGGGGTCTGTGCTAACCCCAGGTAGATCACAATTGAATTGAAATTTAGGGCACTGAGCTTATTTTGGAGAATTGATTGGTTGGGAGAAAATACCCCACACATTTAGTGTCAGAAGTAGTTTTGAGAATAAAAACATATCTTAGTAATGTTGTAATTGAGTTGTTTTTTTTTTAAGGAGAACGTCTATCTTTAGAAATACAGACTAAAATATATACACATGAAGTTGTATGGTATTGGGGATTTGCTTCAAAATAATCCAGAGTACAACAGTATTGCACACAATAGGCAATTATTGAAGTTGATAATGGGTACAGGGGTGTTTCGTATACTATTCTCTCTTCTTTTCTAAATTAAAGGTTAAGAGAAAAAGGGAAAAGGGTGGAAAGAGGTATTTGGTCTAGACAACTCTTTCAGGGAATTTTGTTATAAAGGGAAGAATAATATAAAGTATCATCTATAGAGATCTATAGAGTCAAGAAGGAAATTTTTTTTGTTTTGTGTTTAACATGTTATCTCCCATTTTATAGCAGGTTTGTAAGGTATTTGGGAATACTCCAGTAGAGAGGGAAAATTTGATATGCTAGAGTTAGAAAAGACAATTACATGATTTTTTTGTGTGTGGTAGCAAAAGGAGGAAGAATATTCCAAAGGAAGGAATAGCATGAGCAAAGCCTTTAGGATAGCAATGAGCTTGGAATGTTGTCAGAGTGAGCAGAAGGTCAGGGGGCTTGCAGTGAAGTGAATAAGAGGAGTCTGGGCAGCAGGGCCAGATCCTTCAGGGCCTCAGAGGCCACTGTCAGAAGTTTGGATTTTATTCTACTGGTAATGGAAAGCCATTGGATGACTTTAATTACAGAGTTATGATCAAGTTAAACTTTAAAGTGTTCTGGTATGCTATGTGGAATAGACTTGTAGGTAGGCAAGTGAGTGTGTGTGTGTGTTTTGAGGCATGAGGTTAAGTATGGAGTCAGGAAGAGAAGTTTGGAGACCATTTTAATATTCCAGATGAGACCCTGAGATTGTGGAAGCAGAATGTTGTGAGTTAAATCGTGTCCTCTCAAAAATGATATGTTGAGATCCTAATCCCTGGTATCACAGACTGTGTCTTTGTTTGGCAATAGGGTCATTGCAAACATGATTAGTTAAGATGAGATCATATTGGAATAGCGTGGGCCCCTAATCCAATATGACCAGTGTCTTTTAAGGAAGATAGCCATGTGAAGACAGAAACACATAGATAGAATACCATGTGAAGACAGGAAATTGGAGCAATGCATCTACAAGCCAAGTAACTCCAAGGATTGTAGACAACATACCAGCAGCTAGGAAGAGGCAAGAAAAAATTTTTCTACAGATTTTAGAGGAACCATGGTCTTGCTAACACCTTAATTTTAGACTCTTGGCCTTCAGAACTGAGTGAAAATAAATTTCAGTTGTTTAAATCACCCAGTTGGTGGTGTTTTGTTATGGCAGCCTTAGCAAACTAACATGGAGGTGGTGAAAAATGCCTATACATTTTGAAAAGAAATACATAATATATACATAAAATATTATTAATGTATATTATTAATTTAACATATGTTGATTATTACAATTATTAATTTTTATTATATACTACAAATATATTTTTACATATATTGATTGATGTACTTACCTAGAAAATTATAGACATTCATTGAACACAGAGAAAGAACTGAATAAATGTTCATGTTTGAAAAAGCTCTATATCATAAAGATGCCAATGGCCCTCCAATTTATACAATTTCAAATAAAATCATAACAGGATTTTTTATTTAACTTAACAAGCTAATTCTCAAGATTACATTTCATTTCTTTAAATAAGCTTTAAATAAGCCCTTTCTCTTTCTCTGCTCCTTCTAGGATTTCCATAATACATAAATTAGTTTGTTTGATGGTATCCCTTAAGAACAGTATGCTTTCTCACTCTTTTATATTCTTCTTTCTTTTTTTCCTCTTACTGAATAATTTTAAATGGCCTGTCTTTGAGTTCCATGATTTTTTTTTCTTCTGTTTAATTGAATATGCTGTTGAAGCTCTCTGTGGAATTTTTCAATTCAATCATTTTGTTCTTCAGCTCCAAAATTTGTTTGGTTATTTTTATGGTTTCTATGTCTTTATTGAACTTTAGATTTTATTCATGTATTGTTTTCCTGATTTGTTCAGTTGTCTATCTGTGATATCTTATAGTTCACTGAGGTTTTTAAGACAATTATTTGGAATTCTTTCTCAGGAAGTTTGTAGAGCTCCATTTCTTTAGGGTTGGTTACTGGTGCTTCCTTTTGTTCAATTGATGGTGTCATGTTTCCTTGGTTATTCTTGTACCTGTGGCCTTGCATTGGTATCTGTACATTTGAAGAAGTAGGCACCTCTTCCAGTCTTTGCAGACTGGCTTTGGCAGGGAAAGCCCTTCATTAGTCAGCCCATCTGGAGGTTCTGGGTAGGACAATTGATGAGGTCCATGGGCAGGCTTGCTACTAGAGTCTTCAGGTAGGCTGGCCTGGTGCCTGTGTCAGAGGTGGATGGGCCTGTTTGCTGACTCCACAGGTGCCAGCCTGGTGCCTTGTTCTGTGTGGGCAAGACTGGAGCCTTGTTCCTTGGGTGCAGGCCAGGATCTTGCAGGCTTAGGTCCTGGTTCAACATGGCCAACCTGGAGCCTGAGTCCACTGAAGTGGGCTTATAAACTGGGCCTGAAAAGGTGTGTGTGAAGCCTGGGTCTATGGGGACAAGCCTGGATTCTGGATCTGTAGAGATGGGCCTGGAACCTGGGTTCCTGGGGACCATATTGAAGCATAGATCCACAGGGGCTGACCTGGCACTTCAGTGCTATGGTGGGCCTTGAGCCTGAGTCTACAAGGGCAAGCCTGGTGCTCTGGTGGGCCTAAAAACTGGGTTTGTGGGGCTAGGTTTGATCCTGAGTATCTGAAGGCCACCCTGGCACTGGGATCTAGATATTGGAGTGGGCCTGGCACCTGGGTCCATGAGGATAAGCCTGATGCCTGGGACCATGGAGACAGAACTGGAGTCAGGTCTGTAGGGATGAGTATGGAGCCATGTCCATATGGGAGGGCCTGGGTTTTGGGTCCATGGAGGCCAGCCTAGAGCTTGGGCAGGTCTGAAGCCTGGGTCTTCAGAACCTGGCCTGGCACTGGGATGGGTCTAGAGTCTTGGTCTCTGGGTAGTGACCTAGGGATTGGGGCTGTGGGGGCCAGCCTGAAACCTGAGGCCTTGGGGGCAGACCTGGTGTCAGTGTTTACTGGGGTGGGACAGGTGCTGGGGTCCATGGTGAAGTTAGGTGCTCAGTTAGAGGGTATCTCTCTCTGTTCAGTGCTGTGTGGGCTTGCGTGAGGAGTGATGAGGTAATGTGAAACTGTCTTTCCTAGTCTCTTCAATGTGTGTTTTCTTATTTCTGTGTTCTAACCAGGTGTGTAATCTCTTACCTAGATTCCTTAGCTCTTGTTAAGGTTTTTTTTTTTTTGTGCATGGGCAGTTATTCAAATTAATGTTTCTGTGAGGGGATGAGTGCCGGAAACTCCTATACTGCCATCTTACTGACATCATTCTCCTAAATGCAAATTATTTTAATTAATTATGTTAAATTATTTACAGTAGTAAAATTTAAATTGAATTAAAATTTTTTTCTTAAGGGGAAAATAGTAATAAAGAACTTGAAAAATACTGGAGTACATGAACTCACTGAGGAATATTTAATCCCCCTCCAAGGAAGTGGTGGAGGATATAGTATTAGTTTACCTCTCCAGACTGTAATTCTATTTTATTTTGTTTTTTATGTCAGTTGTTTTGGACATAAGAAAAGGAATAGGTATTGAGGATTACAATATTATTTGGAGACACTGATTACTGATAAAATTCAGCCTAATTTATGTCTATGAATACATAATAAGATTACATAAAAGCTATTAGGACTTATGTGCCACATTGGATAACCTCTTCCACCCATCTTTATCCTCACCTAAGTTTTCCCACATCATCCTCAAATCCTCACCATATGTAGAACTGTCTACAGCCTCCTTTCACTAACCACGCCTACCCCTACCTCTCAAACACAAAGGTTGGGAGAGAAAATAGAGGACAAAAATATAGCAATGACAGGGTTCTTTTGTGAATGAGCTCAGGGAAAAGATGTACTGTACATGCCAAAGGGTTTTACTGAGTTCTTGATGGATGGGAAGGACAATGGAGGGAAGGACTTGTAAAGGATTTATGAGGGCCAGGATTAAGGGAGCGTGTG
Organism: Cheirogaleus medius; assembly: GCA_008086735.1. NCBI lineage: Eukaryota > Metazoa > Chordata > Mammalia > Primates > Cheirogaleidae > Cheirogaleus > Cheirogaleus medius. Next base: position 54,488,268 of record VBSM01003204.1, on the reverse strand, counting down.
AGAATGCCATCACTAATCCGACTTGGGGTAAAAGAAACATGTGGAACACTTCAATGAGACATTAACTAATGCTTCTGCACAGGTGCAGCTGAATGGAGCTAACACCTTATATCAGAGCCTCTTCATGTTGTCCAGGATGTCTGGGGATAAACAAATAGAGGTGGAGCAGACAGGGAGGCCAGGCAGGGGAGGGAAGACATTTCTGCATTCCTTGCTCACCAGGCTTAGAAATGTAGTTTGACTCCATACTCAGAATTTGTATGCCTGTTTCCATCCACCCTGTTCTCCACAAACTTCCCCAGTAACTATTATTCTCTGCTATTTTCACCATTTTTAATGATGCAGAGAGAAGAAAATAGAAATAAGCAAAGGGAAGTAAACAGCTTGGAACAGGCTACTGGGGCCATTGCTCATTTGCAGGTCATATGACGTTTTGATTTTAAAAAATTATTTGGAAGATCTAACTATATTGTACCTTCAGGGAGGATGCATAGAGAAGAGGATAGATGATTGAGTATAAGAAATACAAAAAAGTGATTCTGGGACTTTGTCCTAATCACTGATGATCAAATCCCCAACTTGATTTTCATTACAAAGCTTCTGCTTTGTAATGCATTGAGCATTTAGAATACCCAAACTCCAGGGAAATCAAGTCAATTGGGCAAGCATCTCTCTATGAATAGTAACTTCATTCACTCACACACTAAATGCAAATTGAGCACCAATATGTATGTAATGCTATCTTGTGCTATTGAAAGATATTCAGCTCTTCTCTTCTTCACTTGCTTAAGGAACATTATTGAGCACTACTACTCCATGCATAGCACTGTCCTAGAGACTGTGAGACACACAGAGATGTATGATGCATCACAGAATAAAGTGGAAGATAACTCAGTAAAACAGTCTAGTGGACATAAAGGAAGACTAAGTGCTAGACAAGGGCAATTTTAAAAACTTCTAAAATAATTGTCAATAGTGTATTTAATTTATTTAACATTCTTATTTTGGAATAATTTTATTTATAGAATTATTAAAAAGTTACGAAGTAGTACAGAGTGTTCCCATATATCCTTTTGCCAGTATCCTCTAATGTGAATATTAAATACCTTATATGGTATTTGTCAAAACTAAGATATTAATATTGGTATGATTCCAATAACTATTTGAGTTTTGCCAGTTTTTCTGCTATTTTCCTCATTCTGTTCTGGGACCCAATCCAGTATACAGCATTACATTTAGGATGTTCCTTATTTTAGTATTGTTCCTGACAATTATTAATATGATTACCTTTCCAAGTTTGACTTTTTTGTAGTGGGAAGAATGAATAATATAACAGGTGCTATCTCCTGTTATATTTTGCTCTATCACAGAAATCTTAATCAAAATGGAACTCATGAATTATTCTGCCAGTCAGCTAAAGAAGCTGATTTTGAACCTGGATGACAAAAACCCATGAACACTTCACTTTTTACTTTCAACTTGGTAGAGAAGTGTTTTTAGACTTTTCCACAATTATTTATAGAGAATTATTTTTAAAAATATCTAATCAAAATGAGCCTGAGAGTTAATCTAGTCCAACCCTCTTATTTATAACTGAGGGAATTAAGATTTCAAGAAATTTAAGTGACTTATGCAGGGTCCCTAGATGAGTTAGTAGCAAATTTGGAATTTACCTTTGGCTCTTTGGCATACAAATTGTTCCACAAATCCTAAAAAAATTAAAATGCAATTTTTTGAAATGACAAAAAGATAGAACAATTCTAGAGAGAGTTGAACATTTATTTAAGATCTCTTCTTTCTTTCCATCCACAACTTAATACTATTTTTATTAAACATGAAGAACCTTTAGCATCTCTACATGTGTGGCCTTTGGAGAATATTTATCCTCTTTGGTAGATGATTACCTGTTCTCGACTTTCTACCACATCATTTCAAAGAAGCTGGACTTCTCAAGTCTCTGGAATTTCTCAACAACTACTTCATATCTCACTTTGTTTAGAGGACTGATTGAGCTTTCTTTTCCTTCTTTTCTATGCTCTTTCTTTCTTCTCAAGTTTAGCTTTATCTGTGTTAAGTTTTAGTTTATATTTCCTTAAATTACTAAGAAAACTGAACTGTATCCAGGTACTTTGGAAGGGATGCCAATGGAAATCACAAAATGATTCCCCTTAATCCACTGTAATTAAATTTTCCATAAGAATTTTGAGTCTATTAGGCTTGTTTTTATAGCAGTTACTGAAAAAGGATATCTGTCAGGCATACCATATATTTCTTGTAGATTTTATTGTTAACGAGCTGAAGTCAACATATCACTTTTCAATTTTAAAGTGGTAGGTATCAAATGAATAACCAGAAACAAAACTTGTCAGTTGTGTCTGGAAGGCCATTGTTCAACACACACTAAATAAAACAAAGTGCTTCACTTTCAAAGAGATGAGAGCTCAGTTTTTTAAAATCCATCACCTAGCTTTACCCCACACAGAAACAAAATAAATAACAAGGTTATGTCTTCTTTCAGTGTGCAGAGCTATTTAATAAAACAATGGCTTGATGTCCAACTAGAAATGTAAGGAATCAATCCATTTTGGGGGGCACTATTTAGTATTGTCTACAGGCATATGTGGAAAGAACATTTACTTCAGAGTCAGATACAACCGGACTTAAATACAGGCTCTTTAATTTATTTTCTATATGGCCTTGCGTAATTTATTACTTTTTGAGATTCAGTTTCCTTGTCTACAAACACTTCACATAACCAAGTTATGAGAAGTGTCAATATAAGTCAATATAAAAATATTGACTTTCCTATACCTTCTTTGCATTTTGCTTTACTCCCTAAGCCAGAGTGAACTTAAAATCACATCTCTCAAAGATTTCAAATGGATAAAAGCATTACATTGTATATTTAATTCGAGATACAACTCAGGACACTTTTTCATCTAGTTAATTCTTCTATATCATGTCTATCTGGAAAGGTTGTAAACACCTTAAGGTCCTGAACCATGATATGCACTTTTTATATTTTGCTTTTTCCTACAACATCTATTGTGGTGTCCCCTATACAATGAACAATTAATAAGATGAAGAAATAAGCTGAATTGAATTGACTGGAATAGTCTTATAATGAATAAAGGGAACTTTTGACAAACAAATCCTCTATGGAATATAGAGGACAGATTAAATCTCTGTAGTAGGCAATTTAATGGTTCCTCCAAAGATATTCATGATCTGATCCTTGGAACCTGTGAATATGGTTACCTGAAATGGCAAAAGGGATTTTGCCAATGAGATTAAGTTAGATTATTTTGTATTGCCTGAGTGGGCCCAATCTAATTACATGGGTCAATGTAGCACTTCTAACCTACAGAACTATAAGATAATCAATTTGTATTGTTTGAAGCCATAAAATATGTGTTTATTTGGTATAGCAATAATAAAAAATACACTATTTCTCTAAAATGCTCTTAAGTTTAAGTTAAAGAAAAAAGAGATAGAATAAAGAAGGCATAGGAGACTGGAAATGCTCATGAATATGTTCTTAGAAATTCAGCAAGGGGCTTTATGTCCTCAAATGAGAAAAAGAATTATCTCAGAGATATACCAACATCAGGATCCAAGAAGAGGTCAGTATCCTAGTCAGAAGGTCAAACTAATGGTCCTTACAGGAAAAGTTCCACCTCCATATGCACTTTGGAGGCTGAAAAGCCTTGTGCAGAGGCTTAAGGTTAGATTTGGGATAAATTGTTTAGAGCTTAGGACTTAATGCTTGGGTTCAATCCTGGTAACTTTATTTATTAACTCTATTGTACGGATTTTGGAAAACTCCAAAACTGCTCTAAGCATCAATTTCTTCACCAGTCAAAAGATAATATTAAAGCTATACTAATGGGAATGTCATGAGACACATATGAAGCCTTGGCACAATTCTGTGCACAGAATAAGCATTAAATAACTGTCAGGTTTCAGTCTGAAATGTCAGTTCTTGGTGAGCCCATGGCCGAAGAATGACCAGACATGCCAGAGTTGGGCAAGCACAAAAATGAGGTTTACTGAGGAAAGAAAAAGATAGGATTTTAGGGCAAGAGCAAGATACAGGTTTACAGATCATGGTACATAAGCCACAGATAACGACCAGGCCCATTGTTGCAGCAAAGGGAGAGCAGAAGGAAGGATGCTAAAGAGAGAGGTTGGGTATTGTCTGCATCTTATTTTATAGTGCCTAGATAGGGGCCTCCCTCATGGTTCAGAGGTCACCATGGAACCACTTTGATTGGACGATTCAGAGTCACATGACCTGAGCCTTAATTACGCATGTGGGTTCTAGGTCACTTTCCGGACTCTATGGTACCCATGCTGCTTGGCCTGTGGATTAGAGAGTCCTCTGCATTCTTTTGCGGCTGGTGCACCAAGTTCTGATTGGCAGATTCATAGGGTATTCTCTCCTCTCCCAGGTATGGAGAATTAGGGTGGGGCAGGACCAAGAAGGGGGCAATAGCACCCACTTTCATCCCTAGGAGACTCAGAATCCCTTGCTATCTACCTAACATAATCACTAGCCATTTTTATTATTCTTACTGGAAAAGAATTGATATTCCTAGACTTCAGCAAACTAAAATGGAATAGTCACAGGGGATTAATTTATTTGATCAATCAAAAGGTTTTACTATGTATCAGATACCATAGCAGACACTTGGGTTACAGCAATGAATAAAACACAGCCCTCCCCCTCCCTAAGTTTAGAGTCTCCTAAACGAGAGTAATTTTAAAAATTGGGTTGATTTAACGTTTTCTGTCAGTGACAAGGTAACTAAGTGGTGGAAATATAAACTTTCGATTTACTTAAGTGCAGGTAGTCTGTCATGATATTCATAATATATGATCATTATAATAAAAATTATACATAAATATTTATTGAGCATCCATATTATATTACTCAGAAAGTGACAGCAGAATGTCATTGAACAATGTCAGAAAGACAGTTGGGAAATCATGACATTAATAGGCTATTTGAAGAGGTGCTCTATTTTATTGCTGCAATTTCCATGGGCCCATGTTCATTATTAGAAGTGAGTCTGCATCAAAATTCAGCAGTTGTTAAAGATTCGATTTGATAAAAGAAAAAAAATCAGTTCACTCAATGAGTACATTGGTGAAGTGGTTTATATTGGGAGAGAGGATGATTTAAACTTCCTTAAACAGTGTATGAAGAATAAAAGTTCTCATTTTGGAGTTCTGCTGTAGAAGGAAGAGAGGATTATCAAGACCAAACAAGAGAGGGCCTGGAAGCAAGAAATTCTACATCTACCTTATTTAGGGCCAGCACCAGCCCATGCAGGGGAAAGGAACAGAGTTATAGCTTCTTGAGAGCTGGTTAGTGTCATAAAGCTGGAGTTATCACAAGCATTGTCCAAATATAGCCTAGAATAATTATAGCAAATGTTGCTTGTATATTACTTAAAAAATTTTTAATCTTTGTCTATAAAGGCATAAAATGATATCTCAGTGTACTCCTCATTTGCATTTCCCAGATCACTAATGAGGTTAAACATGTTTTCATATGTTTCTTGGCCATGTAATTTCCTCTTTTCAGAAATGTCTGTTCATGCCCGTACCTAACTTCTGCCCATTTTTCTATTGAGGTATGTGGGCTCTCCTTTTTGATTAATTGAAAGTTCATATCACCTTTAATTGCTATAGTGAGTTGAATGGTGGTCCTCAAAATGTATGCCCACCTGGAATCTATGAATATGACTGTATTTTTAAAAAAGAATCTTTGCAGATTTAATTAAGTGGAAGATCTTGAAATGAGATCATCCTGGATTAGTTTACCTAATCCTAAATCCAATGACACATCCATAAAATAAACATTACATAGGAAGATCTAACCAGGGCAATTAGGCAAGAGAAAGAAATAACAGTTATTCAGATTGAAAAGGAAAAACTAAAGCTATTTCTATTTATAGATGACATAATCTCATATGTCTCTAAAATACCATGAGAGATAATAAACAGGTTTGGCAGAGTTGCAGCATATAAGAACAATATACAAAAATCAGTGTATTTATGTACAGTGGTAATGAATAATTCAAAATGAAATTAAGAAAACAATTCCATTTACAATATTATTAAAACAATAAAATACTTAGAAATGAATTTAACCAAGGAGGTACAAGACTTGTACACCAAAAACTTCAAGACAATGTCAAAAGAAATTTTTAAAAGACCTAAATAAATGAAAGGACATTTGTTTTCATGAATTGGAAAACTTAATATTGTTAAGATAGCAATACTTCCCAAAATGATCTAGAGATTCACTGTGATGTCTATAAAAATCCCAACCTCCTTCTTTTGCAAAAATGGAAAATTCTGATTGTAGAAGTCAAATAGAATTGCAATGGGCCCCAAACGGTCAAAACAACTTAGAAAAATAAGAACAAAGTTGGAAGACTCATACTTCCCAATTTCAAAACTTATTACAAAACCAAAGCAATCAAAACAATGTGGTACTGGCATGAGAATATATATTTATACCAAAGGAATAAAATTCAGAGTCCAGAAATAAACTAACACATCTATAGCAAATGTATTTTCAACATAGATACCAAGCCCATTCAGTGGGAACAAAATAGTGCTTTCAAAAAATGATGGTATGACAACTGGATATCCACATGCAAAATAATGAACTTGAACCCCTACCTCACATCATATGCAAAACAAAATGAAAACAGCTCAAAATAGATCAGAAAGCTAAATGTAATAGCTAAGACTGTAAAACTATAAAAAGAAAACACCAGGGTAAATCTTTATGACCCTGGATTTGGCAATGAGTTTTTTTTTTAAAGATTATACTAAAACCATAAGCAACAAAAAAAAAAAGATAAATTGGACTTCATAAAAATTTTGTGTAGCAAGGGGCACTATCAAGAAAGTTGAAAGTTAAAAGACAACCTAATACAATGGAAGAAATTATTTGCAAATCAAATACCTGATAAGGGCACAAAATCCAGAATATATAAAGAACTCTTAAAACCCAATAATAAAGAACCAAATAATCTAACTAAAAACAAGAAAAGCATTTGAATAGACATTTTCACAGGAAGATATACAAATGTCCAATAAGCACATGAAAACATTATTGGCCATCAGGGAAATGAAAATCAAAACTGCTGTGAGATACCACTTCACACCCAATAGACTGGCTAAAATAAAATGGTAGATATTAACAAGTGTTGGCAAGGATATGGAGAAATTGTATTATAACTCTCATACATTGCTGGCGAGAATGTAAAATCGTGCAGTTGCTTTGGAAAACAGTTTGGCAATTCCTCAAGAAGTTAAACATAACATTACCATATGACACAGCAATTTTACTCCTAAGTATGTGAGAATTGAAAATACATGTTCAAACAAAAGCTTATTATACACATGTTCATAGCAGTATTATTCATAATAGCCAGAAAGTGGGAAAAAGTTGAATATCCATCAACTGATGAATGGAGAAATAAAAAGTGGTATATCTATGCAATGGAATATTATTCAGCTATAAAAGAAATGAAGCATTGAGGCATGCCACACATAGATAAACTGTGAAAACATCATGCTAAGTGAATGAAACAGTCACAAAAGACCAAATATTATCTTTCCATTTATATGCAAGGTCAAGCGTAGGCAAATCCATATAGACAAGTAGTTACCAGGGGGTAGGTGGAGGAGAGAATAAGGGTGATGCCTTAATGGGTATAGAGTATCTTTTCAGGACATGAAAATGTTCTGGAATTAAATTGTGGTAATGGGTGTACAACATTGCGAATGAACTAGAAGTCACTGCATTGTATACTTTAAAATGGTTAAAATTATTAATGTTATATTATGTGAAATTTACCTCAATTAAAAAGAAAAGGAAAGAAAGAAAAATGTTGTTCTATAGTTTAGCTTCCCAAGCAACTAGAAAAGGAAAAGAGCATGCAGAAGTGCATGTGTAAACTCATGTGCCCAACCCGGAGCAGGCACACAGTGTCAATTCATACTGTTAGCTACAGTTACCAGCCCTAGTCACGTGGCTGCACCTCACAGCAAGGCAGGCTGGGATATATATAGTCTAGCTTTCAAAAAGAAGAAGTGGACTTTGCTAAGACGCCAGTGGTCTTTGCACACTACAGAAATAGAACCTTTGGAAATGGGCTCAGGAATCTGCTAGTTAAACAAACTTCCCAGATTATTTTCGTACCTACTGATGTTTGATAGCTACTATTCTAGACACTCAGGACCAACAATTCTCTGTCTCTGCCATTCTCTTTGCAGTTTTCCATTAATAGGTAGGAAAGTAAGGCACAGAAAAAAGTCAGAAGTACAAAGAGTTTCGAAGGAAAGGAAGTTGTTCTCTAATTCAGATATTAGAGGTCACAAGTTTGAACAGATTGGGTTTCTACACCAAACCAATAATGTGAAAGAAAAAAGTCAACAGTCTCTTTTATCCACAGAAGAGCACAAAATAAAGATTGAAATTGTAATAGTTAAGGACTCGTCCCAAGGTACATGAGTGTACTTTAAATTCATTTCTTCTTTTAATGATGTGAATAGATATTTTAATATGAACAAAACAATATTATTTTTAATGAGTGGTGCATAAGCATAGTTGAGCAGAAATGCATATTTCTCTTCATGTGCCATGCCTATAGCCAAAGTCTACCTGTTAAAATACAAATTTACAACCCAGTTGATGCTCCTTGTCTACTCTTAGGTTTTTCTTAGTTCACAGAACTGCAGTAGAAATAAACTATTTTTATTCAGCTTAAATGAGAGATAATGACAGTTATACCACTAAAGCAGAGATCACTATTAAAAACAATAAAAACAATAACAAAACCCAAAAACAATCACAAAAATTTGGTAAGTATCTACATGGCCAAAAATAAAGGTATGTCCCAGAATATTCACATGAAAAAGAGTAAAATCGACCTTCCTGGGGGAGGTAGACATGAGTTAGGTTGAAGTCTAAAAGAAAAGAATGAATTGCAAATCTATAGAAGAGCTGCATCGGTTAACTTCCTCCAGCTCCCATTCTACCTCAGTGTTTCCATCAACTACCTCAGGCAATGGTTTTCTTCTAGGGAGAGAAAAACATGCAAATAGAAGGAGGGAATGAACACATACATGCACAGAGAATCTACAGAATGAAAGAAACTTAAATGCTGTATCAACTACTCACAGCTAGCATCATACTTGATGGAAAACTAAATGCTTTCCTCCTAAAGTCAGGCATAAAACAAAGATACCCACTGTTACCCCATCTATTCAGCATTATACTGGAGGTTCCCTGACACAGGTGTGTATTCATCTTTTTATGCTTAGGACACAGCACCCAGCTCTGTACTCAGTAAACACTGATGAACCCATCAGACCTGGAAGGATCCTTTCAAATCAGGCTCTAACTCTCTCATTTCACGAATGAATTCATGGAGTTCCAGGGCGAAGGAACTTGCCTATGGGCCCGCAGCTAATTGATGATGTTGCCGGGCTCTGACAATGCCAGTAAAGTGCTCTCGTGCTATCTTCTGTGCTCACAAATTCAGAGACTCGTTTTTCTCTTCCTGGGAAAAACTCTGGTAAGCCTAGTGCAAGGATTAAGTTAAGGCAAGAGAGAGAGAGAGTCGCTTTTTCTCTGAGCAAATATGGATGATGTTATATGGCCTGGGGCAGGATTTCCGTAGGCTGCTGTCCCTACTGCAGGAGCTGCAGGGAGCCACCAGGAAGTGGCTGCCAGGGGCCACATCTCACCCCAGAATGCCTCCCTCTGCAGCCCCATAAATCTCTGCAGAAGCTGTGCCAGACTGGACGGATGTGTGCTTTTCTGTGTGTTTCTGACAGTCACTCGATTGAGTTATTACCAATTGAACATTAACATATGTGTTTCACACACGTTCTGGGATCTGAAATTTGTCCAAATTCATCAGAATCTGAGTCTGAGACAAACTTTGTGACCCAGAGATAAGAATCTGGAGAGCTTTTGGAATACCTAATTCCTCTGCATTTTAATCTTCCCTATTTTTTGAAACAATGGGCTTTTTGTCACTTTGTTGTTTAATATTGAATGGCCACTTCTGACACATGTGATGGGAGGAGAGACATAGAGTTCGAAGAACCCTGATTTGTTAAGGAAGTTCCCACTCTTCTATCATGTTGTGCAGCTGCAAGCAAGTAATTTAACCTTTCTGATCATCAGTTTTCTCATCTGACTAATAGAAGTCTATGGTTTCTAAGATTTCTTCTGTGTGAACATTTTATATGTCTAAATCCCCACCACCACATATTGAAAGGATTCTTCAGGAAGCATCTCTGCCCAACCTTTGTGATACTCACATGTTCCTATGGCTGACATTTGTGCCATCTCCCTCTGTTTGACACAGAAGGGGGAGGAAGAAAAACACAAGATTGGCATCTGTTCTGTAACAGGAGATTTCATACATAGAAGAAACAGATGGAGATTTAAATCTTAACTCTGCCAGTAACATTCTATGTAGCTGTAGCTTCATTATATAGTAAATATATAATGTTCTTAGCACAGTGAATTATAGTTATAATTATTAAATTTCAGTATATATTAAATCTATGTAATGCACCTAGCATAGTGCCTGGCATATAATAGGTGCTTACTACATAATAACTGCTCATGTTTCTCCACTTGTTGTTTCTACTCCTCAGTAGGAATTCCAGGTAGATACATTGCAGCTACCTGTCTATGCTGCTCTTGGAAGGATCTGGGACTTTTCTAGTGCTTTTCTCTAGAGTACCCCTGGCGCCCCATCTCCTTGGGTCAGCCTCCTTAGCTTGCAGAGAGCTAACCTAAAATCAGTCCTCAGACAATGTCCCTGGAAATTCTATGTTTTGTAATGAAGGGATGACCACTCCCGGCATTGTTTAGTGATTATTTCAAGCTGGATATTAGAAGCAGGCCAACTGGATGATGGATGGTACTTTGGACATGAGATATCTAGAGTAAGAGATTATCCGGAAACTCCAGGTCAATTCAGAGCTTTTAATTCCCAAAGCGTGGGTACTATGGAGAACCTAGCAGTTTGCAAATATTTCTATGGGTCCTCTTCCCCGCAATGGGAATTAGATGTTCTAGTGAGAATTGGGTCTTTTGCCCTTTGCTCTTTTTGTTTTCAAATTTTTGATAGACTCTCCATCCTGCCCAGTAGGCAATATTTGCCTGGAATTCCGCTTCTAAGAAGCTTTTTATCCTTTTTGAAGCAATTCTTATTCCGATCAAACACAATAGTTTTGTTGCCTTAGCTCTGGGATTCCTTGGTCTCGTGATAACAGGATTACTTCCTGTGCTGCTTGGAGATACTTGGCTCAGTAACAGGCTCACAAACACTAAGGAGCCTCAACTATCACTTCGTACTGAAATAATCTGACCTTGTTCACAGAGTCATAGGCATCTAGGAAGGCAAGTGGGATGGGAAATTCTTCATCCTCAAATTCATGCAGACCCTTCTTTGGCAGTCAGTACTGTACCCTACAAATTATCCATTTACCTGGTAAATTCAAGGGGCCGAGTAACACAGTGAAAAAGCTCAGCATTTGGCAGTTTTATTTTGGCCTTTACAATGTCCTGCCTCACATACGGATGTGACTATTTCACCAAAAAGTGATTTTATCCTTGGTTGTTATAAGCTTTCCAGGCAATTTCCCAAGAAAATATTTAACTGAAGGAAGGATATTATAGAAAAGATTGGAACTTCCTATCCCAAAGGCAGCTGGGAAATGTACAATTCTAGCCAAAATGTTTTCTGGGAGAGATGTTTAAACAAAAATTTAAAATGGGTGTAAAAATTACTCTTTCCTTTCCCTCTTTCCCTTCCACTTCATTCTTAGAGATTTCTAGGAAGAGGAAAAGAAAATTTTACAATATGCTAATATATTTGTCTTGCTATATTTGAACATATATAACAGGTTTCAATCCCTCCAGATGTTAATGTATTAACTTATTTTTTATTATGACAACAGAATTTTTTATATTTTTGTAGACTTATGTAAAATATCCTGTTTGTGCTTATTAAATGCTGTGCATAAAAGAAAAAATTCATATTTGATTCATTTGATGATCTCACTTAGTAAGTAGACCCTACAGAAATCCGGTTTTCTCCTTTGACGAGGGAAGGACAGTCCTCCTCTTCCCAAGGCAGAGCCTGAGGCCAGGAAAATGGCATGTGAAAACCAGTCTTTGCGGCTGCCTCTGGCTCTAAACCAGCAATTCATAGCCACCTCACTCCTCCTGAAACACTGTGCTTGGCAACTTAGGAACACTGCAAAACAGCTAGAGGAATTTGTTCAATAGATAACAGATCTTAATGAATTCATTTTCATTTTAAATATATATTCACATTTACACATGCACACACACACTTCTTAGGTGAAGTTTCCCCAGAAGTATACCCTAAGACATGGATTTGGGGTGAATATTTATTAATATTTAGTTGGTGATCCCAGACAGCACTGGTATGAAGTTAGCACCAAGCATGTTAATGAACAGGCTAACGCTGGCAAAACTAGAACTCGATACTGTTAGGGCAGGTATTGTAGATTCAGTTGTTCCATGAGAGGTGTGGAGAAGGCAGGGTTTCTATCCACCAACTGTCAATTGCCCTTGGTTGAGGCCTCCTCCTCTGGGGGTCATTGAACCTCTGGCACTTGCACCCTGCCCTGCGTCTGCCTGGCATGTTCTCTAATGCAGAGTTGCAGGTGCTACAATAAGATGCTACCCATGCGTCCTGGACTGGTGAATGCCAGTGGCCACACCTGGATACTGAGAACGCCTGGTACATGTGCCTCTAGTGCTTTGGGGAAAGGAAATTGAAATGGGAGTGAGGAGTAGCTGTGAGTTGTGAAGTCAGATAAATGCTCCAACAAGATGGACAGGATTCCTCTCTCCTTTTAATTTTAATTGTACAATCATTTACACAGCCTTCCAGGAGTCAAAAATCACTTTTAAATTCAGCTAAAATGAGAAGTATTTTCCTTTGTGGATATTCTTGTCCTCTAACTTTCCTGTTTTATCCCATCCCTTAATGGTTAGTGCAATGCCCTGCACATGAAAGGGACACAGTCATTTTCTCTTTCTACAGATTCTCTTTTATTTCATAATGCTAACCTTCTAACTTCCAAATGTAGCCTGTACTTCAGGTCTCCAGCTCTCCTCTGCCTCCCAGGATTTTATAGAATTAGGTCTAACTTCTAACTTCATAAATTAGGCTTTAATGATTCCAAAGAAGTTGACTGTCTTGATCAATGTGAGTAGGCAAGTGTCTTATTTCCCAATCCTCTTTCAACTCCAGCTTGTCACTTCTAGTTCTTACTTGTTTAACTGCAGCAAGTTGTCTGCCTCGTAAATCTTAATAAAGTCCCATCAGGTTTGACTGGTCCTAAGCATTCAGTTCCGCTCTGCCTCTGAGGGTGACTGGGATCCAGCTCCCATCCCCCTCCTGTGACTCCTCTGCTACTCTTAGGGAACCAGCTTTTGGCCAGCGTTGCCACCTCCATCCTCATCATTCATAGGGCTTCTGACTTGAGTACAGATACTAGCTTAAATGTAAAGTGTATATTCAGTACTGGTGAGAAGATTTCTGTTTCCTCAAGTACTATGAAATGAAGCAGAGTCTTTCATTCTAAGCGAAACAGTAATCTTATTTTCATCTCATATATGGAGCCAGACAAGGGTAATGGATAATTCTTCTGTCTGTGTCTAAATTCCCTAGTGATTGAAAACTTAAACTTAGATCCTAAGATTTTTTTTCCCCACTATAGTAAATACTTTACAGTTAGTCTTCAATCTGTGATAGAAAGAGTGGAAAACTGAAATAGGAGCCTACAGTCCCAAATCCACAATTTTAGAATTTCCCCAACCCCTTGGCTGGCTGGCTTGTGGCTGAATCAGTGGCACCACAGGAAACAAACAACACCTAAAACGATTTATTGCTTTAGGGATGGGGGATTATCTCTTGTCACAGCCATGCCTGGTGAAGGCTGAGTGTTTTGCCTGCCAGAGATGCGAACTCCTATTAATAATGAGTTGATAAAGAAAAGAGAGTCCTGAAAAGTCAGTGGACTGTTTGAGATGTCCTTGTGGGTCTTTAGCATCTATTGAGACTCCACAGACTATGTGTGAAAAGATTCTTTCTAATTCTAGGAATAGTCATGTAAACATGAACAAGGGGTGTGTTTGTTGGTTTCCTCGAATGTAAAATAGAAACAAATACTGCCCTATTCACCCAAAAAAAGCTTAAAGAGAATAAAATAATATAGGGGAAAGCTTTATTTTGTGATCACAAAGAGTGACAATGATTGAGATAGATTCTCAAGGAGGGGAGTAGGTTTTAAAATCATTGCTTATTTCCACCATAGCAATATTTAATTCCTTACTGATTCCTGCAAAAGTATAGAATTTTAATTTTTGGTAAGGTAGGGAAGAACTGATTCCTTTTCTCTATTAACTCTGCCCTGGAATTTCCAACCTGTTGTTCTCACCCAATATTAGCAGAATGTCAGGACCTGGGTTTGGCAGAAGTAAAATGTAGACTTTGCTCTTCAGTAGCCCGATGCTTAAGATTAGTTTATAGCTATAAAAGCTACCACGGTATTAAACATATCCTGAAATAGCAAATGCTTTTTTTTTCACCCATTAAAAGTTGCATTTTATACATTGCCAATGCTACAATTGGCCCTAAGCATTACTGTAAGACTAAGGTGGTTATTTGGTTCTTACGAAACTGGAGGTACGTTTTGTTTGCTTAAACAGCATAATAAGAACTCAAGTCTTAGACTGATGCTCTGGCACCCATTTTTCATTTGTCACAGTTATGTCCTCTCTACTTCAGTCAAATAATATGTATTAATGTATTCAGTGCTGACCATGTGCCTTACACTCTTAAGGATTCTGGGGAGCCTAAGATGGGTTATTATGGATGTGTTCTTGATAAATAGGCAGGAATAATTCTCCTTTGGTGGCCTGAGATGTTTGACGAATTTGGGAGCATGACTATCCTTATTCAGCTTCGCCAGGGCTCAGTTTACCTTCTGCCACGGGGCGATTGTTTCTACAGCCCCTTGGTGAGGCCCAGAGAGGCGAGCATTACCTCCTGAGATGTAGAGGCCGTGTCTCCCAGTACTATTCAGGTTTTCTTCATTTTTATTGTTCATGGCTTCCTTGGGAAGTCTGATGAAACCAAAGAACTCTTCTTATAATTATAAAATATATAAAGTTACAAAAGAAAATAATTATATTAAAATAGACATTTGTGTTTAAAAATTCTAGGTTAAAACCCCCTATGGGTAAAGAATCTTTCTTTTTTCATAAAGATATAATGGTGCAACAACGACAAAAAATAAGATTTATAATACTTATGTGGATCTTAACAGTGCCTTTCCTTGAAGAATTTGCAGAGTTTTATCAGAAACATTTGAACTGTGATAACATCTCCTCAATAGAGACACAAAAATCCGCCCAGCCCAAAGCTGCTATGGTGGAGGGCCTCAGCTCTAGCTTTCTCCCTTTCCTGCTGCTCTTTCCAATGGAGTGGGCTAAGGCTATCGGAATTCTCAATGACCTGACTCGAATGTTGGGGAGGGTGCCAGGGGCTTAAGGTGGGACCTTAAGTTGGAGTGAGAGATGCCAGAGGTGGTTGAATATAAGACTAGAACAAACCTAGAAAGGCTGTGGGGGAGGATGGAACAGAGACAAAGCTACAAGTAGTCCCAAGGAGTAAATTATGGGTCAATAGCAAAGGTAGGGGGGTGAAAAATGCAGTTGAATCCAAGATTGAAGATTGGGTTAAGGGCTAATTTCTAATTTTGCTAGTTATGTCATGGCATAGCTTTCATATAATTTAAAGCATCTAAGTCAAGGGAGCATTAAATAAAATTTTTAGGTAATAGTAGTAATATTTGGCAGCACAGTACAGAAAACAGATATTTTATGTTTTCTACTTGTTAATAAAAATTTCCATTTTTTCAAGTAAACTCACCCTACTTATAAAAACCAAACTTAGAGATGTTCCGTAAATTTAGCTGGCCAGTTAGGATTGTGTATTTATTTATAGTTCTTTCCTGACTACTTAAAAAAAAAAAATTTGAAGCAATAGATAAGAAGTCGGCATTTACATTACGGCATTGATTCTGTGCTTTGATCCCCTAACTTCCTCTTTAAACCTGTCTGTCCTGATCAACACAGGTACCTCGTGGTCGCTGTAGGAAACTCTAACGCAGAGTTGCTTTGCCACAGTGCTTCTTAATCTGTAGTCTGAGGATCCAAGAGAGCTTGTTAAAACACAGATTGCTGGACCCCACTCCCACAGTTTCTGATTCAGGAGATCTAAGGTGGGGCCTGATAATTTGTGCTTCTCACAACTTCCCAGGTGAAGTAGTGAAACAGTGCTGCTGGTCTGGGAAGCATGCTTTGAGAACCTCCACTGTACCCTAATGTTCTTTCTTCGAAGGAGGATATGTACAGGTTGTACTCTACCATTTTCAACAATTTTACTGACCAAGATCGGTTGATTTCACACTTTAGGTCAATCTTTTTTCATATGAACACATAGCTTATTACATAACTGTGTTTTTGTAGCATGTCTTGTTTAGCATTTACCTAAGGCATCACAGAAAAATCTTTTTCTGTTTTTCCTTTTCTCTCATTTTTCTTTTTTCCTTCGTAACTTTATTGCAAAGATTCTTCTCATTTTCTTCCTTTCTTTCTGTTTTATTGGGGGGGGGCTGTAATTGAGATTGCAAAAGGAAAAAGAAGAACCTGGGATGGTCTGATAAGCATGGCTACCTAACACATCTGATTAAGTAAATAACACAAGCTTTGAAATTTGCCAATGGCCATAATATCGTAAAGCCTTAGAAAGCATCCAATTTTTTATATCTCCACTGAAGTTTCCCCTTGCTTCCACATCTCCCTCTAATTAAAATCTTTTCATCCAAAAATAATACATAGAGTAGAAAAATTTATTTTTGTTGTTATTAACTATATTTTGTTGGAAACATAGGATCTTATGAACATATAATGTGTTTAGATTTTGAGGAGCTATAAGCATAATTTCAATTCATATTTCTCTGCGGAATGGGTTCAGACTGCCAAAGAATACGAACTTATAAATGGACCTTTGGAAATTATCTATTTATAAGTTTAGGGCCAAAAATGCTCATACCAAGCTTTGATAATTCAGTTGCGAGCACCCGTAGAAATCACAGAGGAGAGCTGCTTAATAAAAAACACAAGTGGCAGAGAAGCAGGTCCGTGATACTTAAGATTTTTAGTTGCAACCAAATAGGTCCCTTCAGTGAGAGCCCTCCGAGAAGATGAAAGATGCGTGGAGATGGCCTGACGCCACCTTTGTCAGTGTCTCCACAGCCAGAGGGATTTTATAGGCCAAGTGAAAAAATACCGGAGACTAATTTGTCAACAAAGGCTTTCTTTGAAGTTGGGGAGACAAGTGGATTCAAAACAATTGTATGTGTAAGTAACATTGGGCATGCTTTTTTTCCCCCTTTCTGGAAACAGCCAGGACTTTTGACATGACAGAGCCACAGGTGTGAAGCATTGATTTAGCAGAACCTTTGTGACCAACAATCTCTTAGATCTCTGGACCTCTGGGAAATAAGGAAAGCCTTTTGGTAAACTGATGTGTGGGTGCTTCCTGAGTCTGTTTCAAGGTTTCTTGAATGAGAAAAGAGGGAATTATGATTTTGCTCTATATTTAGCCCTGAGATCCAGCTTCTATAGCCCAAGGCAGGATAAGGCATTTGTTTACGGAAAATGGATGTTTAAGATCATGAAGGTATCGCTGACACACTTTTCCCCAAAGGCACAAGCCCTTGAAGGAAACATGGGAGTCAATACTCTGTTCCCTCCCTTATATTTGCCCCATGGGTCTTAGGATTCAGGGCTCAAACAGTGTTGGGTTGTTTTTCTCTGACTGGGAGAGAAATTCTTTAGAGACAAGACTTGGGGCTTATGAAACTGGTGCTGGGCTGCCCCAGATTGCTCTGGCCAAGAGTGTTCTCTTTATAGGCTCCTGTAAGGTGACTAAATCTTGATCTCCTGGGGCAGCTGCTACACTGAGCCTAACAAAGGACGCCAATCATGCTATAATCAATAGAATTCAAATTTAAATTATCCAGCATTATGCCTGCTTGCAATTCAAAACCAAACTCATCAGTGGCAAAGATCTCATCATCTTATCAGAAAAACTCTCTTAGACTCTATTAGACTCATTACACTTATGTACTTAATTTCCACCAATACCCAATGTGAATCGTCTTCAAATCAGTTTGTTTATGATAATCAAGCAGTCCAAAATGACCTCCAAAATCCTGGACAAGCATGAAAACATGAGAAGCATGACAAAGCGTCGTACCAGGAGCAAGAGATTTTCCTGCTTCGGTCCCCTTTGTCCTTCTCCCTTCTTTGCCTTCAAGGCAGGATTTCTGTTATCTTCTTGGTATTTTTGGTCACTGTGCCCTTTCTCTGCCACGCAGCTCCAACATCCTGACATTGATGAGGAGCCTGAGAGTCCAGGCCTGCGGTGCAGAACACTAATGCCTCTTTGTCTAGGAGGCAGTAAGTTCCTCTGTATTTATCATGGTAGGAACAAATCAGCATATGCAAAAAACAGCTGCTGCTTTTGGGTCTCCAGCACCCAAGAGCAAAAATAAGTCCAACAAACCTAATATATTTTCCAGTGCGTGTCCCAGAAGTTTGAAAAGAACTCCTTAAATTGCTTTTGTTTCCATTTTTGTGGCCCCAGGGGGGAAAATACCTATCAAATTTAGTATATGCATTTTACTTTGTGCCACTTTAAGATTCAACCATATCATCTGTAATGAAAACAGAACAACCTTTAAAATAATTTTTAAAAAAGACAAAACAATCCTTTCTACCAGAGACATGGCCTGAACCAATGCCAAAGATTTCAAGCTGGTGAACCAGCAAAGGAGTCAGATAAATCACAATGAGTGTAACAGATCTGATCTATTTCAGCTCAGATTAACCTCTTTACTATGTCTTCAATAGCCAAAAAGCCTGGGTCGCAGGAATGAAAATGTCTAATAAAGCAGAACCTCGGGGAAAAAAAAATTGAAAGAAGGGAGTTGCATAAAGGAAAGTGAGATGTGTGACCATTTGCTATACAAGGCCAGGGTATGGTAGGGATTGAGAGAGGGAGGGAAACATTCTTTATCGTGCCAATTCAAAAGGCAGATTTATTTCACTTGTATATAATAATTCCAGATCCCAGTGACAATTTTCATTAGTTGGCAACAGCTGCTTATAGGTCAGGTAACAATAGCATTGAATAACCTCATAATGAACAACTGTGGATTTCACATTGGTGTTAATTGCATTTCATGCTCTTCCAAAGCCTAAAGCAGGCTGTGTGAAAAACACAGACCCAGGTTCTGCTTCTCTGATTTTTTTGCCCCTAGGAGAGAGCCCTTACCAAATCTTCAGAAGGAAGGTGGAGAGTGAGAAGATGATCATAATAACTCATAGACCAAGTGGGTTCTTCTGGGCAAAGGTCTGTGGATGTTTTCTAAGAATGAAGGACACCCATTAAAGGTAAAAGGAGTCTGAAGGAAAAGAGGGTATAGTAGATGTGTAGAGTAGTCCATTTTGGGGGGGCTGACCAGGTCTGAGAGAGATTTTGTACAGGATGAGCAAGGAAATTAACATTATAGGGGTCTCCTCCTCTGTGTCAGTCATGTGTTTGGTTTAATCCTACAACTTAGGTATGATAGAGAGTGGAACAGTCCAGATCTAAATCCAGGCCTTTAAGCTTTGGCTGAATAAGTGAGCTAGGCCAGTGTTTCTCATACTTCAAAGTGCACATGAATTACCTAAGATAGTGCCAGAATGCAGATGCTGATTCAGCAGGTCTAGGGTGGGGACCAAGATTTCTAAGAAGCACTCAGGTGATGCTGGATGCTGTAGGTTCTTGGACCACATTCCCATGACTGGGTTATAAACCCCAGGCATTTCAACAGTTCTGGGGATTTACAACTCTGAGCACCACTGAAATTTTGGACTCTCTGGGACAAGAGATGCTACACAAGGTGGTCTACAGTGATGTTGAATGCATCAATGCAAAGGTAATTTGGCCCAGTTCTGATTCCATTACGTCATAACTCACTAGGGTTTCTGCAAAGAACTTACTGTGCTGTGGCCACTAGCGTTGTTTACATTTTCAGAGTAGTCATTTTCTAATTTACCTGTGGTTACTCTAGAGACAGCTAGGACAAGGCTTCGAATATGTGTTCAAGTCTGTGACCCTTCTTCAGCTCTGATATTCAGTAATATTGCTCAGAGACAGGAAAACACAAATTTTAAATGCCCACACACTTTCTTGTTTGAAGACTCCATTATCATTTAAATATTTACTGAAAAGGCAAATAGTATTAGCATCAGGCTAAGAATGATAAACTTTCATTGCAGTGTGAGATTTAGCATAGCGTATTCTCACTTTCCACAACTTCTCTGTTCTGCGATAAGATCAAGAAGCTTTATATAAATTGTTACAAATAAACACATAATATTAACACATGTATTTTATCTTTAATTTTATTACTATATATGGATTTCTATTATGAAAAGTATAAATTATTAGGAAATGTACCTATAATGAATGTATATGATATTTTTCCTTAACCTATGCAAACAATATTTCATTAGAGATGGCTGTTGGGCATAAAAGTGCTGCTCACCACAGAGTAGGTGACAATTCAGAATTAGCAGGGGGGTTAGAACTAGATCCACGGGTTTGAGGATTTTTCACATGTAGTGATAGTTGGAGTTGTGAGATAGAAGAGATAATCCAGTGGGATCTTGGGGAATGTCTCTTTCATTCTAAAATCTCCTTCTCTATTCCAGCTGAGCTGCCCTTTATTTTATAAAGATCCCACCCACAGACAAAACATTAAGCAAGATTATTAAAGCTGAAAGGGATTTTAGAGTCATCTAATATAACTGGGGTTGCTATAGATTTATCTTTCAAACTGGGGCAATTTTGACAAAGAAATGGAGCAGAACTAGTAATTGTGCTAGAAAAACATATGTAAATTAGATCTGTACTGGGAAAACTGAGATGTGTAGACACCTCAAATATAATACAGCCTTCAAATGAGGATAAAATTCCACCCAACCACATCCCAAACTGTTGGTCCTCTGACCTCTTTGTTTGACTACCTGGGTAGGGGTACTCCGTTCTGCACAAGGGAGCTTATTCCTCTTAGACAGATTTAGTTGAAAGAATGAATGTTCTGTCAAAGCCCTTCAAAGACTGTTTCATGATACACTCTATGGGGAGTTTTATGATAGGCCAAGTTTAATTCTAGGAATTTTAGAGTCAGTAATAAGACTAAGTAAATCCACTTGTTTCTGGGAAATATACGTACATTGAGAATGAATCATCACTGCCTTGATTTATTCCATAACTATTTGCTGACTGTGAATTACTTTTTAGAGATTAATCAGGTATGGAGCAGAGTCTCAAGAAATTTTCCATTTGCAGGGAGACAATAAAATTATATTATATCACTTATCACATGATATTTTATTTTTACTCACTTGTGCAAGTCTTGTGGGAGTAAAGAAAAGGGGAGGCCATTTCACTGTTTCCATGACAGGAAAGACTCCTCAAAGAAAGTGGCGGGTGAATAGATGAATGGTGTTTCTTTAGACAAAGAAGATGGAGAAAGCCACCAAACAGAATATACAATATGTACAGAGATGATTCAAGCATTTCAAATTAGATGACCCAACAGTTCTCAGAATGCATTCCACCCATTAATTTGCAGGTTCAGTGACTTGAAAATTTTTATAATCAAGAGTGAGATTCTTAGATTTCTTAACATCATATTTTTTAGAGTTGATGAAACTGACATGGAAATTCTTAAATTCTTCCATGACAGGATCCTTGGAGGTCTTGGTTCTTGTATTTGTAGTATAAGGGATGTGGATTAGGTGATCTCAAGGCTCCTTTCTAACTCCAAAATTCTTCTAGTAGCATGGGTGCAGCCCTGAAAAGATTCTGGATTGGGAGCCTGAAACCCCTCTTGTGTCCAGGCCTCACTATTAATTAGCTATTGAGACTAAGGAAAATCCTTCTCTCTGAGGATTTTCTCTTTTGTAAAATTAGGAACTATACTAGATAATTCTTAAGGTTCTTCCTGTACCTAGCATATTGTAATATCATCTCCTTCCTTTCCTGGAATACACTCTATATCCTTTGTACAGAACTCAATTCCTTTCTTCCCTTTGTGTTGTCCACGTCCAGACTTGGGAACTGGCTTTGCCTTAGCTTGAGTGTGACCAGTGGCCAATCCATTGCCGGGAGGGAACTAAGGGCAGAGGGAAACAGAGGGGCTGGGGAGAGTATGGGCTGCCATATGTCAGTGCCACGATCTGAGTAGGAAGCAGCAAGTGTGTTCAGAGCTACGTGGTGAAGCTTGGAGTTTTACCACACTTTTAGCCTTATCAACCCTGGAAGAATAATTCCCAGATTCCAAGAACTGACTCATAACTTCCTTCATCTAGTATTCAACAGTGCATCATAATTGTTATTCTTAATTACGAAATAATTTCAAACATACTGAGAAGTGTAGAGAACAATTTACAGACACCAGTGTACCTACCACTCGAATTTAATGCATATCAACATACATCTATATATTTATTTCAAATCTTTTTTCTTAGAAGAAAATATAATATTACAAATATAACTAAAGTCCTAGCACTGTCCTCCCACCAACATTCTCTCCCTCCCAAGGGGTAAACACTATCCTGAAGTTGGCATATATCATTCCAGTACATATTTTCTTACTTCTGCAACACATGCATATTCTTAAAAATATATATGTATAGTGTTACAGTCTGCATTTTAAAGTTTCACATACCTGATGTTATTCTCTATGAATCTTTTTGTGACTTGGCTTTTTTTTCACCTGACGTTATTTTTCAGATATTTGTCCATGTCGGTACTTGTAAACGCAGTTCACTCAACATCACTTTGATATAGCATTCCACTGTATGAATAACCTTCTCTCTTATTTATTCACTCCCCTATTGAGGCTTGTTTTTATAAAAAATATTCTGGGAATCAGAGTCAAGTTTGATTTAAGAACGCTTTCTCTGTGCTTCTATGGTACCCTAGTGAGGTATGGCCCTTTTGTAGCATTTATCATACTGTTTTCTCATTATTAATTATCTTTCTTCCTGACTAGACTAAAAATCCTTGGAGAAAGAAAGCTTCAACTCATTCATGCATGCATTCATCCATTCAACAAGAATTTAATCCAACGATATTCATGGAGTTTGCTGAATAGTTCCAGAATAGAGAGCTATAATCTAGAGCGAAAGTATTGACCTGGAGGTGCACGAGCTAGATTCAACACACAAAAGAGTCTTATTTTGTTTATAATTAGGCTAATATTGAAAAATTGAGAAACCACATAAGCATCTGAGGTTCTGACTTCTCTTGAAAAACTAAAGAACTACAACACCACTTTATATTTGGCATCGTTGCAAAGTGGGTGGAGCTGTGTAGTGGCCATGCACTTCAGATGGGGCATGCATTCTTACTTGGCCCACTTCCTTCATTTATAGTATCTGTCTGGGCTTCACAGATCTTCAAGTTTGTCATTTTTCACGTGGAAGAAGATGAGGGAGCAGGGCTGACATCAGAGCAGAAGGCTGGGAGATGGAGCTGTCTGAGCAGTAAGGTGCGGTGTTGAAGAGTACTGACGATCTCTATTTAGCACGCAGACAAACTGTGCTTTGTTTAATCTCCTTCAATAGTTGTGTTTCTGTCCGTTTCTCTCTGTGTTTCACTCAGTTTTTGCATCTTAGGGAGCATTTGATTCATTATCTAATGTTAGTGTTTACTTCGTTATATAGCGTGACAATTTAAAATGGCCTCATTTATCCCACGCAATACTTTTTCTTCAAATTCTACCTTCTTGCATGGTAATAATATCCATTTTTCTTTCTTCTTACTTTACATTTGCATGATGGATCTTTGCTCATCCTTTCTTTTCATAACTTTTTAGTGTCATTTTGCTTCGTATGTCTCCCATACATAAATATGCTACATTTTTTTGTTTGGAGATGTTTATTTTTTGATAAAGAAACATAAACATGTTATATTTATTGTCTTTGTGTCTTAATAAGGAAATTCAAGCAAATGATGCTTAATTTAATTTATATTGCATACCCTGTCTTGTTTTACACTTTCTGATTTTGGTCCTTGCTCATTTTTTCATCTTGCTCTTCTTGGTTTATTTTGTTTTTATTGTGTGATTACGCCCTTATCATGGTTGGCGGTCAGGATACAGAATATTCTGATTCTCTGTGTATTAGAGATTGATTTCAGATTTATAAAACACATAATTAAATGTGCATTTCTTTACTAAAATCAAAGACAAAACTGTATTTGGTCTTTCCATGCCCAAGGAGCAACTTAGTGTGTCTTTATGCCTCCATCCTTCCTACTCTTCAACTCTCCTATCTGTCAATTTAATCAGGGGTTAAAGACATCACCTATGATTATTATACCATTATTATGTTCTTACAATACTAATCATATTTTAAAAGAATGATTGTTGTCATTTGACTCTATACATTGATTAGTTTTCCTGTACACTCAAAGTCCTTTAGCTACAATTCCCTCTTCCTTAACTCTTCTGTGTGAATAGGGGAGCCGAAGGGAGGAAGAGAAGTTTGCCTAGCTTGGAAGGTTGTTCCAATGCAGTGCCTAGGTGGGTACCCAGTTTTCTGGTCTCTTTACCCTTTGCAACTTACAGTAAGCCAAACAGGGATCTGCAGATGGAGTGAAGTACTGCTTCATAAGAAGTCTTAATATTGTTTTAAAGAGCTAATAATAGGAGGAACAACCACCAAACATGAATGCTGGATGAAAAGGATGTGAGGAGATCTTAGAAAGTAGTTTTCAAGACTTAGCAATTTCCATATTTGCTCAACTGTCAATTTACAAAGCTCCATTATCTCGGGGTATTTCCTAGTTGATGACTTCAATGAGACAAGATGACTAGTGGATGATACTGTGCTATTATAAAAACCTGGCTGTGGATTTTGATGCTGTCCTTTGCAGCTGTTCAATTTTAGATGTGACATATTATCTGTCTGAGCCTTGGATTCTTAATCTGTATAGTTGAAATAAAGATATTCCCTTCACAGACTTATCTATATTAAGTCCTCAATTTAAAATATTACTTAGAAATTTTTAGATTTGCTGCCTGAGCAATCCCCAAATTTATAAAATTAGCAGTTTCTAAATTTGCTTTAAATAGTGCACCACAGCTTAGAAAAATATCTAAATCCCAGTCCACATGGCTGGCATTGAGAATGGAGCATACTGTTTTTAGGTGTGTTAACCAAGAGGTTTTCAAAGTTGCACAGTCAGCCATTCTCTAACTTGACAACGCAGAAATTCTCAGCTCTGCCTTATTACTTGTGTCTTTCTGACTTATAACGACCTCTTTTGCAATGTGTAGTCCATCATTTTTCTCTCTCTTCCACTCCCAGACTCATTGTTTGGTAGTGTTTCCTTTTCCTTCACCTGCACGCTGACCTATATTTCACTTCTGACCTTTCCCTTTGCCCTCATGAATCGCCATTTATCAAGGTCTCTCTGCAGCTGGTTGTTCAGCAGTGCTTCCTCCCTGTTATGTCTCATGGGAGTGCATCTGGGCTTTCCTATCCATTCTTCCTGGACACTCTTGTCTATTCTTATGGCTTCAGTGGTCTCCTGTCTTGACTTCTGGTTCCGTATCTTTAGCAAGGTCTTGATCCTAATTCTGGTTGTTTATTGGGCATTTCTACCTGTGGATCCTATAGAAACCACAACCTCAGTGTGAGGCAGGTTTACTGTGCACTGGTATCAATCCCTAGGAAGAATTCTAAACACCTTGGGCTGTACCAATTTCTATGACTTACACAAGTCTGGTGAGGCAGAACACTTGCACACAACAAATTACATGAAGCAGGTTTATTACTTAAAAGTAGGTATCTAGGGACAACAGAAGCCTAGGATTTATGGCAAGCTGGTCCCCCAAGGCTCAGGAAGGTTATCCAGGGTGGATGGAGTCTTATCTGCATGTGCCCCACTTGCACCAAAGCAGAGGTTCCCTGGAAAGCAAGCTCTATTCTAGGTTTTACACCCAGGGTAAACATGAAGCACTGCTCTAAAGTATTGTAGGACATCCTGTTCTAGGAGAGGCTGGAACAGAGCCCAGGCTATTCTGGCCACTTCCTCCATATCTCAGGATATTGAATCCTCAGTGTACTCATCACATCTCAAAGTATCGGTCTCCTCTATCTATGCCCCTCATCCTATGCTCCCTGGCTCAGGGAACGGCACGAGTTCCATCTGGGAACACTGGTCAGAAGCCCTGAAGGTCAACCTAGACTCGCTCTGCTTCCCCTCAGGTTGCAGAACCTCTGAAATCCAACTTGGTAGCACCAAATCCATCACGCTCTCTTTATCCCCAGCACTGGTGGCTTTCTTCTGTCCCTTCCCGTTTGTGTCTGGATTAATGCCATAGCCCCTTTGCTTTCCAGTCCACTCCCTTCTGATATGCTTTATCCTCACTTCTAGGAGAAGGATTGTTTTAAAATGTAATGTTTCTCATTCCCTACCTTTGAAATCCTACAATGTCTTCTCATTACCTTCAGGATAAACCCCCAAATCCTAAGCCTGGCAAACAAAAACCCTTTATCACCTGACCACTGCCTTCTTCTCCTGCTTCACCTCTCATCATCCTTTCATGTCCTCCTGGGCTTCTACCCATGCCAAAATATATGCCCTTCCCTGAAGACTCCACACTTCTCCCTTCTACCTTACCTTTAAATGTGCCATTTTCATTGGCTGGAACACCCTCCCCTCTCTTTATTGTTAGGTTAATTCCATCTTATTTTTTAAGACCACACTCAAAGGTTGCCTGCTAGAAAAGGCCCTCTGTGGACCCCTGTGGCAGAAGTTAGGTAGGTAGCTAGGCAGAAACTAGAACTATGAGCAGAAGTAACTTTGTTACTTATGGACCAACACTGTTAGAAGTCAATGTGCTGCTTCCATCCCTCTCTTTCTCTGCCATGGAACCTTGGAGGCTGCATGTTATAAATGGTATAGCTACAAGAAGGATGCCCAACATGCATCAGGCTTCATGTAAGAGAAATAATCTTTATTGTGTTCAACCCCTTGAGTTTCAGGGTTGATTTGTTACCATTGCAAAGCGAGCTATCCTGAATAGTACCACCTCCCCCTAACCTGAATAAAGGACCCCTTCCTTTTTGGCTCCTCAGCATGTTTCCACTGGAATTGGTGACTTAAGTCTCTATCTTCTCTTCTAGACTATGAGCTTCTTAAGGGAAGAGATTGTTTTTTATCTCCTTTTTATCTCTGTGGACTCTACTTCAACAGAGTGCTTGCACATACTAGCAATTCAAGAAATACTTGCTGGATTGAACCGTGTCTCATCTTCCCTAACCACCTAGTATAATTTCCATATTTTATAGGGATTCAGAAGTGCAAAATGACTCTGCCTAAGGTCACTCAATCCACTAGACATCAAATTTGCTTCTGTTCAGCTTTTGTGGTTTGTGAGGCTACCAAAGATGAAGCTGAGGCTAGTTAAAAGCCTCCCTCCTCTTTCACCTGTGTCAGTCAGGGTCCCACAGGAAACAGATGGCATCTTTGCGTGGGAATCATGGATAAATTTTTAAGTGAAAAGAGATATGTGGGTAGGGCAAAGGGAACCCAACAAGGGGTATTGAGGCAGCCAGACACTAGCAATGAATAATTGGTGGAAATATTGTTCCTGGAGCCCAGCTAAGGAAGACAGAAGCTATAGTCCTAGTAGGATGCAGTGACTAGCATAATTGCAACAAATCCAGAAGAAATGTAAGCGATAAAAACCTCTCTTCTTCTTTTGCGAGTCGGATCTTCTACTGGTGCTTCTACATTGGCGAAACCCAATTGAAGCCCAAGGACAATGAGCCCAGATGACACAGACTTTAAAGGTGAGCCTCTTAGGAAAGGGGTAGCAATCCTTAAGGAAGGAGAAGGGGAAGGATAACCAGCATATACCCCCAAATCTGAGACTGAGCATCTGAGATGGTGAAGATTTCCCTACTAAGCAGGTATCTAGTTAAGAGTAGGAAGTAAGGTGAAGATGCATTCCATTTTAGCATTGGCCATTAACTCATCCTTCAAGTGCAATCTGAGACATTGCATCCTCTAGGAATCCTTCTCTGAACCCTCAGGATGGAATAAATGCCCTACTTTATGTTTACTTAGCTTCTAATGCTTACCTCTTTCATAACACTTACCAAATTATGCTGAAATTATATCTTTTTATGTGTCTGTCTCCCTCACTCGACTCCAAGCTCCTTGAGGATAGGGATTATATCTCATGTATCTGTGCATCTAACATGGTGTCAAGTATCTAGAATGGCCCACTTTGACCCACAGATTTTTATGCAGAAGTACACACTTTATAGCAATTCTAAGTCTTCAGTCTATAAACTTTCTTTTGCATGGTATTGAGAATACATATGACACAGAGAAAACTGAAAACCTATGGTTCATAACAGGTTGATATAAAATCAACATGACAGATGTAATTGAATTTCTGGTCCATTGAGGGAAAAAGTCAAAGTATCCAATTGCCTCATGTATAGCAGACCTCTCAGCCAGAACATTGAAGAACAGCAGCATGGGGCAGGCATAGACCTGCCTAAATGCCTGTGGGAACTTATTGTCTGTGGCCAGCCTCCCCCCACCCCCATACAGATAGGTAACTGAGGATAAAGGAAGAACTTAGGTCTATTTGTTTCAGATTTGCTTAGTTACACAGTATCTTTATATTTGAAAGCAGTGTGGTATAATGCAAAGCCCCTGGACTTTAGGGTTAGACTGATTTGCAGTTAAATCACAGGGTACCACTTTATGAAGTTGGACTAGTTTCTTAATCTTTCTAGGCCTCAGTTCCATCATCTGTAATACCTACACGTGGAGTTGTTGCGAGGGTTAAATTGACCAACTTTTGTAAAGTGCAAGGTTCAGTGTAGGTACTTGCTTTGAATTTGTTCCTTTTGCTTCATACTGTGGTACGATGCTTGTGGGCTGGAGATGAGATGAGATGAGATGAGAGCCTGCCTTCCCCTTTATAACCCTGTAGTTATAGAGTTGTTATTGTAGGTAGATATGATATGATACCAAAGGGAAATAATAAGATCTTTGAGATATGATTAATCCAAACAAATATCTGAATTGCTTAAACTACAACAACTGGATCAGGTCTAAAGCTCCTTTCTATTGATGTGGAAAGACAAGGTGTCTTTGGATCTGGCACTGTGGCAGGTGGGAGCACCTATCTTCTCACCCAAACTTCCTGTGCTCTTTATTTCATTATAGGCCTTCGGTGCCTTTTTTGAGCCTGCCCAAGACTCATTTCCAATCATTTCTCCTCCTTTTTAATCCGAGACTCACCGCAACCACACATGCCAGTGAGGAAAGCTGATGTGGAAGGGAGGTACAAAATCTTTCAAAGTAAATGAGGAATGGGAAACAACTCTGTCTCCACTCTCGCTGTCAATTTTTGCTGAGCGTCAGAACACAGTCCCACAGTAGACAATGCCATCTTGTGGTTCTTGTGAAAATCATTCCTTGGAAAATTCAAGAAGGTCATTGTTTAAATCTCACCACTAGTGTTCCTTCCCATCATGTTTTTGCAGATTAAACCATCATTCTCTAAGCCTTCGCCTAACAAAAACAGGAGAGAGATTATTGATAAAGCGGCAGGTCACTCTAAAATGGGAAAATCTCATACTCTGTCTTTAAAAAACCTTAGCACATTTGTGCTTTTGACACAAAGATAGAGGCAGGCTGGCTCTGTGGTTTGTTTACCTTGGGAAGCAGTTACACATTACTCTTTTTATAATAACAAAGCCTGGAATACTGCGTCCCATGCCACACTGTCATCCTGCGTGTCAGCACTTTGAGTACTGAATCATGTGCAGAAAGCCCTCATCCACACTTGTCTGGAAATGTTTCCTCTGGGTTAAAACCCACACATAAAGGTTTCAGCAGCAGCAGCTGTTTGGGCCACTTTTTGGAGTTATGTGAATACTGTGGGTTCAGTTATATTTCCTTGGAACATAAAAATAGGAGGTTTTGGTTTGTTATCTTTGAAACCTCAGGGAAATCAAAACCAGAGCTCATTTTAGATACTGAAGCGATTAATCCGTGGTGTTCTCTGAGTTGAAGTAATGATTACATGCACTGAAATAGTTCCTGAAGCAATATCCTATCTCTTTTCTGTTCATAAGTGACCAGAAACAGCATTTTAAAAAATCCTGCAATAGAACACAGAATACTCTTATGTATAATAAGCAAACCAATTAATGTTTCTTTTGTTTATAACCCAATTCCAGTAGAATCTACTAAAAGCAAACTTATATAAAACTGTGGTTTTAAATTATTAATATTTAAATTTTAATTTGCCATACGATATTAAAACACTTTGATAACATCTATGGGAATAAGCACACTATGTTTTCGAAAGCAATTTGCCCTTTCAAGACCTCAAATATTTCTCACAAAATTAACTTACTTATTTAGTCAATAGATACTTTTTGAGGGCTTACTAGGTCCCAGGCACTCTATGAGGGGTTGGGTACCCAGAAAGTAGTAAGGTGTGACTCTTGCTTTCAAGGAGTTCACAGTGTAATGGGAGCAACAGATAAGTAAACAAGTAATTACAAATGCACGTGGTTAGTTCTGCAAAGGGGGGAATTGGGAGTTACATGGGCAAACATTGGAGCAACACAGCAATCCAACCTTAGGAACCATAGGAGGTTTTTAGATGAAAGTGACAAAATAAAAAATGAGAAAGAGTTCACCAAGCAAAAGAGTAAAAAATAATAATTTACCCAAAGAGAAGAGCATGTGCAAATATCAAATGCAGAGAGGATCTTAGGCTCAGAGAATAAGAAGCACCTGAGTAATGTTGGGGCAAAGAGTAAGAGATGGGCGTGCATCTGAGAGAAAGGGAGCAATTGGACCTTCGAATCCATGTTAGTGAATGTACCGATTATCCTGAGGACAGAGGGAAGCTATGGAGTAGCTAATCAAGCTAGAGGGGCCAACTGTCCTGGTTTTCCTGGGACTGTCCCAGTTCTAACACTGAAAGTCTTATGGTTCAGGAAACCCCTCTGTCCCAGATAAGCCAGGGTAGCTGATCACCTTAAACGTGCCACCATAAAATTTGGTTTTAGAAATATCATCATTGCTACAAGGTGGAGGCTAGATCAGAGAGAGCATGTCAGGAGGGGGATCAGGCTGTTCAAGTGATACGGGAGAGAGATAATGGTGGCCTGAACTAAAATAGTGGTGGTGAGGATGGGGAGGAGTGAACAGGTTCAAGAAGAGATGCCTAAGATGAAGACTAAACAGAGGTCAGATTGGGCTTGTATGGTGTGGGAGGGAAGGGAGTGGTGAGGAAGAATAAAGCATCTAGAATAATTCTTAGATTTCCTAATGGCTTAGTTAACTTAGTGGGTAGAAGTGCCAAATACCAAGAGAGGAAACTAAAAGAGCAATGAGTTTGGGGAAGAACATAATGAAAGAATTTTGAAAATATTGAGGAACTTGAGGGGCCTATGAAATTCTAAGTAGAACCATCCTATACTCAGGTAGTTTAGGTAAAAGATTCGGGGTGGACATATAGATTTGAGAGTCTTCTATGTATGGGTGAGAATGTGGCAATGGGTGAGATCACCAAGGGAGTATGTAAAAAGAAAGAGAAAATAGCTAAAGTCTACAATTAGGATTCTGGCAGTGGCAAAACAAGGTACAGAGGAACCTTCTAGAGAAATGAAAAGCAGAAGAGCAGAGTGTTACAAAAGCTAAGGAAAAGGAAATTAAGCTTTCCAGAAAGAAGAAGCAGTCAACATTAACAAATGATGTACTAACATCTAGTAAGATGAGGATCAAAAGAGCCAATTGGATCCAACGACATAGAGCTTATTGATGACCACATGGAGAGCAGTTTCAGTGGGCAGCAAAGGTAGACTTGGGTTTACTGGGAATTAATGACAGGGATTGTACATGGAAGGCGAAAGTAGAGAGAGAAATTACAGATAGCTCTTTCGCAAAGTTTGTTTGAGACAGGATGGAAAGAAGAAGATGGCAGCTAGAAGACGACCAGGGATCAGGGAAGATGTTTTCCAAGATGGAAGCACTCAACCCCAGACATATGTGCTATATCTGAGGTCACTCCAGCAGTGTTGTGATGACTGGACTCCACAATTCAGGGAGCCCCGAGTGTAGACTGGCATACCCTGCTTGAGAACCACATGTGTTTCCCTGGAGTTTTACACCAGTGGTAACACTTAAAGTAATCCTCTCAAACTGGTATGATAACCTCTATAGCCTTTCAACTGGGTGCTCTTTCTCCAATATTTCTACCTTCAAACCCATTTTACACCTAGCAGCCTGTGACCCCTTTAAAAAATATAAACTATGAATCAACCAGTAATGAAACTATACAAAGAGATACACTCAAAAATACTATTAAAAAGTAAGATGGAATTCTTAAAATTGTTCAAGTGACAGGAAGGAAAAAAAAGAGAAACACAGGAACAAGAAACAGAGGAAACAACTAGCAAAATGGTAGACTCCAGCTCTAACATACAAGTAATAACCTTAAATTTAAATGGCTTAAACACACTAATTAAAAGGAAGCAATTGGCAAAGTGAGTGACCTCTTTTTAGATTTAACAACAGAAGCATAATACATAAAAATAAAAATTGATAAAGTTTACCTCATCAAAATTAAAAACTCTTGCTCTACAAAGGGCCCTATTAAGAAGATAAAAAGACAAGCTACAGGATGAGAAAACACATTTACAAACCACATATCTGACAAATAAGTTGTATCTAAAAATATAAAGGAACACTTAAAGCTCAATAGTTATTAAAAACACTATTCAATTAGAATCTGGGCAAAATACATGAGCAGACATTTAATTGAACAGGATATACACATGGCCAATAAGTACAAGAGAACATGTTCAACATCATTAGCTATTTTGGAAATGCAAGGCAAAACCACAATGCTCTATCACTACAACCTATATACATGACTAAATTTTAAAAAAAATAGTGGCAACATCAAATGCTAGAGAAAATTTGGAGAAAATGGATCACTCATATTTTGATGGAGAGAATATAAAATGGTAGGCACTCTACAAAACAGTTTGGCAGTTTCTTATAAAACTAAACATGAAATTACTATATGATCCAGCAATTGCATTCTTGGGTATTTATCCCAGAGAAATGAAAACTTAGGTTCACACAAAAACCTGTACATGAATATTCATAGTAGCTTTATTTGTAATAGCCAAAGACTAGAGGCAAGTCAGATGTCCCTCAGTGAAAAAATGGTTAAACACACTGTGGTATGTTATACTGTAATGTACTACTCAGCAATAAAAATAATGAACCGTTGCTATAGACAACAATCTGGATGAATCTCCAAAGAATTATACTGAGTAAAATGATCCAATATACAAATATTAAATACTCAAGATTTCATTTATAGAACATTCATTAAATGAAAAAAAATATAGAAATGGAGAACAGATTAGTGGTTGCCAGGGGAGAGGAATGTGGAAGGAAGCAGGAGGGAGGTTGATGTGATTATGAAAGGGCAACCATGAAGGATCATTGCAGTGATAGAAATTCCTACATCTTGACTGTAATACGAACCTATATCTGTGATAAAATTGCATATAACTCAAGTAATGGACTAGCATAAAATATTTCCAGAAGACATACTAATAAAAGACAGTTACCCAAAATATAAAAGGAACTCTTAAAACTCAACAATAAGAAAATGAACAAACCAATTTAAAAATGAGCAAAACGCCTAAATGGACACTTCACCAAATAATATATACGGATGGAAAATAAGCATATGAAAAGATACTCAACATCATATATTATTGGAGAATTGCAAATTAGAGCAATGATATACCATTACACATACCTATGAGAATGGCCAATGTTAGGGTGGGAACTCATAGCACAGGCTGAGAAAGAATTCTCAACACAAAGATTAGGATGGAAAGAAGTAAAAAGTGTATTTTACTTTCCCTGAGAGAAAGTTTGGGGGAAGGGTTTGGCACATGGAAAAAAGAAAGAAGTGCTGCTCCTGAGCAGAAGGGGCTTGGGATTTTTATAGGATTAAAGAGAAAAGAAAATTTATTTTTGCAGACTGATAGTTGGAAATGGCTATGAAAGAGCTGCATTTGTTTTTCCTTTTTTTTTTTTTCTCTTCTCTGTGAGGCTTGCTTATCAGAGTCCTTGGAATGTGGTCTGGCGAGAGCAGGAGCTGGGGAACATCATGCTCCTTCTATCTGTTCAGTTCTTTTCAAGTGCTGGAAAACAAACTCAAATGAAACAATTTAAGCCACAGGTGGTGAATCTAACAAAGGGGCAGTTGTGCTGTGATCTTTTCCTTCAAAGGGGCAATTATGTGCTGTGAGTTTTCTCCTTTTTTCTGTTAGATAGTTTATTTTTTGTCTATTAGGTAGTTTATTAGTAAGGCCATCCTATCAGCCAACATCCAAAACAATGACAACGTCAAATGCTTGTAAGGATGTGGAGTAGTAGCAACTCTCATTCATTGCTGATGGGAATGCAAAATGGTACAGCCACGTTGGAAGACAGTTTGGTGGCTTCTTTAAAAATGAAACATATTCTTACCATAAGATCCAGCAATCAAGCTTCTTGGCATTTACCCAAAGGAGTCCACACAAAAACCTGCACATGGATATTTATAGAAGCTTTATTCATATCTGCCAAAAACCAGAACCAACCGAGATGTTCTTCAGTAGGTGTATGAATAAATACACTGTGGCACATCCAGGTAATGAAATATCATTGAGCACTAAAAGAAATGAGCTATCAAGTCATGAAAAGACATGGAGGAATCTTAAATGCATATTACTAAGCACAAGAAGCTAATATGAAAAGGTGACATACTGTATGATTCAATAGATGACATTCTAGAAAAGGCAAAACTATGGACACTAAAAAAGATCAGTGGCTGGTGGGAGTTGGTGGAAAGGAGGGGTGAATAAGCAGAGAAGAGAGGATTTTTAGAGCAGTGAAACTATTTTCTATTATAGTATAATGAAGGGTATATGTCATAATGCATTTTTAAAAGCCCATAGAATGAATAACACCAAGAATGAACTCCAAGGTAAATTATGGACTTCAGGTGATAAAGATGTGTCAGTGTAGGTTGATCAGTTGTAATAAATGTAGGGCATGATGATAGTGGGGAAGTCTGTGCCTGTTTCATGGCAGGGGCATATGGGAACTCTCCGTACTTTCTCCTCATTTTTTCTGTGGACCAAAAACTGCTTTAAAAAATAAAGTTTATTGAAAAATTACATAGAACTAAACACACACACGCACACACATGAGTACAGATAAAACTGAGGAAATCTGAATAAGATTGGTGGATTGTATTAACGTCAATATCCTGGTGATGTTATTGCACTGTAGTTTTGCAAGATATTACCATTAGGAGAAATTGGGTAAAGGGTTCATGGGATCCATTTATTTTATTTCTTACAACTACAATTGTAACATGGGAATCTACAATTATCTCAAAATAAACAAGTTTAATTAAAAAATGTAAACTAGATCAAGTCTCCATCCTGCTAAAAAGCATTCAACTGTTTGTTCCTCTTAGAATAAAATCAATAAAATGTCTATTGTATATGGTCTTCCATGATCTGTATATCAGCTTCTCTCTCTTTCTCTCCCTCTCTCAGTAGGCTCAACCAGAATGATTTCCTTTCTGTTTCTCAGGTATGTCAGACTACTTTCCTCTCTGAGCCTTCACACTTGTTCCTTCTGCCTGGACTCTTCTCCAGCTCATTTGTAGGGCTGCCTCAGTCTTATTCATTAGTTCATGTGTCATTATTTCAAGAAGGTATGTTCCTGATCATTCTATTTAAAATGGTTTGCCCAGGCACCTTAATTACCTTATTTTTTCTAGTCATAATTGGAAACTCTGTATACATCTTCATTTGCCTTTTTCCCTTTACACACCATCCTCTGCAGAATGCATGTTCCATGACTCCAGGAATGTTTGTCTTGTTTCCTACTGTGCCAAGTACCCAGCTCAATACCTGAATCCTAGTAGGTGCTCAGTATATAACTGCTAAGTAAATGACTTTTTTAAAATGCATGAATGTATCAAAGAAAATACTCATTTAAATATGGGAAATAGTTAGAGAAAGTAAAAGAGCTATATAGCTTAGGGCCTTCACAGTGCAGCTGTTTAAATTGCAGTTTCACTGAGAAATAATAGCTTTAAAGGAAGGAAGACATACCACTTGGTGGGAACCAAAATCAATTTCCCAGTTTTTCTGAACATATTTAGAGGTGAGTTTGAAAAGTAATTAACCACAGATTCCCCACTCTCTGTGCTCTGGGTCTGACAGCAAGGTTAATATGTTCTCATGGAGATTCATCCCTGTGGCCTCCAAAGATGAAGATCCAAGATGTAAAATAATAACAAAGTATGCATTTTTGGTACAGGGTGGTGGATGTTTTATTCTAGTTCATTGTTAAACCTATTATATGCCTGCCGCTTGCCTGATAGCTCACTCATTTCACCAGGTTTAGTGCGGGGAATCTCTGGGAGCATGGTGATGCATGAAAGAAAGAGAAAATGTTCAACTCTTTGGAAAACATGTGTTTACTCACCACAGCAGCACTTTGACCTGACTCCATCATGTAAAAACTGTTCAAAAGCAAAACTCAGAAGAGGAAGCCAGGTGTCGTGGCCTGTTTGCAGGATGGGGGATGAACACAAAACACAAAGAAACACACAAAGAAAGACATAGACACACATAAAGACGATATAAGACTGCAGCCACAAAGGGAAACTCCGTTCCCATCCCTTTCGGCCTGGCCCCCTGCAGCTATGCCTGTCTTAGGTTGTTCCTCCTTGAGGAATCTTACCCATCATTGCCTACCAGCCATCCATGAGCTCAGGCAGTACCCATAAGGGCAAGATGTTTATCAAGTGGCCCCCAGACCCCCAGGGCTGTGGGGCTGAGAAACATTTGCTTACGTGCAGAAGCTCAAACTCTTTGTTATGCCTTCAAGCAGCAACCTTGTTTGTTAGGTGAACATAAGCCGGAACATATGACTCTCATGCCGCTCTGGGCTGGGCACGTACTCCTTCTCCTAAGGTTAATTCTTAAGCTACATAACCATATTGCAAGTCCTCAACAGCCAGGTGTTTGCTATCCTCACCTCTCACACTGCACCTTCTCCTGAAGTTTCCTGCCGTTGCTGGGCCTCTGGCTGAATTAGGGATGGCTTCTCCATTTCCTGCTGTTTTAGTCAGTTCAGAGTACTATAGTAAGATATTAGAGTGGTGGCTTAAACGACGGAAATTTATTTCCCTTAGTCCTGGAGGCTGGGAGTCTAGGATCAAGGTGTCAGTTGATTTGGTTCCTGTTGAGGACTTGCTTCCTGTTTGTGTCCTCAAACATAACCAGGTTATGTCCTTGTGGGGTTGGGAGAAAGAGAGAAGAATCAAGCTCTTCTGTCTCTTCTTATAAGGGCATGAATCACATTATGAGGACTACACTCTCATGACCTAATCACCTCCCCAAAGCCTTACCTCCAATACCATCACTTTGGGGATTCGGGTTTCAAGATATGAATTTGGGGGGACACGAACATTCAGTCCACAGCACCTGCCAAACCCTTCTCTCTGCTGCTTCCATGGTGGGTTTACCAAAGCGTTATTCCTCAATCCCCAGCTTGCAGCTGGAACCTGGGAGCATGAGAAATGCACAAGCAGTGAAGCTTTAGTCAGAAACCTCAAACTCTCCCAGTGGGTGAGACAACTGACCTTCACAAAGCCCAGGGTTCAGGAAGAATTCTCTACAAAAGGATAGAATTTGAGCACCCCCAACACCACTTCCTAAAACAGCAGGGTTTTAATATGTTTTCTTTGTTGGCGTCTTTGGATGATTCAATTTAGAAATAATTTTTGAAACAGTTATACTGTTGTACGACAGAAGTTCGAAAGCATCTCTGGCACACTTCTGATATTACTCCTGGTTTAATAGCAATGAGTCTTCTTTGCTGGATTTCCCTCCTAACCCAAACTTCCACGCATGGGGTGCCTCAGGGCTCAGTCCTTGGTTTTCATTTTTCCCACTCATTTGCCTGGGTATCTGTCCAGTCCCTCGACTTTAAATATCACCTACATGCTGCCAATTCACAAACATATGTCATCAGCCCTGACATTGCCTCTGAACCCCCAACGTCCCCATCCACCAGCCCATGAAGCTTTTCCACTTGAATGTGCGTTAGACAGCTCGAGTCTAACATGTCCAAAACTGAACTCCGGATACAGCCATCCATACCATATTCTTGACTGTTCTCCGTTTCACACCCCGTATTTCACCCCTCGGCAAGTCCTGAATCTGCTCTATCTTCAAAATACATCCCGTCATTTCTCACCACCTGCACGGCTTCCCCCTGGTCTCCTGTGATTCCCTGCTACGGCATCCTAACTGTTCCCTTTGTTTCTACCCCTAACCCTCTACAGTCGCCGCAGAGCAGCCAGAGAAACAACTGTGAACTATAGGAATGAGATCACAGCAATCCCCTGCTCGAATTCCTGAGCGGCTTCTCCTCACAGAGTGAATAAAAATACCCGCTTCCCCAGCCCGACGCTCGAGGCCCCGCCCAGGTCGGCCCCGCCCCTTCCCAGCATTCCCCCTGCTGTATGCAGCTGCGTGCTCTGGCCACCCAGGCCTCCCTGCGGTCCGCAGGCTCCAGGTCTTTGCACCAGCCTTGCCTTCTGCCTGGACCCCGCCTCCCCCAGCTATTCACATTCTCCTTCCTTCACATCTTCGGGCTTCTGCTCAAGTGTCCCCTCCTCAGAGAGGCCACTCCTGACTGACCCTTCCATCTGAAGTAGCAAACTCACCCTCTCCCCTGCTCCCCTCACACTGCTGTACGGAGGGCGCCGACTCTCGATGGTTCCACGTAGGCTTCTTCCATGCTAGCGTAGTGCAAAAGACGTACGCCTTCGGTAGAAACCGTGCTTCGAATTTGGAGTGTTGATCTTTTCCCCTGGCTGGCGATATGCAGTACGAAACTCCGTCTCAATGCTGGGCAGTGGCCGCGACCTGCTTTTCCCGGTCAGTTACGAGACCCATCTGTGCTGCGCGCTCTGTTGCCAGACGGTTTATGGAGACATGGTTAAGGTATGATTCTTAGTATGATAGGTGTATTAAGTGCATTTTCGGCTTAGACTATTTTCAGCTTATAATGGGTTTATCAGGATGTAACCACATCAAAAGTAGAGGAGCTCCTGTATTTCTCTTCTTAATACTATCAAGCCTGATTATTATATTATATTATATTATACTGTTTATTAATCGTCTGTCTGCCTCACTAGAATGTAAGCTCCAGGAGGGCAAGGAATTTCTCTTATTCATTCTTATATCTCCAGCCCCTAAAACAGCTCCTCGTATGTGGTACATGATTAATAAATAGTTACTGAATAAATGAATTCCCTCATTTTTCAGATAAGAAAATTGAGGCCCAGAAGATTAAAGCACTAGGAGGTGGAAAACTGAAGCAATTGCTTAAGATGAATAATAATTCAGCATTTCCCTTCTTATCTGGTTATTTTAGAGAACTGGTATTTCTGGAGGCAAGAGGTACAGAACTTTATCGAGATTCTTGCAAGAAATGATCAAGTTGGGACAACAAAGCAAAATTAAATAATTTGGAAACTGGGAATATGAAGAAGGCGGAAATTGTGCAGCAATGTCTCAGTAATAGAAGTCCTGTTCTTAAAGTGACACACCTTTGCTTTGAGATGCAGTGATCTAAGAAGAACCCATTGGGAGTAAAAGGGGGTACAAGCCACATCCCTTTGTTCCCTGTGAGCAAAAAACGGATGTGGATGCCCAAACGAAGTAGCCAGCCAAAGTTTCAGGCTTAAAATAAATGGC
Source organism: Cheirogaleus medius (assembly GCA_008086735.1). Taxonomy (NCBI): domain Eukaryota; kingdom Metazoa; phylum Chordata; class Mammalia; order Primates; family Cheirogaleidae; genus Cheirogaleus; species Cheirogaleus medius. The sequence goes on along the minus strand of VBSM01003204.1, from coordinate 54,448,121 downwards.
CAAGGCTAGGTGTTTAGGACAAAGTAAATATGTCTGATATATATCCCCCCCTATTCGTAGTATATCAAAGGTTCATTTAGCCTCATGATAAGCAATGCATGAAAAAATATACATATATACATATATCTACAGATACTTTGCTCTCCTTTACAGGACAATTATTTTACAAAGCAAATAGAGTCTTTGCACTAATTTCTTCATAATTAAAACAATTTTTTTCTTCCAATCCATTCATCCTGTGGACATTGCTCCATAGATAAAATGGCAGGAATGCCTCCAGGCAGGTCAGCTGGTAGTCTCTGTTGACTCACCAATGAATCTATTGATTTGGGCTTATCAGTTTCTTTAGCCTTTAACGTTGCTCCTACTGTTGGACTGTTTTTTTACAATATACCCCTCCCCACCTTCACACACACACACACACACACACACACGCCCCCTTCATACCACACACTCACTACAGCTAATTTTCACTTGCAGGCGATTGCTGGGGCAAGTGTTCTGCACATATGTTCACATCTGGTGCTAATAGAAGTCCAGGTCTTCCTGGGAAACGCTGTGACATAATTGTGGGAGTCCAAACAAGATTATTCTGAATCTTGAAGTATTACCCTATCTAACATCTTAATTGAACTCCTGGAAGAGAAAACAATTTTCTTTTCAGCAATTTTGGTATTAGCAAAATCTACTTACTCCTGGAAAAGAAGTGCTGAGAAACACTGTATACCATTGAACTTGACAAGGCCTGACTTTTAAAACTGGGTTTACTAGATTCTTCTGTAATAAAGACAGCAGCATAAAGAGATAATGATCAGAGGTCAAACTCTCTCCTTTGACATCGGTTTCACATTGTATTCTTTTTTCTTTATAAGTTCATTTCAGTAACCATCTCCTATAAGGGATCTTCCCACATTGTCACAAACCCACTTGGAAATATAACCAGCTCGCTTAAGGCCTGTCACTGAAGCATAACCATGCTGTTATACAAGTATGCACTCTTCAGTTCCTTATGGAAGAAGGGGGCTTACCTGGCTTATCTTCCCATTGCGCAGTACACTCTGAAGGAAGTGTACACTCTGAAGGGAAGGCTCATGTGAAAATCAAAATTTTAAAATATATGTAATCTAGCATTCTCTAGGACCTCATATGGGGTCTGGTATAGAAGTAATGGCTCTTAACCATGGCTGCCCTTTAAGATGACCTGGAAAACTTTTAAAACATGCCAATGTTTGGATGCTGTCTTCAGGGACTGGGACTTAATTGGTTGAGGGTAGAGGGATTATTATTTTTAAAGCTCTCTAGGCACTTCCTATTTGCCCTAAGGGGTTGACACTACTTGGGTAGGACAGGTTTGAAAGCAGTTTTCATCATATACTAATTGCATTATCCTGACCAAGTTTATTTATCTTTTAAAAAAACAAAACTAACAATTAATACTTCCCTAGGTTGTTATTCCCTGGATGGGATCATGTCTTCCTCATTCGGAACCCCTGTTACTGCTTAAATTCTCAGTGCTACTGTTTAACCTCTCTAAGCCTTGGAGTTCCCTTTTGTAAAATACAGATTTTCCTAAGTATTAACATACAGGTTTGGTGTGAGGGTTAAATTAGATAATATGTGAAAAGTACTTAGACTAGTACTTGGCATATATAAGAGTTCAGCAGGCCTTAGCCCTCTGTGTACTGCCTACACAGTGTCTGGCCCAGGGTAGACTCTATATCAATGTTAATCCTTTCTTCTGCATCCCTTCCTTCTATTGCTATACTTTACCCTGAGCTCTACCCTTATAAGTGGGGCCTTTGGTATTTAGTAACCAAATCCCTCTGAAGGAGACCAAGATGTCTAAGTACAATTTTGAATTTTGTCTCTTTTTAAATGATGATGAATTAAAGAAGACATGGTGTGTGCACTTGTGTGACAATGAATATACTAAATATAGTTAAGATATTACTCAGCTTCTGGCTTCTAAAGGCAAAGCATTTAAGCGTTGGTTAATGCTAGGCACCTCATAGGAATTCAATCACTTCTGCAGGACCTTATTACTCAAAGCGTGGTCCTTGGACCAGCAGCATCAGCATCTCCTGGGAGCTTGATAGGAAAGCATAATCTCAGGCCCCACATCAAACCTACCAAATCAGAATCTGTATTTTAACAAGCTGCCCAGGTGGTTTTGCGTGTCCATTAAAGTGTGAGGAGGACCCTCGTAGGATGATGAAATGATGGCTGAGAATTGAAAGTACCCACGGAGCTAGTTTACAGAGATTTCAATATCATTTTTCATTGCCGGTCTGCCAAATCAGTTACTAGGATCAGACTGTCACATTGTCAGGCAAAGCTCTGAGTCTGAAGTAGCTCTAAAATCACTCATACCATGCCTCCAGCCCCATAAGTGTGAACTCTGGTCATTCTTAGGAGCTGTTCATTGAACTCCATCACCTTTTGCCCATATCCAGATTTCCAGATCTGATCCTCACCTCCTGGCTTTTTGACTCATTGCCTTAGCAATGAGAATTCTTGTATTCCAGGATCTGACAGATGGTGAAACTCTCTCCTGATTCTTCACTTTCCCCCTTTGGCTACAATTGTCCCTTCTCATTTTCTCTTCTTCTTCCCCACTCTGGAAAATAGCTCTACTCAAGCTTGCCTAAGGGGAGAGGACTCTAGAACTGGCCACTGAGAGAGGAAATCTGGCCAAGGAGGCAGAGTCAGGTGGACCTTTGAGGGCTTCTTTGACCCTTTCAGAGTCATCTGATCATCAGTCTGGCTCTTCAGTGGTGCAAGGCTCTCTGGAGCAACGTGTATTAGTGTGTTAGGTTTGGGGTGGGAGAGGGAGGCCGTGAATACATGTAGAGAGTACTGCTTGTTTGGTAAAGAGAGTGCAACATTGGCAGACACCACTCCCAGTTTCCTCTTTAGAAACTGCCATTTTGGAATGGCCCTTCAGGTTCTGGCCTTTCTCCCTATCTATATTTCTGTCGCAACCCAGTTGGTTAAATGAAAGACATTCTACTTTGCAAACCACAATTACGATGGGAATGAAAGTCAATAAAAGCTGCATCTGATATGTACAACAATAGATCATTCACTCAGCAGTAGCTAAAGAGAATCCACCAGGCCGCCCTCGCTTGTTTTCCTGCAGATATGGTATTTTGGTTTATTTCAGTGCATATTGTTTGGCATCTTAAAATTATGTATTTTTTTTATTCCAGTCATTTCACAAGCAAAACTGACTTCACTGATAATTAAATTCCCCTCACAATGGCAATTTCACCACTTATTTTCATTTTACTACAAGATGCCTGTGGATTATTAAGCGAGTGTCAGTTCTCACCCGCCCACGTACCTTCAATGCAATTGGAAAGAGGTGTCAACATTTCTAAGGTGTGCCCAGATGATATGTAGTTCCCACAGTTTCATGTTTGGAGGCATATATTATGCTATTTATGCATATGGGCTAGCTCAATAAGTATTTGGGATGTGTTTTAGAGGCTACTAAATTAATTTTGGGAGCTCTGAGTACAAAGATAAAGCTCTTAATTGCCTATGTTCTATTAATATATAATTTTACATTACATTAAAATATACTGTTTATATTATTTTAGCTTTTAAATAATATTTTATACTCCACAAGGTCCATATAAGAAGATATTTGACTAGAATAAATAATAGTCTAAGAGACTGGCAAATTCAGGAAAATGTAAGGTGGCACTTTACATTTGTAAGTTCAACTGATGTGGTGGGTTGGCTTGACCCATTCTGTTTGATGAATTAACTTCTCCCATCCTAATCACACTATCCTCTGCAGTAACACTCACATATCACCAATTGGACAGATCCTTCTTCATCCAGCCCCTAATACAGTATTTTTCAAAGTGCCTGTTGCAGTCCTTTAGTGAGTCATGAAAACAATTTAGTGAGTTTCATACAGTATCTAAAAAAAATAGAAAAGATCTGAATGCCTCACGCGCAAATTACAGTGATGTGTGTGTATATAATTATGTGGTAATATAGATCATATTGCTTATTGTGGTTTGTAGTAAAAAAAAAAAGAGTTTGAATTACATTAACAGATCTGATATTGATTCCCTCTTGAAATGATTCCAAGATCTGGAGACCAAGGATCTTCATCTCTTAAAAAGCTGGAGTCTTTAGATTGCTACTAAGCTAATGGCCATTGCAGGACCAAGGACCAGCTCTGAATCCTCTAGTTAAGTAGTAGTACTGAGAATTATCTAATTATCAAAATCTGCAGTTCTCGAAGTGTGGACCCAGGACCAGTAGCATCAGCATCACCTGGGAACTTGTTAGAAATGCAATTTCTCAGGTCCTACCCCAGACTTACTGAATTAAAATTCTAGGAAAGGGGCCAGCACCATGTGTTATAATAACCCTCCAGGTGATCCTGTTGCATGGTGACATTTATGGACCACTGGTCTATAACTACATGTGACCCAAGTTTGATATAGACTTTGATTTGACCTTATCTGTCTGAAACCCCACCCCAAGTATTTCTTCAGGGCCTCAGGTTTCTTTCCACATGACGATTAAGTCTATTCAGTTATTGTGTGACTTCCAACAATATTTTTCCTCTTGTCTTGCCCCCAGCCTCCTCTCTGTGGTTCTGCTGGGGCCTGCTGGGTACTGAGACTACCTCTGTTTGGACTCGCTGTCTCCCATTGGTGCCATGGAGGCCCAGAGGTGCTGATGTCTGACAAAGCTACTTGGCAAAGAGTGAGAGAACACAGCATAGTCAGGCAGAAACTTATTTTGTGCAGAACTTTACAAGCTCATACTATAGGGTTTTGTTTTGAAAACATTGCAGTCCATCCTATTCATTGAATGCTTTTTAATACAATTCAATGTGCCAGTAATTCTTGTGTGATATTACATCTATTTTTATGTACTTTGTGTATCTTGAACAGAGATAGCTTATTTATTAATATTTCCATAAATCCTATGGACAAAGTGAGATAACCTAGATATAAGTGATTTGTATGTGTATGGCACAAAGTAAGCATTCAGTTTCTCTCTGCTAAGATGAAGACTCTTGGCTATTAGTTTAACAAGACACAAGAATCTTCTTTAAACATGACTGATTCAGTTTTCACAATATGAGCTCTAGGGTTTGGGAGAGCTACACACACATACTTGCACGAAGTTTTCAATCTGTAGGGGCTAAGGAGAATTTTTCCATGGAAATCCCGGTGTTTAAGTGGCACATAGAGTTACCTGAGGATTCAAAGGGCAGAAAAGATTAGGCCTTCAGGCTAGAGAATTGTGCCATCACACCACACACTCCCCACCACCATAGACCACGCTGCAAACACACCTCACACATATCACATACTCACATCCACATCACACACCACCCATACCCCCCCATCACACCCTGCACCACACACATACTACAGACACATGTGCGCACACACACACACACACACATACATTAAGGGGTATCGCGCCTCCATGAATTGTCTTTGCTCTGCCTCTGAGCCTACTCCTCTCCGTCACTTGAGAGCTGAAGCAGCCCTGTCATTTGCTTGCCCTCTGGCCCTGGGGATAGGTGAGAAAATATTAAAAAATCTGAAAAGACCATTTACCATGGAAAAATATTAAAAGTAGTTACAAAACTAAAGAGTCTTCAAGTCCAACTGATATTACAAAAGAGTTTTCTAGCCTTTGAAGAATAGATATTTTTCTCTATATAAATTATGCCAGAGCACAGAAAAAGAGAAAACTTCCCAATTCACTTTACAAAGTTAACGTATCCTAGAAACCAAAGCCAGATAAAGAAATGGCAACAAAATATATCATTGTACCAATGATTATAGGTGTAAAATTCTAAAATTAAATGTTAGCAAGTAGAATCCATTGGTATATTAAATGAATGATACATGACAATGTACCGTGTTTCCCCGAAAATAAGACAGGGTCTTATATTTATTTTTTCCTCAAGAAGACACCCTAAGGCTTATTTTCAGGGGATGTGTTATTTTCCCCTCAAAGCCTCAGCTTGCAGCATGCACAGGATGGCTGGGACCTGACAGGGGGAGCCAGCCTTGTTGGTGGGGCTGCCCGCACCTTTCCGGTCACCTCTGGGATAGTAGCTGTCACGATGGGCAGATGAGAAGGGCTGCTCATCTTCTTTACCACACTGCGACGAAATGTATGGGTTGTGCAGATACGCTGCGTAGCCACGCTCATCACTGGGTCTTATTTTGGGGGTAGGGCTTATATTGCACAAATGCTTAGAAATCCTGCTAGGGTTTATTTTATGGGTAGGTCTTATTTTCGGGGAAACATGGTAGTGCTTTAATTGAAGAATATAAAGACAGTTTCAACATAAAGAAATCTAGTAATAGTATCCATAATGTTTGTAAAGTAAAACGGAAAAATATATGGTCATAGATATATGTGAAAACGTATTTTGATAAAAGTCAAAATCCATTCTTTTTTTCAATTTTTATTGTGCTATTGTGCTAGCAAAATTTACCATCTTAACCATTTTTAATTGTACAATTTAGTGGTATTAAATATATTTATGTTGTGAAACCATCATCACCATTCATCTCTAAAACTGATTTCATCTTGCAAAACTGAAACTCTGTACCCATTAAACTAAAACACTATCTCCTCTGCCCCAGCTCTGGCAACTACTGTTCTACTGTCTGCCTCTATGATTTTGACTATTCTGTCATATAAATGGACTAATACAGTATCTGTCTTTTTGTCCCTGGCTTCTTTCACTTAATGTAATGTCCTCAAGGTTCATCATGGTAGCATATGTCAAAATTGTCTTCCTTTTTAAGGTTGTATAATATTCTGTTGTACATGTATACCAAATTTTGCTTATCCATTAATAGATAGTTTGGTTCTTTCCATGTTTTCACTATTATGAATAATGCTGCTATGGATATGGATATACAAATATTTCTCTGAGACCCTGTTTTCTTTTTTTTTCAATTTATAGTGCATTTCATTCTCTCTTTTTTTTATTTCAGCATATTATGGGGGTACAAATTTTTAGGTTACGTGTGTTGCCTTTCCTCCACTTCCCCCTCAGAGTCAGAGCTTCAAGCGTGTCCATCCCCTAGACGGTGCGCATCGCACTCATTATGTGTGCATATACCCATCCCCTTCTCCCCCTTCCATCTGCCCAACACCCGATAAATGTTATTCCTATATGTCCACCTAAGTGTTGATCAGTTAATACCAATTTGCTGGTGAGTACATGTGGTGCTTATTTTTCCATTCTTGTGATACTTCACTTAGTAGAATGGGTTCCAGCTCTATCCAGGAAAATACAAGAGGTGCATTATCACCCTTGTTTCTTATAGCTGGATAGTACTCCATGGTATACATATACCACATTTTATTAATCCACTCATGTATTGATGGGCACTTTGGTTGTTTCCATATTTTTGCAATTGTGAATTGTGCTGCTATAAACATTCGAGTGCAGGTGTCTTTTTTATAGAGTGTCTTTTGTTCTTTTAGGTAGATGCCCAGTAATAGGATTGCTGGATCAAATGGTAGATTGACTTGTATCACTTTAAGGTATCTCTATATTGCTTTCCACAGAGGCTGAACTAGTTTGCAGTCCCACCAGCAATGTAGAAGTGTTCCTATCTCTCCACATCTACGCCAACATTTATTGTCTTGGGACTTTTTAATAAAGGCCATTCTCACTGGAGATAAGTGATATCTCATTGTAGTTTTGATTTGCATTTCCCTGATGATTAGAGATGTTGAGCACTTTTTCATATGTTTATTGGCCATTATTCTGTCTTCTTATAGAAAGTTTCTGTTCATGTCCTTTGCCCACTTTTTGATAGGGTTGTTTGATTTTTCCTTGCTGATTTTCCTGAGTTTTAAATAGATTCTAGTTATCAGCCCTTTATCAGATGTGTAGCTTGCAAAAATTTTCTCCCATTCTGTAGTATGTCTGTTTGCTCTCGTGACAGTTTCTTTGGCTGTGCAGAAGCTTTTTAATTTG
>VBSM01003204.1:54392119-54440025 GCA_008086735.1 Cheirogaleus medius | reverse complement strand
TAAGTGTTCTTATCATAAAAGGGTGTTGAATTTTGTCAAATGCTTTTTCTGTGTGAGACCCTGTTTTCAATGCTTTTGAGTATATAGCCAGAAGTAGAATTGATTGATCATTTGATAATGATTGATCATGTGGTAATTCTATTTTTAATTTTTTGAGGAACCACCATACTATTTTTCATAGTGGCTGTGCCATTTTACATTCCCACTAACAAGGATTCCAATTTCTCCACATCCTTATAAACACTTGTTACTTTATGTTTTTTATAGTAGCCATTTTAATGGATGTGAGTATTTCATTGTAGCTTTCATTTGCATTTCCCAAATGATTAATGGTGTCAAACATCTTTTCATGTGCTTATTAGACATATGTATATCTCCTGTAGAAAAATGTTTATTCAAGTCCTTTGGCCATTTTTGAATTGGGTTTTTGGAGTTGTTTTTGTTGTTATTGTTGAATTTTATATATAGGAGTTTTCTATCTATCCTGACTATTAACTGTTTATCAGATATATGATTTATAAATATTGTCTCTCATTCTGTGGGTTGCCATTTTACCCTGCTGATATTGTCTTTTGATGCACAAAATTTTAAAAATTTTCATGAAATTCAGTTTGTCTATTATTTTTTGTTGTTGCCTGTGGCTTTGGTGGTGTCATATCTAAGAAAGTGTTGCCAAATACAATGTTGAGGAGTTTTACCTTATGCTTTCTTCCAAAAGTTTTATAGTTTTAGGTCTTACATTTAGGTGTTTGTTGTTCTTTGTGTTCATTTTTGTATATGATGTAAACTATATGCCCAACTTCTTTCTTTTGCATGTGTACATCCAGTTTTTCTAGCTCCATTTGTTGAAAAGTGTCCTTTCCCCAATGAATGGTCTTGGCATCCTTGTCAAAAATCATTTGACCATATATGTGAAGGCTTATTTCTGGGCTCTCTTTTCCATTTCATTTATCTATTATCGGCTTTATTCCAGTACTACACTGTTTTAATCCTTGTAGCTTTATAATTGGTTTTAAAATGAGAAAGTATAAGGCCTCCAACTTTGTTCCCCTCTTTCAAGATTTTTTTGACTGTTTGGAGTCCCCTGAGATTTTCCATATGAATTTTAGGATGGATTTTTCTATTTCTGTGGAAATACCATTCGGGTTGGCTTTGGTATCAGTGTAATGCTGGCCTCATAGCATAAGTTTGGAAGTGTTTCCTTCTCTTCAGCTTTTTAGAAAAGTTTGAGGAGGGTTGGTGTTAATTCTTCTTTAAATGTTTGGTAAAATTCATCAGTGAAGCCATTGAATCCTGGGATTTTTGTTGTTGTTGTTAGAAAGTTTTTGAATACTCATTCAATCTTACTAGTTAGAGGTCTGTTAGATTTTCTATTTCTTCATGATTCAGTCTTGGTAGGGTATATATTTCTAGGAATTTATCCATTTCATCTAGGCTGTCTAATTTGTTGGCATACAGTTGTTCATAATTTTTTCTTATAATTCTTTTTATTTCTCTAAAAATTGACAGTAATGCCCCCTATTTTGTTTCTGATTTTAATTATTTGAGTCTTTTCTTTTTTCCATAGTCAATCCAGCTAAAACCTTGTCAATTTTGTTGATGTTTTTAAAGAAATGAATCTTACTTCTTTTTTTTAGAAAAAATTCTCTGTTGTTTTTCTCTCCCCTATTTTGTTTATCTCTGCTGCAGTCATTATTATTTCTTTCCTTCTGCTAGCTTTGAGTTCAATTTGTTTTTCTTTTTCTAATTCCTTAAGGTGTAAGTTTAGGTTGTTGATTTGAGAACTTCCTTCTTTATTAATGCAAGGGTTTATAGCTATAAATTTCCCTCTTGGGAAATTTTGCTACATTTGCTACATTTTGTAAGTCTTAGTATTTTTTTTTCACTTTCAGTTGTCTGAAGAATATATATATATATTTGTTGAATATATATATATGTATATATATATATATATATATATTTGTTGTTGTTTTGTTTTGTTTAAGAGATAGGGTCTTACTCTGTCATCCAGGCTGGAATACAGTGGTGTGATCGTAGCTTACTGGGACCTCACATTCCTGGGCTCAAGTGATCCTTCCACCTCAGCCTCCCAACTTGCTAGGACTACATGCCTACACCACCATGTCCAGTTAATTTCTAAAGTATTTTTTGTAGAAACAAGGTCTCACTATGTTACTCAGGCTGCTCTTGAACCACCTAGCCTCAAGTGATCCTCCCTCCTCAGTCTCTCAAAGCGCTGGGATTACAGGCATGAGCCACCATGCCAAGCCTGTCTGAAGATATTTTTTACTTTCCTTTGTGATTTATTACTATTTTATTCAGCCAATGCTTGTTTAAATTCCCCCATGCATTAGTGACTTCTTTGTTTATCATTCTGTATTCATACCTTTTTTCTGGAATCATTTTTTTTTTTTATTCTGAAGTTCATCCCTTAGGAGTTCTGGTAAATTAGAGAACGAACTCTATTTTAATTGCTCTGAAAATATCTTTATTTCATCTCATTTCTTGAAAGTGGTTTTAGCAGATATAGAAGTCCAGGTGTCAGTATTTTTAACATACCATGCTACAGTCTTTCATCTTCCAAATTTGCTGTGGTAGGCAGAATAATGATCCCCCAAAAATGTCCTCCTTCTCCTCCCTGGAACCTGTGAATATGTTACCTTACGTGATAAAAGGGACTTTACAGATGTGATTAAGTCAAGCATCTTAAGATGGGGAGGTTATCCTGGATTTTTTTGCATGATCCCAGTAATCACAAAAGTCATTATAAGAGATAGGTAAGAGGATCAAAGTCAGTAGTAGGAAATGTGATCAGAGATTGGAGCTATGCAGTCAAGGAATGTTGGTGGCCTTTAGAGGCTGAAAAGAGCAAGGAACAGGTTTTCCATTGGAATCTCCAGAAGGAACCAGCCCTGCTGACACCTTGATTTTAGCCCTGCAAGATTCGTTTTGAACTTATGATGTCCAGAACTGTAAGGGAATAAATATGTGTTTTTTTAAGCCACTAAGCTTGTGGTAATTGTCACAGCAGCAATAGCAAACTAATGCAATCTGTTGTCAGTATAATTATAGTTGTATTATTGATCATTTGTTTTTTTCTCTCTGACTATACTGTAAGTCCTCAATTTTTATTTAGTATTGTTCAATTTTATTTTGATGTTGAATTTTGGATATCTTTTTATTTATCATGCCTGAAATTCACTGGGTTTCCTAACTGGTGTCTTTGATTGTTGCTGGGAAATTTTCACTGATTGCCTCTTCTAATGTCATCTATCCTCTGTTCTGTTGTCTCCTTCTGAAAACCCAATTATGTTTGCAGGTCTTTTCCACTCTATTTTCCCTGTAAATATGAAACCTTTATTTCACAGCTCTGTTTCTGAGTGCTATATCCTCTTTAATTTCTCAGATCTGTTTGCCATAGTCCCTCTTCAGCTATATCCAATCTTCTGTTTATTCTACCCATTGGCTTTTTAATGGAAATGGCTATATTTTACACTTTTAAAAGTTCTATTTGGTCCTTTTTCATATATGTCTAGTCAGTTTTGATAGCCTTGTGTTCTTTCATCATACATTCAAGATGCTGTTTTACTTATATAAACATAAAACATACTGATTTTATATTCTGTGTTCAATCATTCCATTATCTACACTTTTTATAGATCTAATAATGTGCTCTGTTGTTTCTTGTGACTCTTGCTCATGGTGGTTTGTTCCCTCCTGTGCTCAGTGAGTTTTTGAGCTCTTGTGCCTTGGAAATTTTGTCTATGGATTTATGGAAATTTTTTTAGGAGTGTGTAAATTTTCTTTTTTTTTTGCTAAGCACCTTGGAGAATTATCAATCAGGAAAGACTTTAAATTGAATTTCAGTTTAGGATTTTGTGTGTCACACAGTTAGTATTAGTTGAAGCTCCAAACCTCTGTTTTTTGTGAGTTCGTGATTAGGGATTTTAATGGGGGACTTTAATATCTTTTTTTACTCTTTTTTCTGCTCTATCTAGGGGTAAGCCAGAGACACTACTGCTATCCCCTTCTGCATGATAGATTTTTTCCTAGGTCACCTACTGATCATGTCACATTTTCGATGACACGTGGGTGCGGGTGGGGGGTTTCCAATCAGATTTCCCAAACTTCTTAGGTCGGAGGCTTTGCCTCTATCATCAGTCTATTAAAACCCAGGGCCTAAGCCACCAGGGGCTGGCAGATGTCTCCAGGGAAAAATAGACTCTAGTTAATTTGCTTATCAGTTACTACATTTTCACTTATTATCATTTCTGAGGATTCCTTTATTTTCCTGGCAGCTCATTTGCATTAAGAATTATGTCATCTATATTTTATGCAGCATCTTTAGGTGTGAGGTCTACAAAAACCTCCTTGTCATATTGTTATAAAGCTCTGTATATTACCGTGTTTCCCTGAAAATAAGACCTACCCATAAAATAAGCCCTAGCAGGATTTCTAAGCATTTGCGCAATATAAGCCCTACCCCGAAAATAAGACCTAGTGATGGGTGTGGCTACGCAACGTATCTGTACAACCCATACATTTCATCGCTGAGCGGTAAAGAAGATGAGCAGCCCTTCTCATCTGTCCCATGAGAGCTCTATTGCTCGACATGAGAGATTGGGGCCAGTGGTTCTAAAGGAAATAGAGTCACAAGAAATTCAGGATGGAATTCAGGATGGAATTCGGGGTTTGGAGAGTTACGATCATGTTCCAGAAGAAGATGACTTAACTGTATTTGAATAAATGTAGATTGTTGTACCGTATTTAAAAAAAAACACATCCCCTGAAAATAAGCTCTAGGGTGTCTTCTTGAGGTGTCTTATTTTTGGGGAAACACGGTAGTTACCTATTGCTGTGTAACAAATTATCCCAATAGTTAGCATATTCAAATGACAAACAACTATTATCTCATGGGTTCTCCGGATCAGGTATTTGTGTGCAGCTAATCTCTCTGCAAGGCTGTAATCAAGGTATGGGCCTAGGCTTCAGTCATTTCTAGGCTCAATTGGGGAAGGATCTGCTTCTAAGCAAAACACAGACTATTCACTTAATGGCTCACTCGCATGGCCATTGGCAATACTCACATCCTCACTGGCTATTGGTGGGAGACATTAGCCATGTCTCCTTGCTATGTGGTTCTCTACAAGGGGCAATGTACAACGTGGCAGCTTGCTTCTCCCAGAGTAAGGGCTCTGAGAGAGGGAAAGAGAGAAAAAGCAAGAGAGAGTGAGCAACATGGCAGTCACAGTCTTTTTGTAACCTAATTTGAGAAGTGCCATCTCATGACTTTTGCCATCTTCTCTTCATTAGAAGCGAGTCACTCTTTCCAGCCCATACTCAGTGGGGGCAGGGGTGGGTAATGTGATTACACAATGTGAATACCAGGAGGCAAGAATCATCGGGAACCACTGCCTACCTCACTTCTATAAATGAGTATTTTTAGAAAATGAACATCAAAGTGGAAAAAATATTGAGAGTGGATAGCCATTTTTTTCAAAGAAGAAACTTAGTTTGATAAATATATGAAAATGGTACAACTCTCTAGTAATCCATGCCATTTAAAATAGCAATTAGATAAAAATCTTTACTTTTCAGATTGACAAAGTTTTTTTTAATGTCAAATGTTATGAGGATAAAGAGAAACTAGTAACCTCAAGCAATGCTAGTGGGAGTATAAATTAGTATATATATTGTAGTTTAATTTGGTGGTATGTCTTAATACCCTTAAAAATCTAGGTATCCTTAAAATTTTATATATTAAATCCATATTAAGAATTTATTATCCTCAAAATTTCACATTGAGTTACTTACCCTAAGGAAAAATTATAAAGGCATTAAAATAGTTATGTAAACTATGCCCATTTTTATGATAAAACCATTGGATATAAATGTCTCAAAGAAGTCATTGATAAATAAATTGCCCTACATGCTCATAAGAGAAAACTATTCCTCTATTAAAAATAATATTACAAATCTGCATATATTAAAATGGAAAGATGTATCCAACATATTGTTTTATAAGCAAAATAGTATATATTGTATGACTCATTTTTATTACATATATTAATAATATTCAAATACATTTATATGTAGAGAAAAATTAGCAGGCTACAGATAATATTGTTGATGAGGTCATCTCTGGGTAACAGAATTATAAGTGATTTTTATTTTTACCTTTCTTATCTGTATTATCTAAATTCTCTATAATAAACATTTAATATCATAATTTTAAGCAAAAGATGTTTTTCTGAACTGAAAACAAAAAAGTATAATCCAAGTAATTTATAATATAAGAAGATATAACTTTCTAATTATTTGGTAATTTCTTTCCTATGTTTTCATTAGAATTTCAGAAATATACATTTGTCACTGCATTGGCATCCAGGAGTCCTGCCATTAAGAAATTTCCACTCTTGACCCACAGATAATTATGCAATTAATCTAAGTTTCATATTAGAGCCCCATTACCAAAAAAATAATAAAAATAATCAAACTTATCATAATGTAATATATGATATACAAAGCAATTTTCATATCACCAGTTCATTTAATCATCAAAATCCTACTGTGAGATGGAGTATCACAATCATTATCCATTTTACAAATGAAGAAATGGAGACTCAAAAAGATGAAATAACTTGCCAAGGACATAATTATTAGCAAATGGAAGAGCTGAATTTAAGAATTCTGCACCACTGACTATAGATCCTGGATGCCCTTTCAGCTTCTAAGACTTTGATATATCTACTCCATGCCTGGGCACTCTGCTAAGGACAGGAAGCAGAGGGATGAACAGGACCTTGCTCTATCTTTGAGAAAGTCTACATTAAGGCCTGAAGGTACTCTTCTCACCTACAGGTAGTTTTGCCTAAAGATGTCTGGCATAGACCATTCCTTATCATATACATACCCAGGTGCTCACACTGCTCCATTATTGGCTAAGTATGTGCACCTTTTATGTAATGATTTCCATAGCTACATTTTACATCTTGCCAGAGTCTTGGGTGGCTGGATTCTCTAAGTTCAAAGATTTGCCTATTTAGTTTTCAACACTGCACAAAGCTAAAACATCTTCCCTTGCACCAATAACTGGAGTGGAGGATCTATGGTGCCCATCAGGTTGCTGTAGCATCACAGAGGAAAACACAGAATGGTCCTCCTAGGAAAATGCATAATGTGCCTTTACAGCACTGTTCCTTGACTGCAATAAGGAGTCAGGAAATGGTAGTTGGAACCCTCTGCAGAGCAATCTTAGAAATTTGAATTAGAACCATTGAATTTAGTTATTGCTTTAATTTCTGTTTGATTTCCACTTTTAATATCACTGCCATTTTATGGGTCTTAGTGTGAAGTTCTATTTTCTTAGTTGTGTTTTGTAACATTTCTTATCTACTTATATTTTAAAATATCCCAGCCCTGCTTTAAGAAAAGAAAGTGCCATGTGTCATTAAAAAGCAAACTTCTGAGAGAAAAATATTCTGGGGCAGAATTGAAATCACAAAGACCCTTTTAAATAGCTTGGTTTGAAAGATGATCATATTAACTTGGATGTATTTAGTTAATATATTAATTATCCTCAGCACATTTAATTTATAATCTTAACCTTCACTTTGAGATAATAGTAATAGTAATAAATATATTCATAGCCCTATGCTTATTTTAACTGCCACCCAAAAGGAGGGATTAGTCAATTGTTAGGGCACTGTGGCACAGAGCACAAGGGAGCAGGATATGATTCAGGTGATTTATTGGAAATAACGAGAATCCTTGCTCCCCAACTTACCAATTGTGTGACTTTGGATAAGTCACTTAGGCTCCCTGAATCTGCTTCCTATCTGGAAAATATGGGTAATAATGGTTACTGAGTTGCTGTAAAGATCAAACAGGATAATTCATGTAATGATACAAACTCATATTTATTGTAAGCTAATCTCATTTACTGTGGAAATTTACGGTGTCTGGTGCTATTCTCAGTCCTTTAGGTAAATTGTCTTATTTAATTTTCACAACATCCCCTTTCAGTAAGTACTGTTATTATCCCCCCATTCACTGAAGAAGAAACCAAGGCTCAGAGAAGATTTAATAACTTTCTCAGGGTTGCACAGCTGATAGCAAAGCCAGGATTCACACCCAGGCCGTTTAGCTCCAGTGCTCAGACCCTTAACCAAAGGGCTGTGTGACCTCTCAAGTCAAATTGCCGATCGGGTTCTAGCTCATAATGGTGCGCGGTGAAAAGTTCTTATTATAGTTAATGTCTGTAAAATGTGGTTATCAAAAACCACCTTGCAGGGCTATAGTAAAGATAAATGGGACTTGTGTACGAAATTACATGGCACAGACCAGCCTCTTAATATATGCACAGCATCTTTTGGATTCCGTTCTTTAAAGCACAGAGTAAAAGAGAAGAGTTAAGCTGGGTGCAGGGGCCAAGGGCTGCATCATGTGGTGGCAGCAGGGCAGGCACTTGGGGGCATTCTGGGACTCAGAGGAGGAGATGTGAAGGCTTCTGTTGAATTGCTCTGCTGCCCTGTTCTAGGGCCTCAGCAGATGGAAGCTCCGACTTCTAGCTATTCATCAAAAAGATCTTCTCTGACCTGAGATTGCCACGGCAGGCAGGATTCCATGGTAGAAAATGTCTTGTACAAGCCGTGGAGGCAAAGGAGAATGCTTAGATGTGTTTCCATGCTGAGAGGACAGAGCCCGTGGAGAAAAGGTTGTTGAAGACACAGAAAGGAAAGGGACTAGTTGAGTACTGTGGTTAAAACAAAGGGCTTTGGATTCTGATGGGCTTAGATTCTTTCTCTAGCTCTGTCACTTACAGTGTCTCATCACATTTAGACTCTGTAAGCTGCTACTTATTTATATATAAATAGGTATAATAATAGTTACTATCTCCTAGGACTGTTGAGAAGATAGTGAACTAAAAATCCTAAGCACACCCTCCCCCTCCTTCCAGCCCAACTGAACAGAAGCCCTTTTGGCCAAAGGGATCCCAGAAAAACCTTGAAACTGAGTTCCTGGCCATTAAGGGAAGGGAGGGGGACATACCTCAGACAATAAGACACTAAATTACTAACAGTACCTAACGCCATGCAGAGCAAAGGTCAAATCACCTGCAGGCTATCAATTTGCTTAATAGATCACTTGAATCTCTTATATTGTGGCTTGTCTCTGATTAACAGACTTCCCTGTCTTAACTTAAAACATTCCAAGCCTTTAGACAAAGCTTCATTTCCTTACCCAATTACAAAACAAAGAATCTTTGAATCTACCTATAACCTCATAAGCCCCCCAGTTTTGAGATATCCCATGTGTTTGGACCAAACCAACATACACCTTCCAGGTATTGATTTATGATTTTACCTGTAATCCCTGTCTCTCTAAGGTGATGAAATCAAACTGTCACCCAACAGCCTAGGGACCGCTTGCTCAAGACTTCTTGAATGTGGCTCCCTGGGCCATGGTCACACATGTTCAGCTCAGAATAAACCTCTTTAATTTATTTTATAGAATTTGGGGTATTTTTCCGTTAACAAGATTAAAGGAAGTATTGCACCTAAAACACTTGGTGCTATGGCTAGAACACAGAACTAAATAAATATTAGCTCTTGGAAGGTGTGGAGGTTGGAGCTGCCTGGCCTTTGGGCCTGGACTATAAATCTGCCAGTCAAGACTGATGAACCAGAGCATGGCAAAAATTACTAAACTCTGAAAACCCTGCCAACTATGTATGAGAGAGCCCCTGTGGGTCCCAGCAACCGGGACTGCCTATCAGAGGAAAAACCCGTATCCTACCAGTTGCAACACACAATGATTTTGCAACACACTGTTTATTGGGACAACCCTTGACATTTATGAGACCAAGATAGAAATTGACAGGGTAAGAGTTAGTCCTGGCTTAAATTTCAGGGAGTTTGTCAACTCAAGCTATGAAAAAGCCACCTATATAAAGATAAATTCCATTAACTTCGAAGAGTGTGCATAAGTAAAGGTGAAATGGGGGCCTCTTCATGTCATTTTTACATTTTCCGGGACTGCAATTTTTCTTCTTTTAAAGCATTCGTCTTAAAGACGTATGTGAACGTTGACAAACTAGACAGGAAGCTTGGGGAATATGAATACGTGTAAATACCAAGTCAGACATTTTTTAAGGATGTCATTTATTCTAAAGTGTGTAAGAATTACTTCAAAGCCATTAGTGTCTGGAATTCTCTAAAGGTAGAAAAATGCTTTAAAAACACACTCTTCCAATCAGCTTTAATACTGTTAAAGGCAGATTTTTTTTTTTTAATGAGAAAGAAACAAAAAATACTGCTTTTGACCTGACAAACTGTAACATTTGCCTATATGCTTTTCATCAGGATCTCAAATACGACATTTGAGGTGTTCAGACACAGGGAGTTATTCTGGTTAGAAATTTCAAGGAAAAAAAATTGTGTTGCTGACTTGAGTACTATAGATTCTATATTTTGGGATGAGTCAAACCTGGAATAGCATTTATTGTTTGACTTAGATTACTGCAGATTTTGACATGTTTCTTTTATGTTTCTTCTGCTATCCTTGAAATCACAGGCAAAAGCTGCTCCTTTTTTCTTACTTCCACCCATCTTCAAATTACGTGTTGAGAATTTTTGCATCGCAGTATGCTCTAGAGGCCTTGGGGGTGACACAAGCAAGGATAAAATAGTAAAGTGTCTAGTATTGAAGATTTTAAGTAAGTCATAAAATCTGCCAGCTTTTAAGAGCAAACCTCTTCACTAAAGAATGATTTAAAATAATGAAGGCAATGATGGAAACTCCCCATTGCATTTCATTCCTAGTAGTTTTCACCAACTTCCTTCATCTCCTGGTGCTCCCCTTCCCAAATATTTCAGAGAAAGTAAATATTGGTTCTGGACTGACACCTCACCCTGTGAAAACTTAATGGAAACTTTGCTTTCTGTATTTACAAGCTTTGTTCTTTGCTTACTCTCTGAAACATAACAGTCTGATGGCAATTGCTTCTCATAGTGGATGGGAAAAATAGGTTTGGAAGGAGGAGAAACCCGTGTTGGACTGAAACTTTTGCTGATTCTGGGAACTGGTCTGATTTGAAGTTGCAAACACTGAAGTGATCTCTCTCTCTCACTCTCTCACGTGAGAATAATGTGAAGGAATAAGTTCATCAGAAAACTCTCCCCCATCATTTTTACATTTGAAATACAGGAGAGATTTTGTTTCATGGCACCAAGAAGGGGAAAGAGAAATCCAGAGAAAGGACAATAAATGAACAGAAGGGAGAAGTAGAAAAACACTGTACCAACGCTCTGTGTTCCCAGCCTCTCTCCCAATGACGTATTTACTCCTTCATTTGAACATGTACCTGGAATTAATGTTAGTGTCTGCACACAAAGGAGAGCGATCCCTGGATGATTTTAGGCATTTATTTCATCTTCCCCTTAGTCTGACTTGTAAAATAAGTGGAAAATAACTTTCAGACCAAGCAACTTGTTGGAAATGACACTTTTGTACATCTGAACTTTTTTCTTTCCACTCTGTGTGAAACACTACTCTTGTCAGCAAGTGGCCAGTTTGTGAGATGAGGTGATAATTAAAGAATATTTCTATTGCTCTGTTGAAGTATTTGAAAGTATATGACATGCAATATGACCGCAGAAATAGAGACACATTATAATTACTATAATACAAGTTTGATATACCCATCTGAAAAAATGCCTGAGGATTAAATTAATTAATCCACAGGAAATACCAGAACAGAGTGTGGCATGTAGTAAGTGTTCCTTAGCTATCATTGTTATTATCTAGGCTTTCTCTTCTTGTCAAATACTATTTTGCTTTAGAAACTTCATGTTTATAGATATTAGAAGAAACTGGAAAAAGTTGAATTTTAAAGGAATCTGAATGATTAAATTGTCCCAGGAGACAGAAATAAGTTTTATCATCCCCATACCGAAAATCAAAGTTTGCATGTGTTCTAGTCTCATTTCTGATTCATATTCGGTGAAATGAATACTAACTTAAAGGTATGATGAAAAGGATATCACATCTGGAGACAAACTCACACTCAAACCCTGCCATGTTCTTTGTGACTGGGGCAGCTACTTTCTGCATAATCCTCTGTAGTATCATTTGTGTAATGGGAATAATTGCCCTGTGGTTGGAGGAAAGATAACATGAAAACAAATGTGAAAACTAGGTATGGTTTAAAATGGATGCATTTTAATCAGTTATGACATAAGCATATTATTTGTCTTTTGAAGGCTAAGAAAAAAAATCACCGAATCATCTGGAAAGGTAGCTAGTAAGGACTTGACTTCAACTCTTAGCTCTCTCTAGAATCTTTAACAAGTCTGTTGATCCATTAGTTTATCTTTCCCTATGCAATAACTTGCTTTCCTTCAGTAGCTTTCCTCCTACCCAAGAAAGGTCTTGGGAATTTAAAGGTGCACAGGGTGAGATTCCTGCCCTGTTGAGTGCTAGGGAATCAGTTCACATTCTGACATGAGAAGAACTCTATTCTGGACATGCACAAGGAGACAATGGAGGATGAAAGAGTGTAGCTGAAGCTGCCTGTAGCAGTCTGAGAAAGCTTCAGGGAGGAGGGTCCACAAAAATCCTCCTTTCATTCAGGAATGAATAAAATTTCTCCCAGCAATGAAGAAATTTCATTGGCTAATAAGGTATAATGCAAAGCTGAGACCTGTGTGTACCTATTTCCTAGCAGGATTGTTAAGCAGAAAACATTGGCTTAGACAAAAAAGCCATCTATTATAATTAGATAGTGTCAGTATTATTCAAAAGCAAAATAAAAATGTTTAGAAATTTCACTTCCAATATGAATGGTAATATTTATTGCTTACTAAATAGGAGGCTTTTTCCTACATACATTATATGTTTTAACTCACTGAAGATGCTGCTATTATTATACCCATTTGACAGAGGAGAAAACTGAAGCACAGACATGTGCAGATACTTGCCAAAGATTACATATCTAGAAAGTGAAAAAGCAGAGATTTGATCCAAGACCGTCTGGCTCCAGAGTCTAGGCTCGTATCCATTGCACTCTACTGTCTCTACAGCAACAGTCTGGAAGTTGAAATACCAAGGCGTTATTTCCAACGCTTTAAAATATTATTTACACTACAAACTAGTCTAGGTGATTATCTAAAAACAGGCCTTCACAGTTTTGCAGTCATTGCCAAAGCATGTAAAATGTGAGTTTGGGAGGTTTACTAAGAATTTGAAAATCATTTTCAGATTCTTTTGTAGAATTCCATGGGAACAGGAAAAGAGACTCTAGGTTCATAATTATAAGCATTTGGCGTTTCACCCATCCACAGTAGGGAGGACACTGAGCTAATCTCTTTCTTATTGACTTTGGTTAGCCATTTAGTCAATCAATCAATAGTCCATGTTGCAAAAGGCAGTTTGGTTGGATTTATGTTAAAAATTAACAGTCGCAAAATCAGAGGGAAGTTGGGTCCACATGTTTTCCTCCTTTGAGAGTGACATCATTCTCCTAGGTGACAGCTTTTGAGCTCTCTGCCTCATTTATAGCTGAAGAATGTGACTTGCCAGTTGTGACATTCAGGTTGTCACATTAAAAATATTATTATTATTATTTAATGACTTCCTAGGTCTTGCTTTATGCTTGCTCAAATCCAAGGTGATGAGCTCACTGCTCTGAGCAGCCTTGCTCTGGCCGGCTGCCACCCCTTTGCGGGCGCCTGGGACTCTGCCCCTGAAACACCAGCATCTGGGAATTCTCTGGGGAGGCACTTCTCTTCCTTTCTCTGTCCCATCTCCTCTGCTCTCTTTCACATAACCCCCAGCCCAAAAATGCTCTGTTCTGCTTTTGGTTTTAAGAATGGCCTTGATTACATATAAATGCCTGTTCAGGCAAGCCTAGCCTCGCAGAAAGAAAACCCGCCATGGCCTTGGCGGCATCTTAGGTGGCACTTCGAGTGGTGCCAGGGACACTCAGAATCTGCTGCAGTTCCTGTCTCTTTATTAGGCCCCAGAGCCAAGGCTTCTAGGATGAGCCTCACTTGTCAGCTGTCAGTCAGGAGGCAGCTTGTTCCTCCCAGGCGCTGCCCCTGCCACAGGGGGGTGACCAGACTGTAAAAATGAAATAGACTTCAGTGGGATGCCTGAAATTCATTTTCTCCCTCGGATGCTTTCATCTCACTCATTTCACTGTGTTTACAGGCCCACAGGTTTCCTGAGGGCAGCCATGATTTAGATTTACAGTTCCCCAGGCAGTCTGATTCTGAGGAAAAGTTATAACACCTGTAATGTATTACTGTCTCCTAGAGGAGCAAAGCATGTCAGGGGCTGTGGAGGTTGGCTACCCCAGTAACTGCAGACTCTCTCTGCACTGCAGCACTGAAAAAAATGCAGGCTGGCTGGACAAGCCTCAGCCTCTCACTACCTCCCTGCTCACGGACACACAACACTCAGGTTCTCAGAGATGTGGGGTGTGTGTTGGGGGGGGGGCATGGTAATTTCAATGTGTAGTTCTAACAAAAGTCCAGCAGCCATGCCGCAGACAGTGGACATGGCAGAGAGAGTTCAGGTGTAAGGCACAGAAACTAGACTGGGTTTCAAGAGGATTGAAAACACAAGACCATCTGGGTGGGGCAGGGAAAGGGGTTGCTGTTAGCAAACACAGACGCTCCCTGCAAATGCTTGCCTCTCTCCTCCATTCATTTCACTCACAATTTGGTGCATCTTTGCTAAGACAGGGTGGAACCAGCATTAAGCTGAAGCTGGAGGGGAGTCGTCACATGGATGCCTGCAGGGCCCCAAGCAGAGAGAGAGGAAGTGATGAGCCCAGCCCTGCAAGGTGCCAGTCTTGGTCGTTCTCTGGTAGGAATTCAGCTTCCTTGAGGGTCTGGCTGCTGCCACTCAGCTCCTTGCCTGCTTTAGGAAGCAAAATCACAACAAAATCACTTTCTGAAACAGAAGGGGCCAATGGGCATTTGAAATGTAGAGCCAGGTTTATGGGACAGCTTGCCTCCAGCACAGGCTCTCGAACATGGAGATCCAAAGGCTTCATTGTCCTTCCTCAGTGCACTGTCCTTGTTCTCAAAGATCAAGTCTGAGTTCAATTCACTATTCCTGACATGTCTGTGTTGCTCTCGCTTCCCTAAGGGTAGCCAATAGAGTGTGACACTAATTTGCTTCTGCACCCTCCCCTTCTTGTTTCGCGCTGCTGTCTAAGGTGGCAGAGGGGCTATTGGCTCTCACTATGAGCTGCTCAGGTCGGTCAGTATGTTCATGAGGTGAGTAAAGATGTGTTTGAATCACTGGACAGAAACCTACTCTTATCCATATAGCTAAAGGCAGCCTGTTAATAACAAAAATTTGTTTAGCATTTAGGAGACCATATCCTCCAAAGCCCAGTGATAATCTCAAAGCCTAGAAGGACATGATGAGCTCTGACGTCAATATTCACCTTGCCCCTGCCCTGATGCCAGTGTGGCAGTGGTGCCCACCGTTATAAGTTCAGCAAATAATTTTTTAATTGGTACTGGACTTACTGTTGGACATAATCTGGGATACTGAAGGAAAAACATCAGTGACCCTTTAAATTTTAACCTTTCAGTTAGGGTTAGTTATTAATTTTTAAAAAGTGGAGCCCTTTGAAGGACCAGCCAGAAGTTTCGAGATCTTAAAGGGAAATTGTACCTTAAGGGGGGCCAAAGAGTAAATGTCAAGGTGAGCAAGAGAAAGAGTCCAGCACCCTAGTGGGCTCAGCAAACCCTCTTTCCTTTGCATTCTAGAAACACATTTCCCAGCTTCCCTTGCAGTTAAGTGGAGCCACATGATTATCTTCTGGCTAATTTCCAGGTCTGGTCTCATATCCTACATCTGTGTGCCTTTCCTTTCCACTGGGTGTATGCAGAGGAAAACCAGGCCCAGGATGTGGAATCACATGACTAAGGAGCCTGGTCCCCGAATGACCCCATGGAGCAGAGACTTCACTGTGCCCTTCTCCTGTCATCTACCCGAACACACACCTGCATCCCACTTTAGCTTCTGATGTGGGTGAGAAAAAAACTCTTATCATGTCAAACCACTGAGATTTTGAGGTTTATATATTTTAGCAATTAGCACTACTTATCCTAATTAATGTATCTCTCTTTTGGGGCTCTGGATTCTGGACCATGAAAATTACATGAAACATTTTTATTTTCAGTAATTTATTTGCACACCATGACCTTCTAGGGTATTATTTTTAATGTTGTATTAGAAAAATAGCATTTTCTTTCAATATGAGATTTTTAAAATGTATTCTATTCTTAAACTATATTGGGTCATAAAAATAAAACCATTCCCGTTTAGTCAGGTAAGTGGATGAATATTTATGAATATTTATTCATTCATTTAAAAAATTGTGTATTGCCTGCCTATATTGTGCCAGGCAGTGTTCTAAATGCCAGGAATAGGGGCAATGGTGGCTATCATAAATTAGGAGCCTGCTTTCATGGTGCTTACATTCTAATAGGGAAAGCTAATAATTTGAAAAATAAGTAAATAAATAAATAATTTTTAAAAGTGGTAAGTGTTGTAAACAAAGTAAAGCAGCTTGATAAATAATAAAGTAATGTGATAGAAAGTGCTAGAAATAGGGGAAGGAGAAGCACCCCTCATCCAATGGGCTGGAAGTGCATTGTGGAATTGATCTGAAGGTCTCTCTATATGAATTGTGATTTCAAGGTCTTCTTTCTATGAAATGCTCTTAGTATCTATGACTAAGTGGAAATTGTATTTGGAGTCCCTCTAGGATCTTTGTAATCCGAGGGGACCTTCTCTCTTGATGTAAGCCTGAGACATTTGTTTCCTCTGAAGTGGGCCTAGGAAACAGGCGAGTTCTCAGATCATACCTAGTCAGCCAGTCATGGCTGCCCTGAGGAACCTGATCCTGCTCTAGAGAACATAGCAGCTCCTTGTGGACTTCCAGACCCAGCTGTGGGGAGAATGGGCACAGCAAGGCCCACTGGGGCCAGGTCCAGCAAGGGAACATTATTTTATGCTGGACCAGAAATTTAAAATACTTCAAGAGATGGAAACTCTATTATGTACACTCTCAAATTTTCTCAATTTTCAAATTTTAGGAGAATGAAGTGAATGACCAGAGTCTGAAATGTATTCAAATCTTTGATATCCCATGTATTTAATCAAAAGAGCAACTTTCAAAAGATAACTCTCAGTTAAATAAAACACAACACCTCATTATTAGAGTAATCTACTTAATCAATATTTTACTTTAACCAAATTCAGAAAAGAAACTTTAATGAAATACCTTACTGGTTTAGCTTTTATCTCATAAAAAGATGATATAAGTCAACATTTTTGCTTTTGATTAGAAACAGTTTAGGAATTTGATATCTTGAAAACTTCAACATACTTTTCCCATCCCTCCCTGACACCCATCTTTTATTGTTAGCAAGCCTTTTTTTCCCCCATCACCAATGCTTTTTTTTCGTTAAAGAGGTTCACCTTGCCAAAGAAGACAGGCAGGGTCATCAGTTTGTATAAAGACCCCCAGAAGGATGTGCCAGTTTGCAAACACTAATACAAAGTAAGTGTTCAACAGGAGAAAATAAGATTAAATTAGACATGCTTTTGCTACCATTCAGTTCAGTTTAGAATATTAATAATCTTAAGAAGAGCATCTCCTCTTCACTTATACGCCATAAATAAATAAATAAAATGTTTTAAAGATACTATACAGCACTCTTAAGGCAAAATTGCAGGTATGAATAATAAGAGCTTACATTTATAGTAGGCTTAATATGCGCCAAACATTGTGCTAAGCACTTTACATGAATTATTTCCTTTAAAGATGAAGAAATGGTGTCCTGAGAGGTCATATAACTTGCTTACATTTACATAGCTAGAAAGTGGCAGATCCAGGAATCCAATAATCCAAGACAGCCTGGCTCCAAAGTCCGTGTTTTAAATACCATATTTCCCATAATGAAAGATCAACAAATGTCAAATCATCCTTATGATGAATAGTGCTTTCTGATTATATGGGGAAAAAATCCATATTTCTAGACCAAAAATCCACTCTACTTTCCTTTTCATAATGAGGGCCTTTGAAATAGTAAATGCATTATGGCCACTCTATACAGGACTTCTGACACACAGACTGTGTAATCAGTTCTGAATCCCGACTGTTGATTTTTCTTCCCCACGGGCATGTTGCTTGGGATTTATGTGATTTTTCTGTACCATGTTCTACTGTGGCCAAATCCCGCTTTGCCTGACCCTGTTCTCCCAAGCCTGCATTCTATGATGAGAGCAAACCCAGGGAGAAAGAGGCATTCAGAGAGAGACGTTAGGCAAGTTCCCTCAAGACTCAGCTTTGATTTTTATTCTTCCTCAAGATGTTACTGCCATGATAGCACTCTGGTATGGCTTGGGACAGCTACAGCAGAATTTCTTGCTGTTCCTATATTAAGAATGTGTTCTCAGAAACAGCTGGTGTGTTACAAATGCAACTGAGTGCCTTAAGAAGTGGGATGATTGGAATCCCACTCCTAAGCACGCAGGCTGTCGATGTTTGAGAGTTGGTAAATGAGATAGCGGGAAGGGGTATGATGGGACCTGAGGGTGAGAGTGGGAGCCAGGCTCCACGCATCTGCTGGCTTTGTGAACCTGTGTCTGTCACCTATTCATGACCGTGGAGGACTGTTGTGGGAAGCAGTTAGTTTATATTTGTCAATCAATTCTCAGATCTTTGCAGTAAGCTGTTGGCTGAGAAGAATGCTTTATGACAGTCTTCATGGACAAACTTGGATGGCATTTGGGTAACTGTGAGCAGTCATTCTTCATTTCTTCTGAGATAAAATGGTCAAATTAGTCTGGGAGGGCTTTTTGTTCAGTTAGATATTAGGAAAGTGTCTTAACCTTAAAGGATGTATTGGCAGTAGAGGCTATATCTCTTTTTAAAAATAATCACAATGATCAATGATTGAATGAGGTATAGTTTTCAATGCAATTTCATATGCATTGTCCAGTTGATCTTCCAGAAAACAGTTAAGTGGGTAGAACAAGTATTACTATTATCATCCCCATTTAAAGATGAAGAAACAGAGACTTAAAGAGGTTAAGTGACTTGCCCTGTCTACCTGCCTAAGAACTGGTGCTATGTTCATTACTTCTGTGCCCTTCATCTCTCTTTAATCTCTACTTTTTGTTTACAGGACAGTGTGTTCTTGTTTCTTCATTTACCATTCGATCATTTTTGCTTAGATTATTTTTTTCTGTCATTGTCGAAGTCCTGGCATTCTAGATCTTTATTTGCCCTTTCCCTTCTCCCCCTTTTTTGGTAAGCTGTCATTGGAAAAACTCATCCACCCCCTTTAGAAACCAAAGATTAGTTTGCTCCACATTCATTTTAGTGTCTTTCTATTGTGTCTTCCTATACAGTAGAAGCTGGAAAGTTGGAGATGACATTTCCCAGACTCCCTTGCAGCTAGATTTCAGGGTATAGAATAAGTTTTGCCAATTAGAAAATATGTACGATTTTAACATCTTTATTGGGATATGACTCACATACCATATAATTCAACCATTTAAAGTATATAATTCAGTGACTTTTAGTACATTCGCACAGCTGTGTAACCACCACCACAACCAAGAAAATATGTAAGTTTTAAAAGGAAAAATGAGGCCAAGGCCATCTATTTGCCACTTTTGATTGTCAGTGCTGGCACACACAATCATGCAAGCACTGGGTTTCTCTGCAGCAGCTTTTTAGTATCCAGTTACTGACTTCTTATATGGCAAGAGGCAGTTGCAGCAGCAGCAGTGGTGGCTTCCAAGTTACTTAATTGAGCCTCCTAATTATTATGGCAAGTGTAGCTTTCCTGGCACATTATTTCTACAGCCATTTTCTCGGCGTTATTCCTGAAAATCCAACTTAGATCCTGCTCCTCCAGCCTTTCCAATGATTTTATAAACACTTAATTCCCTTTATTAATTCCCTTGCTGAGTAAAGTAGCTAGAGCAATTTGTTTCTTACAAATGAACCCATTTGAGCTCAATATTTATATTTTTAACTTCCAACTTCTTACTAATCTTCTCCCAACTTGAAAGGCATCCCATAGTCAACATACCCCAAAATGAACTCATTATTCTCATTCATAAACCTTCTCTTCCTCTTGATTTTCTTATCTTAATGAGTAGCTCTACCCAATAACATATTTACCAAGCCAATAGACTTGGAATCATCCTTAACTACTTTCTCTCCCAATTTCCCTCTCCTCTTCCACAATCAGTTCATAAGTTACCAGATCCTAGATCTCAAGGTTCTCTATTGTCTCTGCAATTGCTAGACCTTCATTTTCTGTTGCTTGGATTCTTATAAAGAGTAACAGTCCTTACACCTGACTGGCCCTTCTTCCACTCTCAGATCTTCCCACATGGACACAAGAGTGATCTCTCTAAGGCACCCAACTCACCATGGCATGTTCTTTGTTAAAGTCATTCAGTAGCTCCTCTTGCCTAAAGAGTAAAATGTAAAATTTGAGCTCCTTAAAATAGCACTTAAGGGCTTTCATGGCTTGGCCTCTATCTAGCTCTTCAGGCTCATTTTCTGCTGTTTTGTTTTTTTTTTCACATTTTATACTTTAGCCATTTTAAACTATCCACCACGGCATTTCACTCTCTTATTTGTGTATGCAGTTTCTCAACCTGTTTTACTGATGAATTCTTATTTATTTTTTAAAAATACTACTTAACTGTCTTCTCTGTGACTATGAAGACTTTATTGACCAACTATGCTAAATGCTCCCACCACAACTCAATGTAATAAATCATTTCCTCCTCTCTTCCATTCAATGTATTACATTATTGCAATCTCACATGTTATGTTTGCTTACCTGAATTCTCTCCCACTTGTCTGGTGCTGTGTCTTACTACCTGTGCGCCCTAGGCTCCTAGCACAGAGCCTGATACAGAGCAGATGCTCAGAACATACTTGAATAATTTCACTGAAATGGAACCCAGCCCCAGATCCAGAAATCTTCCACTAAATGTTTAAGATAAAGGAGGATAAATCACATGTTGAAATCAGTATGGGCTCCAGCCTGCCTGGGAAAAGAGACAGCATGGTGCAATCAAGAAAGCACTCTTCTTTAGTGATTCCGCTTCTGCATATACTCACTTCTGAGTCCAAAAGGATTGACAGCAGCGACTCAAACAAATATTGTGCACTCATATTCATAGCAACATTATTCACATTAGCCAAAATGTGAAAACAACCCAAATGACCATTGGCAGATGAATGGATAAATAAAATGTGGTGTATACCCATACAATGAGATATTATTTAGACTCCAAAAGGAATGGACTTCTGATACATGCTACAACATGGATGAATCTTGAAGACATTATGATAAGTGAAATAAGCCAGACACAAAAGAACAAATGTTGTATGATTCCACCTACATGAGATACCTAGAATAGTAAACATTCATAGAGAAAGAAAGTAGAATAGTAGTTATCAGGGGCTAGAGAGAAAGAAGAATAGATACAGGACTTCAATTTGGGATAATAAAAAGGTTCTGGCAAAGAATAGTGGTGATGGTTGCACAACAATGTAAGTGTACTTAATGCTATTGAACAGGACACTTAAAATGGTTAAAATTTTAAATTTTACATCATGTATATTTTACAATTGCTGTGGTCTGAATGTTTGTTCCCCCCACCCCAAAAATTTAGTCACCAATGTGAAGGTATTTAGAGGTGGCCTTTGGAGGTGATTAGGACATGAGAGCAGAGCCCTCATGAATGGGATTAGTGCCCTTATAAAAAAGACCCCAGAGAGCTGCTTTTCCCCTTTCACCACGTGAGGACAGAACTAGAAGGTGCCATCTATGAACGAAAGTGTGCTCTCAGCAGACACTGCATTTGCCAGTGCCTTGATCTTGGACTTCCCAGCCTCTGTGAGAAATAAATTTATGCTGTTTATAAGCCACCTGGTCTATGGTATGTTGTTATAGCAACCTGAACACATTAAGATGACAACAACAACAACAGCACTCTTGTAATCAGGATATGAGTCTTAGTCTCAGATCTTCTATCAAGTAGCTATATAAAATTAAACTTGGTACTACTATATTTTCCTGGGACCCAGTTTTCTTGTACATGTAGCGAAAAGTCTGGAGTAAATGCTTGACAGTTCCTTCTAGCAATAAAATTATTTTGCCACCTGCTGGACGATCCAGTTCTGTTTGATTGATTGTCCAAGTCATGTGACATGCTGCAGAGGATACACCACATCACAGCCCTGAGGAACCTTTACAGCTTTTCTCCTGCAGGCTCCCGAAGTCCAGCTGAATTTCAGCAGAATGGTCTAAGCAATGGTTGACCAGAGTGTGATACTTATTTGTGGCCATAGCAGATCATAAATGGAACAGAATATGTACCCAGAATTCAATTCACCATTCATCCATCCATTCATTCATTCAGCATTTATTATGTGCCTGCCATGTGTCAGGAACTCTACTAAGTGCCAGGAATATAGATATCAATGAGACGTGTGGTTCAGAGCATTTATAGTATAGTAGGAAATGCTGGCATGTTAACAAATACTTAAAATAAAATAATTTTGTATTTAAATACCAAAATAGAGATATGTACAAAGAACTATGGGATTTGTAGGGTCACTTATTACCTGTGAGAAGTAAAATGTCACAGAGAAGGTTAATTTTGAGCTAGTCTTGAAGAATGAATTCATAAGTAACAGAATTCCTGATTTTCCCCTTTCATGATCTACTCTCTGTGTTCATGTTGCCCCAACATGGCAGCTGGGGTATGAGAAGAATTTAGAAAAGGTTGCTATATCTATGGCAGGATGGCTGCTATAAATAGCATTTTTTCTTAAACCTGATCTCTCCTAATACATTCTCATAAATATACCCTCTCTTAATATCTTTTAAAGATCCCCTTAGGCAAAGATAAAATATTACCCACAATCTGCTATTCTCTTAATAGCTTTGCCAATGTTTGCAGTTCCAATGTCAATAGTCATTATATAGCTTGGCTTTCAATGCGGGCTTAAACCTCTTTTATTCTTGCAGTAATCAGAAAAGTAATTGGATAGTTAGTGTGCTCTTTGGAATCCCATTGAAAAAGAATGCGGTTCTGCCAGATCTTGTCATAGAAGAAGAAAACAGACACAAAAGGTGAAGAAAAAGCTCCTGAAAGGGAAGTGCTGACAGGTTACACCAGTCACAAAACAGACACGCAGCACCCAAGGGTCACCAGCTTGGAAGACGTGCCAAAGTTGGCCAGCAGGTCCCAACACGCAGGAGTTAGAAGGGAACTAATTAATTAAAGAATGTCAAACACATTGTTGTCTTGGTGCAGACAGCTGAAAATAAAATGGACTTCACATGGTTTGACCAGTAGGGGAAGAGTAAGACTGAACTCATAAGAAATTTCATTAGAAAAAAGATAAGTTTCAACACATTTTGATTCTATCATGTTGAGAAGACAAATTGCTCTTCCAAATTCTGGCAGGAATAAAGAAACTAAAAGCTTCCTAAAAGGAAATAAAAACTAACATTTATTGAGCACATGCTATGTGCCAAACACTGAGAGAGGCCTTCTGGGCAAATAAGTTGATGTTTATTTGCAGGGGACGCCATTTACATTGTAGTAGTATATGTGGAGTCGTGCAATATTTCGGTGCTGGTGCCATTTTGTGTTGCCTCATTTAATCCTTGTGAAAGCTCAGTGAAGGAGATGTTACTTTTACAGATGAGGAAACAAACCTGGGTCTAACTCTGCCTCCCAAGTGTACTAGCTATGTTATCATTGAGTGTTACTTAACCTTAATGGACTTGGAAGTCCTTCCTTATCCCACTGTCCCATATGGATGCCAGATGGCAGCCATTGCAGTAAATGGCTTCCATGGAAACAACAATTAAGGAAATTGTCTGAGTCCATTTTGTGTTGCTATGGCAGATACCACAGATGGGATAATTTATAAAGAACAGAGATTTATTTCTTACAGTTCTGGAGGCTGGGAAGTCCAAAGTCAATGGGCCATATCTGGTGGGGGCCTTCTTGCTTTATCATCTCATGGCAGAGGGCACAAGGGCAAGAGAGCACATGTGCATGAGAAAGGAAGGGTGATGGACTTATCCTTTTATCAGGAACCCATTTTTGTGATAGCTTGCCCACTCACATGGTAATAGTATTAATCTATTCATGAGGGCAGAGCCTTCATGGCCTAATCACCTTTTAAAGGTCCCACTTCTCAACACCTGTTGCATTGGGGATTAAGTTTCCAACACATATACTTTAGGGGAGACATTTAAACAATAACATTCTGCCCCTGGCTCCAAAAATTCATGTCCTCATATATGCAAAATATACTCATTCTATCTCAATATCCCCAAAGTTTTAAACTCATTCTAGCACCAACTGAAAAGGCCAAAGTTTAGAATCTCATCTAAATTATTAACAGATAGAGGTGAGACTCAAGACGCGATTCATCCTAAGGCAGTTCTGACTGTGAACCTGTGAAATCCAAACAAGTTATGCACTTCCAAAATACAATGGCGGGGCAGGCGTAGGATGGACATTCTCATCCAAAAGAAAAAAATGGCAAGAAGAAAAGGGTAACTGGTCCCAAGTAAGTCCAAAACCCAACAGGGAAAACAATATGAAGTCTTAAAGATAGAAACTGATTTTCTTTGACTCCTTGTCCTGCATCCTGGGCACACCGGAGTGGGGTTGCACCCCCAGGGCCTCAGACAGCCCTGCTGCTACCCAGCAGCTCTCACAAATTGGAGTGTTGTGCTTGCAGCTTTTCCAGGCTGGGGTTGCATGCTGGTGGCCCTATAGTTCTGCTGTCTCCAGGGTTGTCCCATTGCTGTGGCTCCACTGGGCATTGTCCTAGTGGGGGCTTTCTTTGGTGGCTCTGCCCCCCTGACACATTCTACCTAGGCCCCTAGGTTGTCCATGATTTCCTTGGAAATTTAGAGGGAGGAAGCCATGTCCCCACAGGTCTTACATTCCATGTGCCTCAGTATTAGCACTATGTGGATGCCACCAGGGATTATGGCCTGTCCCTTCTGTGAGCAGTGGGTAGAGCCTCAACCCAGCCTACTTGAGCCATGGCTGGGGTAGCTGAGGGGGGCTCTGCCAGAATGTGGGGGACGGAGTCCCAAAGCAGCACAGGGCAGCAAATGCTGAGTTCCTGTAAGCACCTCTCTGGAAAGCTTGCCTTCAGGGTCTTAGCTTATCTTGAAGATCTCTGAAATGCCTTTGGGGTCATTCTCTCATTTTCTTGATGAATAGCACCTGGCTTTCTTCTGGCTTTACTTATCTTTTTAACAAATGATCTCTTGGCCAAACCCTTAGTTTACTCTTCTAAAGATGCCTTTTCACTCTTTACATGGCCAGACCATGGATTTTCCAGATTTTTACATTCTGTTTGTCTTTTAATTATAAATTTAATCTTTAAGTCATTTCTACCCTCTAGCATCTTGCCATATATAGTTAAAAGTACCAATGCTTCTCCTTCAATATTTTGCTTAAACATTTCTTCCACCATATATCCTAGTTCATCACACTTAAAATTCGCCTTCCATAATGCCCTCAGGCATGTACACAATTCAGCCAAGTTCTTTGCTGCTTTATAATAAAGATGTCTTTTATTCCAGTTTCCAATACCTTATTCCTCAGTTCCATTCCTCATCAGAATGGTCTTTACTGTTTACATTTCTACCAATGTTTTGATCATGATCACTTAAGTAATTTCTGAGAAGTTCCAGACTTTCCCTACATTTCTTGTCTTCTGAGACCTCAGCAAAATTACCCTTAACACCTCATTCATGGCAATCTACGTTTTTAATTGTCTGCTCCTCCAAACTCATTCAGCCTCTACCAGTTACCCAATTCCAAAGCCACTTTCACATTTTCAGGTATTTGTTATAGCAGCAGCCCTGCTTCTCAGTGCCGATTTTCTGTGTTTGTCCATTTTGTGTTGCTGTAACAGAATAGCACAGACTGAGTAATTTATAGAGAGCAGAGATTTATTTCTTATAGTTTTGGAGGCTGGGGAGTCCAAGCTTGAGGGGCCTGAATCTGGTGAGAGTCTTCTTGCTGCATCATCCTATTGCAGAAGGCAAAAAGACAAGAGAGCACATGCATGCAAGAGAAGAATGGGGCCGAACTTACCCTTTTATCAGGAACCCACTCTCATGATAACGAACCAACTCCTGTGATAATAACATAAACTTATTCATAAAGAAGGATCCCTCTTGACCAAATCACCTTTTAAAGATCCCACCTCTCAATACTGTTGCATGAAGATTAAGTTTCCAATACATGAACTTTGGGGAACACATTCAAACCATGGCAGAACTAGTCCTAGGGCTCTGCTGGCCTAAACAAAATGCTGACATGGACAGAGTTTTCCTCAACCCTTCTTTTTTTCTCCTAAAAAGTTTTCTCCTCAAGGCATTAGTCTTCTAAAGCCTTCTTCTCCCTCCATTCAGAAACCTGCTCTCAAATCCTGTCTTCAGGTCAGGGCATGAAATTCCCAAGAACCTTTTTTGGTGTCAACCCTCTGAAGAACATCTGTATTTTAACAGAGAACTAAGCATTGACCTAGAGTCCCTGATTGGCCATTGGCATCTGTCTGGAAACTTTAGAATGTTACCTGAAAGAGTGTTCCTGCCAGGTTTTTTTTTGTTTGTTTGTTTTTTGTTTTTATTTTAAAGCTCACTATTGGCATGGTGTCTCCATTTGTGGCTGCTTCTAGAGTAAGGCTCTTAGATTTATATTGTCACCAGGGAAGAATGCTGTAGTGTGTCTGTTGCATCCATAGGCAGGTTTCTGACTCTATTCGCAGATTGTCCTCTTCCATATCTTTACATTTGATGCTCTCTTTTGGCCTAAGTGGAAGGTTAAAAGCACTTGCCACAAGAGGAAAAGATGAAAGAAGGAAGAACAGGGACCTTCGTGCCCACCCAAATGAGACTACTCTTGCAGTCCCTTGTTATGCCTTGTTTCTATGGTTTGTTGAATTTCCATCAGAAATGAGAGGAACCATTATTAGGCTAGGCTCTCTTTCCTAACTTAGTCAAACCCAGCCATTTCTCTTAATATGCAACCTACTGCCAACTGGTCTTACAATTGCAGAAATGGAAATAAATAAATGAAATAGTTGCCCCTTACAAGAATGTTGGAAATCCCTGCTTTCAACCAAAATAAGAAAAATACAGAAGATAGATGTTTAGACTTCAAGAAGTTGTTAAAGGATGGAGGAGAAGGGGAGTTGGTGGTTCATGGTAGTTCTTCATGCTTTACAATCACACTAGCAAATAGTCAACTACTCCATTTAGCTCGAGGCTATTCTTGCTTAGATTGCAATAATAATTTCTCCCTTAAACAGCAGGTACCATTGACATTTAAATTATTATAGGACCACCAGGTTTGTGCCCATTGCATGGTAACAGGCCAGTACACCAAAACAGCAGGAGTTGTAGCAGGGAAAGAGTTTAATGATCTAATGGCAGCCAAGTGAGGAAGTGGGAGAAAACCTCAAATCTGCCTCCCTGAGGAGTTTTGGACTGGATATTTTAAGGGAATTTTGGTGAGTAGGGGGCTGAGGAGCTGGGGGTTGCTGACTAGTCAGGAACTGAGGGGTGAATTCACAGGACAGGGAGGTGAAGAAACCACATTCCTGGGCTGAGTTGGTTCCTTGGAGAGGGTCTTCAGACCAGCTGCATTAGTGGCCCTATTGGAATACAGGATCTGGAAAATATCTCAAATGGAAAACTTGAGCTTTCTTAATGTGAAAGATGTTATCTATAGAAGCTAGGATCTTGTGACGGGGGCTATGTGACTTTTAAGCAGGAAGCAGCTATAAGGAAGTGGGCTATAGGGCAATCTGGTTAATGCTTAGCTATGCTTCTACTAAAAACCTAGCAATTTAGTTGTATTAATTTTATGAGGACAGTTTCAAAATAATCCTTATAGGGATGATTCATGTCTTCCCTCAGGCTGCTGTTTGTTATATTCTCCTTCAGGGAGCTTGGGAAAAGAGGTTTTCATTTTGTTTCATCCTCTTGAAAGTTTTGAAAGAACTGGAAAGAGAGATGGACAGAAATAATATCCACTGAGCACCAGTTGTGTACTTGGTTCTTTGTATAAATGACTTCAGTGAATTCCTCATAATAATACTCCGATGTAAATCTTTTTATTGCCATTATACAGTTGGGTATACTAAGTCCTACACATTGTGCTGAACTTACTCTAGCCACTCACTGTGAATGGCAGAGCTGTGAAATGAGCCACCCCCTCATACCACCTCCCTGTATCATCACCCCTGACACTGTCAGTCCCAGTCCTAGACTTTCCTGGTTATCTACATCATGTGATAAAACTGGAGGGAACTCATGTTCTACAGCAGTCACCTTGGGTAGCAAATTTACTGCTTCTGACTCTGGAAATCATTGTTGATCCTAATCCCAAGCTACAAAACTGCTCAGGTCAGAGGAAAACACCAGAAAAGCTATGAATCAGCAACACAAAGTCACAGAGCTGGGAGGGACTTAATGATCATTTTGGTTTTTTCCCACTTTGGAGATAAGGGGCCCTGAGGCCCAGAGAGAGACTGATGTGTACAGGGTCACACAAGGAGTTAAGCTCAGTTTAGAAACCAGATCTTCTAAGGCTGGTGCTTCAAGGCACACCCCTACAACCACACCCAGAGTTTCCTCTTCCACACAGCTCCAGTTTCCCATCTCCGGGCCTCCAGTGAGGTATGGAGGTAGCCTTTGAGGGCACGCTGAGAAAAAATAATTCCAAACACCGCACTGCTTCAGCATATGACGTCATTCAGTTAGGGATCCTAGACATTCATGGGGCAAGCAACCTCAATGACGAGATACCTCCAGTGCTGAGATCAGAGTCAGCAGTGCAAGTCCTAGCACACGGCCCCTGGCTTGTTTTGATTTATCTGTTGTCTAAAAGATGATCCAGAAGTTGGGCACTACTTCTAAATCACCAGGTTTTTCATTGTAAGTGACAACCTTTGCATTTTATTAGCGTGGTCTACTTTTTAATAAGCCTTTACAGGACCAATATATCATAAAAACATCATTAAAACCTTCCTCTCTACTGGTTATAAATTGCCTTGATGGTGCTGTGACTACATCTCCCAGAGCACCTTTGACAGAATGAGCATTAGGATCCAGGCATGTCATTGTCACAGCAGAAGGATGACATTGCAGCCCAGCCTGACTCTCCTCCGTGGGGAAAACAGACATGGGGGTATCAGAAAAAGAGACAGGCAACTGTCTGGGTGCCACCGGTGGGTCTGTCACTGACGAGCTAGCTGTTAAGACTTTGGAAACCCACTGAACTTCTCTGGGCCTCTTTTTTATCTGTGAAATGAAATCTGCCTTGTCTAGCTCACAAGGTTACCATGAAGAGCAAACGAGACAACGTATATGAAAGCATTTTGGGAACAGGTTAGCTCTTCAGAAAGCAGACTAAGACAGATTTTAGAGTGCAGGATGTTTATTGGAGAGTGCCCTTGGGATCACATGTCTGGAAGAGAAGGAGACAATGTTGAACAGAGGGAGAAATGTGGTAATTATGCAGGCCCAGTGACAACCTCAGCCACCCCCATGATAAGATCTAGAGCTAACATCTAGAGCTAACATGGCCTGTCAGCATTGTCTCAACTTTTGCTGAAATGGCCAAGCCTTTACAGCTGGCATCAATTAGTCATTGGATGTCATTTGCCTCAGGAATGGGTGTGAGCTCAGGCTAGGTGGCTCTCTGCAGCTGATGTATGATAGGCAAAGGCTATCTGCTGATTGAATTCCTAGCAGCTGGGGCAAAATTCTTCCCTTGGAAAGAGAACTTGGTAGTGCATCACAATGTCTACCATGGTCTATCCCTTGCACTCTCCAAATTCACATCTTCATATACGTTGAGGGAGCAGCTCTTTCAGGAGTCTAAGGATCCTCTTTTTCTTGGGGGAAACTTGAAAAGGGAGGAGAAAAGGACAAACTATAGTCCCTGCTGCTGCAACTGGTCTTAGGCCCACAATAGATATGTTTGCTGACCGTCCTCCACTGTCTGTTTAGGGTTCTTCTCATCTCTGCTCGTTTCAGTTGCTGTCCTGGGTATGGTGACCCAGACCCTCAAGCTTGATGGGTTTGAACACCTGGTCTCAGTGCCTTTCTCAGGCCAGGCTTGCTTTATCTGCCCATTTTCTTACATCATTAGGCAAGCAGATACCAAGAGGCACCCAAGTGGATCTCTTGGGCACCAAACGTAGTCTTGCCTGCCCCTATTGTGTAAATGCAGCCCTCTAATAAGGGTTGGTCCCTAGACACAAAAATCCTGAAATGAGCAGATGGAAGCTGTAGCTTAGTGTATGTACTTATTGTACTTTAGCTGTGTTCTCTGGCTGAAGTGCTCCCCTGTGGGTGACCAGGACTGCTAAACCCACATAGCCCAATGTTGTGAGGATGAGAAGCATAAATTTCCTAAGTGGGTCATTGGGAGTGATGGTAACTGGAGCACCAGACCACTTCTACCCTTTGATTCACATGCCTGTGTATTCTGACTATTGGAGACAGAGCCCCATATACAGATCTTTGGTTCAAGGTATCTACTGTGTCCTGAAGGTTGGCACAGCATCCTTGTAAAAGTTCTACTTCTGAGCTGATGCTTCAGCTGTGTCTTCTGCAAGCTGTTTCAATACTTTGTCAGGCCAGCTGTGTCTGAATGGTGAGATATGTTGCATGACCACTGCATTTCATAGTCTACATTCTCTCACTGTCTTCGCTGTAGAGGGTCCCATGATCTGATTCTCAGATATATAGCACCCCATGCTGGTGGATCAGACACTCTGTAAACCCCTGGATAGTGCTTTTTATTGAGTCCCCAGGGGAAAGAAAGGTACACTCATACCTGACATATATGTCTATTTTTGTCAGAATGAATCTCTGCCATTTCCTAGAGTGAAGGATTCTAATGCAGTCAGCTTGCCACCAAGTGGCCTATTCATTTCCTCAAGGAATGGAACTGTAGCATTGGATTTACCATTGGTCTCGATTTTTGGTAGGTTGACATTCAGTGGCAGTAGTTTCTAGGTTGCCTTTTGTAAATGGAAAGCCATGCTTTTGGAATACAAACATTCTCTCTCCTTGCTATTATTGCCACTTTGCTCAACTGCCCATCATACCAAAACCAGGGTGGCCAAAAACAGAGGTGGCTGACATGAACTGGCCAAGTCATTTTGTCTACTTGGTTATTTACTGTCTCTACTGCTGTAGAAACTCTCTGATGGGCATTAATGTGCAATACAAAGATTTTCACACTCTAAATCTACTCCCAGGCATATGTGCATGCCACCCTCTGCTCTTCTAATCTTTCCCTTCCAAATCCATCACCAGCCACCCAAGTTATTAACTATTGTACTTTCTGTGAGTCTATATATTCAGACTTTAGGCTACTTCTCTTCCAACATTCTTCTTCTTCTTCCTCCACTATCCATTTCATATTCCTTCCCCCTCAGCTAGCTCTCCTGCTGCTCTTGCTTGCTTACCTGCTATGCTGACCTAAATCCTCAAGCAGGAAGTGTCTTAGCACCTGATGTTGGAGCCCTTCTCAGGGCAGAGAACAGTGGATGATCAGGTGTACTTCCAAAAGCTTTGCCTTTAGGAATGTTTTCTTTCACAACTTTTTTCCAAAGCCAACCCGAGTGAAGATGTAGTAAAGCCATCCACTTTTAGCTTTGACACACGGAATGAGCCAACTCATTTATCTGTATTACATAAGTCCTTTTCTCCTCAGTCAGCTGCTCATAAGGGACCTCTCCTACCTGTCCCATACAGCTGTGGCTGTGATCTGACAGGGTGATACTACTGCAATGGAGGTGGGTGATATCGAAGTCTGGGCTCCATGCAGCTGACTTACATCTTCCCTTTTTCCTGCTTGTGCTTTATTCCAGATGTCACTCCCATCTTACCGTGTATTGTTGCTGGGCCTGCCTGACTTTATGACTTGTTGGACCTGACAGAACCCAGTTCATGGGAGGCCATTCTGGATGCATAGTCATTTAATGTTCCATGATCAAATGCCCTGTGTCTGTCAGGGATCAATAGTATGCCAGAAGTTGTTTTTCAAAAAGTGGATAATTCCCCAATGCAAGTAGCATGGGCTCATTCCAGAAGCTTAGGCATCTGTATTGCTATTCTCCCCTTTGGACTTGCCATAAATTCCATAAGATGTCTTTTCTCACCACTGGTACCTTTAATACAGTAAGGTCTTCGGGATGTTTGCACTGCATCATGAACTTGCTACTCAAGATCCTTTTCTGCTTTAGGCTACCTACAAATGAGCAGCCTTCTAGGTGGAATGAAGCAGTATTCTCAGGTGTGGATTATGCCGCCTTCAGAACACGAAGAGTTCTGACAGGCACTGTTTTTCCTTCTTTGTAGTAGGAAAAGCGTGATGAAATAATTTGACTTTTACTTTTGATGGGATGTCTCAGCATGCCCACAATCACTGGATCTTTCACAATTTTACTAATGTAGTAAAACTGATCTTTATATGACATATCTAAATGCTGGAGCACATGTGTCTTACTAAGGCCTGCAAAGTGCTAGCCTCTTCTTGTTCAATTAGCCCAAAAAAAATGATGTTACCAAAGTATTGGATTAATGCAATATTCTGTGGGATGTCCAGATGGTTGAGATCTTTTCAAACTATAATATGACAGATGATGGGAAGAATTAACATAACGCTAGAACAAAACTATAAGTGTATATAAGTGTACGTTAGTGTTCATTTCATGTGAATTCAAACTATTACTGGTATTTTATTTAATATAGAAAGAAGGTGCCAGTGACTTTTGCGAGAAAAAAAAAAAGAAGAGAATGCATTTGTAAAGTCTTTGCCATATATCATGTACCTAAGGTCATGTTAATTTGCAGAGAAATCACATCTGGCTCACAGCTACAATTGGAGATACTATTTAGTTGTGTTTGTGGAAGCCTCTTGCCAGCTTCTAGGATGCATCTGGTTTTTTTAGGGCCTACATTGGTAAATTCAATGAGGATATGATGGGTACCACCATTCCTGCATCTTTTAGATCTTAAGGATAGTGCTAATTTTTGCCATCCCCCTAGTATAGAACATTATTTTTATTTATTATCTTCTCAAGGAGAGTAGATAGGGGAGAAGTTTCAAAGATTTATATTTGGCCTTTCTGTTAAGGTAAGGGCTCATGAGCCAAAGGACCCACTGTGGGAGCTGTGTTGACCACAAGCTATGTCTAACGCAATTATACATTTGCAGAGTGGGAAAAAGACTAAACATACGGGTTTGAGGACCTAATGGAACCTCTGTGAGCTGAACTTTTAGCAGGATTCAATTTATGAACTAGCCCCTCTAACAGAGGGGCCATGTTGATACTTCAGGTCTCCAGCCACTTTGACCACATTGATCTGAATGTTTGTTTCCCTCCAAAATTCCTATGTTGAAACTTAACCCCCAAAGTGATGATATTAAGAGGTGGGGTCTTTGGGGGGTGATTAGGTCATGAGGGCAGAGCCCTCATGAATGGGATTAGTGCCCTTATAAAAGAGATCTGATGGAGCTTTTTTGCTCCTTCCACCACATGAGGACACAGCAAGAAGTTGCCATCTATGAGGAACAGGCCCACATCAGACACCGAATCTGCTACTGCTTTGACCTTGGACTTCCCAGTCTCCAGAATTGTGAACAATACATTTCTGTTGTTTATAAATTATCAAGTCTAAGGTATTTTTTATAGTAGCCTAATGTACTAGGACACCAAACCTATATCCAACAATTCTAAAAATGTTTGGATGTCTCCTTGCCCTAGTGTTCAGTTACCTGGGTAAATGGCTAACATTTTTTTTTAAAAGACTGGAGAATAATTATTATGCATACTTATCATGTAATAGAGTCCTTCTTCTTGTGGAATTAAGCAACGGATTCTAGACTCAAAAACTGCATCAGATCTAGAAACTGGACAAGGGATTGTGACATTTTATTGAGGTGACTGCACTCAGACTTCTGATTATCTATCCCTGATTTCTTCTGATGGTGGAAGTTGAATAGTGTCCCCATTGGTTGACTATTTTGCCTGTAGAGATACTATATTCTTTATACCATCTCATTAACTCTCTGTAGGTCAGTCCCCCTAGGTTACCACTCTGACCTTCTTCCTCATTACAATGACACATTCATTTGTCTTCCAAATGCAAACACTGCCACGTGACTTTTATTGTTTGGAGTCCTAACATCTCCCTTGCTTCAGTGAGCCTAGTTCTGTAATGACTTCACCTACCAACATCTCAGGTCTGTAGACAGGGCACTCCTGACCTGTTAGGTGTTGCTCTTGCCCCTCTTGCAGGGGCATTTCTATGGCCTTGCCAACTGGTGTGTCCTTCTGGGTTTCCTGTGGTGCATAATCATCTGGTGGGTTGTCTGGCTTTACATAATATACCTGCTCCAGCTTGCCCATTTCCCTCTGCCTTTCATTCCCTTCCTCTACCAACCACATGAGAATTCAATGTTTGAACCTCATTCAGAGTGAGCCAGACTTCTTCTGAGTTTCCAGAGTCTTCCTAGCAGCAAATTCACACTATCTCCTGGGGTTCTTGCCAGGGTGTTAAATCCTGCTTCTCAAGAGAGCACTCCCATATCTTTAAACTCTCCCTAATTCAATTTAATGTTCTTGTCCTTTTGATCAAATACCTACCTCAAAATCCAATTCCATATCCTTTTTTGGCTCCTGCCTTATGTGGCTTCTAGGTTTTAAAACTCCTTTGGAGTATGGTCCCTTTCCTCCCTTAGCAGGTCCAGGGTGTACCCAGTTGGGTTTTGCTGTGATTAACCCCAGAGGGCTGGAGAGGAGGCAGGCCCTGGAAGGAGGAGCACGTTGTCTTGCATGAAAAAGGCCTCTTCATGGTCTTTAAGCAAGGAGGTGGTGCTAGATGTTAATAGAGAATGCTAGGCCACATCTGCAGACTCAGGGAGTTTAAGGGAACTTAAGTATTCAAGATTTGCAGAGCCACCAATGCAGATATTTCCATCCTATACGTCAGGGTCCCAGGGTTTCACAACCAGGGTCCTGACTGTGAAATAGCAGCCCAGCCTTGGCTAAGAATTTAACCTTCTTGGGAGGTTGGCTGCTCTTATAATTAAGTTCTGAGCCTGGTCCTAAGCTTTCTCTGCCCTTTCATTGCAGAAGAGAGTGTCTTCATGTGTCAGCAAGGTAGCCCTCTCACTTTCACATTTGGCTTTCCATTGCCTGTTAATTGCTCTCAGCCTTTTGTTATCTTTTTGCAGAATGTCATCCAAGCTGAGTTTAGTATTAATCATTGAAATCTATTGTCACTATAGTTACGTTCCCCTCACAGTTTTCAAAAGCCTGGTACATTGCACCAGTCCATGAACTCCCTTCTACCTGTATAATATCCTCATTTACCTGCAAGTGAATTATTTCTATTTGCCAGACACTGTGCGACATGCTTTACATGTTGCCTGTTTCAATTTTCACATCAACAACGTGAAGTTTGGAAGTGGAATCTTCCAAGTTCTAGGTTAAACCGAGGCTCTTTATTTTTATTTTAGACACAAAGAGGCAGGAAGACCCACCAGTACTGTCGTGCTGTTACTGACATACAGACTCTGAAGTCAGTTCTCGCTTCATTTCTTGGAAAAATGTAGTTACGTCTGCAGAGCATAAATCTGTAAAAACACAAAATTAATACATCATATCCATCTTCAAAGTATCCACATTTGGGAATTGGGAAACTACAGCAAGTATTTTTCCTGCAACAAATCAGAGACTAAGCCAGACACTGAAGCCCCAGAATGCACCTGTGTTCGACAGTCCTATCTGGGGAGTAACCCTGCGTGATCTACTGCACCGGCTCTTTCAGAGAGAAGCCTCAGAAGGGAGGAGAAGAATGCCTGCGGGTTTGTCTGGGGAAAAATAAAAGAAATAATTGTTCTAAAAAAAGGAGAAATTGGTATTTCACGGGCAGCCCAAGTTGCACAGGAACACTTTAAACTTCTGTGGCTGGTATCCTTCATCTGAAAATCACCAACTTGTTTAAAAATCCCTCATGTGGGGGTTTGGCTGCCTGCAATCACGCAACCTGAAACTGAGTGTGTCTAGATACCCATATGTCCGCAGCAGGGGGCCCCAGGGTACTCTGGTGGGCTGAAGCCTGAATTCCTGTTACCAGCATATATATGGGAAGAAGCTAAATAAGAAGTCCATTTTG
The DNA here is from genome assembly GCA_008086735.1 of Cheirogaleus medius. Taxonomy (NCBI): domain Eukaryota; kingdom Metazoa; phylum Chordata; class Mammalia; order Primates; family Cheirogaleidae; genus Cheirogaleus; species Cheirogaleus medius. The sequence continues at coordinate 54,403,696 of VBSM01003204.1, read as the reverse complement.
GGCATGAGTTATCAGCCATTAAGAAGAAGGAGCCATGTCGAAATGAGGTCATGATTTCAGGGGGCCCTGGGGCTTATGGTAAAGGGAGCATTTCTGTCCCAGACATGGCACTTGACCACACTGTACATTGTCCCCAATCCTGGCTCTCTTAAGATAGAGATAACATGACATTGTCTAAGAACAATACAAGTGGTCATGGTGCACAGAGTTTTGGTGTGTGTGTGTCCGTGGGTAATGAATCTAAAACCCTCCCTCCAAACTGAGTTTGGTTTAATGTTTTTCTGTATGCACCTACATACAGTATTTAAATTCTCTCTCCTTTTATTTAACTGTGAAATCATACTCTTTCATTGGTAAGTGTTTTGGCATGTTGCAGGGATAAACGGCATTGTGGAAATAAAGCTGACTTATGTTGTAGTTAGAATATTAAAGCAGCTTGGAGAGAGGCTCAGCCGCACCTGGCATGATGGGTGGCAATGTGGACTGAGAGTCAAGGACCTGAGGGCTTGTCCACATGCTACCACTGTACCAATGTGTGACTTTAGCCAAGTCATTTGTCTTCCCTGGGTTCCTATTTCTTTACTGGCAAAATGAACAGAATTGCAGGTGGTCTACAAGATAGATCTCTTTCTACTTCAGCAGATTCTGATCACCATCATTTTGCAGAAATCTTTTATTTACCTGCAAATATTTCCCTACTGTTATGTGCCATATACTGTGCTAGATCTTGGGGATTCAGGAATAAATCATCTATGGTCCTGCTCCTATAAAATTCACAGCCTAATTCAGGAGGGTCAGCAGTGGGGAGAGTGATACAAACACGTATGGAAAGGACTACAGCACAATAGCTGTCGAGGATATGGAACACTGAGGACAGAGTGGTTAATGCTGTGTGGTGGAGGGGGCGGATCATGCCATGATTTGCCAGACAAAGTAACATTTGCCTGAGTGATAGGCAGGGAGTTCACCAATTAAAAAGAGTGGGGTGGGAAAAGATCATTCCAGGCTAGAGAAACCCCAGGTGCAAAGGGGAATAAGCAAGGCATAGAATGGCATGTTTACAAGGCAGCACAGAAACCAAAGGGGAAATGCTGGGCCGTGATGCTGGCAAAAGATACATTGGGGTTACATCATGCCTGGCCATATAGAAAATAGGAAAATAGTTATTACCATATAATATCTATAATACAGATTTAGAAGAGGGAACATTCACAGAAATTGTCGGAAAATAGAATTCGATGTAATGGTTGAGGGAAAAAGATGAAATAATGATGATTCCTGATTTCCAGCCTAGTAACTAGGTAAATAGTAAAGAATACTTTCCCCTGTAAGTGACAGAAAGTCCAACTAAATGTGATTTAAGCCATGATGTAATTAATTATTTTCTTAATAGGAAACATGGAGTGAGATGGTTTTGGAAGGTAAGGTTTGACTTTGGAATCAATGTTGTCATCATGATCCAAAACACTTTGTTCATTCTTGAAACTATGTTTTGGGTGCAGACAGATTAGGTATTGTGTATCTACCTGGTGGACAGACTTCTACATTATTTTGAAATGACCTTCCTTAGTCTCATTTTTGCCTTGTATCTAGTATTTTATATTTAAGGCATATCTCTACTACACAGCATATAATTGGGTTTTATTATTTTATCCAGGTGGCAATATTAATATCTTGTATAGATTACTTTAGTTAATTTAGGTATAACATAATTACATATGTATTTAAGATTTTATCTACTATCTTAATATTTTTTTTCTTTTTGACCCACCTGCTTTATGTTCTTGTTCCTCTCTGTTATTGGTTTCTTTCAGAATAATCAAATATTTTAAATGTTCAATTTCCCCTCTTCTAGATGTCTAGTTATATATTCTTTTACAATTCCTTTGGTAGTTGCACTAGAGATCACAACATTTATCATTGACCTATTATAGTCTAAAACTGCAGTCCCCAACCTCCAGCCACACAGGGACAGTTCTGTCAGTGGCCTGTTAGGAACTGGGCTGCACAGCAGGAGGTGAGCAGCCATTGAGGGAGAGAAGCTTCATCTGTATTTACAGCCACACCCCATTGCTCGCATCACCACCTGAGTACCACCTCCTGCCAGATCAGTGACAGCATCAGATTCTCAGAGAAGTGTGAACCCTACTGTAAACTGTACATGCGAGGGATTTAGGTTGTGCCCTCCTTATGAGAATCTAATGCCTGATTACCTAAGGTAGAGCTGAGGCAATGATGTTAGCACTGGGGAGCAGCTGCAAATACAGATTATTATTAGCAGAGAGGTTTGACTGGACAATAAATGTAATGTGCTTGAATCCTCCTGAAACCTTCCCCTCCCTCCCCCACCCCCCCGTCCCTGGAAAAATTGTCTTCCATGAAACCAGTTCCTGGTGCCACAAAGGTTGGGGACTGCTGGTCTAAGACACAATTACCATTTCTTTTTGTTATTTAACATTCACTGTTTATCCCTTCCTGCATTTTGTGTTATTATTATCATGTATTTTAATTCTACATATATTTTAAATGCCACAAAATATTACTCTTATTATTTTGTACAGTCAGGATTTATTTATATTTACCCACATTTTACTTTTTCTGTGGCTCTTCTTTCTTTTTTATGCTTTGTTTTTCCTTCTGAGGTCATTCTCCTTCTCTTTACATAACTGTTTTACTATTTTTTTTTAAGGGAAGATTTGTTGGTGATAAATTATCTTAGTTTATGTCAGCCTTAAAATGTCTTGGTTTAACTTTTAGTTTTGAAGGATACAATTCTAAGTTATTACTACTTTCATTCAGCACTGAAGATGTCATTCCATTGTTTCCTGGTTTTCATTGTTTCAGTTGAGAAATCATCTTATTTTATTGTTACTTTATTGAAGGTAATGCATCTCGTTTTTCTGACTGCTTTTGTGAGATTCCCCTTTACCTTGGTTTTTGGCATCCTTTCTATGATGTGCCTAGGTGTGGTTTAAGTTTATATTTATGTTGACCTCTCTTTCAGTTCACTAATCCTGTCTTCTGCTATGTCCTGCTGTCCCTGTTTGGTATTCAACCCATATAATGAAGTCTTAATTTCAAATTTTGTATGTTTTAATTCTAAAATTTACATTTGTTTCTTTTTTATAGACTCTAATTCTCTGGAAATGTTATGGACTTTTATCTACCTTCTGCATTTTTTCACCTATTACATAAATCATATACCATGATTATAGTAAAGTTCTTTTCAGCTAACTACAATGTTTAAATTATCTGTGGGGTTATTTGTGTGTGTGTGTGCATGGACACACACATGCACATGCATACACAAGTATGTATTTTCCTCTTGGTTTTAAGTCACGTTGTCTTATCTTTTGTCAGGCAGATACAGTGGTAATTGATTGTCTCCGTTAATCCAGAGACAGAGCTGAATCAAGTTTGACTCTCTTTGGTTTGCCCTGGCCCTCCAAGGTTTTCAACTAAAATCCTGCTATATTCTTTAAGATCCTTCCTTTTGGTGCATACTGTATTCTAATATTTGTCTCACGAAACTATTCAACATACTACTCTTCTTTTCAGAGGTTTTCTGGTTACTTCTTTAGCCTCTTTCCCCACCCAGTCCCAGAATTCAGCAAGTGTTCTTAAGGAAAAAACGAGTTGCATGCTAAATTCCACTCCACCACCTCACCCCACGTCTCAGCCAAAAACTCTGCCAGTTTCTTTATTCCCTAGCAGCAGTTGGTACAAATCCCAGAATCTAAACCTCTTGCCCAAGCCCAGAATCACTAAATGCCGCCAGAATAAAAATGGTTGCAGAATTCAACTCACCTCTTTGAGATCTTCTCCTCTCCAGATCTTTAACACATACAGCTCTCATAGCTTCAGCAGCTATCCAATGCCTTTAAACAGATGATTACTGCATTTCCCTGACATTTTTAGCTGTCATAAGTGGGAACACGGGTCTGACGCAAGCTATTCCAGCCATCCCAAAGTGGAAGTCCTTCCAGGCCTTTATGTACTTCTGCGTTGTCCATCTCAGGTTGAGAGCTTTCTACCCTGTGCTTTTTGTTGCCTGGTTGCAACTTGAGATACTACTTATGCCAGTATCCCATTATGATAGAATGGAATACATAGAAAAGAATCCTTCTTTTACTTTCAGAAGCCTCCAAACATGCTTTTCTGCATATCTCAACTACAAGAACTAAGTCACATGTTCCTATTTCTGGTTATAAGGGGGTCTAGAAAAGTATCTCAAAAAAGAAAATGAAATTGTCATTGTTGATTTACATCAATTATAGTTTATTTCCCAGGAATGGGCATTTCACCACCCCATTCCAGATCAAGGTTCTATTCTTAGAGAATAAGGGTCATATGGAATGAGCTTTGGGTGAACAGTCACATTCTATTTCACTGTAGTTAAAAGAGATGAGAATACTAGGTAGTCAGCACCTGATTCCTTGAATAAATAAATAATGTGTAAATGACAAGATATTCATTTTGGATTGGATGAATGGAGAGCAACAGATAAGTATGCCCAATTGGTCTTTCCATTTTTTTTTTGAACTGAGTTACATGTCTACTTGTGTGCCCTACAAGATTCAATAAAGGCAGAGATTATGTGACATCATTTTGTAGCTAATATGTTGTCACATAGAAAGTATTCAGTTGTCATTTGTTGAAAGGAACTTTAAAGATTAGATAGAAACTATCCAAAGATAGTTCTAGAGGGGAGTGCAACAGTATGGCATGGATATATGTGTATATATGTGTATATATATATATATATATGGGTATATGTGTGTATATACATATATGTGTGTGTGTTTATGTATATATGTGTGTGTGCTGGGAATGGGCAGTTGTGAGGACTGTGTGAGTGTGGGGTGTATAAGGGCTGGGCAGTGTGTAATAATACCCTAGCTCTGCTGGAAAGTCCATGTTGGTAAGAAATGAGGAACTATCTACCAAGGCTTAGCTTTTAAGAGCTTTTATACAAATAGGGTATGGAATGACTTCATTGGGCATAAAAGGAAACCAAAGAATAATAAATGAGCCAGCCCAAGGTCATAGTACCTAAGATAGAATCTATTACATAGCCCAGACAGCCACTCCAACTCTCCAACCTTCAATTAAAATGAAATCCTTCCAATGAATTTTAGGGAGTTTTGAAAGACATTCTTTGACCTAGACACCAGAGAAGTTATACACAGCTGAGCTCCACTTAATTGCATAATGAATGAATCAACTCCTTTAAATCACTTTACAAAATCCCGTACACTATAACATTTCCTTCCTTGTTACCAATACCTGTTAAATGCAATCCTAATAGAGAAATAATTCACTTCATTGTATTTTAAAAAATGCCCAATTGGAGTACTTTAAGTGTTGCAGTTCTCAATTATCTCACCCCAAATCCACTGTGAAGTGATAATTAGGGGCTAAAAGCTAAACCGATTACTGCAGAATTTTCTCCTGACAGCCATTTAATAGCTAATCAGGTGTTAAATCCCCAAATTATGCATTTCTCAGCAGCACACTGATCACAATACATTTTAAAAGTTTGAGTTATCAACTTGTCTTTGACAACTTTGCCCCAACACACCAAAAGTAAAGGAATTGTCTATGTAGAGGACTCAAAATCCTTAACAATTTATTCTATTTATCTATGTAGAATGTTTGTTTTGATTAATGGTCACTCTTAAATCTCAGTCTGGCCATAGCACTTTATCATAAAAACTGCCTTTGCCCCATGAAGAATGCAATATCTTATTAGTAGCAATATATTAGTGTTGCCTAATTTGCATATACATGAAACCTACAACCAGATTGGGGGAGGTTATGGAGTCAGTATATGTGCTAATGATATATAGGGCCATCATATATGGCTTTCGTAACTTTAAATGCCCTGAGTTTTCACAGCTTTGTAATACATGCTCCTGCTACAGGGGTACAAGCTGTCCCACCACTATTCTAACACTGCAAACTGAGTCTGGCCAGAAACTCTGGACTTCACTCTGATGAGACCACTCACATCACATCCAATCCACAGTGAGCACTTCAATACCAAAAAAGAGAACACAAGAGAGTGAGAGAGCAATAAAGAAACAACCATATCTACATGGCAATTAATGAAATGGACCATCACATACACCCTTCTAATATTAAGGAACTGTGGCCTTCTACCCCTATCCCAATAAAATGAGGGAGGTGAATTAATAGGAAAGTTTTATTTAGATAGCTCAGATGGCTTATGTATGTATATTTCACACACACACGCACATATATAAATACAATTAAAAGCAATGTACAAAGGCTACCCAAGGTCAGTTTTTACATTTGTGTGTTAAAGCCAGTGGAGTAAATGTAACACATTTCACTCTAGGTCAGTGGTTTTCAACCAATGCAGATTCTTCTCCCCAGAGAGTATTTGGCAATCTCAGGACACATTTTGGTTGTCACTACTGGCATCTAGTGAGTGGGGGCCAGGGATTCTGCTAAACATTTTACAGTGTACAGGACAGCCCTCAGCCAACAACAAAAAAAGAATATTTGACCAATAATGCCAACAGTGCCAAGGTTGAGAAACCCTGCTTTAGCTTCTAAACTCCCATAGCTTTGACACTCTAATACATCTGTATTTTCCAAGGCTTAGGGACAGATATGGGGATGGTGGGACAGGGGGACAAGTTTCTGTAGACCTTTTGAGTTCCCATTTTGCTCCCCATCTTTTAAGAGAATATTTAATTCTTCTATTTAGCCCCATCATGTTTTTCTCCCATTTTTCTGCTCAATATTAATTCTCTTCATTATTCACCAAAATGCCTCCTCACTGCCTAGGTGCATTGTTAGTTTAGTTATATATTTACATATTTAAATGAATATGTAAATACATATAATGAATAATTTTCAAGTGCCTATGGTGTGCTGTGTATGGTCCCTGACTTTCTGGATCTTAATTAGACATTAGTGGTCAATACCAAGAAAGATGTGATAACTATAAAAAGTTAAGAAAACATGTATATACCAGATCACATATATTTGTGAGTCCTAGTGGGAATTATTTTATTTGGACTGAGACTTTCTTGAGGGAATAACTAGGAAGAATCACATGAAAGAATAAAAATTGGAAAATGACCTATTTAAAAGGAATAGGTTTAGAACTGGGACAGTTCAAGCTACAGAGGGTAAAGCCAAAATATAATGTCACAAAATCATAAAAGTCCCAATTATTTTCTTCTTTAATTTCTCTTCTCATCAAAATAGTACATGTCAAACTGTAATCACTCCTAATAAACAGCAGTTCAGTTTCCTGCCAACCCTTCCTGGGTCTGGAAACCTGATCACCAAAAGTATTCACTTTTGCTTATTTTACTTGCTTCTTATGACATTTAGTGTGATATTTATAAATAACATGCTTATGCTACTGCTCCTTGGTTTTTCCTTTAAACCCTGGCAAGAATAACCTCATACTTTAGAGGGCCCCGCATGTCACAAAGACACAAAAACAACCTATTATAAAGCACACAGGCACCTCTATCACTCAGGATCTGTTGCTCAGTATTCACACAGAACAAACTATTATTCTAAACATTGGCACCCATGCCTACTACTACTCAAGCCCCAGGGCAGTACTTCTCAACATTTCTTTCCCTGTGTCTTAAAATCAAAAAACTTGACATTTGGTGGGTTGTGACACTACGGATGCACACACATCATCTCATAGTGTGGCAATTATCTGAGTGGCAGAAGCTTTTAGAAAAGACAAAGAACAAATTAGTTAACTTGTCAAATCCTTCTTCTCAGATTCTTGGATAGGGAAGACTCATTTCACAGGAGTTCCTAGTGTCCGTTTTCTAGTTCCCAACTCATAGTTCTGTAAGTAATCACACATCAGCACAATACTTACAATTGCACATGGTGACTAAGGAAAATTTTTCATTATTAAACAATGTACATTATTCTTCATCAAATTTGTGAAGCTTTAAAAATTTAGATAGACTTTAATTTTAGTTTTTATTTACCTTTAGTTTTGGGAACAGTCTCAAATTTATAGAAAAATTGAGCAGTTAATACAAATAGTACCCTATAACGCTCTCTCTCACACACAATTTCCCCTATTATTAATATCTTACATTAGTATGGTCCATTTGTTATAATTAATGAACCAAATACTGATATATTATGATTAACTAAAGTCCAAAATTTACATTAAGGTTCACTGTGTTGTACAGTTCTATGGGTTTTGACAAATGCATAATACTATGCATTTACCATTATACAAAGTAGCTTGGCTGCCCTAAAAATCCCCTGTGCTTCACCAGTTCATCCCTCCACCCACCCACAAATCCTTCAAACCACTGATATTTTTACTGTGTCTATAATTTTGCCTTTTTCAGAATGTCACGTACTAGAATCATACAATATGTAGTCTTTCCGAACTGGATTCTCTTATTTAGCAATGTACATTTAAGCTTCTTCTACGTCTTTTTGTGGCTTCATAGCTTTTTTAAAAAAATCACTGAACAATATTCCATTATATGCATATACTATAGTTTGCTTATCCATTTGCCTATTGAAGGACATCATGGTTGCTACCAATTTTTCGTGATTATGACTAAAATTGCTGTAAACATTTGCATACAGGTTTTGTGTTTTCAAAAATTATTTCTTCAATTTTTTTTAAGAGATGAGGTGACATTGTGTTGTCTAGGCTGGCCCTGAGCTCAAGTGATCCTCCCACCTCAGCCTCCTAAGTAGCTGGGATGACAGGCACATGCCCCTGTGCCTGGCTATTTCTTCAAATATTTTTGGTTCCCTTTCTTTCACTCTGCTCCATTTATAATTCTAGAGACATGCATGCTAGATAGCATTTCACTTCCCCAGAGATATGTAAGACTGTTCATTTTTCAAATTTTTAAAATTTTTTCTATTCTTCAGATTGCATAATTTTATTGATCTTCATGTTTACCGAATCTTTTATAAAAAAAATTTCAGAGTATCACAGGGGTGCAAATACTTAGGTTACATAAATTGCCTTTGCACTGCCCAAGTCAGAGCTACAAGTATGCCCATCCCCCAGATAGTGTACATTGTACCTGTTAGGTGTGAATTTACCCATCCCTTCCTTCCCCCCACCTGCTTGATTTCCAATGAATGTTATTTACATATGTGCATATAAGTGTTAATTGATTAGTTACAATTAATGATGAGTACATGTGGTGTTTGTTTTTCCATTATTGTGATACTTCGCTTAGAAGAATGGGCTCTGGCTCCATCCAGGATAATACAATAGGTAGTTCACCACTGTTTTTTATGGCTGAGTAGTACTCCATGGTATACATATACCACCTTCTATTAATCCATTCATGTATTGATAGGCACCTGGGTTGTTTCCACATCTTTGCAATTGTGAATTGTGCTGCTCTAAACATTTGAGTGCAGATTTTTTATTTTTTATTTTTTTTTTGTAGAATGTGTTTTTTTTCCTTCGGGTAGATAAACATTAGTGGGATTGTTGGATAAAATGGTAGTTCCACTTTTAGTTCTTTGAAGTATATCCATACTATTTTTTTTTAAATCACAAATCTGTTGAGACTATCTAGTGAATTTTTTATCTAAGTTGTTGTACTCTTCAACTCTAGAATTTCTACTTGGTTCTTTTTTTATATATAATTTCCATTCATTTGTTGAGATTTCACTCATTAATGCCATATTTTCTTTGAATTCTTTGGACATATTTTCTTTGAATTCCTTGAACATATTTATAATATCTGATTTAAACTATTTTCTGATAAATACAACATCTAGGGCCACTTGATGTCTGTATTTAGGAGGAATCCTTCCTTGAATCAGCTTTTTTTGTTTCTTTGCATCTCCAGCGAGTTTTGGATGAAAACTGAAAGTTATAAATAATATACTATAGTGATTCTGAAGATGATTGGGGGTTTTGTTCTAATATATAGTTACCTTACCTAGACTCAAAGTACAAAATCTGAATTCTCATGTACAATAGTTTTCTTTTTCTTCAGCTTCCATCTGCTGGTGGTTTTTAAGCTGCCCCCCTAGTTATCTTTCCTGTACCTGCATAGTTTAGCAGTCAGTCAAGAACAATCAGGAATTTGGGCAGATTTACACTAAGACTTTGGGGCTCTTTCTCTTTATAATTCCTTTTCCTCTGTGGTTCTTCCTAAATTTCCACTTGCTTCTTCAACCCAGAGTTCTTCCCCTCTGACATCTCAAGCCTGGAAAACCTCCACTTTTTGCCACTCAAACTGTATGTGTGTACAGAATGCACTCAAAGGCATAGAAAATTTACAAATCTCATCAGGAATAGTATTGTCTTTTAATTGTAGACAATCCTTTAGTTTCTGCCTGCATTTTTTTTGTTGAGCGCCCCAGGGTCTCCTGTGTACATGTGTAGTTTAGCAGTCAGCCAGAGACTTGGGCAGAGTTTATACTCAGATTTTAGAATTCAGCCTTTTTGATCCTCTTTCACTTCCAAACATTGCTCCCTTAAATTTCCTGCTGCTCTGATGATCTGAACTTTGTTGTCTGCCACTGCAAGTTGACAAGGCTACAATTTTCTTTCACCAGAGCTGGGATGGAGGTTTGAAAAGATATTTAGGCAACAAAGCCACAAAATCACAGTTCTTACTCAAAGCACTAAAAAGTCTGTCAAGAGTATCCTCTTCTCCATTCTCTGCCGACCATTGGTCATTTTCCAATGCCTTCAAATAATTGTGTTATTTATATTTTTACCCAGTTTTAAAAATAATTATGTGCTGGAGGTTAACTTCTTCATGCCAATGTCACTGAATATCATGCCTGTGTCACATTAAATTTTAATCTTTTGTAGACTTTAAAAGAAAAAAGCATAAAAAATTATAAATCTATGTGAATGGGCACATATTACATATATAAGATGTAATTTATTACAAAGTGGGGGAGCAGAACTATATTGAAATAGCATTTTTGTATGCAGTTGAAGTTAAGTTGTTATTGGTTTAAAATAAATTGTTATAACCTTAAAATATTGTATGCAATCCCCATAGTAACCACAATGAAAATATCTACAGATTATACACAAAAGGAAATAAGAAGGAAGTCAAAGCATGTCACTACAAAAAAATTAACACAAAGAAAGGAAGCAAGGGAAAAAATAAGGGACAAAAAAGCTATAAGAAATACAGAAAACAATTTTAAAAATTAGGAATAATAAGTCCTTCCCTATCAGTAATTACTTTAAATGTAAATGAATTGAACTTCCCAATTAAAATATATATAATGGTTAAATGCATAAAATAACAGATCCCAATAATATGCTATCTACACTATTAGATGCTTATTTTATGTTTTATTTTTTAATTAAAAAATATTTTTAGAGACAGAGTCTTGTTCTATCACCCAGGATGAAGTGCAGTGGTGTGATCATAGCTCACTGCAGCCTTGAACTCCTGGGCTCAAGTAGATCCTCCTGTCTCAGCCTCCCAAGTGGCTTGGACTGTAGGTGCACAGCAACATGCCTGGATATTTTTTATTTATTTATTTTGTAGAGAAGGGGATCTTGCTCTGTTGCCCAGGCTGGTCTTTTTTTTTTTT
>VBSM01003204.1:54307550-54392019 GCA_008086735.1 Cheirogaleus medius | reverse complement strand
CCTCCCAGAGTGCTAGGATTACAGGCGTGAGCCACCACGCCCGGCCTCAGGCTGGTCTTGAACTCCTGAGCTCAAGTGATTTTCTCATCTTGACCTCTTAAAATGAAGGGATTACAAGCATGAGCTACCATGTTTGCCCCAAGAGGCTCATATTAAATCTAGGACATATTAGGACATTTATAGGTTGAAAATGAAAGGGTGAAAAAAGGTATTCCACACAAATAGTAACCAAAAGACAGCAGGGGTCATTATATTAATATCAGACAAAATAAAATTTAGTTCCAAAATTATCACAAGAGACAAAAATATTATATAATCATACAAGGGCCAATTTGCCAAGAAGATTTAGCAATTATAAATGTATATTCACCAACCATCAGAGTTCCAAAATATATGAAGCAAACATTGACAGAATTGAAGTGAGAAATAGATACTACAATAATAGTAAGAGTCTTCAAGACCAAATTCCAATAATGGATAGAACAATCAGACAGAAGAAATAAGGAAGTAAAGGACTTCATCAATGCTATAGGCCAAGTGGACCTAATAGACATATAAAGAACATTCCACCCAATAGCAGCAGAATATGCATTTCTTCTCAAGTACACATGGAACATTCTTCAGGATAGAACATATGTTAGGCCACAAAATAAGTCTTAATAAATTTAAAAATATTAAATCATACAAAGTATTTTTTTCTGACCATAATGAAATAAAACTAGAAATAATACCAGCAGAAAAACTGGGAAATCTATACATACCAGGATATTAAATAACATACTCTTAAATAACCAATAGATCAAAGAAGAAATCACAGAGGAAATTCAAAAATATTTTCAGATAAATGAAAATGGAAACACAATATACCAAAACTTGTGAGATGCAATGAAAATAGTTCTAAGAGGAAAATTTATAGCAGTAAATGTTTACATTAAAAGAGAAGAAAAGTCTCAAATCAATAACCTAAGTTTACACCTTAAGGATCTAGAAAAAAAGAACAATCTTAACCCAAAGCTAGCAGAATTAAGAAAATATTGAATATTAGAGCAGATATTTTAAAAATAGAGAATAAAAAATATAGAGAAAATAAATAAACCTAAGAGTTGGTTGTTTGAAAAGATCTACAAAATTGACAAATCTTTAGTTAGATTAACTGAGAAAAAAACCCTAGAAGATTCAAGTAACTAAAAGCAGATTACAACTGATGTCACAGAAAAAAAAAATAATTATAAGAGAAAACTATGAGCAATTGTACACCAACAAATTGTGTAACCTAGATGAAATGGATAAATTCCTAGAGATACACACCCTACCAAGATGGAATCATGAAGAAATAGAAAAGTCTGAACAGACCTATAACTAGTAAGGAGATTGGTTGAGTAAACAAAAACCTCCCAGCAACAACAAAAAATAAAACCCAGGACCAGATGACTTCACTAGTAAATTCTACCAACCATTGAAAAAAGAATTAACACCAATTCTCCTCACTCTTCTAAAACATTGAAGAGGAGGGAACACTTTCAAACTCATTCTATGAAGCCAGCATTAACCTGTTACAAAAGCCAGACAAAGACAGTGCAAGAAAACTAATGATGAATATTGACACAAAAATCCTCAATGAAATACTAGCAAACTGAATTCAACAGCATGTTAAAAAGATTATAAACCATGACCAACTGTGCTTTCTTCTGGAATGCAAGAATGGTTCAATAAATGAAAATGAATCAATGTAACACCTCACATTAATAGAATAAAAAATAGATGACCATCTGAATTGATACAGAAAAAGCACTTGACAAAATTCAAGATCCTATATGATAAAAATGATTAACAAACTAGGAATATAAGGAAGCCACATAATAAAGATCATATATAAAAAACCCACTAGTAACATCATACTTAATGGTAAAAGATTGAAAGCTTTTCTTCTAATATCTGGAACAAGACAAGGATGCTTGCTTCTTCTATTTAATATAGTCCTGGAAGCCTAGTCAAATCAATTGGGTAAGAAAAAGACAAAAAGCCTTCAAATTAGAAAAGAAGAAGTAAAATTATCTTTGTTCACAGGCAGCATGATCTTTTATGTAGAAACCCCTAGATGTTCCAGATATAAAAAAGCTATTAGAACTAATAAATAAATTTAGCAAAGTTTGCAAAATACAAAATAAACACAAAAAATTTAGCAACATTTCTATACACTAACAATGAATAACCTTAAAAAATAGTTAAGAAAACAATTCCTTTTATAAAAGCATCAAAAAGGATAAAATACTCAGGAATAAACTTCATGGAGGTGAAAGACTTGTACACTGAAAATTATAAAACATTGATTAAAGAAATTAAAGGAGGCACAAATAAACAGAAAAACATCCATTAAAGGATTGGAAGGCTTAATATTGTTTGGACACCAATACTACACAAAACAATCTATAGATTTAATGCAATCCCTTTTGAAATCCTAGGGCATATATGTAGAAATAGAAAGATTCATCCTGAAATGCATGTGGAATTTCAAGGGGCTCTGAATAGTCAAAACAATCTAGAAAAAGAAGAACAAATTTGGAGGTCTCACACTTCTAGATCTTACAATTTATTACAAAGCTACAGAAATCAAAACAACGTAATACTGAAATAAAGGTAGACATACAGACCAGTGGAATAGAATAGGGACCCCAGAAGCAAACCTTCAAATATATAGTCAACTGATTTTCAACAAGGATGCCAAGGTTATTTAATGAAAAAAGGGCTTCAACAAATAGTGTGGGAAAAACTGGATATCAATATGCCAAAGCATAAAGTGGACCTTAACTTATACCATATACAAAAACTAACTCAAAGTGGATCAAAGATTTAAATGGTAGCACTGAAACTATGGCACTCTTAGAAGTAATTATAGGGGAAAAGCTTCATGACATTGAATTTGGCAATGCTTCCCAAAAGCACAGGCAGTAAAAGAAAAGAATATATAAATTAGACTACATCAAAATAAAAGCTTCTGTGAATCAAAGAACATAATCAACAGAGTGAAATGCAACCTATATAATGGAAAAATATTTGCAGATCATATATCTGATAATAAATTAATATTCAGAATATAAAAATAAATTCTCTAATTCAACAATAATAACAAAAACCAAATATTCCAATTAAAAAATGGACAAAGCACTTGAATAGACATTTTTCCAAAGAAGTTTTACAAACAGCCAGCAAGCATCTGAAAAGATAATCATTATCACTAAATGTTAGGGAAATGCAATTCAAAACTACAATGAGATACCACTTCACGCCCATGAGTATGGCTACAATAACAACAACAACAAAAACCCAATAAGTGTTGGTAAGGATGTGAAATTGAAATCCCTGTGCACTGTTAGTGAAAATGTAAAATGGTGCATCTACTATGGAAAACTGTATGATGGTTTCTCAAAAATTTTATAATAGAATTACTATATGATCCACCAATTCCCCTTCTGAGTAAATATCCAAAAGAATTGAAAGCAGAGTCTTGAAGAAATATTCATATACCCACATTCATAGCAGTATTATTTACAATAGCCGAAAGGTGGAAGCAACCAAGGGTTCATCAACAGATAAATGGATAAACAAATGTGGTATATACATAAATCAAATATTATTCAGTTTTATAAAGAAAGAAAATTCTGATACATGATACAACACAGATGAACCTTGAGGACATTATGTTAAACAAAATAAGCCAGTAACAAAAGACAAATGCTATATGATTCTACTTTTATGAGATATCCAGAGTAGTCAAATTCATAGAAATGGTGGTGACAGGGTCTGAGGGAAGGGGGGAAATGGGAAATCATTGTTCAATGGGTATACAATTTCAGTTTTACTAGATAAAAAACGTCTTGGATATTCGTTCCCAGCAATATTAATTATTTCAACACAGTGAACTGTATGCTTAAAAAAAGTTGTAATGGTAAATGTTATGAGTACTTTTGCCACAATTATTTTTAAAAAGACCAATTGTTCCTCTTGATCTAGAGATGACAAAAACAAAAAAACAACAATCTTCTCTTAATATATTCAAACATATTTTGTTTGTTTGTTTTCAGGATATCCCTCCTATAACTATCTGTCTTCCTGATACATACATATAGACTGATCTCTCTTTAGAGAGAGATTTATTGTGTTTATTTTGTATCCTGCAAATATGCCAAATGTACTTATTAGTTCTAATAGCTTTTTTCTGAATGGAACTTTTAGGGTTTTCTACATATAAGATCATGATGTTTGTGAACAGAGATAATTTTACTTCTTTTCTAATTTGAATTAGACAATTAGAAAAAGAAAATTTTGTCTTTTTCTTACCTAATTGATTTAACTAGACATCCAGGACTATGTTAAACAGAGGAAGCAGACATCCTTGTCTTACTGCAGATAGTAGAAGAAAAGCTTTCAGTCTTTCACCATTATGCAGGATGTTAGCTGTGTTTTTTTTTTTCTTCCTTATATGTGACTTTTATTATGTTGAGGTAGTTTCCTTCTATTCCTAGTTTGTAGATTTGTTCTACAGCTATTGTGATGGTCTCCTTTTACCATTGTCCTTGGGATTCCTTTCACTTGAATCTTTTGTTAGATCTTCTGGTTCTTGGATCCTATGCCTTTCTCTCTTTTAGTTTGTTTACTGCACCATTTGGTATGACACCTTCTGCAGTAGCTTTCTGTGAAAGGGTTCATGAAAAGTAATTTTTTTTTGAACTAGCATATCTGAAAATATTATTTTTTCCATTCTCATAGTTGATTGATCATTTGGTAGGTCATGGAATTTTATGTTGGTAATCAGAATTTTGGGAATCTTACTTTGTTCTTTTCATTTTTCAGTGGAGTGATTGAAAAGTCAACTGCCATTCAGATTCCTCATTCCTCTTCTGAGATTTAAAAAAATATGTATTTATATAAATATATATAAATTACATATATAATTTATACATATAAATTATATAAATATATATTTTTTTCCTGGAAGCTCAGGGGATCTTTATCTTGTTCTCAGTTATGCTGGCCCGAGGTATTGAAATGTCAGTCATCTACCTTGGTATGTGTCCATTGCGGTGTTCATTCACTGGACCCTTTGAATTTGGAGTCTCATGTTCTTTAATTCTTAGAAAAATTTCTTGCATTGTTTAGCAAATTTCTCTTCCTTATTGTCTTTATTTTTTTTCTGGAACTCTTATCATTCATGTGTTACACTACACCTCTTATTTCTTATGTTTTCTTATCTACTTTCTATCTCTGACTTTTTCCCCTAATTTCTGGGCGATTTCCTCAATTTTATATTGTAAATATTCTACTGGATTTTTTTCAATTCTGCTATCATATTTTAATTCCAATTCCCAAACTTTAATTTTTTGAATCTTTGTTGTGTTTCTATTTTTATGCCTGCCTTGTGCTCCATCTTCTTTCAATAATCTGAGAGCTATAGTTATATATATTTTTACTTTTCTTCTCTCCTCACGTAGGCTGTGTTTCCTTCAGTTTCCTCTGTTGTGTTTGTCTGCTTTGTTTTCTGTCTTTTATGTTAGATGCTTCCCTCAAATGCCTAGTGATTCATGAGTAGTCATTCATATTTAAGAATGAGGGACTGTTCACCTGATTGGAAACTCTGTCTCCATATTTAGACATGGATTGGTGGGCTTCACTTCAGGGCTATCAGGTAGGGGCCTCGCCATTTTCTCGAATGACTACTGGGTGCCAGAATCTCTTAGTCCTGTCCGTTTCTCTAGAAAAGTATCCTCCATTCTCCTGCCTGGCTGCCAGTGCTTGAAGGAGCCAAGTAGTGGGAAGTCCAGAAGAGGGAGAGATCTGGTGGTGTCAGGTTTTACTCATTACTTCTTTTTCTAGCTTCTTGCCTTACTTCTACCTTTTGCTATACCAGCCACTGATAAGAATATCTTTGTTTCAAAACCTGTCTAAATTTTTAACCTGGCGTCTTCTTCCAGGCTTAGGGGAAAGGGGCAGTTCCTTGCTGTGTGGGTTGGAGAGAGGATCTGGAAAGGGAACTGCTTCATATGTAGACTTTAAATTAATTCTCCTATTTTCAAGCCCATGCACACTCCTACTCTCATAGATTCCTGATATTTCCATTTCCTGAGTTTTTCTAGATTCTGCAATGTGAATTGCCAGCTTCTGGGCCTCCAGAAGAGCTTCAAGTGTAGTTTTCAGCTCTCTTTGGCCCTCTAATTGAACTACTCAAAGTCATCTGCTTGGTTGCTTTCATGAATTTTTTTTATTTCAGAATATTATGGGGGTACAAATGTTTAGGTTATCTGTGTTGCCTTCCCCCCCTTACCCCTAGGAGTCAGAGCTTCAAGTGTGTCCATCCCCCAGACGGTGCAGCTTTGCACTCAATATGTGTGTACATACCCATCCCCTCCTCCCCCCTCCCATCTGCCCAACGCCCGATAAATGTTATTCCTATATGTCCACTTAGGTGTTGATCAGTGGCTTTCATGAATTTTTTGCTGATATCTCTTAGCACATGCTGCTTGATCTTTCCTTTAAAATCATTTTAATCATTACTGTGATTTCAGGTGTATTTTAAGAATAATAGAAGGAAAAGCACATGCCTGTCTGCCATAATTTCAAGATTCTTGTTCCTAATTCTCTTTGCCTTGGCTCATCCTCCAGGATAGATTTATATATGCTGAGTAGTATTTTTGTTTTCTCTTTATTATTGTTCACTCGTATTTTCAACACCTACACTACATGACAGACATTCTACAAAGCTGAATGAGACGTTAGGTACATTGCAAGAAACAGACTCCTCTTGAGAAACTCATTTCTGCCATTGCTGTAAGAAGGTTGTTAAGGAAAACACTCAACACATAAGCCTCTACAGAAATTATTTTTGCCTTCAATTTCTCAGAAAATCTTTGCTTCTCCTGAAGAGTAAATATCCCGCCCCACATAAACTATACAATTTACCATGCCTCACTTTGCACCTAGGCTTCCAGAAAGCTCACAATCAAATGTGAGATTTTTAACTAAATATTTATAAATTATAGGCTTTTTCTTTCATCTCTTGTTCTTAAATTTATGTTCTTATATCTTCATTGTCTTTATTTTCAGTTCAAACAAAATTTTGCGTAAGTTTTTTTTTCAAGATACCCCAGGCTATGGTTTGAATATGTCTCTTTCAAAATTCAGGTATTCAAACTTCATGGTCAATGGGATGGTATTAAGAGGTAGGCCTTTAAGAGGTGATTAGATCGTGAGGGCTTCTCCCTGGTGAATAGGATTAAGGCCCTTGTAAAAGAGGTTTCATGCAAGGGTTTGACTTTCTTTCCCTCTGCATTCCACCATTTGAGGACATAGCATTTCTTCCCTCTAGAGCAGCAGTGCCCAACCTTTTTGGCACCAGAGACCGGTTTCATGGAAGACAATTTTTCCACAGACAGCGGTGCAGGGGGGCAAGAGCTCAGGTGGTGATGCAAGCGATGAAGTGATGGGGAAGTGGCTGTAAATACAGATGAAGCTTCAAGCTCTTGCTAGCAGCTCATCTCCTGCTGTGCGGTCCAAGTTCCTAATAGGCCACGGACTGGTACCTGGGAGTTGGGGACTGAAGCAATTAGGTGCTATCTTGGAAGCAGAGGGCGGCCCTCACCAGAGAACCAAACCTGCCAGTGCTTTGATCTTGCCCAGGCTCTAGAACTGTGAGAAAATAAATTTCTTTTTTTATAAATTACCCAGTGGCAAGGAATTTTTTATAGCAGTGTTCAGTGAGATGGTATATGCATTCCTATCTGCACGCATGAAAAAAGCCAAATGGAGTTAATAATCATTACCTGAGCATCTTTTGGTAAAACAGAATGGACTTTACGTAAGGAACTGTTTCAAAGAAAATGAAAAGCTTTTCTTGTTCTCCACTATAGGTAGAATAAGGGTCAAATAATTAAATAGTCTTATATCAATACCAGGCACATAGTAGGTCCTTTAAAATATTTTCTAAGTGAATAAGTGAAAGAATTTCTTAGCAATGATGTTTGCTAATTATCGGAATGCTTTGCTGCTGCAAAATTGAAGGATCCCTTTCGTTGGCATAAATCAATTAATATTTATTGAGTACCTTCTTAGTTTAATGTCTTCTTAAATTAAAAAGACTCGTATTTTTATCTGAAAAGAGAATAAACTTGATGACCTCTCAATGGCCCTACTAACTATAAGATTTGATGATTTCTCTGATTTTATAGCACCACTAGTTGTTTGGTTTTATATTTTAGAGCAAGTCCCTAAGCACATAACAAGTCAGTAAAGTAATTTAGACCTTCACCGGCATCAATGTCTTCAGTTTCTGAAGAATGGATTTTTGCTGTCCTCTCCTGTTTCAGAATCATATAAAACAAAAACAAAATCATTCTTGATTGAGTGATGGGTATTCTTAAAAGGGCCAGCTATGTTTCTGAGTATTAGAATATATAGCCATTCTTCAAGAGTCATATCCATCAGTTCTCTCTTGGTTCTCCAGTGCAGGAGAACTTACTACCTAAAAATGGCAAAAAATTGATGGGTAGAGTGGTGTGAGATCAAGAGAGTTTTCACACATAGTAAAATCTATAAAAGGTTTGGTCTTGAGGAATATTTGTTAAACAAACCTCTAATAGATCCTGTTGTTGATTGTTGTTGTTATTGTTATAACACTTATTTGCCATTCTGCTGGGCCCAGTCAATATTAGCTAGTTCATGGCACCTCCAAAGTATTTACACAATACAATGATTTATAATTTAATTGGGTGGCTTACTTTTCTCCATGAGGGAAACGTGGAAGAAACAAGATTGACCAAGTAAATGTTAATATTCAGAATTTGATTTAGAGTACAGAGCTCAGATTGGCTTTTCCATTATACTGAAGGATTACAGAGACGCACAGAAACACCGTTGGTTCATCATTACTAACACACACGTGCCAAGACATACAGGCAGGTAGAAAGATTGAAACGCAACCACCTTCACTCTGAATTCCAGGGAGTTTATAGGCTTAAATCACAGAGACTTGACATCAGGCAAATGGAGTTTCTGAGGCTGAACAATAATTTGGAATCAGAGGTATTTGAGAATGCCAGTTATTAAGAAAAATTCTTTTCTTAGGATCACCATGGTAAGGCAACTCCTACAAATGTGGTTGTCCCAGTGCTTGCCTTGTATAATTTAAGTTGTCTATACCTTTTTTTTGTTTGCTTGAAGTAAGCATTTGACCAACATGATTTGACATTCTACCCTGTGCTGTGAGAGGATGGGAAAAATCTGTGCTGGAGGTTCTCGGAGAAAAGAAATATCTCAACTGTTAAAAGACAGGGCAGATTTAGCTTTGAGCAGGATAATATCATGTTTTTTCAAAGATTGGAGGCAACTGTACTTCTCTTCTTACTGGGAAAAAGGTCATTTGACCCTGTCTCAGCTTTCTTTACTCTTTTTTTTTTTAAATTTCAGAATATTACAGGGGTACAAATGTTTAGGTTACATATATTGCCTTTTCCCTGCCTGAGTCAGAGCTACAAGAATGCCCATCCCCCAGACAGTGCACACTACACCCATTAGGTGTGAATATACCCATCCCCTCTACCCTCTTCCGTCTGCCTGACACGCAATGAATGTTACTACTATATGTGCACATAAGTATTGATAAGTTAGTACCAATTTGATGATGAGTACATGTGGTACTTGTTTTTCCATTCTTGTAATACTTCACTTAGTAGAATGGGCTCCAGCTCCATCCAGGTTAATACAAGAGGTGCTAGTTCACCATTGTTTTTTTGTGGCTGAGTAGAATTCTATGGTATACATATACCACATTTTATTAATCCACTGATGTATTGATGAGCACTTGGATTGTTTCCACATCTTTGCAATTGTGAATTGTCCTGCTATAAACATTCTAGTGCAGATGTCTTTTTTATAGAATGTCTTTTGTTCCTTTGGGTACATGCCCAGTAATGGGATTCCTAGATCAAATGGTAATTCTACTTGTAGCTCTTTGAGGTATCTCCATATTACTTTCCATAGAGGTTGTACTAGTTTGCAGTCCCACCAGCAATGTATGAATGTTCCTATCTCTCCACATCCATGGCAGCATTTGTTGTTTTGGGACTTTTTCAGGTGAAGAAAGAAGAGACATTGACTGATCATATATTAAATGTTGAAATTTAGGGATGCAGTTAATGAAAGGAAGGGCTCTCCTTGATAGTGATGTGACAGGAGAATCACACAAACATGCACACGTGTTCACACACACAGATTAGATCTTGTTTGCCAAACAAAAGATTGTGAGACTGGAGGCAGCAGCAGCTACCTTAGCCTTTTACTTATTTGTGGATGCTATTTGGCACTTCTAGATCTGTTATTTAATATTTTCACATCTGATCACTTCAGATAGATTGTAAGCCTCTTAAAATCAGGGAGCAGCTATTTGTTTCTTTTTTCTTCCCAATGGAAGTAATATATGGCCTTACACTCTAATGGGAAACATCCTTGTAAGGAGAAAAATCTTTGGCTTGGAGAAAATGGGATCTGGAGCAAATTACTTCACCATTTGTAAAACCAGAGAGTTAGACTAAAGAAAGAAGCCTCGATGGGAGAAATAAGCATGGGACAAGGCAAAGAATCATTCTCAAGTCTGCATCAAAAACTGTTTGGGGTTATCTATTTTTTATTTACAAAATTTGTTTTCTCAACCAGATTGCAAGACTTTCTACTTAGTTCCAACAGCTTTTTTCTCTCACCTTTTGTTTTTCTGGGTTACATTAACTCTGTTTATTATTCACGTTATTCACCAGAATATCTCCTCATTGCCTAGGTGTATTGTTAGCTTGAGTACATATTTACATATTCACTTAACATATACTGTTCAAGTGCCTACTTTGTGCTAGGTATAGTCCTGACTTTATGCATTTAAATTAGATGTTAATGGTAAATACCAAGAAAGAGATGGTAAAGAGTTCAAAGTTAAGGAAACAGATGCTTAGATTACATATATGTGAGGGTCCTGGTGGGAAGTATTTTAGTTGGACTGAGACTTTCTTCAGGAATACATAGGAAGAATCAATCACATCAAAGAATAAAAATTGAAAAATGACAAATTTAGAAGAAATAGTTTTAGAACTGAGATTATTTGATCTATAGAGGGGAAAGTTAATGTATAATGTCATAAAGTCATAAAAGCCCCAATGATTTTCTTCTTTTATATAATTTCTCTCTTAATCAAAATAATGCATGTACTTAGTTTTAAAAAGCAAATAGTAATTACTGAAAAATGGCAGTTCTCTGCCCCCTCTCCCCATGTATTGACACTTGATTACCAAAAGCATATACTTTTGCTTATTTTACGTATTTTTTATATTTATATATATTTTATATTAGAAACTGTTCTGCTTATCTATTTTTTTGTTCACAAAACTTGTGCTCTCAACCAGATTGCAAGCTCCTAGGGTGCTAGGATCTAGGGGTACTCTGTCCTCCACAGTGCCTATACTTCAATGTCAGGTGCAGAGAAGGTAGATGCTGTTTGTTGCTTGATCAAATTTGGCAACCTTTCCTGAGGGTCCTCAGAATCCGTAGGTGGCAGTGGACATCAATGGCCTCCCTAAGCAGGGTCAGGATTGGGGATATTTAGTTTTAGAAGGCAGGATGGTGGAGTGGAAAATACAGGAAAGACTTGGAATTGAAAGAAGATGTTGGTTTGAGTTGTGTGACCTTGGGCAAGTCACCTTTTGCCTCTCTGAACTTCAGTTCCTATCTGTAAAATAGGTTATCATCGTTTTCTTGTAAAAGGTCTACCGTAAAGGGAATCACGTGAGATTTACATGCGGACCTGTAAAATGCTCCATAAATCAAGCGTTTGTCATTCTCACACTGCCCAATAGAACATTCTATGAGGGTGAAAACATTGTATAATGCTGTATATTTCTATCCAATATTCAAGCCATTAGTCACTGACTACATGTAGATACTGAGCACTTCAAATGTGGTATAACTGAGGAAATGAATTTATGATTGTATTTAGTTATAATTAATTTCAATTTCAATAGCTGATGTGGACAGTGCAAATCTAGTCTAACCTCCTGATTTTACAGACTAGGTAACCTGGGCCTAGAGAGACTGTGCTGCTCTGTCAAGGTGGCATGGCTGATTTCTAGAAGTTGCAGGAAGGGAACCCACGCAAAGGATCTTTTATTAATGTAATGAGTTTGTAGTTATTGTTTAGTGATATTCATGATCTTACCCTTTACATTAAATTATGTTTTACTATAAAATCAAGGGAGAGTCCTCTGTGACAATTAAGGTGGGAAAATCAAGGTGTTAGCAAGTTCCTTTGCACTGAGATTAAATGTTTGCACTGAGATTGAATGGGATTTAGTGACTAGATACAGAATAAATGTGGGGCAGAATAAATTTTAAGGACTTGTGTGTTTGAAGATAATTTAGATGAGAATTTTTTTGTCTTGTATTTTTGAAGCTAAGTGGAAGATATAAGAGCTTTTACACAGGCCAGTTAATTAAATTTATCCATTTGACTTCGAGAAAAATTAAGACTAGTTGACCCCTACATTCTTACCATTGAACTCTTTGTTTAATGCTACATTTGCAGACATAATTTCTTTTTCAGGGTGACATTTATCATTTTATTATAAAAGCAAGTTTTCCTTTTGTAGAAAATTTGAAAATAATTCTTATAATAGAGAAAGATAAAAATCACTTACATTTCCTTTACCCACAGATAAACACTTATAATACTTGGTAGATTTTTTTATATATATAATTTAATATATAAGGTAGTTCATTCAAATAAAGCTGGGATTATTCTGTTTGATAATTGCATTTTTTTTCACTTATCAAGAACTCATGAACATTTTCTCAGGGTCAAACCTAGTTTTTAAATTCTAGTTCTGACTTAACTAGCTGTAGTACATTGAGCAGGTCACTGGGCTTTGTGCCTTGGAAACTTCCCAACAGTATAATAGTTACTTCATAGAGTTAGTATAGGATTAAGTGAAAACTCATAACTAAAGCTTTTGACATCATTAGTTTTTTTTCTATCCAATGTTTATGTTTTAGGTGAAGTGATTTGTCTACCATATACAGGATTTCTCAGTTACTCAGAAAAGAGAAACCAGGAGTCATGTCAACTGGATGGCTTTACACTGGCTAAAACCAAAATGTGAACACAGGTGGGGAACTTCAGAGCCAGTCTATGAGCTACAGATGAAGAAAAAGTAGAGCGTAAAAAGGAATGAGGCAAGCAGACCATCACCAAGAAAGGGATTGAAACCAGCTTTTAGTCCTTTTCTCTAGTCCTACTTCTCTACCACACTTTTATGTAACTCCGAATCTTCAGTTTGTGGAAAGAACCACGAGTCCCAGATATGTCAATCATTATCTGTAAGACCAACCTCTCCAGTAATATTTCATCATCTGAAAAGGGAGGGTTTTAGGCTAGAGGATTTCATGGGATATTTTGAATGCTAACACCTCATGTCCTGTGATTCTGATCCAGTTGCCTTGCTAGGCCTCCTAGGATTTCTTTTAACTATCATGGGTTCCTCGCTCCATCTGCAATTCAAGATTTCTTCCTGGAATCCGTCTAGAGGCACTTGAAATGAGATGCAAGATGGCAAGGAAGTAGGATAAACTGCCTTATTTTGACCATCTTCAAAAAATACACAAAATATGTCCATACACAAAAATACAACACACACACACAAACACACACTCAGATATGTCAAATACACAAAAATGCTATGTCAGGTCTGCACAAAAAATAAAAACAAGAGCAAATTCATGTTTCTTGAATGCTTGCTATCTGCTAGAGACATTGATCTTCTCAAAAATCATTTGAGGTAGATACAATTATTATTGTCTCCATTTTATAGATAAGAAAATTTAGCCACTTTATAAGGTAACAACTAATAATTCTCAGAACTCTGTTTTGAATATAAACAGTATGACTCCAGAGTCCACACTCTTAATGATTAGAATACAACAATTTCTCTGTAAATGTTCAATACAAAATAAGTCACTTAGAAAAAGAATAGCTGAAATCCTGCAATGGCCATTATGGTTGATAATATTGAAAGAAATAAAGCCTTTCACTAATTTTACTTTTGTCACCTAATGTATGATTAGTCATCTTTGTATAATCAGTGACTACATACAGGGTCTGGTACAGAGCAAGTGCCCAAAATATGATGGATGAATGAAAGATTAAGTGAATGAATAAATGACAGAAAAAAAGATAAAGACAACTTGCCTCTCCTACCTCAATCAGAGGCAGAAAAATTGGGATGTTATTCTGCATGTTCAGCATGAGAATAGCACTTCCTTTCTATTGAGTCTGTATGAAAATGCAAACAGGTGTTAGAAAGCTAGTGTTACATTTCAACAAAATCCATTTATATAAACATGCCTAGGCTTGCCATAGTTCATTGAACTTGGAATGTAGCTCAATAATACTCAAAAAAACACAGAGTGTATTTTACTGGGAGCTCAACAAAAAGCAATTTGACAGGGGGCTCTACCTATCAGCATCTTTTCTTGCAAAGGGATGCTTTGGTGACCATAAACCAGATCTTAAGTCAGACACTAAGCAAGGTATCATAGGGATTGGGGTCACTCACCTTTCCATGAATCTACTAAAATGGTCACTTCCTCTGCCAAAAGAACATCTGATAAATCCCTGCCTTATTCAAAATTTCCTCTCTAAGAAGGTATAAAACATAATGAGGGATATGACTCTCTGTTTGAAAGAAACATTTGGGTAATTATAATATGTTGGTGTAGATTCATCAGTTGTAACAAACCTACCATTCTGGTGGGGTACACTGATAATGGGGGAGGTGTGTATGTGGTGGCAGAGGTACATGGGACGTCTCTATACCTTCCTCTCAGTTTTGCTCTGAACCTAAAACTTCTTTAAAAAACAAAGTCTTAAAAAAAGAATATTGGTGATACAAAAGGATAAGATTACTGTAAGAGGTTATCTATGTTATCTTCAAAGTATATGATTGTAAAAATGTAATTCTAAGACCTTTGAACATATCCTCTGTCTTTAGGAAAACGAATCTGAAAAAATTAATTTAAAAAGGTACTTGAATCCATAAGGAGGAATTCTACTTCTAATATAGCACTTATTATCTACCTTGTTTGCCTTCTCAGTGAGATGTTGTGAGTTCCTAGAGAACAGACATCTCATCCAATCTTCTTCTGCCCCCCAGTACCTAAGGTAGAGTTTTTCACATAGGAAGAGCTCCAAAAAGGTTGAATTAGTTTACATCAGCTCCAGAAGACTTAACATGTACAATGTGAAATTCTGTCGAGTCATTTATGAATAGTCCTGATGGCTATGAAACGGGGAAATACTATGGTTTGAATGTGTCCCCTCCAAAATTCAGATGTTGAAACTTAATTGCCATCACGACAGTATTAAGAGGTGGGACCTTGAAGAGGTGATTAGGTCATGAGGCTTCCTTCCCTTGTGAATGGGATTAAAGCCTTTATAAAGGAGGCTTCACACAGCATTTAGCTCACTTGCCCCGCTGTTTTCTGCCATGTGAGGACACAGCATGTCTCTTCTCTGGAGGGTGCAGCAACAAGGTGCCATGTTGAAAGCAGAGAGCAGCCCTTATCAGATGATCAAACCTGCCAGCACCTTGATCTGGAACTTCCCAGCCTCCAAAATAGTGAAAAATAAATTTGTGTTCTTTTAAAATTACCCAGTCTCAGATATTTTGTTATGGCAGCACAAATGGACTAATCTTTGTGCCTAGGAATGAGCCCTCTAATTAGCTGAAAAGAGTAGAAACGGAACATAGAAGAAGGGGCAGAGAATGAAGGAATGTATTATGGAATACAATTGAATATGATTAGCCTAATTCCAACTCCACATTTTTCCGTTTGCTCCTGTGAATGTGATCAGTCATAAAGGAATAGGTAGAAGTGTACAAGTTATTTAGCCATGTTATTGAGCAAGACTGGTTGACCTGATATCAATGATCACAGATACATGATAGTAAAATGTATGGTTGATTTGGTCAATTCAGGAAAACAACTGTTTTCCTGCCACCACCTGTAAAGGTGGCCTCTTGAGAACATGGGGTAACATTAAAAAGGCACAGATCAATCTGTTACAAATAAAGCATGGACAATTTCTTGACCTCAGTATGTGCTTGGCCATTCTTTATGTTTTTCACGATCTTGGCTCTCCCCCATGACACCCATTATTTCTTGCTTATGGCTAGATGACCTCAAGCCATTCAACACAGGAGCAAGCTACCACAGAGCTCAGTTCTTGCTGTTGTGTTTTTCTGGACACTGTCTACTTAATAAACTTCCTTGGACCCCAATTCACTTTATCCCATAGCTATAATGAAATGAGGGGTAGGGAGAAAGATGCCACAAGGGAGCCTGGGACATATAGAGTTGGAAAGATAAACCAGGAATGCTCATCTTGGAGACTTCCCAAGATGCCTCCAAAAATTGTCCTGATTCTGCCCATAGTGTTGAACTCACTCTTTAATTCCTGGCACTGAGTATCCTACATCAAAACCAGGTGAGAATGTTTTCTTGGCAGTGTAACTCCCTCAATTTTTATAATAAAACTCCAGACTTAATTACATTATTTTCTCAATCAACTTTAGCTATTTATCTCCAGTCTCAGTGGACAATATATTTTCTCATTTCCAAAACTAATTCCTTCACCTAAAGATCTCTTCCCTTCTAGCCTCTTTAAGGTCTTGCCCCATCAATTATCCCCACTGTTACTTAAGTCTGAAATCTCTCCCTTTCTTACTGATTACAGTAAGTAAACTGCTCAAGTCTTTCACATCTTTAAAAACAAATAAACCAGATTCTCTTTTAAATTATAATTTATCACTTTTATTTATATAGATACAATGGTCTAGATTCACTGCCTCCATTTTCTTTCTTGCTAGTCTGCCATCAATCTGTGAAACCAGGACCTGGAGGGTCAAGTTTAGGGAAGTGGCCAATTCCATATGCTAATTAAAACATTGAACTTCATTCGAGTTACAATTATTTTCCTTTCCCAGGCTAGGGTTTTTGACAAGCCAGAAGACAAGGAAGGGGGGCATAGTCCTTCCTTCTTCTTTTTTTTTCCTATTTCATAACACCACTTTTCCCTTGTCTGGGATCATAATTATAATACCACCAGGGCCAAAACCAGAGGAAGAGAAGGAAGGCAATGAGGGCAGAATGTGCTTACTCAGTGGTTAATCAGCTAAGAAATCTTTATACTCTCTGTCCTGATGAAGGTTTAAAACTGACCCTTTATTTGGGGGGTACTTCTCAGTTCTTCACAGGCCCTACTGGGAACATGAGTTGTACTGTCCAGGTGATGTATGACTCTCATGTACTCCATGGAAAATCCTCCTTCATCTTTTGTCCAAAGTGTCTGGAATAAAGATCAAGCCCCGTGCAGCAGCAGCTGTACTCTATTGCCAAAGCAGCCACCCAGCCTCTCTCTTTCCCTCCAGATTACTTAAATGGTTATCAGACACAAGACCAAAGTGTCATGGGACACATATCAAGTTGTCTGAATGGTCCTGTTGACTTAAAGTGACAAGGTAAGCACCTCTTTCCTATCGTTTTCATAAACTATCTCTAAGAGACAATTCTTTTGGATCCTCAATGGATGGGAATTATAAAACATATGCTTGAAACCTACTTTGAAATTTTTGCATGTTAATCCAGGTATCTATCCCCTCTGGTTGTGTTTGAAAATCTACTTTAATGTCCTGTTGGCAGCCCAATTCCAGAGATGCAGGTACCTGGAGACCGACTGACATGCCTTGGTCCTCAGTAGTGTTGCTTGTTGGAAAGATCACTGCCTTGAAAATGTCTTCACCAGGAGCAGTAAATCCTACTAAATATGCATGTCTCCCCACAGCCTTATCACCGGCAGGAGTCCACTAGTCTGAACAGTGTCCACATAACATGATCTTAACCCCATTAAGTCCCCTGTCTTATATAAGATGATTTCACATGGATCATGTCCCATCTGAAAGCTCCATTGGATAGGAACTTAGAAGGATTTTAGGAATTAGCACCTGTTGAGAATGGGAGTAGGGAAGATACTCAAAGATGGG
This sequence comes from Cheirogaleus medius, assembly GCA_008086735.1. Classification (NCBI taxonomy): domain Eukaryota; kingdom Metazoa; phylum Chordata; class Mammalia; order Primates; family Cheirogaleidae; genus Cheirogaleus; species Cheirogaleus medius. Next base: position 54,373,897 of record VBSM01003204.1, on the reverse strand, counting down.
GCAGTAAATTGCTTCAGGACAGATAGGCTAGCATTTTTTCAGGTTAAGGGATTTTCACTTGACCACATAAAAGACCTGGATTTCCACTGTCCAATACTATATCCTTGAATGTCGATAAAGGATAAATTAGTGCTTTGGGGGACTATCAGGGATGCTGCAGAAAGAATGTTGCGTGAATCCCAATGGCAAATTCCCACCACTAGCAGTGATGTGAATGTGTCTGTCTTACATGCAGTCTGAAAAATCCTGATTATCCGCATGAGACTCACAGCTGGGTTCACAGGAAGGCTTCATTATACACCAGCTTCTATATTGTCCCCCTGGTGGGTGGGGTGTTGGTGGTCATCTGAACAGGTCTCACTAGGCTCCATAGAAACGTAGAAGTTTTAGGGTGGGTTTGGGTCAGGGCTGAGTAAGGGGAACAGAGGACTGACTTACAAATTAAGAGAGGAATAGAAGAGATGAGAATTTGGGTTGAAGGGAAAGGATGTGATCTCAAAATCTGGACTCAGTTTGGTCTTAGGTTTAGGGCTCCTGGGGCTCTAGACAGATAGAATGGGCACAAGGACTGAACTAAGCTGCATGAAGATGGGACAAGTCTGTCCTGAGGGAGAGAAAAGGGCTCCCTACACACATCCTTTTGGCCACAGTCTCCCAGAATATTCATACTTTGTCAGCATCCCTAGACCTTCTCTTGGGGTGGTCAGAGAAGCAGGAGATAACCCAAGCTGTTTTCTCTTTCCAGAGAAAGACTCATCAGAGTCAGGATGGCTCTGGGGCCAACCCAAGGTTCAAGACTGACCAGGCAGGGACAGAGTGCTGGGAGCCAGACATATCAAGTAGCCAGTGCCCTGATGTCTCTGCCTCCATGGGGGGCGGGGTGACAGGCATGTGGAAGCAGGGAGAGAAGGGTTATAGGAGAAAAATATCAAGTTTATCTTCTACTGGACTAATGAGTGATTTTTTTTAAAGTGTACACCTGACCACATGACTACTTTCAAACGTCCCCGTGTCTAAGGGAAGAGCAAACTCCATAGTCTGGCAGACAAATACCATTCACAACATGGCCTTGCCTTCTGGCCTCTCTAAACTCATCTTTCACGTGTCCCTACATTCTAACCATAGATACTTCCCAAATCCGCCATATCCGTGCCTCCATGTCTCCGTTGATGCTGCCTTTCTTGCTCTTACATAACTTTCTCCATTTGGTCAGAGTCTACACATACCTCCAACCTCATCTCCCCTGATGTTATTTCTGTGATATCTTACTCAGCCTTCCTCCATGCCTCCAGAGGACCGAGGCTTCATTCTTCCATGACTGTGGAGTCATGCTGTGGAGTTTGCCATGCTTAATAAGTTTGATGGCTACAGTGGAATTAGATAACCTGATTATTGCTATGGATCTGCCAACCGCTAGTGTGTGACCTTGAGCTATTTACATAACCTCCTAAAGTTTCAAGTTCTCATAGTGTTATCTGAAAAAATGAGAATGATAATTCATGCATATCTCATCTGGTCATTATGAAGATTCAATGAAATAATGCATGTAAAGCATTTTAAAAAGTGCTTAAAACTTTTAAGCTTTCATTAAATGTTACTTGATATTAATCAGAGCATTTATGGGGCCTCACATGGTACCAGACTCAATGAAGAAGCAAAGAGGTATACATTTCCCCTCAAATTCTCCAAGTGTTAATAACATTGAATTTTATTCTATTAAAAATTAACCCTTTGGGAGTGGGGACTTGTAGGTGCTACTAAATCAAAGAGCGATAGGACACAGTCCTTCCCTCGGGCTGAGTGGCTGCTACCTGGATGTCATTTCTGCCCTGCGCTCACTCCACTGCAAAGCAGTCATTTCAGCCAGGAGCAGCTAAGCGCCAGCCATGCCACAGGCAAGAGGTAGCCCCTTTCCGGGCCCAGAACTTTCTCCTTCTAGAAGAGAAAATGGCAAATAAATAAATAAAATCTGTATAAATTTAAATAATTGGAAGGCAGCTTGACTGAAAAAGACACTTTTCTTTTTCACCACAAATGTCACCATCTGGACTTTTCCTTTTTTAATTTCTTTGGGACCTGACAAGTCACTGGGCTGATATAATCACACCCAGTCAAAAATGACAGACACATCTCGGCAAGTTAGGGTGGGCAGAGTTCCAGGGTGGCCGGTAAGGACACAGAAACCAGTGGGAGGGTGGTTTCAACAGCCACCCTCCTTCCCCAGAACACAAGAGCTCCCGAAGTGTGAGCAACTGAAAATACACCACACACACACACACACACACACACACGGATTTGAGGACATGTGTGTGCTTCCCAGATAGCATTCAATTAACCTACTAGTTAACTCATTTTCCGGCAAAAACTAAAGGCCGAGAAAGGCCAGTCAGCAGACTGTGCTGCTATTAATATGCTACATATTGTCACCCTGTTTCTGTACTTGTCTTGGTCTCTCCCAAACAGCCCTTCATTAAACAAGTCAAGAATAATCCAAGAGAATCAGCAAAGTGAATCCATTTCTCTATGTTGGTCAATTGAGAAGCTTCATGTGGACACAGGCCCACAGAATTATTCACAGGTATCACATATAAATATCTCAGCCCCCAAAATTACCTTATTTAATATTTTAATTTTGCTCTTATTATTCTAGTTATGGTTATCTGGAAAATACGACACCTCTCCTGTAGATCTTACACAGAGTACTTTTTCAAAACAGGAGACGATACCATTTTGTACATTATCTTCTATGGCAATTTACAAAGCTCCAGTCTTTAGGAATATTTGCCTATTGCTTGCTTTGTGTGCAAGGGCCTCAATGTGTATGTATGTGTATGTACATGTGCATACATACACGCATATGTATGAATAGATATAATCCTTTGTCAAATGTTTGCAGTGTTCTGTGGATAAGTACTGTCATAAGATTGTGAGTTCAAAGTCAACTAGGACAATGCTTTTTAAACTTGAATGTGCCTGTGACTCATGTTAGAAGCTTCTAATTTAGTAGTCCACATTTCTAACAAGTACCAGGAGATGCAATGTTGCTGGTCCATGGACCACACTGCGAGTAGCAAAGAGTCAGGGGAAATAGACATAGTTTGTGTACTAAAAATTAATGAGTCCTCCTGGGCATATGCCTTGGCTTCATACCCCATAGCCAATCATTAACCAGAACAATAACTTCTTAAATTCTCCCCCAATTCACCTTCTTTCTCCACCCTCACTGCCTGCTCCATCACTATGACAGTCACTTGTGACCCAGACTGTCATAGAGGGCTCGAGACAGCTTCCCTGTCTCCACTCTTGCCTTTCTTCAACCATATTTAACACCGTAGCCAGGATGATATATTTAACATGCAAATATATCAAATGATATATTTAATATATTTGCATCAGATTCTGGGCCTTTCTTACTTAAAATTCCTAGATGGCTTTCATTGTCCTTAGGGTAACATCCAAAATTCATAGTATGGTCTGTGAAGCCCAGCGTGATCCAGGTCTTTCTGTGTAGCATCATCTCCACCTGGCTCCTCCTTCATTGCCTTACTTCATCCACTCTGGCCTTCTTTTGGCTTCCTGAGTATGTACAGCTTCTTCTTAACTCAGGGACTTCAAACATGACATTTCTACTCCCTGCCTGAAACTTTTTTTATCATCGTTTCTCTACCCTCACCATCCTCCTACCAGCTACTTCCAACCCTCTACCTTAACTCACCCTTCAGGTCTCAGCTGAGATTGCAGCTATTCAATTAGGTTTCTGTTCCCTGTTAGATGCTATCATAGGACTCTGCACTTGGCTTTCAGGTCTCTTAATGCATCATTTATGTAGCTGTTTGCTTATTGTAAGCTCCATGAGGGCATCGTCTAGGTCTGCTTCATCACCACTGAACCACCAGCACACAGCTCAGGATGTGGCATACAGGAGGCTCTTAGTGAACATCGTTGACAAACGAAACAAAGAACTAGTGACAAGGGCTGTACCAGTGCTATCTAAAGCTATAGAGAGAGCCAGTAGTGATTGAGGGTTTCCCTGTGCAGGGGAAGGGTGAGGGTGAGGTCAGATGTTGCTAATTATATTAGACAGGGTTCAGAGGTGGGGGTGGGAGGGCGAACCACTTGGGCAAGGTATTAGAGAAAGAATAGGTACTCTGTAGGCACAGGTGAGAGAGGGCATTCCAGATGGCAGGAGGAGAGGGAGGCAGTTCCCAAACATGGGGAGTCCTTTATGCCCTGGAAAATTATTTGGTCTTTAGCCTATAGGTGGCAGAGAAGAAGAATAGAGATATTTTAAATCTGGAGATGATGTAATTAATTTGTCATAATTAAATTTGTGCTTCAGAGACATCTCTGTGGAAAAAGTAAAAAGGATGGGGGAGATAAAGATTGAGACAGAGAGGATGATTAAGAAATTTTGGTATTATCCCAGATAAGATATGAAGCAAGAACAAATGACATTATAGAAAACAATAATAGTTCAATATTTCAAGCCTTCCTTGACACTAGGACCTAAGCATGTGACCTGGACTCAACTAATCAACTACACCCACCACAGGTTTTGAATTGAGAACTAGTGACTCAAAGAAGCAGGAACCATTGAGAATCGATTCATTCATTGATGCATTCATTCAACAAATGTGTCTTGAATGCCCAGTCTGTGCAGGGCACTTTTCAAGTTACTAAACCTGTAGCAGAGAACAAAGCAGATGAAAATCCCTGCCCCACAGAGCTTACATTGTACAGTGGGCAGAAAACAAACAAGTAAATAAGTGAACTATATAGTATATCAGATGTTGATAATTGATATGGAAAAGAATCAAAGCAAGTGTAGTGGATTAGAATATACTGGAGGAGAGAGCAGATATCGAGGGTACAGAGCTGTAAATAGTGTGTTCGCCAAAGGCCTCACTAAAAGGTGACACCTGAACAAATAAATACCCAAAGCAGGTGGGGGAACAAGTCATGTGGCTATTTGGTGGAAGAATATTTCAAAAAGAGAAAACATTTGGGTGGTGGTTCAGCAGCATCACCCAGTATCCAGTTCTCCAAGGTCTTCAGCAGTTTTCGTGCCAGAGGCCACATCCCTACCCCATGGCAAGTCACAGCAAGTCACAGCTGTGGCACAGGGCCAGCTTCAGCAGTGATGTCCTCACCTGGTGGCTGTGTGATGCGATGTTGGTTGTGGTTCTGACTACTGCTAGCCTCCTTTTATCTGCCTGTTTATGAACTTAGTTCTCCAGCCTTCCTAGTGATTCTCTGAGCATCCTAAAATTGCTTTAGTAAATCCCTATTCTTAGGTCAGCCAGGAGTGGCTAACTAAGAACCCTGATGAGTTCCAGCAAGTTCCCAATCCTCAGGGAGCTGAGGTCTCTGAAGTTACAAGGAAACCTCTGTCCCACTTCCCTTACCCATAGCTCTTGTTCAAGGTGGCATAAGAGATTTTTAGCCCTATGTCATGCTGCCAGCTACCTTGCCCAGAAGAAATGGAATCACATACACATTTCTAAGAACAAGCAGATAGAATCACAGACTCGAGATAAAAATGGGAGTACAAAGGGCTTCCTTTGAAAAAGATGCTTTTATGTCAGAAAAAGGAAAGACAAAAGAGACCCAGTTAAGACACATGGGTAAAGTCTTAGTTCCTGAGTTGAGACAATAGGACAAGAATCAAACCACCATGGCCATGCAAAGAAAAGAGAAAATGTAGGGGTGAGGCATCTGTATCCATTAGGGAATGCATGCATATTTTCTCAGTTCTGAGTTGCATTATTTTTTCACATTTTAATAGTGCTGAAATTGGTATGCATTTTGTCGCAAATTGTACATGTAAGATGGTATTGCTCTCCTCTACCTCCAAAAATCTGTGATTAAATGTATGGTGCACCCTGCAATGGATGGCATTGGAGAATTGACAAAATATGAAGAGGTGGCATCTTAGATCAGGGAGGCTGCCTGCAAGTTATATTCCTTTCCTAGTTAGCACGCATCCTGCTTAGCTCCCAGAGCTTGGTAAGAAGATATGGGAAATGCCAGTAATGAGTGTGCAGCAAGCTCATTTCTGAACATTTAGACTCCCTAGGTACACAGGGGTAACTTTGATATTGAAGCTCACAGCTGGCATAAGGCCACTAACAAGACGGTGTAGGGACAACTCCACAAACGACTGCTTACTAAACAGACAAAAAAGTAACTTAGAAATCTCTTGTTCCAGGAGTGGAGAGGGCGTCTTAGTCCAAAGGCATAAAGTAAAACTCAATGGAGGAGAAAAATCATGATGTGAACCTTATAAGGAGCAAATATGCTACTTTGATGGGCAAACTAATGACAATGGTAGTATAGAATTTATTAATAAAATGTTACACCACCACCTCCCAGCCACAGTAGGTTACTAGCCTACAACAACACAGCATGTCCCAGGAAGCAGAGACGTATGTAGCTTTTGTCATAAATTTGTTTAAGATAGTCGCTGCTTTGACATCCTGACTTAAGTTATCTGAAATCCAGTCACACTCCGTCACCTTTGGCCTAGTTAAAACTTCCCCTCCTTGTGTGATTGTTTGTGATACAACCTCTTCATCTCACCAACACACCCTACAGCTACTGGCCATTATTCAACCTAAGGGTCAATGCCAGAGTCATGTAAATAAGTTTCCCTCTTTGTTCATGTTTTATTTAAATAGCCAATCCACAACCCCTGTGGGAAAGCCTCCAGGGTAACACCCCTAGAGCTTAATAAAGGCATGGTCCCCCAGGGCCTCTCTCTCACTTGCTCCCCACCGAGTGGTTGAGCTCCCCTCTGCCTGCCCATTCGCCTCCATTCAGCATCCCTAAACTCTCTGGGACCTGTGAATAATAAATTTCTTTTGTTTCATGCATTTTGGTTTCACATCCTCACTTGACACCTGACACACACACTCAAATCTTACTTCCTCCCCATCAGGGTTCTCCTCCAGAGTGGCTATCTTGGCTCATGGCCATTCTCAAGCGAGAGTCCTCAAAACCAAATCAGAGGCTTGGCACAATGGCTCACAGCTGGAATTCGGGAGGCCAAGGCAGGAGGATCAGTTGAGGTCAGGAGTTTGAGACCAGCCTGTGTAAAAGAGTGAGACCCATCTCTAAAAAAAAAAAAAAGAAAGAAAAAGAAAAAAAAAAGAAAGAAAAAACCATAACAGTTTCACTTCTGCTCAGGATGAGCCACAGACTTCATCTTTTTTTATCTTATAATCTCTGATCCAACACCTCCCATTTCTGCCAGGCTTGTATGTGCTCTTTAGAATGGCCATTCCCTAAAACCCAGGAGCTGCAAATCCACCACCTGTGTGTCTTTGGACTACCCATGTCACTTTTGGATTTCTTATTTATAAGATGTGATAATCACTAGTTGCTCTTCCAGACCTAAAGTGTGATGATTTTTACCATAGTTATTGATGATGGGCTCTTATCTGAACTGGATGGAACTAAGCAGCTCCTTTCTGAGGCTGAAGTGTGTTAGTGCCTTCTCTCTGTCTCCTGGCTACTGTCAGCTTTCTCAATCGCAGCAACCAGTCTGAGAGAGTGGGGTAAATGGCATCTACTCACTACCTGTCTTCGTTTACTGCATAACAACCACAAAGCCTCACAGGCACATAGCAATCAACATTTATTTAGCTATGTCTGGGGCTGAGTGTTGGCTGATCCTGCCTGGGCATGACTGGGCCAGCTCAGCTGAAGTGACTCAGCCCCACATGACTCTCATCCTCCTGCTGAACCAGAAACCTCACCTGGGCATGTTCTTCGGACACTTGCAGTGTGCCAGAGGGCGAGGTCAATTGTGCAAGTGCTTTTCCAGCCTTCAGTCATATCACACCCCTTCCATTCAGTTGACCAAAGCAAGCCATATGGTCAACCCCAAAGCCCAGGTGCAGAGAGCACCCTGTACCCTTAGAGATGGGAAGTGAAGGAGGGTACCCTTATCTCCTTGCTGAGCAATGATTGGTCCTGAGGTGTGATCACCACCGTAGATTTGATTCCTACCCGGTTTCTGACCTAGCAGACTGTTCAGACCCCGGTTTCAGATTTCGACTCTAGTCACTAAAACATATTTTTATTAAGTGTCCACTAGAGGCAGGGAAGGTGAACTCACGTTTTCTGAGCCCTCACTCAGGTCAGACCCTGTGTTATGTACTGTGTACTTGTTAGTATATTGAGTCATCTATATCTAGCCACACCCACAGATGAGTTAAGTAATTATCTGCAGTTTTAGTGAAGAAAATGATACTATGATACTCAGAATGGGTCAGAACCTCTGTTAGTGTCTTAGGAGGGTACAAAGTTGAGTTAGGCAACTTATGGCACACAGTCTCACAGCCCTTACTGCTCTCCTGATTGTTGATTGCTCGGTTTAAGTAGAATTCCTAATTTCATATATCCTTAATTGTCTAAGCCTTGGGTGTTGGGGCTCTGTCTTTGTGATTCATTGTCCACTATAATCTCGATACAACCCTTCAAAAGACTGAAAAACAGCTGATATATAGCAGGCTGCTCACCATATTGATTTAGTGATCATATTTATTTCTTATCCAAACTGGAAGGAGCTAAGAGCCTTCTTACTGAGACTGAAGTGTGCTGATACCTTCAGTCTGCTTCCTGGCTGTTGTTAACTTCCTCCATCTAAGAAGCCAGTCTGAGAGAATGGGATAAATGGCATCTACTCACTGCCTGTATTTTTTACTGCATAACAAACCACACAATGTCTCAGAGGCACACAACAATCAGCTTTTAAGCTTACAAGTCTGGAGCAGACTTTGGAACTGGACGGACCTAAGTGTTGATACTGGTTCGCCTCAGTTTTCTCATCAAATAAGTAAAACTAATAACACCTCTTCTGCCATGTCGGTGGGAAGATTGGCTGAAATACACTAACTACATAAAGGTACCTAATACAGAGCCAGGCACACTAAATATTTATAGGTTCCCCTCTCTCTTTATTTCCCAAGAAATTTGATCATTAGCAGTTGCATCTCCAGCCACATATAAAATCCCTGCATCCAGATTTTCAGGACAAAAGAAACAATACAACAACTTGACTCCTAATGTTTTATGGAGCCTTCATTTAAGTAAAAAAAATATATATATATGTGACATCCATACGATGAATGCTGGATTTGCATGTGTGGGTTGGAAAGGCGGGAGTGCGTTGGGGGAAGTAGAAACCAGCTAATAAGTTCCTGTCTGTGATTTGACCTGCTCTCCGCCTGACTAGCTGCATATTCATGTCAATTTCCTCCCAGTTACCTAGGGCAAGAAATGAAGAGGAAAGATCTTTAATCATTTTTTTATTCTAATTGAAACATTTTCCTTGCAAGTGGAGAGAGAACAGGTGCCTAACGAGCCCACATGATGATTCACAAGGTAGTAGATATCGCCACAGATATAATTAAACTGGAAGATCAATGAAAATTTCCTTTTTGGACTCCTGCCAGGTCTGCACAGACAAGGATCCAGCAAGCTGTATTTATGCACAGTGATATATCCAGAAGTGTGTACTCACACAGGTGTGCCCCTGCAATATTGTATCATGATAAATTAAACAGCCACAGCCTCACACATCCAGTATGACTTATTTAGAAAAACACTTCCATTTCTATGTACAGTTAATGATCCTGGACTACAAACATCACCTGTCAGAAAGGCAGACAATTGCTGCATCTTATCTAGTCTCGCTTTCCTCTTCCCTTTATTATGCTTTTCATTTTAGGTATATAAAGAACAACCACATAAATAAAAACTGGCCTAGAGGATCAAGACCTGAAAGAAAGGGAAGAAGGGGAGAGAAATGGAGGGAGGGAGGGAGGGAGGAAAGGAGGCAGCCAGCAGGGGATTGAAGCATCGCAAATATGTGGGCTCTCCTTTGTAGCTCCAGAAAATTGTAATGCATTTACTCCAGGATGTCTAACCTCTCTGGGGCTCAGCATCCTCAGACTCTCTCTGCCTATCAATAAGCCTATTCCAATCTTGAGAGTCCAGGGTTTTTCTGGTAAAGGCAGCAAAGGAAAAACTTAGGGGAAAAGACTGGCATTTGAGACACCACAATGCAAATTTTGCAAGACCGATAGAATTTTCACAACTTCATATTCTTTGAAATTTATTTGCAGAAATGAGAAAAAAATAGCTACCCCAATAGTTCTTTTCAGTTGTTTTTGTAACCAGACTATAACTGAAAAAGAATCACTCCCAGAGTTAGACAACAAATACATTTGTGGTCAGTTCCACAAAACAGAGGTGAATCTGCTGCCTCATGCTCACAGGAAGATCAATGCTTTGCACATACTTCAGGTAAGAGAAGACAGTGCAAATTATCCAAATACTGTATTGCTCACTCATAATTTTCTAAAGAAAAGAAGAATACTGGAGAGTCATAAAAGAATATAAATTCTTTCATTAGGTCCTTAAAGATAACTTTAGACCAACATATCTGTTTTTGTCAGGATAGACTAATTGCTATAACAATTTCAAAATTCCAGTGGCTTAACAGAATAAAGCTTTGTTCTCATTCGCACACAGTCTGATCTGGATGTTCCTGGTTTGACGAATCTCCTTTATGTAGTGAACTTAGGGATCCAGGCTCCTACCAACTGAGGTTTAACCATCTCAGAAACCCTCAGAGTTCTTTGGAGAAGGTGGAAGATCACAGGGGGCATTTTATGGCCAGAGTTGTAAGTGACCCATGTTTCATTGGCCAGAAGTCAATCACATGGTGTCATCTAGATACACAAGTTGCCAAGAGCTGTATTCTTCCCATGTGAGTGCAGGAGGAACCCTGAGTGTTGTCTCTGTTGCACTCTCTGTTTTCCACATGAGGAAGATGAGGCTCAATGAGCAGGTCTGATTTGTTCCAGAATGAAATCAATGGCAGAGGCAGGACTAGAACTGTCTTCTCACTCCATCTTCTTTCTTTTATATCCCATTGTTTACCAACTCTTTGCAGAGGTATGACAGGGCTTCAGGTTTCTGGAGGAAGACCCATAACCACAAGGAAGAACAGGCTCCCTGGAATTCAATGTCAGCCTTTTGTATACTTATCAGTGGTATTGCCTAGATAAAATTGCAAAAATAAATGATTTATTTAATTCATTAAGATTTTTTCTAAATGATTTCTCAAATGGTTGTCCTGACTTCTATAAAGGTAACACATTCATCAAGAGTAAGGGCAGCATGGCATTTCCTTTTGATCCCTCATAATATCTAATAGTGTAAGAATGTAGTCATTGCTTAATAAATATTTGTTGCTATCCATAGTGACACTGACTCTTAAAAAGGCATCTATGTAAAAACAGTAAGAGAAAGACCAGTAACTTTCTGATTAAAGAGTAGGCAATGATTCCTGTAGTCATAAATGTCAGATATTGTTCTGAGTGCTCAGGATATAGTAAAGAAGAAAACAGACAATGTTTGCTGAAATCTCAGCTGATACCTGCAGCCTGAACCCAAGGCTCTCTAAAGCCTGATTCTGTGCAATACACTGGCATGTTTACTAGTTCTACTTTACCTCCTTTTTGTTATCTGTTAAAAAGAGACAGCAGCAATAATCTAATGCCTCTCTGGGCTGTTAGGCAAATGGTCATAGAGTGAGTAGAAATGGAGCACTTTAGGAAATAAAAGACAGTGATAAACTTTTAAAGGAGGTAGGTTAATGGGACAAATATGTGGAGGGCAACCTGCCTGCCTTCAACAGGTCACTGTTTGCCCTTTCTGCAGAAGGGCTTATCTTTGGATTGCTGCTTCTGGAAATAAGGTGGCAATGACAGAAAATGCAGGGCAACATGGACAAAAGGGTTTAAAACAGCCGTATTCACTCATTCATGAGATGAGTTCATCAAGATTTATGTCATTATAACAAACCACTGAAGGAATTTACGATGATGAGATCATTATGAAGGATTCCAAAAAATGTGGTTAACTGGCCATGATGACATCATCTCCCACAGTTCCCTCAACTTGAGACAAATGTCTACACCTTTAGGCACAACTATTAAATAGAGCTTCTTATTCTTTACAAAGAAAATGTTTTTATTTATTTGTGTGCAGAAAGCCTCAAGATCCTTCCAACTTTGTCATTCAAAGAATGAAGAACACCCAAGTGGCTACTTCCTCAATGAACAGCTTCCAGCCTACACAGAAGTGATCATCAACCCAACACCTAACTTTTATTCCTTTTGCAGAATTATCATGTCAAAGTCTTACCCCATTAGGGCTCTTAACCAGTTCCTATTGTAAGCACCACATCTTCCCTGATACCTCTATTTGTTCTGGGCTTGTGGCCTTTGCATTTTCAGTGCAAGTTTTATCTCCTTCTAGATAGCAAGCTCCTTAAATGAAGGGACTCAGTCTTACTCAGCTCTGTACCTCACATGCCTTCCCCAGAGATTGGCTCATATTTACATGCTCAGTAAGTGTTTGAGAAGGAATGATTGTGGTTTTCTAGGTTTGGAGCAGTGCCTGTGCATATGTATGTAGTTTTCTGTGCACAACACCCGTTTGAAGGGGTAAGAGTAATGCTCCTAATCAGACTAGCAAACTTCTGTAGGGGGCTGCATGGTGAATAGGGTTCATGGGCCATATAGTCTCTGTGGAAAATGCTTATCTCTGCTCCTATAACACAAAAACAGCCATAGACAATATGGGCATGTTCTATCCCAAGAAAACTTTCTTCATGGACACTGAAATTTGAATTTCATGCAATTTTCACACATCACAAAATGCCATTGTTCTTTTTTTATTTTAACCATTTAAAAATGTAAATATCATCATTGGCTGTGAGACATACAGAAACAGGTGGCAGGCCATTTGGCCAGGGGCCACAATTTTCTGACTCCTGAACTAGATCATGGGGCTGCTGATGCTGGTTTTGGTGGTGGATTTGCTAATTATATGAAGCTGCTTTCTGGAATCTTCTACTCCATTTCCTTAGTCAATTCACAAATGCTCTAGTTGGTCTGATTCCTAAGAGGGGAATTACTATTTTATCTGACTGCTATCTTCAAGGGCACTCTAATGAATTAAGGTTGTGGAATTGTTGGGCAAGATATACCACCTTAGGACTAGAGAGTTATGATTAAAATATTAAAGTGGAAGAATAAAATATAATTCATGATTTATTGCAAATCATCTTAGATACTTTTAGTAATCAATAACCCATGTCATCTTTCTCATTTATCCCTGTGACATTCATTTATTTCACAAAGCAAGAATTTCTGATAACATGAAATAATGCCACACCACATGTGTGGGTCAAGCTAAATATGCTCCCAAATTTCTGGTACTATTGTGAGACATGATGAAAAACAAATACATCTGCTTGAATAATTCTAAGAATCATGTTTAGATTTTAATATAGTGTTAATATTTACTATAAAATATACCACTCTGATGGTGATTTTGCCATATAAGAATAGTAATTTGATATATGTAAATATACATAACAATAATGTAAAAAAAAACAGAACATAACACTTTTACTTTAAGGAATGTGGCCCTTAGTTTTCCACACATCTGTTTGCTGAATAGAGGAGGGAAGCAGACTCTGTCTTTTACCTGCTGCCATTTCAGGGAGAATGCCTATGCAAGAAGATTGATGTACAAGTAAAGTGCATACCAATGCTTATGCAAACCTACTTCCCAAAAATGGTTTCAGTGGCTGAAAGTCTAAGCTATAGAGTCAGACAGTCTCAGGTTCAAATCCTGGCTTTACCACCTCTTAATTGTGTGACCTCTTAAGTTGTTCAACCTCTCTGAACTTCAATTTCTTTACCTAAAAAAGGGAAACATTAATAATGACTATGGATACAAGTGGGTTAATTGTACATAAAGTATATATCACAGTTCCTGCTTATTTATAGTAAGTATTCGCTAAATAGCGGTGGCTATTATTATGTTTGTCATTAGAAAAAATAGAGACCTTTGTGCAGTGACATAGCAAACTTTTTGAAGGCACAATGCAATTTCAAATATAAAGCAGTATTGAAATTCTGAGGGATGCTTTCTCTTGCCTAGGTTTGGTGGATGGTAATGATGTGCATGTTTCTGTGTTGGATCTGCTTAAACACAGGCACTATCATGCCTTGGTTTTCCTGTGGCTACTTTTTGGTGGTGTGGTTGCATTGTGGGCTCTGGTGATGTTCTCTGGAATTTCCACTGCATTTGTGCAACTGCCCTTACCTAATGTTTTGGAATTCCATTTCAATTTTATTTTTCTCATTTACATTCCCCTCTAATTTCCCTTCTGCTTATTTTATGGGCTCATTATAATTTATCAAATTCCTACTTATTCAAAATCCTCTGATTTCAAATTCTTTTTAATCAAGAGACTGCTCGTCTACCTAATTTAAGTCAATGTGCTTAGTAAACCAGTGGATGGACAGTTACGGATCCTTGTCTCGTAGACAGTATTTAAACATGCAAAACCCAGGACACCACAAGTCATGTCAGGAAGCTATGAGGGCTCATTTATATCTTGGTATGCACTCAAGGCCACTGAGCGTGATAGAAAAGGAATAGGGTTAAGATTCAGATTACTTGGATTTGGGGATCCTCTCAGCCAGCACAGGCTGCAGAAATCTCAGAAGTCATTTAATCTCTCTAAATTCAATGTTTTAGTCAATAAAATGGGAATGATTGTGATACTTACCTCACATTGTTTAATGTAAATAACAATGGGTATAATAATCACTTTGCAAACTATAAATCCCCATGCATACTCTGACAAGGTTATTACTATGATGATTTTCATTATTCACTCATATGTGCATGTTTCTACAAGGATATAATTTAGGGAATAAATACTTTTGTCATGGGAAGAGTCTAGCCCTGCCTCTGACACTTACCTGGTGTGTAACTTTGGACAAATCATTCATTCACTTAAGTACTAATTTCCATATCTACAAAATACATTAGATACTTATCAATGTCCCTTCCAGGTATAAAAGGTTGGGGCTTGGTAAAAACCAGGAAATAGGTAAGGAGAGACAGGCTGGCTAGTGTCATAAAAGCAGGAGTAGTGACTATGTGATTCTGTGGTCAATGGGGCCCTGTAAGTGTGGCAGTCTAGAGATGGCATTGAGAAAGTGACTCCAAAGGGGATTTACAGAGTAACAGAGTGCACGAGGGGCTCGAGGGAATGTTATTTAGCACAGAGCCTGCACAGTTCCCAAACCGACAAGACTGCACACAGAGCAACTGAAGGAAACAGGAAGGCACTGTTGAGTGTCAGCTTGCATAAAGTGATTAGGGACAGGCCCAGAGTGTCCTCCACATCAGGAAGAAGGAAGAGAAGTAGAGAAGGTTCAGAAATGACAGCCTCCTGAATGGGCTTCATGCCTCTCTCCTTCCTCTCTAATCCATCCCCCACATTACCACCAGAGGGACCCTAAACTCAAAGATGGCCCTCCCCTTTTCAGGATTAAAAAGCTCTGATTGCTTCCCATTTTCTACAGAGTAAAATCTAACCCCCCTGCCCCACACATAGGGTTTATTACTATATGTAAGGTCTACTTTGACTCCCAGCCTCGTGAGCCACTTCTCTCTTCCAAGACCCAACCACACTGAACTTACCATCTGTGTTTTCTTCATAGCTCAGTATCTTTGCACATGTTGTTCCTCTGCCAGAACTACCCTCATACAATTCTCCACTTGGAGAATTCTTTCTTTTTGGACACAGCTCAAGTAATACCTTCATGGTTCAAAGCTATACTGTGGCATCGTAGCACCTCCTGTAAGTTTTTTAAAGAAGGTGTTTCTATGTCTACTTTTCTACTAGCATATGAGCTTCTGGAGACGAGTCCATGCTTTATAGTGCAAGGAGGTGCTTTGTTAATATTTTGTGAAGTTTAGGAATGGTGAACTAAAATAATCCAAAGAATGGGGCTTAGGAGGTACCTGAAAAGAACAGGGCTGGTTCGAATATAAACAGATAAAACCTAGCAGGGAAAATTTTGAATTCAACAAAATCATAAACAGAGTTGATAAGATAGATATGGACATTTTTGCCAATCAAATGATTTTTCCGATAGTCTCTTGTGTGTGTGCCAAATAGCAATGATCCAAGAGCAAGTGAAGTTGACTTAGCATATTCCATCAACTCAAATGCTAGTACCCCAGGAGTGCAGTGAGCAAGGGGCAAGGTGGCGTAGAAAGAGGCCTTGCACGTAGCGTGAGAACTTCCTTTCATTAAGTACAGTAGAAAGCCTTTGCTTATAAAGTTTTAAGTGAGAAATGAAGCAGTCTGATGGACATTTTGAGGAGGTCGCTCTGGCTCTTCTATGAATAACAGGTAAGTGTTTAAGTGTGGATACCAGTTAGGAAACCAATGCATCAGGCCAGGTGGCCAATAATGTTGATCAGAGTCACCTGGAGGGCTGTTAAAACACAGATTTCCAGGCCCCACTCCTAGAGTTTCTGATTCCTTGGATCTGGTAGTGATGTAAGGGGGCAGTGGATGGATGGGTGGAGAATTTGCAAGTCTAACGAGTTCCCAGGTGGTCCTGATGCTGCTGGTCCAGAGGCCACTGACCTCTGTTGTGGTGACAATGAAGGTGGAGCAAATGGGCTGATTTGAGATGAACTCTGGAGATAGATTAAAGGGACCTGCTGAGGTACAAATGCTAGAAAATATTGGGACAAAGAGTGTCTCTAGGAAATTGAATGAGATAAAATCATTTTAAGAATTTCCTAGGGAATTCTAGCAAAAGGAGTACCTGTCTTGTGAAACTTGAATGAGGTTAAAAACAAAAGAAACACCCCTCACACAGTAGGCAATACATGTACAGATACCATTCACCCTCCTCCTCACACCAACATATAAAAGCAAATGGTTTCCCAAAGTGTTTGAAATAATTGTGGGTTCTATTACCAATAGCAGCTCCTAGAATATAGGATCTTGTGAATGGTCGAATAAGAGCATGTAACTTACTGATTTTTCTTTGATGAAAAAAGGGGAAAGGGAGGTGAACAGGCCTTACATGTGACCCAGGGTAATTCCTGTCATGGTTGTAGGATAGAACCTCTCACCCACCCAGGTGAGCTCTTCTGCTCTGACACCCAACACTGTGTCTACCTCTCCCAGCATGAGCTCCTTACTGTAGCAGCTCTCTCTCCACATATGTGCTTTAGAAGTCCAGTTAAAAAGCAAACAAAAACTCTACATGGTAGTGCCTTGGGTACTCTGCCCAGGCTCTGTGTCCTGATTTACCTTGGTATCTCCAACTTCTGCCCTATTAGCTACCTTATTTCTGCCTCATTGTCCAGCTCTGTTATGAATTGTGTCCCTCACAATGTGACTGTATTTGGAAATTGGGTCATTGCAGATATAGTTAGTTAAATTAAGATAAGGTCATTAGGGTGGTCCCTAATCTAATATGACTGATGTCCTTATTAAAAGGAGACATTTGGACACAAAGACACGCACACAGGGAGATCATCATGTGAAAACAAAGGCAGAGATCAGGATGGTGCTTCTAGGAGACAAGGAATGACAGAGATTGCCAGCAAGCCACCTAGGGGAGAGGCCTGGAACACATCCTCCCTCACAACCCTCAGAAGGAACCAACACATCAACATCTTGGTTTCAGACTTCGAGACTCCAGAACTGTGAAACAATAAATTTCTATTATTGAAGGCACTCCGTGTGTGGTGCCTTGTGACGACAGCCCTACCAAACTAATACAAGTCACTTGTGATCGTTGCTTCAGTCAAACTGTCCACTTAGTTCTTAACTCTGCCTTCTGTATCTCTCAGATCTGCTTCTCTTCTGTGCTTTGCAATCAGTGGGCCAGCGCTTACCCTTCCTCAGTACAGACCAGGCCCTCTGGGATCCCAAGCAGACACAATGCCCTGGATGCCCACCTTTCCAAATATAGGGCTCTGACACACGTCCCCTTTGGTCAGTAGCCTCCTTAGGAGTTTGTCCCCTGTTTTATTATTCATCTTTGTGTCCTACCAGTGACCACAGTGCCTGACTCATAGCCAGTGTGTTTGTTGAGTGAATAACAAAATTAATGAGCTAGTCATTCTTTATCCATTTTTCCCTTTGGTAAATGGGAAAACTCAAGGGCTTTTGACCTTGGTGCTGGTGTCTTTTTGTCAATACAATGAGTGGTTTATTTGAGAAGCATCTGTTTTTGGATCACATTACTCAGTAAATGTGTATTCTTAATGAAAGTGATCAGTGCAGATCAAGCTGACATTAACACTAAAGATATGGAGGATTGCTTTGGTGTGCAAATGGAAATGGTTTGGTGCCGGGGGATAATGAATACATGAGAATTAGGACTGCGTTATTAAACTGAGGGGATGAAACTTGTCATTAGTTCCCACTGCTTCTTGGAGTTATTGTTAATAGCTATTTGAGTGAGGAGACGGGAGCATGTGGAGAAGAGGATGTGAAGAAACAAATGTGTAGATAACGTCTGCTCACTGAGATATGTGGTATTTGGAATTGATCATCCTGCAGTTTTTGCTGAGAGGCTAGTGATTTTGAACTGATCTGTTTTCCCAAACTCAATCAGAGGTGCAAGCCGCTGACAACTGCGGATTCCTCCCAGTGTGTGCATGAGACTTTGATTTCCAATGAAATGCAAAGTTTACATGCCACGTTTGGGGGTCAGATCCAGAAGAATGATCATCTTTGTTTATTCAGGGAGGGATTGTTCATAGAAAGAATGCTGATAAAAATTATCATTCAAACTGCCTTAGTCTTTTCAAAGTAATATAATAGAATACCATAGACTGAATGGCTTATAAACAATAGAAATTTATTTCTCACAGCTCTGAAGGCTGGGAAGTCCAAGATCAAGACACCAGCAGATTCTGTGTCTGGCAAGGGCCCACTTTCTCAGACAGCCATCTTCTCCCTGCAACCGTGCGTGATAGAAGGGGCTACATAGCTCTCTGGGACCTCTTTTATTAGGGCCTCTTTCATAAGGACCAATCACAGGGTCTCTGCCCTCATGACCCAATCACCTCCCAAAGACCCCACCTCGTAATACCATTCCCTTCAGAGTTAGAATTTAAATATATGAATTTTGGGGGGACACAGATATTCAGATCACAGTACAAACCAAAATACTTTTGAGAAAGAGGCACTATTTGTATTATACCAGAACAATAATATAGCCTGGGTTAATCTTGAGCAAACCAGAGAACACCAGCACCCTACTTATGGACCACTCAAAGTCCTATTAAAATTTAACCAAACTCCATTCTGTGTGGTTTCAATCAGCATTAATCAGGTGCTTCTTGTGTTTCTAGAATTTCATATACAAGAAAATTCCTCCATGAAAATGCAGCATAACATTATAATCTTTGTTGTTTTATGACATGGCCCAAATTTTCAAAATTACTTCTAATATCCATAAATTAAAAAAAATGAATTACAAAGCTTATGCTACCATCCTCCCAACACCTACCCTGGATAATTAGAACAAATAAGTAAAGAAGACAATGATAGGCTAAACTACTCATTAATGGATATCCAAAACACAGCTCCAAAGAGTAGAATATCACTGGGAAGCACAAAAAGTTCATAGAAGTGGTAAAGTGATGAAGCATGTGACATTTGGAATAAAACAGCTTGAGTTTGAATCCCAGCTTGGCCTTTCCTATGTGGGTGGCATGGGGAACCTGGTAATTCATTTATATTCTATAAAGCTAATCACTAGAATATTGTGGAAAATAATTGCAAGTGTACTACCTGAGCCATAAAACAGAATGGTGATCAGAACAGAGAACATGGATTCAAGATTGAGTATTTACAGTGGAGAGAAAACTTCAGAGGCTGGCAGATCCATGGGAGTCTTTCTGGAGTAACAGGGAAAGTGGACAGCTAGTGCTTTGCAGATCTCCATAGAAATCCATGAACAAAGATGATATTTACCGTGTACTTTGAACATTTGAAGAAGCAAAGACCAAGAACTTTCTATAAGTAGAAATAAATAAGTGCTCTGATAGACAGAGGTGACCTATACCAATAGAGGTATTACGTGATGAAATGTAAACTATATTTCATCAGTAGAACCTGGAAGTAGAATCCAGACTGGACCAGAACAGGTAATTATCTCACATCAGCAAAAATGCTTTTATTAGTTTCTTAATAAAAAGAAACTGGAATTTAGATTAGAACCCCACTCTACATTTAGGGCATTTATATAGATTTATATCTTTGTTAATTCTAGTAAAATGTATATCCTCTTTATTTCATAGTTTGGGATTAGTGAGTTCCAATAAATACTTCTGTCATTCCCATGAAGTCCCAAGTTCATTAACCTACCCAAGTATTATTGCATGTGAAATTCTGGGCTGAGAGAATGCCACCTGACCATTTTATTGAAGACACCAGGGCCCCAGAAGGGCAAAACTAAGCATACTTTTCTCTAATGAAATGTTGTATTAACTAACTCTATTTTTATATGGGCATCCTGAACTTTATAGCATTGCTTAGTTTCTACATTCAAATGTGAAATTTTGATATTTCAATATTTGGACAAATAAGATTTAAAAAGAAACAAACAAACCCAATAGACTCTTAATGTAAGCCAAACTGAGAATTTGGCTCCAAATATCCATTATTATTGATAATCAAGGTATACTTGGAATTCATAGTCATTTCCCAGTGGCAGCAATCAAGTTATTTTTATCTGAAAAGAAATGTGGATGGTAGAACTGCATATAAGGAGGAAATTCTTTGGTTTCCATCATTATATTATTCATTGCTGTATCACTGAGGCCTGATTTGTGGCCGGGTACATTGTAGGAGTGCAGTAATTATTTGCTGAATAAGAGACTGAAAGAAAGAATGAATGGAGCAAAGAGAAAGCTTCGGATGTTAAAGAAGTGCAGGTCTTAATTGTAGCAATCATATTGAATTCTACGTATTACCAGCAGAACAAGGGAATGTCGAATGTCTCCAGGGGCTAAATTCTGGGACATAAGAACATGTCATTACATGGACCTCATATAACCTCTGCCAGCCTGAGGCTGCACTGGCTGTCTGGAGCCCTCACTGCATTTTTTTATATTGTTGTTTTTTAATTAAGCAGCTAGGTTAGTTCCTAGGTTAATAATATTAATGACATTCCAAGTCTTGATTTTTCCCCATTTTTAATCAGAAATGGAGACATGTCTTTTTAATAGTTTTAATGATTTCTAATTTTAGGAATGTTTATGAAATCAAACAGTCTGCATTTTAAATGAAGCTACAGGTCTCACAATTGGGTGATTTTTCTATTTTCGAAACATACAAGTTTTTAGTAGAACATCAAGTGTGTGTAAGATTTACATACCCTTGTTGAATTTCCATTTATTTACCCTTACAAAAATGAGATAGATTGGATGTCTTATTCTGGTAACCTTTTATAAGCAGACTGCTTCATAGCTCTCAGCAGAATCTAAAGTATTGTTAACTCACAAATCAACAGTGTGATTATAAAGCTTCTTGAAGCCAATCACTGGAATGCATTAAGTAACTAGCAAGATTACATGGTGTTTCTAGCCTAATGTGACACAATTCAGATTGCAATAATTGGTGCTCAGTGAAGAAAAGTAGGTGTCAAATCAATATAAACTTGCTCTTCGACATTGATAACTGAGCCTGGCTATTAAAAGTCATTGATTACCTTGAGAACAGCTATTAAAAGAAAGAGGCCAATAGGCCGACTGGAATGTTTTACTGTAATGTAAAGTAGCTTTGCTAAAGTAAATAGCTGTTGTCCCTAGGCAATAAGTCAGTGTCTGGAAGAGCACACTGGTCATTTCCCAAAGCAGATCTCCTCAGCCACATTGACCTGCTCAGCCCCTACACGGTTCTTCTAATTCCATTTTGCTGGGTTTTGTGGCAAAAGACAGATGGGAGGAAGAAATATTTTGACCTCTTTTTGCAATACTGTGATAGATTTGGGGTGTTGGCACTCTTGGCATCAATGTCCAACCCCTTCTGTGTTTCCTGCTGTTTTCCCTCTACCAGACCTCCACCTGGCCTTCCCCACTTATAGCTCTTACTCCACAGGCCAAGGACTCCATGTGCAGGTCGTGCCAGCTACCTCTTATGTCTGTTTAGGTTATATGAGCACAGACCAAAGAAGTGACTACTGGATGATTTCATAGATTTAATGGACCTACTGTGATCTGAAACTTGGCCAAGACTGCCTGTATAACCTGGTTTCTGTATGCCTTCAATCAAACATGGGTGTCGTGATGATGCTTTGGATTCAATGTCATTTTGGATTCTGGGTCCAACAGTCCTCAGGATATTTATGCATTCCCTTTCCCTCAGTTCATAGTTACCCAAGTAAATGGCCATCAGTCCCTTTAGAGAAGGACTGGCCGAATTTTCACCCTTCCCGCTTTCAGTTGTTGCAGGGTCCTTCCTTCAGGGGGCTCAGCCTCCTAAGTCAGAGGGTTCCCAGTGAGAAAGCTGACTCAGGTTTGGCACCTGGACAGTGGATCGTGGCTTTTCACTGGAGCAATTACGCTCAGCCTCTTGGTCATCCACCCTTGATTTCTTTCGATGCTGCAAATTGGCCCAGTGTTAAAATTCCCCTTTCAATATGAACTGTTGTGGGGTGGGTTCCCTAGGAAACAGATTCTAAAGTGGAGTTTAATGTGCAGGGTGTTTCTTAAGAAGTGCCCTGGGGATCAATATCGGTGCATGGGAGTGGAGGGAAGCAGGGGTGGGAAGAGGGAGGAAGTGAGTCAGGGGGCCCCGGGGGGCACTGGAGAGCAGAGCTGTAGAGCCCTTCAGATGTGCCGAGATAGCCAGGCCTCTGTGATCCCTGACGGTCACCAGATGTGAGCTACCCCTTGGAAGGAGTGTGGCTTTGAAGGGGCAGGCAGCCGAGGCCATCTGCTCACAATGTTCCCAGTGGCTGGGCACCGAGTCCTTCACTGAGGAGGATCTGGGAAGCACACCCTGTGCCCACCACAATGACCATATAATTGAGCATCTGAATCAGGACCATTTTGTGTACAAACAGGCATACTAATAAAGATGCTGTGACAATAGGCCTAAACCAGGACTGTCCATCCCAGGCAAATGGGGACATGTGGTCACCCTTGCTGTGCCACTTCCTGATGACACCCCCCAAACAGACACTTTGACGAGAAGCCTCAGCACACAGTGATGTGCTGCTGTGGACAAGTATCCGTCCCTCCCTTGCACTGTCAACTTCTCCTCTTCAACCACACAGTGGGGTCAGTTCTCGAAAGGATAATAAAGATATAATGTGAAGCCTGCCCTCCATGAGCCGGCTGTCTGTGAGAAATACTCTAACTGAACTTTCCTCAAGGTGAAACTATGCTTTTTTGTGTATAGCATTTAAATATAGGTGAGTGACATTAAATATTGCCAGGCTTATATTTCTAAATCCTGACCTAACAATGTGGAAAATTGAACCTCAACACCAATGTCATTTACTTTATACTATCAATTATTAAGAGGTGTTTGGTACACAATGGCTTCAGGAATCTTGATCAGAAGATAAAATGGAGGATAAAACAATGAGGGAAAAAGAACATGAGAGACATTGAAATATTGACACTGTTCCACTTTCCTTTCCTTTCCACCTCTCTGGCATAGGACCCTACCCCCTAACTATCCCTCCCCTCTTGATAAAATCCACATTGCCCAAACAATAGGTTCTATTCCACAAGAAGAGCCCTCCCCCTTCTGAGAACCATCCTTAACCAACAACTGAAGAAACTAGCTGAACTTCGGCTGACCCCCTCCTGCTAAAGCCCTATAAAAGATTCCTCCTTCCTTCTCAAATTAGAAGGCCTCTTCAGAGCCTCTCCTGCCTGACATTTAAGAATAAAGGTTTATACTAACGACGTTCTGGTTGATTTTCTTCCACAAGAGGAGAGATATTAGAGAGAATTAAGATGTTGAATATCAGGAGAAAGTTACTGCTTCTATGACTGCCAACCTTGGCAGGTGAGCTGGACTAAAAGGACAAAATGAAAGTTGAAGGCCATAAATATGATAGCCTGGACTTTGAACACTCTTTCTTCCTCTGAGCAGCATCAAAGAAATAATCTGTAACTCGTAAGGAATGTGGTCCTTGTGGAATAGGAGTACAGGTGGTTTCATTTTTTTAGCCCTCAGTGTTCACAAACAAGAATCCATTTGATCTGCACAGCAAGATCATAAAATAAATGAGAATAGATATTAATATCAATATTTGATAAATAAAGAAACTGAGGCTTAGGAAGATTATAACACTTGCTCTACGTTGACCCACAGTTAACAAAATTTTGGAGCAAACATTTTCTTTCATGCCTTTTGGAAATTAAGCTTTCTTTGAAATGAGAATCATAGTAGAAAAAAATGAAATCATCTAGATTTGGGGAAGAGACCATTGTTTGTTTGGGGTTTTTGGTTTGTTTGTTTTTATCATTGCTTTATCTTAGAACTAGCAGAGTGCCTAACACTTAGGGAGGTACTCAACAAGTATTTACTGAATGAAAAGGAAAAAGAGCTGGCAGTTCTAATGAGGTCTGCCACACAGGCCCCTGTGTATGGCAGCAGTGGGGAGAGAAGTGGTGTTGGATAAGAGAGAGTGAGCAGAATTCTTAAGGGAAGGGAGTAGACAGGGAGCTGAGTTAGCAAGAGCCTGGACTCCAGTGGCAGGGTAAACCCATGCAGAACCGAGGAATTTCCAGGTAAAACCAATTTATGAAGCAAAGCTGGACTCTGTTTGCATTTATTCTATTGTTTTTAATAACTCATGTTTTGGAGGACTCAGGATTAGTGGTTGATAACTTTAGGTGGACAGATAAGAAGAATAAAGACAACGTATCAGCAAGTAGCCCAAAGTGTTCGTCCTCTCCACACCACCTGTAGGGCCCAGCTAGACTTCAGGCCCAGTGACAAAGGCCATTGTTAATGCCCAGAGTCAATGTGAGTGTGGATGCGGGTGGAGAGGAAAGTGAGTTGTGACTAAGGTGATAGAAATATTCACTTCCAAATGTTTTAAACCACCACTTTTTACAGTCAGGACTTTAATTTATGAGGTATTTATTTTTGTGTATGGAGTAATGAAGAAATTTAATTTAATTTATTTTAAATGGATAGCTGGATAGCTAGTTGTCCTAGCAGCATTTATTGAATGGACATTCTTTCCCCATTGGTCTCGAAAACCACTAATGTCATTGATTAAGGGTTCATTTTTAAGTGGATCTGTTTGTGTTTTCTCTATTCTATTTCTAATTTATTTTATAAAAGTTATTATAAAACACAAATCATAAAAAAGAATATATATATGGTATAAAGAATAATAGGGCAAATATCACAAAGCTTTAGAGGTAGAACATGGCCCTGTGTATTGCTCCTTGATCATAATGGACCCTTTATAAAATGTTTCTACCCCTTCAAACTTATGTTAATTATAGCATGGAAAGGTTTGAAGGTTATTTAGCTCAGTTCTTCATCAATCCATCAGTACGGGAATGCATACACTGAAAAAGTATACAGCCGTAAAAATAAATGACTTGTACATGTATCAATATAGATATTCATAAAATCAAGGTAGAGTGATAACAACAAGGGGAAAAATCATTTGTAGCATATGGCACAATTTATATTTCATTGAAACAACACTTTCATAACATTTTTATGATTTTTATGAACAACATTTAATATTGGTTTTGTATACACACATAAATAACAAGGGTATTCTTACATGTCCTAGAAAGATAAATCCTAATTTTCAAAATAATAGAAATTTCTGGGAAGGGAATGATGTAGGAAAGGAAAAAGGGGAATCAAACTTGAATAGGATTTAGCTTTAACTATTGTATCAGTCATCTATTGCTGTGTAACAAACTATCTCAAAACTTACTGGCTTGAAAACAACCACCATTTAGTATTGCTTGTGATTATGTGGACTGACAATTTGGGCTGCAACTGGCTGGGTGCTTCTTCTGGTTTTAGCTGGGCTCACTCATGCATCTGTGGTCAGCTACTGATCAGCTGGGGGCTGGCTGGTGCCAAGGTGGCAGGAGTGCCTGGGTCCCATGTCTCTCACCACCAGCAGGTCAACCTAATCTTGCCCACTTAGGAGCTGACAGCATTGCTCTTAAGGGTTAGACTCAGAACTGGTACAAGTTGGCCAGAGCAAGTCACAAAGTCACATTGTATTGGTGAACTCAAGTCACAAGCCCAGCCCAGATTCAAAGGGTGGCAAAATAGACTTTATCCTTGGTGGGAGGAACTGCAAAGTCACAGTGGAAGGAGTGTGCCCACAGGGAGGGGTGGAGAGTGTATCCCTGTGCATTTTTGTAACTCCCCACAGCCACATCTCTAGCTTTAGTTTTCAATCAGAAGAAAAAAATTGGTTCAAAATTTCAAATTGTAAAGGGTAGATATAAGGGCATCTCTTATTTCTGAACTTTTCTGCATGCTTAAAATAATTCATAATTGATCATTTTAATAACACTTAAAGCTCCATTGTGTCGTCATCTTGCCACACCAGAAATATCTCCTGAATCCCATCAAACCAATACAATAACCCTTAGTTACACACCTAAGATTTTCACCACCTGGTTCCTTTAACATTGTATGGATAAAATTTGCAGCATGTTGGGGACTTGGCTGAATTTCCATTTAAATAGCAACATTCAGCTTTCTGATTTGCTCCTGTTGTTCTAATTACTTACCTAGAGAAATTGTTTCCTCATTTCCTAACCTGTCCTACTACAGGCCTCTGCTGTGCCCGGTTAGACCGTGGCTAACGAAAACATCTGTAGACGGCATGATAATAACATAAATGATTGCATGGCTCTCTGTGAAGGTTTGTGCGTGTGTCCACAGATGTACCTACTGCTACAAAAGGAATGAAACAAAACAAGTAATAGGCATGAAAGATGTTAACATCACTTCTCCGTTATCGACAGAGGGGTTTATCCACAACCAGATTTGAACCCCAGGGGTGAATCCTCAAATGCATTTGTTGGTTTTTCCCTCCTGCTGATAGGTCCTGTGTAAGGAGAACAGAGGCTAACTGCAATAGTAGCCTAAGAAAAACATAATTAAGGATGCAAATGTGATGCAGACCATGCATTCCAAATTCCAACAATATTATATTGAGTAATCTGCTATTTGGGGTTATCTCTTTATTTCTATGGGTAATTGAGAGTTCCCTATTTTCACTATTCACTCCCTCATCTATATATAGCTAAGCCTTTTAAATTTGAATTCAACCTAAAATGAGACCTGCTGTACCCAAGGAATACTGAGAATTAGGTGTTTTCCCTGCCACCTTTCCAGACCTCTGGGTCTCCCCATTCAACCACATGTGACAATTTGTCCCAGAAAATTGGAAAACCATTCACTTTTAATTGGTTCTAAAATGGAGGATTCAGTGTCTGTGCTGAGTTTGGGGATGAAACTAACATTTTACAAAGCCCAGCCCAGCAGCAGTTGTCCTTTGGGATTTGGGAGGTAGAGCAGCAAGTCATTCTGGAATTTAGAGCTTTATTACAAAGAAGTGCTAACTCTTCTGGTTCTGCTTATAAATGGAATAAAGGGGGAATCTGGCTCACTCATGAGCGCTTTAACCTTGTACATGCTCAATATCCTTATGAAATGCAATATCTTATGATCCTTTAAATAACAAATGACCTTATTCTCTTTTATGGGGTCATTAAGGCCTCTAACAGTCCAGGTATAAATCCCAGCTACTACTGTGCATCTTAATTTACTATTCATATGTGAATCTCTCTTTGGTTCCCAATTACTATACAACAGCAACTGGCTCATCAAATTATCCCCATCGGAATGTGTCTGTTAAAGACATTGCAGTTTACATTTCAGGGCCCTAATTAAAGTCACAATACTTGATAAACCTTGAACAACTAGTAATTGGAAACTAACAATTAGTACCAGCCACCTTAGTTGAGATCAGCTCTACTGCTGACTATATGACTAAGCAAAAGGAAATTAGTACACCAGAGATGGCCCAGATGCCATATATATGTTTGAACCATTCCTGGGCTTCAGCCAAAGCAATGAAAAGAACTTGGCATTAAAATATTATTAGCAAAAATTCTTTATATAGACATCTGTGCCATGGAATAGATCAGTCTGATATTCCTGTGGCTTTTCAGCCTTTATCATGCTCATTACTGTTTTCATCATCCTGTCTCTGGGTGTCTGTGGAGATGGTGCTGTAAGACCACCTCTTTGAGTGGGTCTTTTCCTCTCAAAAGCCTACAGCTTGCTTTCTTTCATAACAAAGCACAGGTCACATCATCCTACTGTATTCTGTACATATTCGCCCTCTTTGCACCCCTTGTTGTCTACATCTTCAGAATGTCTGAGGCTGAAGGCATGGTAGGAAGCACACAGATTGATTTGGTGAGTATATAAGAAGCTCGAAAGACCACCGAAACTGTGCCATGTCTCCCAATTAGCCACCATGCTATTTCTGAGACCACATACTTTGGAGGACAACTGGGAAGAGTATATCCTGGTTCTCTGTCCTAGAGATTTGCTGATGAGCCTTTTTAACTGGAAATGTGTTAACAGTGGCACTTTGCAATGGGTAGAAAAAAAAGAGAAATATCCTCTGAATGACCTTCTGTTTTGTTGGTCAGTATCCCATCCCCACTCTCTTATTCTCATTCCATTGAATGGCTAATGGAATGGGATATTGCTCAAAGGAGCTCGAGCAGACTTGATCAAGCATCCCGAATGCCTTATCTCTAATCCACTTACCTCATAATTTTCCAGGAGTTCTTGGCAATGGAAGAAGTGTGATGTTTAAGCAGTCTTCCTTGAACACAAGGCTTCAGTTACCATGGCAGTTACAATTTGGGATGGTTTTGTAATCTTAATCCTCCTCTTTTTCACCCTCTTCAAGAGAGCCCAGATGGCCACTTCAAAGTATTCCAAGAAACTGATCACACAAATGAATGACAGGTGGGTTGAACCTGGTACTTTGTGTTCTTTTATAAAGGGAACAAGTATGTCTTAAGTAGTTTTGGAGTTTTAGCACAAAAAAAATACATGTCCCCACACTTTCAGTGCTCTACAAACTGGACTGAATAGGTTTTACACCAGCATTGGGTTCTGACTTATTTCTTGGCAGATTCTGAGATCTCCTTTAAGCCAGTCCCTATATAGTGCCTGGATCTATACCAAATAAGTTTCCTGCTCTGTTCTACCAACCTAGAAGAGAAGGTTTGGTTGAATCAAACCTAAAAGAGTATTGAGTCAAAGATTACACAGTGTCCAGTTACTGCAAACCAAAGATAAGATGTTCTCTTTGCATAGAATAGATCCTTACTCCCTGGACTATCCCCAAGATTAAACAATTTCAAAAGCCATAATCGGTGTATGCTGATAGGACACTTCTTCACTGGTTTTGTGCAGCGTTTATTCATATTATGAATCTAATCAATGCTTCTTCAAACTATTTAAAGTAGCTTCAAACTCAGAATCAAAATTATCTCATAATTTCTTGTCAACCAAAAGCAAAAAGCTATGAATAGATATTGGCCAATGTATAGCATTTCAAGAAAGCCAGTGACTTATCTATTGCCATTTTAATTATCCAGGAACAACCCTCAGAAAAACCATCAAGTGAGCAGAACCCTTCTTTTGCTCTATTCCACAGCTCTTTATTCTCCTCCTAGTTTCTCACTTTTCCAGAGTGTATCCTATGACCATTCACAAAAGGCAAAGCCAGTGCCTTGGTGCACACTTATAGTCCCAGCTACTCAGGAGGCTGAGACGGGAGGATCACTTGAGCCCAGGAGTTTGAGTCCAGACTGGGCAGCAGAGCGGAGACGGAGAACTCATCTCTAAAAATAAATAAATACATACATAAAGAGCATGCTCTCAGCTGGTAGATAACCAATCTACTTTAATCATATCCATGACAACCATAAATATTACCTAACACTCTATGGGTATTCTTGAAGATCCAGAAGCTATCAAGAGAGAAAAACAATGAAACTTTGATCATGTAGATAATATAGCAAGTTAAGGGGGACAGCTTAAAAGGCTGCTTACGAAAGAAGCATCAAGAAGGAGAAGGTACTACAGAAGACAGTGGGATAAAGGAACCTACCCTTCGTTGATAAATAAAGATTTCTTTACCTTGTCAAATGGAGCTTATACTGAGCTATCTGCCAAAAAACTCATCGAATCTTCGAGCATTGAGTTTATAGAACTTAGAGTTCGTTTAGTCCAATATTTTTCTCTAACATATGACCCCTCTTGGATGGTCATTTAGCCTCTGCTTCAATACCTATAGGAATAAGGAAGTCACTATCTCAAGTTGTGGCACATCGTATTGGCTTCTCAGTACCATTCTCCCATTGGTCTTGGGTCTTCCCTCTAGGGGCATTCAGAAAAATATCTATTTCTTCTTGCTCATAGGCAGTTTACTCATCATTTCAGCCCTATTCCTAACCCCCTTTTACTCTCATTGTAACACCTTTTGTTCTTATGTTAGAAAATATAAATAAAATGGAAAAATATCAGTAAAACTGCAACCAGATAGAACCACTGTGTTCATATTTTAGTATATACCTTCCAGTATTTATATATTTACATAATCAGTCTTTATAGAAAACTTAAGATTATAGCATACATATTGTTTAAAGCCAGCTATTTTTCAGATAATAAGTAATCAAAAATGTAATTTTGGTGTATTATAGAAATTTCCTTCTACAGAATTATTTTTAATAGCTGCCTCGTATACTTTTGTATTATAGACCATATTTTCCTTTTCTTTAGGCTTCTACTTGAAGAGGACGTATTTTATTTAATCCATCTCTGCTGTTAAGCATTTAGATGTTTTTTAATATAAAAACACTACAATTCACATTTACTAATTTATGTATGAATATCTATTGACTGTCACTTTATACTAGCAATTAAAGTTGGTACTAGGTAAAAGAAGATAAAACAATTCCAAAATAATCCCTGTCTTCAAGGAGCTTATATCCTGTAGCTTAATTTATAATCATTTTATTACCTCAGGTAATAGGTAATTTTACTTTTCTAGAAGAGAAGGGGAATGGGACAGAGGAAGTACATGTTATACATTTGATAATTCTTTGGCTGTATATTAAGAAGTAGGCATCCAGGAGTACACACTCCATGTTTGAGAGAGCCTGTTTCCTCACAACCTTACCAGCACTGAACTTCTATCATTTTGTTAACCCTTCCAAATTTGATAGGTTGACTATTAAATCATACTGTTGTTTTAATTAGAATTTCTTTAACTTATAGTTATTTACTGTTTTTTTTTCTGAATTGTTAAAACAAGCCACATTCAGAATATTGGAGTATTTATTGTAAAATACTTTTACTGGGATAAAAGAAAAAATAGCGTGCCCTTTTATAAGCTAACAGAATTTGAATCAAAGATAGAAAATGTCTATGACCTTCTTTCATTTTTTTATGAACTAAGTCAATTTGTTTGCTTGCTGCTTCAAATGACTGGTTTATTTTTTAGCAAGTGTTACAAAGTGTTCAAAAACTGAGCGCTTTCTTTAACACCTGATTTCTTCCACTGAAAAGCCTTTGAACCCATGAAAACAGGTTTTAATAGGGTTAATTTAGTTATTCAGGCTGTCACAGTGACTTCACTCCCAATTATCTTGTGGTGGTATATATTTGTCTCAATCTACACATTATTTTAATGTAGCTGTGTTTAATAGCATGTGAAGAGTAAGTAACTGTGTTTAGTTTTGTTTAACAGTGTAGCACACGATCTGTTCAATAACCACCATCATGAAACAGAAAAGAGATTGGTTTCAGAGCATAAGAACAGAGAGTCTAAAATGTGTGTCCAGGCCTCCAGACTCCTGGCAAATTTCTTCTGAGAGTCTCACTATGGCCTTTCCCCAGGTCTGTGTTCCCTGCTGAGATGGAGTAGCCAGATACCACTTCTGAGCACTGCACTGTGGCTCAGTGATCCACCAACCTTTCAGTCAAGCTTGCCTGGTGGTCCTCAGGCAAATCGTAAGAACCTGAAATAAAGACGCAGACATGCTAGTGTAGTGGTGAGTTTGCTCATTCTCCAAGGAACTAGATAGATTCACTTCTAGGGGTTTCTTCCTCTCTTCCCTAGCCAACTGGCCCTCCCCTTTTGGCCACACTTCTCTCTTCTTCTCTAACACGAGTGGGAAGCTCCATGCAGGTAAATTAATGACATATTTGGTCCATCTTAAGTCCCACATTTTTATGACCCTTCTTCTGGTCCTTTCTAATGTGTATAATAGGCCCCTCCCCTGAAGCCCCAAGATACTAATAATAGCAAATAATTCTATAGTGTTTATTATGCCAGGCACTCTTCTGAATGCTCCCTTTAATTAACTCACTTAATCCTCACAACTCTATGAGAGGAGTATTATCTCCATTTTGTAAATAGTTCTTTTTTTAATTTTAATAGAGTTGGGGGTACAAGTTGAATTCCATTTCATGCATGTATTGTACAGTGGTGGAGTCTGGGCTTTTGGTGTACCCATCACCCAAGTAGTGTCTGTTGTACCCCACAGGTAAGTTTTCATCCCTCAGCCCCTCCCACGCTCCTCCCTTTTGAGTCTCCAATGTCTGCTATACCACTCCGTGTGCCCTCATGTGACCATACTTTAGCTCCACTTACAAGTGAGAACACTTGGCATTTATTTTCCTGTTCCTGGATTACCTCACTTAGAATAATGGCCTCCAGTTCCATCCAAGTTGCTGCCAAAGACATTATTGCAATCTTTCTTATGGCTGAGTAGTACTCCATGGTATATATTTCTCCTTTTTCATTCCTGATTGAGCTTATTAGAGTCCTTTCTTTTCTGCTTCTCGTTAATCCAGCAAGAGGCATGTCAATTTTGTAAATGAAGAAACTATAGAACAGAGAAGTACCTTGCCCAAGGTTACACAGCTGATGTGTGGAAAAGCCAGAATTCCAGCCTAGGCAATCTGGCCCTAGAATCTACTATGTGATAGTTCGTACCTCTCCTTTGGCAGATATGCTCAAACACAAACTATTTGCCCTGGACAAGATAATTCCAGTTCCCTTGTTTCATAATATGGAAACCACACATGGAATGATTTGCCTAAAGTCTCATCGTCAGCGAGGAGCAGAAGTGGAATTAAAACCAGGTGTCCTGGCTCCCCTTTCATTCATTACATTGCTCAAGGATGCATCTGGTATCATAGTTATCTGTCTACTTGTCCTAACCATTTCCCTGAAATTGTAAACAGCCATGGCATGGGAGAATGCATTGTTTTATAAAGTTGCACCTTCCCTATCTGTACTATTATTATTTTAATGTTTAATTTAATATTTACCCACTTCGGTCTCATCCTGAAAAATAACATCATTGAAACCTTAGCTTTTCTGTACTAATTTTATTTTTCTAGCACATGTTAAAATAAATACCTGTTGGATTTTTTTTTAGGTTTGCTTTTGTGCTTTCTAAAATAGGGGGCCCACCACGGGAGGGAATAGTGCTACGGTGAGGAAACACTAGTTTAGTGGACAGACAGAAGACACAGAGTTAGAGATGGGGTCAGGTGCTACCTCTGTCACTTACTACCTTTTGGGCTAAATCACAGAAGCTGTGTTCACACTAGAAAAGGTTAAAATATCTTTGTCCTGTTTACCTTCTTGGCCGGCTGTGGGGACTGAATGAGAAAAGAGATGTTTTTTTATGAACTCTAGAGCACAATCCTCCTCCTCCTCCTCACTGTCATCTTCATGTGCCTTTGTATTCCCTGCAGTACCAGTCTGAGCACCTAGTGGATAACAGACACTCAAGGCATGCTTGTTAAATGAACAGAAATGTTTTCTAAGTCTGTATAACCCAAGTATCCACTGGAAATCCAGAGGGCAAGAAGAAGGTTAAATCTCACTTGCTCTCTTGCATCTGCCCTTAAGAAAGTGCTCCCCTGTTCCCTGCATCACCACTTGATTCTGACTCTCAGCAAAGCTCCTGTGCCTTCACTGTTTCCCATTCGAAATCCAATTGCTCTCAGCATTTCTTGAGTTGGCAACTCTATTGAAAAATTGAGAGATTTATGGAATGATATCAAATCTCAATCTACACAGCTTCTGTGAATTCCCTGGGTTTTTTTTTTTCATTCATTCATCCATTCATCCATATGCATGTTCTCTCTCTCTCTCTCTCTTGCTCTTTCTCTTTCTCTATTTCTCTCTCTCTCCCCCTTCACTCATCCCCTTTTCTGGCCCTGATCTTCTCACCAATGCTTACTCTTGAAAAGCCCAAACAGTTAGTGTTTCAGTACTCTGGCTGCAACTATATCAATAACAATAATAACACCAGCAGCCTCCTGCCACATCCTTCATTCCTGTGATAATCCCGTGAGAGAGACAAGGCATGTACCACTGTCTCCATCTCACAGCAAGGACACAGTGGCTGCAACCCACCCCAAGTCAGGGGTCATATTCTCACAGGAGTTATGATTCGAACCTTGTTCTTCTTGCTCTGAGCCCAGTGCTCTTTCCATTTCAGCAAGCAGTTCTCAAGTCATCTCTTCTATGAAGCCAAGGCAGGTACAGCAATGGAAACAAATGACAGCATCTATAGAAAGAGTTTGGCTGTGTGAGAAAAGGAGGATGTCCAAAATGGAGCCCTGAGAAATGCTGACATCTAGAAATCAGCTATAGGGAGAGACTTGCAATGGAGTCTGAGATAGAGTAGCCAGAAAAGTAGGAGGAAAACCGAAAAAGAGTGGTGTCATACAAACCAAAAGAAGAAAATGTCCTAAAAATAAGAAGTGTGGTCAGCTGGGTTTAATCATTCTGAAAGAGTCATTTGGAATAAGTCAGAGTCCATTGGACACAGCAACATAAGGATCATGGATGGTTGGGGGAAAGCATTTCATTGGAGTGATTAGGGAGGAAGCCATGTAGAGACAGGTTGAAGGATGGATGGGAGGTGAGGACTTAAGAATGTCATGTGTAGACATCTAGGAGAGTGGAGGGATTGGGCCTAGAAGGATGGATGAATGGAAAGAACGTGAGCAAGGTGAATGAGGGGTCAGGCGAAAATGCCTGCCCGAAGCCGCTTGTTTGCAGCCTGCAAAGGTCAGCTGAAAACAGCTAACCTGTATGGAAAGAAAGGATAGATAGAAAGAACATAAGGGTCAGGTGAAAACGCCTGCCCAAAGTTGCTTTTGCTGAGTGCAAAGATCAGCTGAAAACAGCTGACCTGTATGGAAGTTGTTAAAAAAATTAACAAACGCCCCTGACCTTTTGCACGTGTGCTTGGAGATAAATACGGGGAGGAAGTGAGCCGAGGACGCCATTTTCTCCTTTAGATTTTGGTCTCTTTTCTTGGAACGCTGTGTTTCAAGTGATCATTCATTCCTTCTCTACCAAGCTCAGGAGCGATAAAAGCAGCAGCAGCAGGAGAGGGGGGTAACAGAAAAACAAGGTGTTAGAGGAAGGAACATACCTCTTCAAGGGAGGGGTATTTTTCTTTGAGATCAGATTTGCTATAACAAGTTTGAGTGCAGTTGAGAAGGAGGTAGGATATGCAGATGGGAGGGGTTGATTGAGGCTTTTTAAATTTATGTTCAGTACCGGTTTGCCAATCCTCTCTGTCTCCTTGAAGGCCTAGCTTGCGGGACTGCAATCCACAAAATCCAGCCCACCTAACCTCAGTTCAAGCCTTAACCTCTCTCACACCTCACCCTTGTCCCAGCTATCATGTTCTTTTCCCCTCATGACATTTTTGCTCTCTCTAATCACAAGTCTTTCAAGCCAACAAATTTAGAGCAAAATGTGAGTGATAATTCAATTTGTGCCATTTCTCAAAATGTATTAACATTTTTAAAGAGATAAGATAGAAACAGTAATCGCCCTGTAGAATACCTTTTCTGTGCTTCTTAAATTACTGCAATTTAGCAGCTTTAAACAACACCTGTTTATTATCTCATAGTTTCTGTCTGTTGGTAGTCTGCCATGGCTCAGCTGGGTCTCTCTGCTTAGGGCATCGTAAGGCCAAAATCAAGGTGTTGGCCAGCTGGGCCCTCGTCTAGAGGCTCTGGGAGGGAATTTGCTCCAAACTCTTTCAATTTGTTGGCAGAATTCAGTTCTTGTAGTGGTAGAACCGAGGTCCTCATTTCCTTACTGGCTGTCACCCAGAGGCTACTCTGAGTTTCTGACAGCCACAAACATTCCTTGGCTCATGGTCCTCACTATTGTTAAAGCCCGTGATGGCACATCAAATCTCCTCATGCTTTGAATCTCTGAATTCTTCCTCTGCTAACAGCCAGAAAAAAAGCAGCTTTTAGATGTCTAGCCTGATTAGGTCAAGCCCGCTCATGTACTCCACATATCTTAAGAATTATGTGGCTAAGTGAAGTATCCCAAGAATGGAAAAACAAGCACCACATATACTCACCAGCAAACTGGTATTAACTGAGCAGCACCTAAGTGGACACATAGGAACTACATTAATGGGGTATTGGGCGGGTGGGCAGGGGGGGTATATACATAATGAGTGAGACGTGCACCGTCTGAGGGATGGTCATGCTTGAAGCTCAGACTTGTGGGGGGAGGAGGGACAAAGGTATATTTGAAACCTTAAAATTTGTACCCCTATAATTTGCTGAAATAAAAAAATATATATGGTAAAAAAAAAAAAGAAGAGGTGATTGGCTTAAATCCCTTCTCAGTAGTACCTAGATTCATGTTTGCTTGAACAACCAGAGGGTGGGGATTCTGTGGGCTATCTACTATACCCTGAAACTAAAGAATTTTCTGAATTCTTCAAGGAACCTCTCCACTGTATATACAGCTACCTGTGATGCACACTGCTATGCCCACAGCTCCCAGGCAAGCCATGTTTTTGCCATGGGACACCAGAGCCATGTCCCCTCTCCTACCCCACAGCTCACTGGAACAGGTTTGGCCCCGACCCTTGGAGCAGACTCAACCCCTTACAACTTCCAGTTCCTGGTTTTGGCCCATCAAGAAACCCATCTGTACTTGCCACCCGTGAATTAGGTGAAATAAGGTAGTGTCTTGCCCTGTTGTTGAAGCCAGTTTGAGCAGATGTTCATCATTTGCAACCGAAAGAGATGTGATTAAAAGACTAGGGCATTATTAGTGACACCTTCCTTTCCAACCATTCATTTATTTATTTTAAGGACCTTTGGCATCTTTTATGTCTAAGGCATCATCTTAAGTAAACACCAGAAAAGAAAACGATCAGTTGAGGAAAACTATCACCCTTAAGTTTCAGGGAATCATTGTGTTTTGGAGAGTGAGGAAGATTGATTGGATAGCTCAATAACCTCCTTCCTGTATCCATGCCCTTAGGCTCCGTTATTTCTTTAGGTCAGGCGTCCTACTCTGGCATTTGGCTCAACCACGTGATTTGCTTTGGCCATTAGGATACTAGTAGACTTGACATAAGCAGACGCTTGGAAAAGGGGCAGCACGTTTTTGCTTCCTCTCTTGGAACCCTATAGCCACACCAGGAATAAGCCCTGGCAGTCTGCAGGAGAATGGAGACAATATGAGGCAGAGCTGAGTTGACCCAGCACTGGTTGTCTGGGACCTACCTGGCTGACCCCAAAGTTGAGCACAGATGCATGAGCCAGCCCCCCACAGATCAGCAGAATCACCCACTCAACCCATAGATTTGTGAAAAATAATAGATGGTTGCTGTTTTCAGGCACTCAGTTTTAGGGTGATAAGTGACAGATAAGTGATACAGAAATATAGATACAGAGAGAACCCAAATAACTTCAGAACTGTGGGACAGATATTTTCTAACATCTTAAAGTAATTTGGAGAGAAGGGAAAATAAGTTGCCTAAGATTTATGGCTTTATTCATTTGAGAGACTTCAAGGATAAAGAGGCCTTGACTGCTTCAAGTACAGCCCAGTTCACCCTCTGCTCAGATCTTAACAAATCTGCCAGCCTTTTTCTGGCATCAGCATCAGGTCTTTTAATTAAGTAATAGAAAGGTAATTAAGACAGAAATATGATTATGTGGGTTATTCCTGTACACCCACAGGAAGAAAAGCAGAGTATGCCAGCTGCAAACATCTGCAATGAAAGAAGTCTGGGACAAAAAGCATTTTCTGCTCCTGCCTCTTCCTGCTCTTTCAGAAAACACCAGTCTTACAGGGCAGTAAATCAGTGGCGAGTCACTAGCTGTATAATATGTGCTGTTCGTCTCATGAGATATTAAACCGAGGTCCCTTTTCACATCCTGCACCTGTCACCAAATGTCCAATAAAAATCCTACTCTGAGGGCATGTCAGGAAGGAATAGGGCGAAGACTTGCACCAGCCTCCCTTCCCAGGCCAGGAGGGCTCCCGGGCAAGGTGCTCCCCGAGGCATGCCCTGAAGCTGAGTCCTCAGAGGCCCTCTCCGCAAGTCCCACCCGGTCTATGGCTACCGGCAATGGCACACGGAAAAATGAATGTAAAATAAGGGAGTATGTGTGACTCTTAAGTTTCCTCCCTCTGCCAGGTGGACTGGGGAATTTCTGGGATAGTTCTCACCTAGGTAGTGGGGGACGATAGGCGTGGGGCCAGGAGACCTGGGTTCCAACCTTTTGTCATCTGGTCAATGTGTACCCCTGGACACGACTCCTAACTTCCCCTGGTGGAGCATCTGTATTATCTTCAGTAAAATAGGGAGAAAAATAGGGATAGCAGTGGCCGTTTGCCAACCTCACAATTCAACCTGAATCTTTTCCACTGGAGAATGTGTGGGAACAGGGGCTTGAAATGGTTAGAAATAGTCTACAATCAGACTCTCTCATTCTTGAGGCATGGGATCTAAGGCCAGATGACCTGGGTTCAAGTCTCTGCCTCTTACTGACTACATGACCTTGAGCAGGTTACTAAACTCAGCTGTCCTCTCTGTAAAATTGGAGTTAATAATAATACTTATTTCTTAAAAATTTTGAGGATTAAATAGGTTGTGAGCAAAGCCCTCAGAATAGTGCACAGCACGTAGTACCAGGCAGTAAATGTTCAGGTATTATGGTTAATTTTGTTGTTTTAATGACTATTAATCTCTACTCTGTATCTATGGCATTTCTATCTATAGATAGAAACATATTTGGATTTATATTCCAGGTCTTTGGCTTCTGAATCCTATACACTTGGAAACTACCTAACTTACCTGTTTTTCCTCACCTACCCAATGATGGCTTAGATAGGATCAAGTGACACAGCCCATGTGAAGGGCCCAGACCAGAGTCGGCACTTATTTTAATTATGATTAAAAAAAAAAAAACCCCACATAACAAAACTTACCATCTTAACCATTTTTAAGTGTATAGCTCAGTAGTATTAAGTATATTCACATTGTCGTGAAACAGATCTCAACTAATTTTCCATCTGGTAGAACTGAAGCACTCTACCATGAAACATTAACTCCTTCCCTCCTCCTTCCTGCT
Source organism: Cheirogaleus medius (assembly GCA_008086735.1). Classification (NCBI taxonomy): domain Eukaryota; kingdom Metazoa; phylum Chordata; class Mammalia; order Primates; family Cheirogaleidae; genus Cheirogaleus; species Cheirogaleus medius. The sequence goes on along the minus strand of VBSM01003204.1, from coordinate 54,334,473 downwards.
CCTGGTAACCACCATTCTATTTCTGTTTCTTTATCTCATTTAAGTGGCATCATATATTAGGTCATTAAATATGAAATATCCAATTTTGAATCAAAAGTGTAGTTTATTATATCTCAAACAGGAAGCAGTACAATTAATCAAAGTATGTGCCTAAACTATCGGCACAGTTTTGCCATCTTAACAGTGGCTTGTTTATGCCAGCAGTGAAGAAGCCTGAAGAACAAAAGTGGCAATGAAATCACCAAAGGGGTTTTCTTGTTGAGAATTGAATATTTTTCCTTGCAAGAAGTGGTCCAAAGCCTGGAAGACGTGGTAGTCAGTTGGTGCAAGGTCTGGTGAATACAGTGGATGACAGAGAGTTTCCAAGTCCAGCCTCTGTAGTTTGAGCAGCGTTGTTTGTGTAACATGTGGGCAAGCATTTTCTTGCAAGAGGGTTAGTCTGTCTCCATTGACCAATCTCGGCTGCTTAATCGCAAGCATCCTCATCATTTCATCCAATTGGTTACAGTAGATATCCAATATAATCGACTGACCAGGTTTCATGAAGCTCTCTGTAGTGGATAATACCAGTGCTGGACGACCAGACAGACACCATTAACTCTTCTTGATGAACATTCGGTTCTGGACTATGTTTCGGCACTTTATCTAACCATCATGCCCACCACTTGTGATTGTCAAAAAGAATCCATTTTTTGTTACATGTAACAATACAGTGTAGAAATGGTTTGCCTTTATGTCATTACAGCACTGAAAGGCAAGCTTCAAGACGATTTCTCTTCTGATGCTCATTTAATTCATGTGGAACCCATCTATCTAGCTTCTTTACCTTCCCAATTTGTTTCAAATGGTCCAGTATTGTTGGAATAGTAACATCAAAACTTGCTGCTAATTCACACATAGGATAAGATGGATTTGCTTCCACTACAGCTTTTAGTTCATCATTATCCACCTTGGTCTCAGGTTGCCCACGTGGCTCATTTTCAAGATTAAAATCGCCAGAAGGGGACTTCTCAAACCATCGAAGTACTCTGCTTTCATTAGCCACATCCTTCCCAAACACTTTGTTGATATTTCCAGCTGTCTGTGCAGCATTGGTTCTACAACGGAACGCATATTCAAAAATAACACGAGTTTTTGATTTATCCATGATTTCACAAAAATTGCTGTAAAAAATATTTTAAGAGATAATCACAAGCCACAATGTGCATTTTAAAGACTGAGGATGTACCTTCACAATAAAAATAAAACAAGAAGTGTCAAAGTGAAATGTCAGAGATATCAACTGTAAAACTTAGTACTTTAGGGAATCAGACATTTCATACTTAATAACCTAATATAGTATTTGTCCTTTTGTGATTGGCTTATTTCACTTAGCATATATCCTCAAGGTCATCCATGTCATAGCATGTAGCAGGATTTCCTTCTTTTGTAAGGCTGAATAATATTCCATTGTATGTCTACATTTTATTTACACTTTCATTCATTGATAGACATCTGGGTTCCTCTCACCTCTTGGCTACTCTGAACAGTGCCACTGCTGTGAACATGCATATGTAGTTGCCTTCCTTTTATCTCCTATAATGATGCAAATAATTTAATAGCAGGCATGTTTACTTCCCTTTCATTTTTGCCTCTTCATAGTCAACGCAAAATAACCTCGAGTATCAATAGCAGTATGGGGTATTACATTTTTCTTAAGTTAATTTTTTAATATAGACTCCAAGGTGAAATTAATCAGAGTCAAGACAAAGTAAAACAAAAGAAAAACACCCGTTCTACATTTATATATTTATTCACTCAGAGTCATAGATGGCTCCTGCTATATGCTTAGTATTGAGGGAAGAAAAAAATCAGACCTTTTAAAATGAGATGTAGTCTATACTCATTTATATAGTTATAAGAGATGAATAACTGTCAACAACCATCCTATCAAAAATACAGCCCACTTCTGACTTTTTGTTTCATATCTCAGTTCTTTGTAACTTCCTCAGGGTAGCACCTTCAGACTCCAGCTGAGATGAGAGTCCTTTATATTACATCCTCATAGAACTGTGTTCCTTTTCTTCAAGACACATCTCAATTTTACTTGTAAGTTTATTTGTGTGATTTTTGGTTAGTACTTATCTCCCCCATTAGACTGTAAGTTCCCTGAAAGCTGGGACATTATCTATTTTTACTCACTCTTAACTCCCCTACTCCTTGTATAGCATCTGGTATATAGTAGACACTTAACAAATACTGTTAATAAACTCCGAGTGAATGAAATTCTCATAAGGAAGCAAGCCACTCTAACAGGGAGCTATCAAATCTCGGGGTGGAGAAGAGAAATATTTTGTATTGGAAAATTAGAGGAAAAGCATGACTTTTTCATGGAAAAAGAGCAGAGTCCTAATGGACTAGTCAGCAAAGATGATAAAGTGTTTTTTTTAAAAAACAAAAATTTCTTGAGCTAAGCACTTTCCCATCAAAGTGCTAAATGCATGAGGGCTATTTTTTTTTTTTGATGCATGTGACTTATACAGTCCATACATTTTCTATAAATTACCAAGCTTTAACATTTAAAAGTACAAGATTCTTCACTTTTGTACTATGGCTCCTTGTCTGAAAGATTCCACACCAATAATCAATTTTGCAACATATTACAAATGCCCCCACTTGATTGAGATCATGTGCTCGAAACAATAACTCCTTTGGAATGCACAATGCCACACATAGGAACAGTTCAATTAGTTGAAATGCATGCTGAGATAGATTGCCTTATTAACGTGCCTCTGCCACATCAAGGGTAAAAGATAAAAAAGACCAGCAAAAGTAGATTGCAGAAGAAAATCTCTATCATTTTCCCAGCCCCATTCCTTCTCTGATTCTTGAACTCAAAGGCTGGGGCTATGAATAGTAGGCAGAGGGTAGGTGCAACTTTCCTTGGGCAAGTGTCCCCTAAGATTGGCATAAAAAAATCATAATAGAAATGTAATTGTTATTTCCATAAGATAAATACAGACATAGATTAGATCCAAATTTCATTGTAGATCTAGACTTCGTATTGCATAAAGTGCTAGATTACTTCTAAAAGCCTTTCAGCTGACTGGAGTGTGAAGCTGCTATTGAAGAATCTGGCCAAAGTTAATGGAGCTGATAAGTGACATCACTGAGTCTCAGGCTCAAGTCTTATCCCAAATGCAAGATTTTTAGATTTGTGACAGATTAATAGATTGATGGTTGGTTGGATGGATGGATGATGGATACATACATCTATACTACTGAGACTTTATGAAAAAGAAAAAGCTAGATCCCTGCTCACATTTTACCAATCAAATACACTGTCTTGTTCAAGACATCTGACTCCTCTTCCTCAATTATTTTTCTTTTTAAAAATGAAGTGCCAGGTTGATTATCCAGTTCCCCAGTCTGACAAGCTTGAACATTAAGTGCTCTCCCATCAGCCTTCTGCAGGGCTTCCCAGCCCATGACTGGTCAGTCTATCACACAAGCTTGTGCTTTTGGTGGCGAGGTCACTGACATGTGACGTGTGATGAGATGTCCAGCACCCAGTGTGACAACATCACCCTGTGCCTCGATGAAGGGGAAAAAGGAACCAACCAAACCCTTGAAAAGGCATTTGCTAACTGCCCACTAGCAATTGTTGAGTGATAACACATGCAGTTCCCCACATGTTTATGCAGAGTCTCAGATTTATCTGACAGTTTTACACCCTCAGGCATGATACACAGTAATTAAAATTAAAAATGTTTTGACAGCCTAAACAAATGGCTATATAAATTAGAAAGCTGTAAAAAGCCACAGTAGCCAAAAATAAAGATATATAGATAAATCATAAAATTATAAACAAGGAGAATGTTTTAATACAGGCATGTTTATATCCAGACACTTCGAAATACAGGCTAACTTTTGCCTGGAGGAAGATGGTGGTGAAAACGAATTGGGAAAACTAGCAAAACCATTCTTTCCTGCTTAGCAATTCTTACTTCTTTCTACCCTTCTCTGGTAATGAAAGAAAGGAAGAAATTTGTTGAGGCTGCCCAACTTCCTCAAAATCTATAATCAGCCATAGAATCTTCAAATTTTAAAAAGTACCTAAATAAGTTGCATAGAATCTTTACTATTAACTTTCCCAAATGTGTAAAATGATGCGGGCTGTATAAAACTTGGCTTGACTTCACATTTCTCTAATGTATGGCATGAAACGTGTGTTTATGAAGTGAGCCAAATATATGATCTGCATGTGAATATAACTCCTTTCAACTTAGATGTGCACAAATGTTTAAGTATCGTCTTTCACTTAAATCTATCAGGTCATTGCCTGAAGAAACTATTGTATCACCTGGCCTTTGTATTTTCCATTTCTCCCAAGAAAGCCAGCTCACCACTGCCCTGATGCATTGAAGTACTAAGACGTTTCAAAGGAGGGAAAAAAATAATTGGGAGTAATCAACAGGATTTTCTACCTAAAAAGGCTGGATGGCCAGAAAGCAGCCATATCATGTGGATAGTCTTTATGATAAATTTTCAAAGCAGTCCCTCACTTGGCAGAGTTCCTAAAGATCCATTGCCACAGTATTATCGTGTCTCATGTATCCATGGATTAAGGAGAGAGAAATGCAGAAACACCACAGCTTTTCATAATAATCATCCTAGACTCTTCCTGCTTCTTCCTGACCTCCTACGCCCAGTCCTTTGTCCTCTCAGCTCCATTTCTTATTCTTAATCCCGTCCCTGCCTCCTTTGACTTGGCTTTGCTAAGTCTTTCTATTTTAATGCTCTCCCCCACCATACCCGCTAAGGATCTGGGTCAGACCTACTCTGCTGGATCATCCCACTATGAAGCACTTCAGGGAAGTACAACCCAATCTTCTCTTTGGACCAAACCCCCTTTCCGCACTGATCCCTACATAGTCTCACTCCATCTCCAGAAGGAAGGAAAATAGAATGTGGCCCTTCTTTTGAAATATAAATTATGATCACAAAATAACCATGTTTGCAATAATCCATGATTGGAAATCTTTGCATTTCAGAGTTTCCCAGACGTTTCTGATGAGCAGACAATTTGGCGGCAGAACTCTTTCATGTAATGAAATCTTTAAAAAATCAACCAAACAAAAACTCTGATATACAAAAAGACAGTTCCTGATAAAACAAGGAAATTGTAAGATGAATGAAATCCTTTTCTGTTAGATCAGAATCCAGACCAAGGGTAGCAAAATTGATATGGCTGTTGGTGTTTAGATGAATGGAATAGACCAAGGCCAAGGCAACAGAGTCATTAGGCTATGTTGCAAGATCTTATTCTTTTTTAAAGACAGTAAGAAATTGAGATCTTTAAAAGTATCTCAAATGTAAATATTGATAGTTAATTGACTTTTAAAAAATGCTGTCCCTTCCCTACAAAACAAAACCATATCAGAAAGCCAGAGATGGTCCACAGTCCTCACTTTGTAACTTCCAGTTTAGGTTTTTGTATTAGTTTTCTATTGCCACAAAATTTATTTCCTTAAAATTTAGCAATTTAATACAACACTTATCTCACTCATTTTCTGAAGGTCAGGAATGCAGAGGTGGCTTACCTGGATGGTTCTAGATCAAGGTCTCTCACAGGTTGCAGTAAAGCTGTCAACTGGGCCTATAGTCCTGTCAAGGCTCAGTTGAGGTTCAATCATGTGGCTATTGGTGGTCTTCTATTCCTTGTTGGCTGTTGGCTGGAAGCCACCATTTATCTTCATTTGGGCCTCTCCATTGGCTGCTTGAATGTCCTCACAACATGGCAGCTGGCATCCCTCAGAGCAAGTGATCCAAGAAAGAGAGCAAGGCAGAAGCCACATGTCTTTTATGACAGATCAGCTGCTAGATCACCTTTTACACCCCTCCCTTATGCTATTGGGTGCACAGACCAGCCCTGGTACAGTGTGAGAGTGGGCTACACAAAGGTGTGAACACCAGAAGATGGGAGTCATTGGGGGCCATCTCGGAAACTGGCTACTACACCTTTAAAAACATCGAAATGGCCCAAATCTTGGTTATTCAAATTTGATTCACGAATATATACCACAAATCCTTGTGCCATTTTTGTCCAGCTCCTTACCTTTGTTGTTTTCCCTCTTTTCTATTCTCCCTTATCAGCAACTTGCCTCACAGAGAACATCTACCTTCCTGTTCAATATTCTCTTCAGGCTGAAATTCCTCAGCTAATTCCTGTCCTCCTGGTCCTCCAATCCCAAGGAAGGGAAATTCCTATGTGTTTGACTCTGCTCCAGCTGGTAATTTGTGGTACCATAGGCCAGGGGGTCTAGGAGGCAGAGAGATGAAATTAGCATTAGGAGTCTGCAGGTAACTGTGACTCAGATTCCAAAATTGTTCATCAAACATTTATAGAAAACAGAATATGTGGCAAACCCTCTGCTAGTATTTGAGGATTTAGAGATAAATCCAATATAGCAGATGAATCAGGGATCTAGAAGTTCACATTGAGGAGTGGGGAATCAGACAGGAAGTGTAGTGATGGGTAGGAAACCATTGAAAGGGTCTCAGAGATGTCCATTGAATGGTGTTTACAGAGTAATAAAGAGATAAGAATGTCAAAATCGGAGAGAGTAGAGGTATGGCATAGTTACTAAAGGATGTTCTCTGATTGTTGAGTGACTGCTTTCTCTAGGAGGCGGTGTCAAGATGTGAGGAAAAGTGGATTCAAATGTAAAGAGTGACAAGATAGCAGCTACCTGAAAGAATGGTCACTGTGACTACAGTTGAGTTTAAATGAGGGTTGACAGCTGGAGGTGAGAATAGAAATTAGAGATTCAGTTTTATCCCTAGGCATCATTTTCTGGAGGTAGAGAGTTGTCTGGGTCAGTAGTTCTCAACCCTGGCTATGGCTGTATATGGGGGTGGGGAGGGGCCAACAAATGTGTATTTCTGGACTTCCCCCCTACACATACACACAAGATTTTGATTCAGTATGTTTGAGGTTTTCATGGAAAAAATTCTCCTAAATGAATTACACATCTCCTTAGTTTCTTAAATAAAGTATTCTGAATATGGTATAACTTTTTCTTCATTTTGCAGGTTATCATTATGAGTATTGATTTTATACTAGGGTGTGTGATATGTCAATATCTTTAGGGGCTTTTGTTATATACTGGCTTCTATACTAAATAATCCCAGGCTTCTGAACTTTTTGAGTTGTTATTATGTAAAGGAGCCAATAAAACTATCCTGCTAATGGTTTTCACTTACTGGTGCTATCAGAATCTCTGCTTTAGGTCTTGCCTCCCTTCATTCCAATTTACTACTTCTGTTTGTTTCTTGTAAATCCAGGTGATCAAGCTTACTAGGATCATCTGCAAAAAAGTAGAGTAGATAGGTTCTAAGTAAGAGCCTGAGAATTCCTCCTATGAATAAAATGTACTTTGTCTTTATTACATTTATTTAGGTTGATTAGGGATTTTCCCTTGCTCCTAAATAGTTGATCTATCCTGATAAATGACTGCATCACTCTGGGGATTTCAAATAGAGATTTATTACAGGGAGTTAGAGACTTACATAATGTAGGAATAGCTTGGAATACAAATCAGGAAGATCTCTTTGGGGGAAATCAGGTAGTATAAGAAACACAGGGAAGCTGCCAACGAGAATCTCAGTTGCCCGCAGCACTGATGTGTGGTTCTCATGACTCTGGGGCCGACAGAAGCCAGTTCTGTAGATTCCAGATACCTACAGCACTTCAGGGTGATTCTCAGAAGTGTCACTGGAATCCAGGGAAAGCTCCACAAATGCCTGATTTTAGGATAATCCCCAGAAACCAAAGGAAGTTTTTGCAGATCATCTCTGCCATCTAACTATTGCTTCTGCCAAAGTAATGACTTCTCTTTCTCTTCCACTTTCAAATCTTTCACAGTTGCAGTCAATATCCTGGAACCATGTAATGAAAGCAGTTCTGTGAAATGCAGAGCCAGACGTCTTCTCTGCTACTCAAAAGAAAGTAGAAAAGGGATTGAGGGTGATGCCTAGTTGACAATAGAGAGTGTGACACCGTCCATCCACCCTTTTATCAACTTAGCAGTCATACACACGTCTCTACCCATATTTAAATTTTCAAGTAACAATGACATCATGCTTATGGCTAACATATACAACTATACCTTATATAACCAAAGATGTGCTCACTGTTTCCCAAAATGGAAAACAGAAACTTCATAAATTACTCTATATTTTCTCTTTCTTTCCTTTTCTCAGTGGATCCTCTTTTGGTATTCTGTAATTTGAACGATATGTTAATATATAAAATATACATAATAAAGCTAATAACAAAATATATATATCTAGGGCAGTCCTCATTTCTGAAATAGGACGTAAAGATATGTAGGTTATTTTTACTCTTCTATGGTTTATTCCATGTTCCATGTACCTCAGCTAGGATCACAGCAATTCTGTCCCAAGATGCCTCAGTCTGTTCAGGCTTCTATAACAACATACCTTAAACTGGGTAACTTATAAATAATGGAAATTTATTTTTCACAGTTCTAGAGGCTGAGAAGTCCAAGATCAATGCACCAGCAGATTTGGTATCTGGTAAAGGTCCAGTCTCTGCTTCCAAAAGGGTATCTTGTTGCTGTGTCCTCACATGGTAGAAGGATGGAAGGGAAAAATGGGCCAAACAGATTTCCTAAGCCCTTTTATAAGGGTACTACTCCTATTCATGAGGGCTCTGTCCTCATGACCTAATTACCTCCCAAAGGCCTAAACTCTTAATACTATTGTGTTGTGACTTATGTTTCAACATGAATTTTGAAGGGACACAAACATTCAAACCATAGCACAAGCCTTCATTTCTAGAGTCATTTAGTGGTCCTCCCAGTATTGCATTGCTGTAGTCTCCCAATAACTTTTACTGTGTACAAGTACATTCTAAGAGTCTCTGCCCTACTGTATAACATTATGCAACTGCCCCTGTTTCTCCTTGACAATCAAGCAATATTAATATCTCCAACTGGTCCCGTATGCTTCTTTTCCTGAAGCATTAGGTATTATGGTATTATAGCTTGTGGCATAGCAGCCCAAAGTGCCCAGGCAGTAGCCTCAACTTCCAGTTAATGCAATTGTTGTGCCCCACTTGAAGCACTTCTCCCTTTGGAATTATTAATATCTTTAAGTCAAAGAGACCAAAGTTGTGAGAACAGGAAGCAAAAGGTTTGAGGGTAGGTTATTGGAGGATGATAGAGAAAAAAATCCAATTTTACTCCTTTGTTGACAGAATTTTATATACTTGCTATAGGAAAAACTGTGCTGTTATTGGTTGCTGGCTCAGAAAACATATGGAGTCATATTATATTTTCCCAGGTGCACAACTGCCAGCACCATAATTGGGTCTTCAGTAGGCTATTCCACTGTTCTACTAGGTCAGTTATTTTGGGAGTATGGGATAGATAAGACCAGTGAATATTGTGGTCATGCGTCTCTTCTTTTGCTATAAGGTGAGTTTCTTCATTAGAAGCAATGTTGAGTCTAATGCCTTGATGGCACAAAAGATATTTAGTAATTCTGCAGGTGAAGTTGCTAGTAGAATCATTGCAAGGAAGGCAAGCAAAGGATATGTAGAGTGAGTGTCTATTTTAGTAAGTAGAAATTGCAGGCTTCTTTATGATAGTGTGTTCCAATGCAGTTACTTGCTACAAAGAGTTGGCCAGTCTTCCCTAGGAATGGCACTATATTAAGCACTCATGTTGTCTCTGCTGTTGGCATGTTGGGCACTCAACAGTGACTGTTATCCGTGTTGTTCAGCCCATACGTTAACTTTAACTTCCATGCTTCCTGCCAAGGCCACTTTGTTCATCAACCCAGGCTTAAAGAAACAGATTGAGATCCACTATACCCTCTATCTTGTCCAACTGATTAACAAGAGACTCCTTTTTAAGGAAATCTTTTTGTGAGCATTCACAGGGATACAAATATTCCCATGCCTTGTGCCCATTCTTAGATAGTTCTGTCTATGTACTTCTTCCTCAGTTTTCCTTGTCATTTGTCCTCAAGTCTACTTCTTTTGACCATCTGGCCAAATCATTAGCCATCACCCATATGTTGACATATATGTATATCCCTGCATATTTTTCCTTCCAGGTAAAATAATAACTATGTGCACCACTAAAAGTTCTGCTGGGAGTATTTCCTTTCCCCCACTATCTTTTAGGGTCATTTTAGAGTATCCCCATTGAAATGAAGTGGTCCAATTTGGAGTTGTGACAGCACTTCATGTTGAATTATACGTATAAAAGAGACCTAAATTCTTTCTTGCTTACAAGCTGTGACATGAATTTCTCCATATGAGTTACAGGAGAAGGGGACTGAGCATCAATAGTTGGTACACTGAGAGTCAGCTACCTGTGTATGAACTTGTGCCTTCAGGACCTACTGAAGTCCCCTCTCATATCACACTTCCATTTGATGATGAAATTTTGTCGCACATGCTCAAATTTTTGTCTTGGTACAGCACATATACCGCGTTCATGAGATGGAATTCAAGTGGTTGAGTCGCATACAGCACATATACCGCATTCATGAGACGGAATTCAAGTGTTTGAGTCACTTGGTGTGGTATGGCTAGTTGTACAGTCTTTACTAGAGCCCAGCAGCAAACTAGGCATTGTGCTTCCAAAATGAGAGTATTTCTTTACAAAACATAGCATGCCTTTCTACTCAAATTCTGGAGTTACATTCTGTAATTCCCTTATGAGGATTGCCAAAGATACCATGTCAAAACCAGACAATGTGCAGATAATTAAATTACAGTTAGATCTGTGGGGTCGTATGGCCAAGGTGGGAAGTCGGCTTGCACTGCAGCCTGGACCTGCTGCAAGACCTCCTATTGCTCTGGGCTCTACTCACAACTGGCAATTGGGTAAATATGCAGTAAATGGGTAGAACAGCACATTCATGTGCTGCCTATATGGCCTTCAAAATGCAAAGATCTTCAGCAATCATTGTGAACCTATCTTAGTAGTAGGACATACAAGGTACATAGGTTTATCTTCCTCTTTAAACAGGGTATCTCAACATTCTTCAGATCACTGGACTCCTAGAAATCTCACTGAAGTAGCAGGCCCCTGAATTTTCATAGGGTTTGATTCCCACGCTCTAACATTCATATAATTCACAAATTCACTTTGAGTATTTGCTATTTCCAGGTCCGATCAGCCTTGCTATCTATTTAATGCAGATTTAGATCGTAGGTCTGGAATGGGACCTGAATCTCCGCATTTTCTCCCAGGTGAGGGTAGTATAGCTGATCTGCAGATCAGACTTTGAGTAGAAGGAGAGTGGTTTCTGTGGGAGGGCCAGAAAGTTGACATACCCCGGAGGAAAGTTAGTAATGGTATAATGCTGTCTTTTCCAAGTGAAAGCGACTTGCTTCTGGTGATCCTATTGATTGATATAGAGAAGAAAGCAGATGCCAAATCAATATCTGCATATCAGTTTGCAAGGTTTATGTTAGATGTGCCTCAATAAAGAGACCACAGTTGGAACAGTAAATGCAATTGGAATCACTGCCTGATTAAGTCTGTGATAATACACTTTCATTCTCCAAGAGCATTCCATCTTGCACACAAGTTAAATAAGGAGACAAAAGAGAATGTAATAGAAATCATCACCCTGCAAATCTTTGATAGCGGAACTAATCTCTGCGTTTCCTCCAGGAAAGCATTAATATTTTTTATTATTTTGATAGAAAATGCCTTCCAGGTGGTTCCACTTGGCCTTTCCTAATATAATAGCCCTCATTGCATGGCTGAGGGAGTAAATCGGAGTATGTGTACACAATATGTGTATTGTGCCAGTTGCTAAGTATATCTTCCCCTTCCTTCTGTGCATTTAAGAACTGGGGAAATATCTACAGAATGAAGTTGTAGGTCCACTGGGCTTACTCAAAATGGACTCAGGTTTAAATTTTATTCATCAGCTGACTTTAAATCCCTGATATATCAGGTACACAAAGACCAGTGTTTGTATTAGTTTGTAGGCAGTATACTGTAATTTCTGAAAAGTCTGGGTATTTCTGTTTGTCTAGTACACAGTCACCCTGATAAATGGCCACTGTGGGAAAATGCCACTGTGGGAGGGAGACATAGAGGTCATACTCGTGGCAGTCTTGTAGGGTCTTTCTTCAAGGCGCCCATGCTTCACCTTCACCCAAGAAGCTGTGTGTCTGTTCTGCGTCTGGTTTGGGAATTGAATAAGGAATCGTGACATTTTCCTTTGGGGTCTGAAGTCATATCTCCATTCACCAGGACTATAGGGTTATTTTTTTCTCCTACTTACTTGGCTTATTAAGTACATCCTGACAAGGCTGTTCATCTACTTCAGTCATAGAGACATCGTGACCACTGCCAAAGACGCCTGTGGGCTAAATCAGGCCATCTGAATTTGGTTCTAGACTTGATAATCTGTTACAACTATGTTGACCTTATCATCAGCACTTAAGCCCTGCTAGTTATTCAATTCCCACAACTCCAGTTGTCCTCATCCTCCAGTAAAATCAAGGAGCCTTTTTCAGTGGTTGCACCTCTCACCACAATTCCTGGTTTGCAGAAGAAAGTCACTACAAATCCTTTCAAGGTGGCTGGTGCCGCCCTTATCATAGCGTTTCTCAATGCCTTAGTGAAAAGTGTGCCCCCTTAGCTCTCCAGGTAGCAGAGTGGGGTAGGCTGTGGGCAGGAATTGATACGATAAATCAGCGTTAGCATTCTTATCTTCATAAGCCTTTAGATTCCTTCCTCTGCATCCTACCAAGGAAGTTTTAACAATTCAAACCTCTCAAAAAGAGGGCTAGTGTTCAGTCTTGTTTCATTTAAATAATCAAGTAAGCTATTAAATATTGAGATAGCACATTGAATGCAGAATCTCTACTAAGTGCACCGATATTGATACATTTTTTTCATTTCTTTTTCCCTTGTCTCGCACTCTTAAAATCTATTTCCCTATACATTATTCCTCAGGTTCTGCCAATATAGACAGGAAAAAAATCTTCTTTCAGTGGATATGCTATCTATCTCTTCCAGAATCAGCCTTTATAACCATCTCTCTGGAATCTGTAAGGATTTGTCTTAGGTTATGAATTTGGAAGCAAAAAAAAATAAAATAAGTGGTGGCATGAATCTTAAGGAGAATCGGTATCCCCTTTCGAGGCAACTGTTTCAGATGAGATCCTTAAAAAGTCTTAGGCAAAAGAAGGTTAACATTCTTGGTGAATGCCACCACTGGGTAGCAAGGCCAGCAATTCAAGTGCACTCATGGAGAGAGGGGTCAGTTCATCCAGCACCATTGATCCTGTGGCCTCAGGCTGACAGATATGCTATAGCCTCGTACAAAACTGATATTGAGAGTTTACCTGTGATGTAGCTAAAATCACACACTTTGAAAAAAAAGAATATTTGAATTCTACTTAGGTATTCACTTAGTAATAGATGCCGGTAACTTTTGTCATTGTATTCACTATTACAAATTTAATTATCTAATAGTTGTGTAACTTAAAGCATGGTAAAGCGAAGAGAAAACTGAACGAATCACTTATGCAGGTTTACTTTACCTTTAAATGTATTTCATTTGTAGTTTCCTTCTAGTATTTTTGCAGTTTATATTTAAATAGTATATATTATACTTCTATGGTCCCCAACCCCCGGGCCGCGGATGGGTATTGGTCCGTGGCCTGTTAGGGACTGGGACGCAGAGCTCTGCTGCTCCATCCCCCATCCATGGAAACATTTCCTTCTGTGGAACTTAGGAACAGGGGGCTGCGTGTTTACCACCACTCTCCTCACTCCCATCACCGCCTAAGCTCCACCTCCCTCCCTTCTTCCCTGCCCCTCCCCTGTACCCCCATGGAAAAATTGTCTTCCATGAAATAGGTCCCTGGTGCCAAAAGGGTTGGGGACCACCACAAGAAATTACTCCAAAAATTATATGACAGATAATCTGGGCCCTGATTCAATGGACTTCATCTCAAAGCTGGTGGGAAAGCCTCGTTTCCTACCAGATTTACATAGAAGAGCTCAAACTTGATATGCCTTGATGACTGGTGGAAAAATTGCTTTATTTTAAATATTCTGATAAGGTATTTTAAATATTAATAAATAGTAAATAATATAATCATATTTGAATACATGTAAAAACATGTGGTTATATTATTGATCAGGATTCTTTCTCAGGAGATACAAAGAATTGTCATTTCAGCCACCATTTAAATTACTTTAAGATTAACTTTCAAACAGAACAACATTAAAATGCATAATTCTCACCTGCATAACTTGCTCTGGAAATCACTGTCTCCATTTAAGGTGTGCTTCTATTTAGTAAAGACGAAAAATGTGCAGTGTTCAATTCTCTAGACAGGCGCCATAGAATGTATATGCATGTCCCAAATAAGGTGGCAACTTCGCTGAAGCCAGTTTTTCAGCTTGTATAAAGTTTATAATGGAATGCTAATTCTCTTGACATCAACGCATGTTTATTTATAAGCAACCAAAAATGATTGAAAATAAAAAGTGTCAAGTAATAAATTATGTGAAATAGACATATTGAAAAAGTGAAATGATATAAAACTGCATACAAAAAATAATCACGGCTTTTTTTCTAAATGGATGCCTGATTGCTTTTATATTCTCCCTGAAGGTTTTCCTTCAGCCCCGAAGGATAAATTACACAAAAAGGACAAGTTTTCATTAATCTGCAGGCTGACATTTTTATAATAAAAAGAGAAAAATGTTTAAATAATACTAAGGGTTGGTCAGAGTGTCAAAAAACAGCAGCCTAGAAAGGGAAGGTTGATGTTGCCATCCTTAATTTGTGTAGGCAGAGACCAAGAAATTTAAAACTAAAAACTATGTTCTGCCAGTGAGCAGTTGCTTATAGAAATATAATCAGCCCTTTCAGGACAAATTTAGTCTTTCTTAAAATCATATGCCTTGAGTTGGTTAATTAACTACACGATTTATTAATAACCCCTATGCATAAACTTTGGCCTGGGATTCAAAAGTCTGGGGAAGGACATTAGCTTGTGTGCAGGTCTAGCTCTTTGTAGACATCAATTATGTTTTAATGGCTGGAAGAATCAATGCCAAAATCGTCAAGAGTGGGAAAATGCATATGTAATGGCTGATCAGGTATCTGGAGCCACACTATGACCATAGGTCCTAGGTCCTAGCTATCTAAGAAATACAAGCAATCAGAAGAGATCTGAACACCTCACCTATTGTCTGTGTCTGCCTCTTTCCTGCCTGCCCTCCCTCCTGCGAGAAGGCTGGACTGTGCACTGGGCCCAGGTCCTCTCACCCTCCCAAGCACATGGCTCCAGCATTTGCCCTTTCTCTCCTGCATCTGAAGTCCGGCCTCTCTATGAGGCTGTTTGCACAAATATAAAACATCCCGGAATATCTGCATCTTTCCATATCTCGCCCTTGAGCCCACATTCCTCTCCAACTTCTGCCCATTTTTCTGTTCTTCTATATAACAAAACTTCTCAGAAGAGTTACCTGTATTCAGTGTCTTTATGTACTCATGTCCCATTTTCTCTTGAACACCTTCCATCAGGACTTTGTCTCCATCCCTCCCAGACAAGCAACTCTTGTCAAGACAACCAAAGGCCTCCTTGCTGCCAAATCCAGTGGAAAGTTCTTAGGCCTCATCACACTCAATCTCCTCAGCACTCTGTACCTGGTTATACCCTCCAAGGAGATTCCCTGTCTTCAGTTGACTTCTGGGGCACCGTTCTCACTGATTCCCTTTCTGTCTGTCTGGCCACTCCTTCTCAGACTTCTTGCTGGTTTCTCCTCACCTCCCCAACCTCTGACTTTGGAATGTCCTAGGGTTCACTTCTGAGACCTCTTCTCTGCCTAGAACTATGCCCCTGCCATGACTGCTGAATACTCCCAAATGTAACACTCTAACACAGGCCTCTCTCTGAACTCCAGACTGATATAGACACTGCCTGCTTGACATCTCCACTTGGATATCCAGTTGGCATCTCAAACTCAATGTGTCCAAAACTGAAATCCTAAACTCCTGATTTCTCTCCCCAGACCTGGCCCTTCTACTGCCTGCCCTCATCCCAGTGTGTGGCAACTCCATCCTCCCAGTTTCTTAGGCCAAAAGCTTTGGAATCATCTTTGATTCTATTCTTTCTCTCTTACCTCCATCTCCAGTCCATCATCAAATCCTGTTCACTGTATCTTCAGAACAGTTTCACTTGAATCACTTCCCACCTACTCATCACTACTACTCTGAACTATTGCAAAAGCCTCAGTGGGTCGCCCTGGTCCACCCTTACTTCTTGGCTGTCCACACAGCAGCCAGTGTAATCCTTATACACAGGAAGTCAGATCATAAATTCATTTGAGTAGAGTTCTCCAGTGGCTGCTATCTTAGAAGGAGACATGAGATGGGAATTCTTGGTCAAATGATTTATCAAGGAAGGAGAGAGATTATCAAGGGAGCAGAGAGGGCAGGGAAGGGAAGTGCAAGAAGCCAAGCAGGGCACCAGTTCACTCAACATCTCATCCTCAGCCTGATCCCTCAGAGAAGAGCTGGAGTATAAATCTTACCTGAGAGTTTGTCTCCTACAAAGCGTGGAAGCCAGAACTTCATACACCTCCCCCAGTTAGTCACTTGTTTGACCCTACTCTTCTTGCTGTCCCTCAAACCAACCAAGCCAGCTTCCTCCCTACTTCACTTTCCCTCTGCCTGTAATGTTTGTCCCTGTAGCACAGTGGTCTGCTCACGCACTGCCATCTGTCTCTGTTCTAGCACTTTCTATCAGAGAGGCTTAACCTGACCACCCTATCTAAAAGAGCAATTGCACTCTGACTCTGGCTCTCTTTATGCCCTTTAACTTATTTTATATTTTCCTTATCACCTGTGACATAAATATATATCAAGTTGACCTCCCTGACTTGAATGTAATCTCCGTGAGAGTAGGAACTCTGCTCCACTCGCTCTAACACCCCAGAGCCTAGCAGTGGGCCTGGCACACAGCACACCCTTTGTAAATATTGGCTGCAAGAAGGAGAAAAAAATGAAGACATCATGTAGCATTGGGAGATGATTATTCTTTAGGACAACCTGGACCCTTTCCCTTAGGATGGGAAAGAGGATTTAACTGCTTTGCTCATATCAGATCCTCTGCCTAAAATATAGGAAGCAGCTTTTTCCACCTAAGTCATTAAAAAAAAACACCCAGTACTCTCACAGATGTGAAAGTCTAGTTTACGCTGCAGCTTGGTGAATATTTCCCTTTTCCCCCTTGCAGCTGGGGGTGAGAGCCTCTGCCAGTGCTATTGCACACACAGTTTTTGTCATTAGAGACCCTGCCACTGTGGGAAACAAAGAAAGGGAAATCAAAACTTCTTTGGATACCAATAATGAGCTGCTCCCAGATCTGACAGATCTTTTTCTCTTTCTCTCTCTCTCTTTCTCTCTCTGTCACTCACACAAACCCCAAGATTCTGAGACCAATTATTAGAGACTAAGACAAAAGTAAAATGTTTTTCTCATGAAACTAAAGATTTCTTCCCAGTCCTGCTAGCCACAACTCTTCTCAAAATCTTTTCACTTGGACACTTCCAAATGTTAAAAACTAATAGAAAAGAGTAAAATTATTATTATTTTACAGATAAGTAAGAAACTACAGCTCAGAGGTGGAGTAATGCTAAAACAAATTGCAATAAAACTTTTCTTCTGAATAATTAACTTCAATAAGTTACCTTTGAGAGTCAAAGGGAGGTCAACAGGAGTACAGGTCCACAAAGCAAGGCTCCCCCTTCCACAGGGATGCTGAGACCTCCAGCTGTACACTTGTCTGAGCACCCAAATCCAAACAGATGTGATAAGAAGTACATTCACGTAGCCCTCGGGGGTATCTTCATTATGCTTTCATAGTTCCCATATTTAAATATTAAATAAGTATTTCCACATACAGTGTCCCCTGTAAATTAGCTCCTGTCTTCCTAAAAGCATCATATTCTCTAAAATGGCAGGCTTAAATAAAAGAAGTGGCATAATAGAGAAAATTGGGACTATTGATTGCCATACCACAGCAAAGGCATGACACTGCCATTTTTCTGGTATTTGGTTTGTGTAGTTGTAACACCAGTATTTCATCAAAAAAGGAGAGACGGTGGCCGTCTTCACTCTCTGCTCAGGATGTCCCTCTGGACAGAGGCCTCCATTACTGTCTGATATACCTCGGTGCTTTGGGCTTGGGTCTCCAGGTAGGCTGACTATGGCAAAAGGTCCAGGTTAAAATAAATGGAAGGGGGCGCTAAGAAAACACATGTCTTGTGAGGCAAAGAGAGGAGGGCGGAGGAGCAAGCCTACCTAGCCCTGGGAGAAAGGGTATATTCTTTCCTAGGGCTGCCCAAGCAAAGTACCACGAACAGAGTGACTTAAACAACAGAAATTTATTCTTTCAGAGTTCTGGTGGCTGGAAGTCGCAGATCAAGGTATCACCAGGGTTGGTACTTCATGAGACCCAGAGGGAGAATCTGTTCCGCACCTCTCTCCTGGTTTCTGGAGGTTTGCTGGACATCTCGGGCATTCATTGGCTTGTGGCAGCAAAACCACTCTTCCATGGTGTTTTCCTTGTGTCTCTGTGTCCAGATTTCCTTTTTCTATCAGGAAATTGTCATGTTAGATTATGGCCCAACTTAATAACCTCATGTTACTAGATCATCTGCAAAGACCCTATTTGCATATGAGATCACATGCACAGGTACTGGGGGTTAGAGCGTCAGTATCTTTTGGAAAGACAAAATTCAATCCATGACAAAGGAGGACGTTGGACCCCTTGGGAAGGAGTGGAGATCAGACCTGAGAACTTCCCTCACCCTGATCCCCTGTCCCTCTAATTCTCTTATCACATCCTCATCCAGGTATCCATATAATTATGGGGTATGGGGTGGGGTGGGGTCTGCATTCCATTCAAAGACTTTTTTAGGGGACTCTGCAATTAGACTGAGGTTCTAGCTGACTCTGGAGAAATTCAAAAGACTAATAAACATCCTATACTCAACCTCACAGGAAATCTAGGAAATAGAAATTGAAACAGTAAGATACGCTGAAAGCACTTTAAATAGGGGAGTGAAATGGCCTGACTGCTCTCTAAAGAAAAAGACTACTATGTCAAAATTGTAATACTCTACATAGGCAGCTTTCAAGATTTAAATAATTCTGATTTAAGTTTTTTATAATAGAAAAAAATTAATGACACCCACAAAATCATCAGTACATGATACCTAAAAATAACTTGGAATTCCAGAACACTATGATCCCAACAATCCTAACTGGGATTACATTGCCTAATTGGGAATAACCAGAAAAAAAAAATCCCAATTCTAGCAATTTCTAGGAACACTTTATGTGGAGTCAGAATCCATAGATTCCATAGATTCAGCCCTTTGAAAAGAGATTAGGTTTAAAAGTCAAAATAGGTTAAATAATTCCTTTGGAAGTGCCTGGACTCACCACTCTTACACCAATGAGGAAGGTGTAGTGTGTGTGTGTAAACACCCGGCAGGCTGCGTGCCCAGCCGGGCCAGTGAAGGTTTTCAAGTGGTGGTGGGCAGTGTAGTCTTGTGGTTCGTACTTGGCCTGTGGAGATGGACGGATCCCAATCCTTATCTTGGGGCCACTCTGTACTAGCTCTGAGCCTGTGTCCTCATCTGTAACACAGGACTGATGGGCGAATAGCTTCTAGAGTCCTGACAAGGGAGAAACGAGGTGATGAACGCCCAGCCGTAAAGCGCCAGGGCCTTGCCCAGCGTATGGTGAGAGCTGGGCAAACAGTGAACGGTGCCAGGAGAAAGCGCCCGGGACAGCAGCTCCTTCAGCTTCTTCAGCTCCCTGCGAGGAAATGCGTCTGATGTATTAACTTCTAAATTGGCACGTCCTTTACACTACCTTTTGTGCCACTAATGAAAGGACATGCCTTTTATCAAATGCCAAAAAATTCCACAAAGGGAATAACTGAAAATTACATACTCATACTACCCTGGCCATCTTCACACCCTCTCCCCCCAAAAAAAGATAACAGCTTTTCACTTATAACCACTGGGCATCTTAATCCAAAAAGAATCCTTGTCGTATTAGAGATGGATGTCGTCCGAACAAAGCGTATGACAAATCAATACCACTGTGCATCTTTCCTGGTTGTCCTAAATTTCAAAGGCCTAGATTACCCTGCTGTGTGTTTCTTCTTGCAGTTCAAAGCTTCCAAGAAGCTGACAAGAGAAACTGGCCCATATAGTTCAACCGACTTTAGTGAGAAACAGCATGTTCTCTGGATAAATATAAAAATGAGACTCAGACCTCCTGAGGCCCACGGTCTCCATGCCAGCTGACCTGTCAGAAAATACATACCAAAATAAATAATCAAATATGGATTTTAAAAAAATATACACAACACTTCACACCACCCATAAGGAATGGTGGCGTCCAAAATTAAAGTGGTGCGACGGTCACAAAATTTTAAATAAATTGTTAGGAAGCAGACATCAAAGTTTCATGTTATATGCATTTAAAGCCAGTATGCTGTCTCTCTTTTATGTCTTGCATCTGTTCTGATTCTTCAGATTAGTTTTGAATGTAACAACTACATTCTAACTCCTACCAGCTCATTTATTTTCCACAGAAGGTTATCAGAAAGTCAAAACTCTTTATAGAGCTAATTTGGTTTACATTATAATAGAATGCATTTCTCTATCGCAAAAAAAAAAAAAAAAAGTGGCTTGGCTTATTGCTCGGTATTGGTATGTGTTTTCGAGGTAGCATTGGATTGGTTGAATTATTGGAAAGGCTTTGTTTTCCAAAGGCTCATCAAGTAAGAGGTGCCTTTGGACTGAGCGATCAATAAATACTAATATGTCCTGAGCACTATGGGTAAGGCCAAGATGACAAGACAAAGCCCTTGCACTTGGGGAACCAACAACTAAAATGGGATGGTATGTTCAGAGAGTACAAAGACAAAAGGCGTTGGGGGGTGAGTGCTACGTACCGCTGTAGTGCACACACATCCGAGTGTTCACAGGAGAGGGAGGTCCTCCGATTGGGTAAAGAGACAAGCTTCAGAGTTGGAGCAGGGTAGAAGGGGGCTTAGGATTGAAGGAAGAGTGACTGTCCCAAGCAAAGCTGTCAGATGGATGTGAACTAGACATGGTCGAAAGGAGGATACGAGCAGTCTGCCTTAGGTCGTTTACCAGGCACCGTCGATACTCTGCCCTGGGTACCCTCTGCCCACCTGAACTCACCCCGCTGGTGGGAGACGGTTTCTTGCACACAGACAGCTTCCCACATCAACCTCCCGTTCTCTCTGCTTCTCTGCCTGAGTGGAGGGAGGGTGCTCAGCAGCACGCAGGCGGCAGGTTCGATCTAAAAATGTAAAAACGTATGTGTGTAGGGAGGAGGGCCAACACCCCCAGCGGAAGCCTCAGCCCACGTTCCATGGGAGATGGGAGTTGACGCATAAGGGCCCCAGCTGTAAAGTCTGTTCCTTGTCTTTGCAGGGGATTCCCGTGGGACTGAGCCCCAGGTGCACACAGCAGTGACCCACTCATTCACTCAGCCTTTACTGACTTCCCTCCCTTCATTCCTTCTCATTTGTGCTTCATAAACTACCTGCCCCAAGTCCTTGTCTCAGGGTCTATTTTGGGGGGGATAAGTCAGGTGGGATGCAGAAGAATGTTCCATGATCTATCCCTGCAGACATCTCCAGGAAAAGCTCCTGCTTCTTCCCAGTATCACGCCAGCCTTCAGGCATAAACAGTTGCTTGTACAGTAGTTCTCCAAATGTGCTTTCTGGTACCCCAGGCCCTTTGCATGTGTTCTGCCCGCTGGAAGAAATAGTCCCCATGGCCACTCCACTCAGTCTACCTGCACAAGACCTATTATCCCTCAAGATAATTCAGTCCAGCCATGACCTCCTTTTTAAAGATCTTCCTCAAGCCCACTTTGCCAGCCAGTTGCAGGGCTGGACGTGCTTTCCTTTCTATACCCATGTCTCTGTCATAGCATATTTATCACGTGATTTGGAAATAGCTGGTCTACCTGTCTGTCTCCATAACTTAACTGTGTATTCCTTAAGGACACGCAGGGACTTCTTCCTGCTTTTCTCCGAATTCCTAGGAACAAACCTTGGGCCTGGTAAATACTTGTTGTTCTCATAATAATAATATCCTATGGGAGGCTCCCACCTTGTCGACTCTTGGTTTTATGGTTTCCGATTAGGAATCTAAGTAACTGGATTTTATTATTAGAGGCCTTTGTTTGCCCTTATAGTCAACCTAAACTTTTCAAGACTGGGAAGTGCAGAATCCAGTGAACTTTGTGAAAGTGAGTAAAATACATTAATCTACTGAGGCTCAGCACAGTATTTGGCCCTGCCACTCCACTGTAGCAGAAATGCAGGAAAAGCCTACTTGTGTATTTTCACCCCCATTGTGACAGCAGATCATCTGGGGACTGTATTTTCCTTCTTACAACATATTTTGTCATGATAGCCTCGTTCTCCAAATTTCCAGCTGCTTTCGTCCGTATTTTAATGCCATTCATTTTTTTTCTCATCTCATCAGTTTAATTCTTGTAGATTTTTCCTCATTTTGCCTGATCTCCAGAAGTCAGAGCTTTTGTTTGATTCAAGTTCCTGAATTTTCTACTTGCTGCCTAAGTAAACTAAAAACTCCAACAAAAGGATGAGGTCTCAAATGATACATTCCAAAATCCACATCCTACACCCTTTCTTTCCAAAGGCCGGCTTAAATGAGATCTCTTCCCTTGTTTTCACTGACCTGTCTTGGTTAACTATCTTTATTTTGGAATCTTCCTTTTGCCTTCCCTTCACCTTTTCTCTTTTTTCTTTCTACCCTTATATGGAGGAGTTGCAGCGTTCTGTTTTTGGCCTCTGCACTGTCTCTGCAGCACTTGCGTCTAGTCAGCGCCGTCACTACCCCTGCTCGACAGATGACTTC
The DNA here is from genome assembly GCA_008086735.1 of Cheirogaleus medius. Classification (NCBI taxonomy): domain Eukaryota; kingdom Metazoa; phylum Chordata; class Mammalia; order Primates; family Cheirogaleidae; genus Cheirogaleus; species Cheirogaleus medius. Next base: position 54,311,461 of record VBSM01003204.1, on the reverse strand, counting down.
CTTCTTTATCTTTGGCCCTGAGCTTTCTGACAAAGTCTGAGTTGTGTCATGCTGGCTTGCTGTTAGGTGTCTCCATTTCGTGTGTTAGACATAACTCAAACTCATATGAACAATTAAACTCATCTTCTTTCTTTTCCATTTTCTACTTTCTCTAGGCTTCCTGATCACTATACCATCTTATCCACCTATGATCTCTTTCCATCTGCTCCCCACCATAGTAACCAGACACAAAATTACAAATGTTTTACCTCCAAAAGATCTTACTGCGCCCATAGAGCTGTTCTGTCCTTATGCCTCTGCCGTCTTTGAAGGCCCTTCTTACCTTTATTAGCTATTGTAGGAGCTTCCTAACTGGTCTTTCCATTTGAATTTCCCCTTCCATCCACTCTGTTCATACCACTAGGTGGATTAGTGTCATCCAGCATTACGTATCAGGGAGGACCCTTGAATGGAGGCCCAGAAACCTTAATACTAGCTAACTAGCTAATAATAATTTTTATCTCCCGAACCTTCCAGCACCATCTTTAAAATGTGAAAAAAAAAAGGATGAGGCAATTTCTACATCTCCTTCCAGCTCTAGAGTTTTTTTTAACACCTTCTTGGGATATAATTTACATCTTTCATAAAGTTCACTTGTTTGAAGTAGACAATTCAATATTTTTAGTATAATGACAGAATTGTGCAAACATCATTATAGTCTAATTTAAGAACATTTTCATGACCCCAAAAAGAAACCCAGTAGCTGTCATTCCTCATTTTCCCCAGCCTCCTCCCCTAGCCCTAGGCAACCACTGATCTACCTTCTGTCTCTATACATTTGCCTATTTTGGACATTGTATATAAATGGGATCATATAACATGTGACATTTTGTGTCTCGCTTCTTTCACTTAGCGTAATGTTTTCAAGGTTTATTCATGTTGTAGCATGTATCAGTGCTTCATTTAATGGCCAAATAATATTCCATTTATGGACATAAATTTGTTCATTCCTTGGTCGTTGCACATTTATCTTGCTTCTACTCTTTGGCTATTTACAAATAATGCTGCATTGACAGCTCTAGCATTTTAGACATTATTCTTATCATACCAAGAGAGAAGTAGAACAATAATCCATTTTCTTTATTCTTTGCAAGCAAGCCATATAGTCGTCTTTACATGGGGACTCTCAAAGGAAGAGTCTACTAACCAAAGTCGAAGGAGGTGTCCCACCAGCAATTAAAAAAAGAAAAACTTGAAGAAGTTTCTGTTACTGCTTTCAACTGTGTAACCATGTCTATTAAAAGCTTCTTGTAAATAGCTAACTTCAGCTCTGGCATGCCATAGATTAGGCATATTTGTTTTCCAGGGAAGATTATAAATAGAGGGGGGAGGGGGGAGCGAAACAGAATGTATTTTGCAAATGAGCCCAGATGGAAAACTAACAGATGGCCATGCACTGTATTTTGTGTGTTCAGACCTACATTTAAATTAAAAATTTTCATAATTATGATTAACGTCTGTAGCAACACTAGTTTTCCTGTGGTGGCATCGTATATCATGTATCGGAGGTATTGAATAGAACATTTTCATGAAAAGGTTTCAGACTTTATACAAATTCTGGTACTTGCCTGCCCTACACTTAAGAGGGAAACAAAACAAAACCTCATTCAGCAACAGTGGAGAGTGCTGAGAAAACTTCAGTACAAGTGGACTTTCTATAATAAGCCTGTCTACCGCCATCTGGCTTTTCCTCCCATGTTAAAACTCAAAGCCAGTCATTCCATGCAGAGAGGGAAATAATGGGCCTTTATTTGCATGGATATTTTTTTTAGATTCTGTTGTGAAGAGTTTTCTCTTGAATCACACACACTTCTTGATTTCCATCAATACAATCGATATATTTATTTTCTAAGGGTTGATATCTCATCTTGCATGTTTTCTAGCCTTATTTGCTTCTTTCCTTTTCTTTTCCCCTTGAGGATTCTTTTATTATTTTTCCTGTCTTCTTAGAGGTGGGCAGTGTTAGAGACAGGCTGTTAAATGCTCGTCCATCTAGAATCACGACTTTGGAATCTGCACAGTGAGAGTGTGAAACCCAGCTCATTCTTTCTAGGGCCTTTGGTCAACTGGGTGGACTTGTGTAGTGGGGTTGACCTCCTGTGCTAAGTCAGATTCTAGATGTGCGAAATGGGGAAATCTTGTGCCTTTCAGAAGGAGTCTGATCCGCTCGACCTCTTTTCACTGTGCCATGCTCCGGACATACCCAGGCTGCCTCTCACTTTGGTGGTTCCTCATTTTTGCCTCCTTCTCCTCTGACATATTCTTCACCTCAAACTTACATGCATCACAACTGTGTCCATTTTTGACTTGCCACCCTTGCTCAGCATTGGCCTTTACCTCAAGCAGGAGGTTTTCTCCCCAACACATTTTTTTTCTGGTTATAAAAGATATCAGACACAATTGTTCTATTTGGCTCCAACACAAGACATTCCTGTCGGTACTAACTGGGTTACTTCTCCTGGCCCTCCTGTGGCCAGGCTCCCCCTCTAGTGGACAGAGCCGCCCTTGTGATGATACTGTGGCAACATAGTGGGGAGGCCTGAGCTTAGGAGGGGGCTCAACGTCTCTGATATCTCACAGCTGCTGTATTTTGGTCAAGGCATCAAATAATATTGACAAACGTTCTGCATTTGTGTGGTAGTAAGGTCCAAGGTGTACTGTTGGGGCCACAGTTTATTCCTATTAGTAGCATCCATTGATGGAGTCTGGAAAGTGGAGTTGAAGAAACATCCTTTTAGGTATTTTCAGCTTTTCAAGAAGTTGGGGAATGGGCATGAGTTGGAGATAAAAACCACGCTCTGGTGTTCCAGCCCTTTAATACCTGCTTCCTGGTTTGGTATTAGAAATTTCAATTCTAAATAGAAAAAGACTAGACAAAAGAGGATGAAAGTTGAACTTGAGAATGTGGACAAAATGAACAAGCTTTAGGATATCGAACTTATAATTTGGGAAAGTTAAGTTCAGTGTTTTTACAAAAAAAAACACACATCTCATCCATCTCTTTTCAGGTTCTCAGATATATAGTGAAAGAGAGAAAAACAACAGCAGACCATTTTATAAGTCAGGCTAGAAGCCATGTTCTATGAACACTTTAAAATATCATAGGTGCCCATATGCTGGAAAATAAGCATATTTAATGCCAAAAAAGAAGTCTTGGAAGAGCTGCTGAGCACTTAACAACATCACTAATTATTTGTATAACATTTGGCAAACAGTCAAAACCAGAATTTTTTTTCTGGTAAACATATTTTTACACATTTGTCCTCCCTACAAAAATAACCAGTTGAGATGCATATATTTTCACTTGCACATGTTTGCATTGCTGAGGCATAAACCAATCCTCCTTTAAAAGGTTCGTTTCATAGTTATTAGCTAATTCATAAGCCTGGTAAACCTGGAGATCCACGAGCATATGCTTTGCATTGAAACACCAACTTGGTAATCAAACGAGGAGCAATCTAATATGAGCTTTCAAGGCAGGTGAATTTGACTGTAAATCATGGTTCTGCACATAGGTTTGTATTTTCTATTCTTAATTACATCTGTGCAAATCTCCATTTGTTTATGGTTGCTTAATACATCGAGTGGGCTATTTGCATTCCCAGAGGCACGTTTTCCATGGTGTGCACTCCTCAGCAGGGAAAAAAACAAACCTGGTTCAGCCATTAATTCAAATAATAAGTGCAAAAAGACTCATAGAAGTGAATACTCTTCAATTTAGCAATTACTTATGGAGGACCTGTGCAAAGTGCTCATAGAGATACCCAGGAAATCCATTTCACCTAAACTCATTGAAGCTCAATTTCCTCATCTATAAAATGGGAGTAATAGAAAAAAAAAAGGAAGGAAAAAAAGTGCTATATTAATGAGCA
>VBSM01003204.1:54233023-54307450 GCA_008086735.1 Cheirogaleus medius | reverse complement strand
AACAAAAAAAAAAAAACAAGACCTTTGATTGCTTCTAGGTGTCTCAATGAATTTCCTCGGATGTATAAGAAAGCAAAAAATACCAGCAGGTGATTCATCTGAGATTAAAAATGCTACATCTGACTGTAGCCTCCCCCCAACCTTGGAACTGTATCTGTGTGGAGCGTGGAAATCTACTTGTCCTACCTACCACAGTGTCCTTATGAAGATACAAGCCCACGATGCATGTGAAAACCTTTTATAAATTCCAAACATCCAGGTCTTTATTATTTTCCTCTTGATTTGAGTTTAGGGGATGCGAAACAAACAAGATGCAGAAGACTCTCAAAAGATATCTTTCCTCAAAGCAATAGTACTAAATGAAGAATAAACCAAGAGGCACTTTGGGCTCCACCTAACTTTGACATTTACATCCAAATTACACACAGCGTTGTCTCCCCACGGCCGTCTGAGTAGTGACAGTTATGTGCTGTGGCAAGCCCAACACTGCATCCAGCCTCTGGACAACAGAACCAGAAAACAAAAGGAAGTCTCCTGAGTTTTTTTGTTTTTGTTTTAAGAAAAATCACCTCTCTTTTCAAGCCTCCAGTTACCCATCTGTAGCATGCAGGAGCCGGGGCAGATGCTCTCTGAAGTCTCCTGTGGCTCCGATCCCCCTGTCAGAGAACGCATGAGCACTCATTTGTGTTGGGAGGTGAGTGATGACATCAGTGATATCGTGGGGACCATCTTTTCAGTGGCCCAAAGAGCTAGGATCAGAAGAGTCTTCCAACGTGAGAGAAAGTGCTTTACAACCTGAGGTGCCTCATCAGGTGGCCACTAAAGCCCAGAGAGGCTTGTTCTGAAAAGCCAGACCTGCTGGCCCAGCAGATTGGCTTAAGAACCCGCCCTTCATTAGTCCTTTATCGTTTCACTACTTTCCCCACATGTCCCTGCCAAGGTGTGATCTCCCCAGGCAACCACAACCTCTGGCGTGACAGAGGATCATATTTGCAATGGCCTTTCAAGAGTGTTTCAGATTAGAAGTGACCACAATGTATGGTCTTCAAGCCACAGCAGTTGATCCTCCGCATCTACGAACCTCACTGGAGAAGAGTCAATAGATGCTTCTTAAGCTCTTTCTCTCCCCTACGCATTCTCTCACCTGCCCATATCTTTCTCTCCTTTATTCATCCATTTGTTAACTTATTAAGCAACTTCCTCATTAACATTATTCCTGAGCCTTTTGCTATTTAAACAGTGGTCAGTGTAGTGATTTCTGATTGACAGGACAGCTGTGCCATTTTTGGAAAATGTCCCCCAAAGTGCGACTTTGTCTTGCCAGAATATAAAGTTAGAAATCTAAGTTCTGAACCACACTTAAGAGGAAAACATGGGTAAGAAAACTATTATTTTTGAGAACCAAGACGTTAAGTAGTTTGCCTGAGGTTGCAGGAAGTGTCAGGGTTGCAATTCAAACGTCAGCCTTCCTTCCTAATGCCAGAGCCTATACTTTTCCAGGGCTCCACACCACTGGGCGGAAAATTATCCAGAACAGATAAGTAGCCACTTACTAAGAGCTTCCTTTCTGCCTGCAGGCTTCCCAAGAGCCACGACATCCTCAAGCTTTTCAGCCCTAGGGATGGTCTCTGAGACCAAATGAGTCTAGCACTAACTGAGTCTTAGTTCCTAACTTGCTGGCCTCGATGTCTCTATATGCCTGGGTTCCACGGGAATTCCACTATGCAGCCCTGGTTTAACATTTTTCTACATTTTGCATTCAGGATAATTTGGTTTCTTGGGAAATCATGATAAAGAGGCTTCATTATAATGCAGTGAGATTGGTGCATTTAGTACTTGGGAGCTGCAGCATCGGAAGTGCATATCCTGAAAGCTTCCCTCTCTGCCATCTAAAGGACTTGCTTCTCGGGTGGCTTTGGCAGTGGGAGCCTTCACAGAGTGCAAGTAGCAGAGCTGGAGATGCTTGGAAGTAGCCCTGTGTGCAATCAGAGCTGGGGGTTGTGCAGAGAAATTTCTATTTCCTAAGAATTAAATGACTAGGTACCCATGTATAAGCTAACATTCACTAAAACAGGTGTTATGTGACAGGATTTTAATTGATCCCAGGTGTACATTGGGTTATCCTGTTCCATTTTATTTTGCCAGAGGTTGCTTTTACACAGTATAAATTCCAGGTAACTAAAATAAGTGTGTGATAACTATCTCATCTCCTTATATTCTATGAACAAACTTATCTATTTGAGTTCTCATGTGCTAGATTTGTGAGAAACTTAACTTCGATTAGGGTTATGTCAAACTTTCAGAGGCTCGTGGGTGGCCAAAACTTTGCAGAAGAGAAGTGGATGTCTTGTCTGTCGTGTGCTCGGTTCACCCTGGTTATGGTCGAACCATACTTCATGCCGGCAGCAGTCTGTGGCTTCCTGGCCATGCTTGCACATAGGTCCCCTGGGTAAGTATCCCATCTGCTTTCATTCACCACTGGGCTTTGCTCCCCAGGGACTTGTTCTCTCCATGTGAGTCTGGACAGAAAGTAGGGGTGAGATGGTTAATTTTATGTGTCCATTTGACTGGGCCATGGGGTGCCCAGACACTTGATCAAATATTATTTTGAGTGTGTCGGTGAGGGCATCGACTGGATGAGATTACCACTGATTTGGTAGACTGAGTAAAGCAGATTGCCCTCCCTAATGTGGCGGGCCTCATCCAATCACTTGAAGGACTGAATGGAACAAAAAGGTGAGCCCTCCAGTGAGTAAGGGGTAATGTCACCTGCCTGGCTACCTTTGAGCTGGACGTTATCTTTTCTCCACTTTTGGACTCAAACTGAAACCTCAGCTCTTCCTGGGTCTCCAAACTTCTTGCTGGCTTTCAGACTGGAACTATACTATTGGCTTTCCTGGTTCTTGTGCCTTCACACCCAGCCTGTGTGGCATAATGTAAGAAACCAATTATGGCTGTGATGATAGCCATAAAGCCCACTCAGTCATCTCATGGGGCCTACACAATGTGTGACTTAGCAGTACAATGCAACCCAGCCCAGGGATGTGCAACTCAGACCTAGGAATTTAAGGGAGCCAGGTCACCTCACCATAGATGCAACTTCATGAACCTTAAAACAAAGCTTACCCTCACAAGACTAGCTTAAACTCCCTTCATGAAGAAACACCTGGTAAATGACTCAGACAAAATACAGGTAAAAGAAGGGGGAAGGATTCCCCAAACTCTGAGAATGATCTCCGGAGGAAGACCCTTCCCATCAGTCAGTCATCTGACTCCCTGACTGTGTCTGGCCCAGGACGCCAGCCTTCTCTGGCTATGGTCTTGTAAGAGCGATGCCAGAATCAATTGCTTGAGCATCAGACAGTATCTAAGACTTATCTTTGACATGAATCAGACTGAAGGGGAGAAGTTGCCTCTGGGAAATGTGGTTGGTTACCTAGGACTACCTGAAACCCCTGAAATGACAGGCTAGAACTACACCACACCATTGGGTCTCTGGCTTGCCAACTGCATATCTTGAGATTTGTCAGCCTCCATAATTGCATACGCAAATTCCTTATAATAAATCTATCCATCCATCCTGTTTTTCTATTTTTCTGGATAACCCTTACAAATATAAGGACATAGCTCTTCTCTTCTGTTGGCATCCACAGATCGCTCTCTCTCTCTCCTCATTCTCCTCTTCTCTTGCCAAGCCTTCTGTGCCTAGCCTTGTCAGACTTCTGGCCAAGATAACTGAGTATGTACCAGTATTCCTTGTACTAGTTTCTTGGAGCTGTTTAACAAAGCACCACACACTGGGTGGCTTAAGATAACAGACATTTATTCTCTCACATTTGTGGAGGCTAGGGGTCTGGAATCAGGTGTTGGCAGGGCCAAGCTCTCTCTGAAAGCTCCAGGAGAAAATCATTTCTTGCCTTTTGGTGGCTCCAGCCACCCTTGGTGTTCCTTGGTTTGCAGCATACTGCATATTGTTAAGTGAAAGAAGACAGTCTGGAAAGGCAATATACTTTATGATTCTGATTATATGACATTCTGGACATGAAAAAATGATAAAGACAATAAAAAATTTCAGTGGTTGCCAGGGGTTTGGGAGAAAAAAAGGGAAGAATTGAGTAGGTAAAGCATGGCATATTTTTTTAGGGTGGTGAACCTATTCTTGTGCTACTATAATGATGGGTATCTGTTATTATGCAGTTTTCAAATAAAAATAATAGAAATTCATTGTACAGAATAAACTTTAATCTTTGAAGATTAAAAAATAATTAAGAGCACAGGGTATCTCAGAAAGAAATGCAGACTGTGACCAGAGAGCCTTATTACAAGTACATGAAACAACCTCACTGAAGTTGGTGAGGGGGAAAGAGGCTGACCTAAGTAACTTGGGAAATGAGTGGAGTCTAAGACCAAGGGCAAAAGGAGCTGCGTATAAGCACTGTACTCTAGTTAATAAAGTTGTTTCCCATAGGGGTGTGACTTAATAATTCTGACACTGCTAAGCGTGTATATTGGAAATGAAAAGCCAAATATATACTACCTCAATCGGGTGATTATGGTAAATATCAACAATGATAAATTCGATTGTTCATTTTTAGTATATAGAAAAATTAATAAAATGGAATTTTCTATATTGACCTCATATTCTGTGTGAAATGTATTTGTTGTAATACTGACTTATTAGTTTTAGTAGCTTTGGGGTAGAATTCTTAAAATTTTCTAAATAATCATGTTTATATTAACAGTTTTTTACTTTCTTAGGAGAATAGCATTTTAGTTCTTCACCGGTCAGTACAATTTTAGCTGTAAGTTTTTGTGGCCTTCCTTTATCAGTTGATAAAATTACCTTGCATTCCATGTTTTTATTGTGGATGGCTGTTGAATTTTAATAAATGCCTTTCTGCATTTACTGAGATGATCATATGGTTCTTTTTTTAGTGTATTAATATGATATATTACATTGATTATTTTTTGAGTGTTATATAAAAATTGTATTCTTTTTATATGTCACTCAATTTGATTTGCTAAAATTTTCAGAATTTTGCATCTATGTTCATAAGGGATATTGGTCTTGAGGGTTTTTTTTATAATATCTTTTTATAATTTGGGATCAAGGTAATTCTGGCATTAAAAATGATTTGGGAAGTTTTTATTCCTTCACTTTGGTAGTTTGAATCTTTTGAAGAACTTTTCTATTTCATCTATGTTGTTGAACTTATTATCAAAGTTTCCCCTAATTTTTCCTTTTACTCATTTTAACATCATTGAGTTTTTACTGGTGTCCCCTCTTTCATTTGTGATATGAGTGACTTATATCTCCTTTTTATCTTAGTGTAACTACAGATTTTTAATGTTGTTAATATTTCAAAGAAGCATGAACATGCAGACATGTATTATTTGTTTTATTGTTTATATGTGTCAAATTGCCAGTTTATGTTACTATTACAGTGCGTTATATCCCATTTTACAAAATGGCCCAGCTACTTAATGGTAGTTAATATAATCTTAAAAGTATTCCTAGAAATTTTAATATAAATCCAACCGAGACAAAAAATTATAAAGTTAAGTAGTTAAAGTGTCTGTGCAAGTATGGAGGACAAATCTGAATGAAAAATAAGTGAATCTGTAAATATCATAATTTTGTAAGAGTATTAAAAATGAAGTACAAATAGTATAATTGTATTCAATGATTTTTTTCTGAAAATTGGTTTTAATGGATTAAAGATTAATTTATCTAAGTCTTTAATTCATTGGTATAATTTTTTCCAATAGTGGCATGAAATTGTCAAAATTTCTTGTCATTTTCAAGCAGAGCATAGTGACCATGTCAATAAACCAATCGAGTTTTTCTATAAATGCAAATTTATAACATCCAGGTAGAAATGATGAATTTTTCTACTAAAGGAAGAGATGAAATAAAATGTATTCAAAGTTGCAACAAGTAAAAAGAGGCATAATTCAAATTATCACAGAGAAAATATAAAAACAGTCACAAAGCTAATGATGAATGGTGTGTATAGCAAGAAAACAAAGTATGTTAGTTACCTATTGCAATGTAATAAATTACTATAAAACCTAGTAGCTTAAAACAACTTATATGTATTATCTCATAATTTCTACATGTCAGGAATTTGGGAGCAGCTTATCTGGGTGGTTCTGGCTCCAGGTCTCTAAAGAAATTGTAGTCAAAATGTCTGCCAGTGCTGCAGTCATCTGAAGGCTTGACTGGAGCTGAAGGCTCTGCTTCCAAGATTGCACACTCACACAAAAATTGGCAGGAATTCTCACTTCCTTTATGCTTATTGGAAGAACTCATTTCTTTGATACGGGGACTTCTCCATGGGGCTGCTTGAGTGTTCTCACAAAATGGCAGCTCAATTCCACCAGAGCAAGTGATGAGAGAGAGAGAGAGAGAGAGAGAGAAATAGGACATCATAATTCCATTTATGGCCCAGTTTCAGAATCCTCACACCATTTCTTCCCCACCCTATTTGTTACAAGTGAGCTAGTAAAATCCAGTTCACACTCAAGGGAAAGAGAATTCAGATTGACCCTTGGAAGGAAGGAGTGTCAAAAAAATTGTGGACATACTTTAAAACCACCATACAAAGAAAGCTACTGGTAAAATTCATCTATAACATATTTGGATAACATTATATAATGTCATACTACATTAAAGAGCAATCGACATAGTGCATACTGTTAGCTGATATCTTGCTTTAAAGTTTGGCCAGACCGCATTTGGCACACAAGTGTGTGTATGTGTGTGTGTGTGTGTGTGTGTGTATATATATGTGTGTATATATATATATATGAAATAAGTGTTGAATGATTTTGTGGCACAGAGTGTTTGTTTGCTTGTTTGTTTAGTGAATGGTCATTTTATGAACCATAATGTAGATTGTCTTGGGATAAGTAGTGAATGTTACACCAGTTATGTATGTAGAAATGGAGGGCATCATTAGACACAGCAAAAGTTTTGCTTCTAAATGCCTAATCACAGAGTGCTTTATTCATGGAATACAGGTGGTGGCCAACCATAGTACTTACAATACTGTTTTAGTTTTGAGGGAAATAGTGACATTTTGAGTACAACCAAATTGCCATCTTTTCAGCTTTTTTTTTTTTTTTTTTTTGGCAAAGAAAATGGCAGCCATGTGAAATGCTGCTTTTCCATGCACAAGAACACTTGCTGTCAAGGAAAGTGGTACTTGCATGAATTTTTATAAAATGATGAATGAGATTAAAATATTTTTACGAAGTTGGTATTTCTGGCCACAATTGTTTCTCTGAGTGGCTTACTTAAATTGTGTAATCCAGAATGAAATCACAGTGGTTAAGTCTTAAGGATGTGGAATCAGATTGCCGGGTTCAAAACTTAGCTGGACCACTCACAAGCTTTGTGACTTTAGGTAGACCAGCTAATCTCTCTCTGAGTCAATTTTATTATCAGTAAAATGCCTTATAAATAATATCTACCTCAAAGAAGTGTCTGAAGAATATCACGGGATGAAACATATAAAATGCTTATGTAATGCCTTATTTTAACAATTACCATTATATTCTGAATATACATGAATTTCAACCTGGCATATTGGATCACCGAGGAAGTCATAATTGTGGTGAAATAACTCCGTCACTACAATTGTGACTCCTTCTTCCCAACAATAAATTATTTATTTTAATAATCTAAGAAAAAAATCTATAACATTATTAAATATATTTTAAACCCATATACACAGGCTGCCATAGAATATAAAGAAATACTTAGCTGAACCTAATGCAACCAAACAATGGATTAGGAGTCCTTCACCTCTCTCTGCCAATGTAAATCACTCAACTTTCTAGATGTGTAGTAGCTGCTCATCAACTTACAGTATAAAGGAGTGTTGTATGTGGTCTTTAGTGAGGAATCTATCATGGATTTCTGGCCTGTATTCAAGTCTAATGTTCATAACTATTTATGAAAGCCCCCTATGAAGTAGAGTTTTCTATTTTAAGAAGTAATGGAGAATAATGAAAAAGATGACCAGTGAGAAAATTGACCTATGGATCGAGCTATTTGTCATTTAGCTAGATATGGGTAATTTGGTGAAATATCTCAACATTTTCCTCCTCTCAGGTACGAAATTATTATTTTTAATTTTCAAAATATACTTTTAAATTGAATTGTGATAAATCTATTTTTAATTTTTCTAAAATTGGTATTTGCATCTTCAGGCTGTTGGGAGACAATTTCCCATGGGCTTGTATGTCTTGCAAGCAGAGATACTGACAATTCTTGTTCCACATTATCTTTTCTAGGATCCTTGCTTAACAAACAGCTTTGGTAGAGAGAATGCCCCTCTCCTCCAAAGCAGAGGGCTGTTCTGTAATATAGATACTGTCTTCCTCTTGGATTAAGGACAGGCAAGTTTGCTTGTGGCTCATTATAAAAGATTCAGGTTCTCTAAGCTCATGATTGTGAGCTGTGATGCAAACACCCTACATGCATAGTGTCCGCCTGGACCATGCCTGGAGGGCTTTCAGGGCAAGGGACACTGATGCAATCATGAAATTCAAGCCTCTTGCTATGCCATGAGTATTAAAGTTTTTTGTTTCTGAAACAAAATAAGTGCTTGTTTTGTTCAGGAAACACCTAATGGTGTCTACAAAAGATGGGAGTTTGAGTAACCCTTCTGCAAAAGGAGAGACATTAAAGATATAATGTACACACAGGGCCACAAGACAAAACATGCAAGTGATAGAGATTTAGAGGGAGAGAATGCTTCGGGGAGAGGAGGTTACCAATGGCTCTACAGAGCAGATGAGCTCTGAATATGACCTTGAAGGAGGAGTGGAACTTCTAGATATGTAAGTGGAAGGACATGCTTTCAAGTCAAGGAAAACAATGTACACAATAGTGTGAGAGTAGGGAGGTTTAGGGCATGTTCAAGTACTGTGACTAGAATAGTTTGAGTAAACAAGGGTTAAGGGATAGAGACCTTGATTAGAGCCACCCAGTGAGGCCCCTCAAATACTCAGCATCAAAGCTCGCACAAAGCATTCACTTATAAACTACATTTAGAGAGGAATATGAAAAAGTAAGAGAGTGGGAGAAAGAAAGTAATCATAAAGAGCATTAAGAAGGAGAAGGCTTATTTCTTTGCCTTATTTCTATCCATCAGTTTGATATTCTATATCACCAAGATACACATTTCTACCCTTCTGAAAAATAATCCATGAAGGATGTCTTTCTCTGTCAAAAAAAAAGAGACCCTTTATTTGTGTAATGAAAGTGGAGCAAGGAAATCATTAGTTAAATTGTCATGATGTTGTTTTTGCTATGAAATGGCAGATTTACAGGTTTTCACTCGCTGTATTTATGACCGTGTTGGGAAGACAACCGAAGTGGATGTGTGGCTGGATATATCTCTCCATGACTTTCAGTAAAATTCAAAAGTCATTTAAGCAGTCTGAGTTAACAGAATGAAATGCCATCCAAGAAATGTAAACAAAGGCTTTATTCAATCACCTCCTCTATTAAAAAGTCGTGTCCATTACTTAATTTTATGGATACAGAAAATACTTATTCCTATATGAAAATACCCCAAGCTGGTATCTCTCTTCTCTTCCTCTGTCTTTTATTGCTCAACTACCTGGCTTTATTTCTCTGTAAAAAAAAAAAAAAAAAAAAAAAAAAGACTTGAACTAACTGCTTTGTTGCTCCAGGAAAAATCGTTCTTTCATTTTTGATGGGTTAACAACCATTAAAGTAGTGATTAACAACAGCCTTCCCCCCTCCCATCCCCCACAACACAGAATTTGGACAATGCTTATACTTTCCCTCCTCTTCATGCTTTCAGAAGAAAGAAATGTTCTTTAGAGTAATGTAAACTCAGGCAAAGATCACTATTCCCCAAGTAGTGTTCCATGGGGGTAGAGGGATGTAGGGTGTTAGAAGACACACATGGTACATATATGTAGCTACTGTGGGTGAAAGAGGAGCTAGAAGGTTAAGATGTTGAGCCAGGACAGCATGGATGGGAAAGACAGTTCTTTGGATTACTTTCCTGAGGATACCCTGAAAACATCAGGGCACTGGATAAATAGCAGAAGGCAGGGGACTTTAATAACAGTTGTTCTGACTTCCATGTTGTGAGGGCTTACTCTCCCAGCCCATTTCCTTCCCCTCTCTCCTGGCAGGCCCTGTACGTTATAATGATGCAAGTTCTTTTCAGATAAGCCCATGCAGTAGAATGAATAAGGGGCCATCATTGGACAACATATTTCACCAAATTTCTTCAATATATAAAGCAAATGGAAAAATGCTTGTGACTAAAAGAAGTGGAGAAAACTTTAAGAGTTTTGCAAAAGGACACAACATAAAAGGAAACTTTACCTCTGGGAAGACTATCCGAGAGACGGCAGACCTGGCAGTAGCAGATGTGGAAGGGAAGGAGAAAGAAAGAGCAGAACTGAAAACAATGTGCATATTATATAAGTGCCTAAATGCAGAACATACCCTCTCTTCTCCAGGCAGGGTTAGCAGCCAGGTAAATATTTACCCCTACACAAAAACAAATAATAATTTAAAAAAAAAAAACCCGAGAAATCTCCTTTCTGAAGAAGTTGAACAGTCTACAAACCATCCAGTGAAGAATTAGGAAAGGCAATGTGGTTGCTGGAATTCTAAATAAAGACTTCATTTTGGCTTCTAGGAAACCGTCCCACCTCAAAAGATTGATGGTTGGACCCCTGCCCTTCATGCCATAGCAAGTGTCGTCTGTCTCCAAGCCCTTCTCCTACACCCATAGAGCTTGCAGTCAGTATTCATTCATAATATAAAACGACAACCAACCTGCTAACCCTGCCTGGAGAAGAGAGGGTATGTTCTGTATTTAGGCCCTTATATAAGCCCGTTGTTTTTGGTTCTGCTCTTTCTTTCTCCTCCCCTTCCACATCTGCTATTGCCAGGTCTGCCGTCTCTCGGACAGTCTTCCCAGAGGTAAAAACTTTCAGCATGAATGAAAAGACCAAATTAAACAAATATAAAAATTGAGAGGAAATAGAGATAATACAGGAGCCAAAAAAAAAAAAAAAGAACTTCTATTTTCCTGACAGATCTGAGAAAATATTGCATCCATAAACCAAGAACAGGAGGCTATGAAAATATGGAACAACAAGAGAATAAGAAATAGTTCTCAGAATTAAAAAATATAATTACCAAACAAAACAGATTCAAAGGAAAGACTAGAGATAAAGGCAAGATATTCTCCTAGAACAAATTGTAAAGAAAGAAAGAGAATTAAGGAAGAGACTTTAGAAAGAGACTCTTTAGAAAGAGTCTCTTATTAAGAGACTTTCTAGAAAGAAACAGAACTAAGAAAATGAAGAAAAGAGCATTCACATATAGTAAGATAAAAATTTTCAGACCAGAGACATACAAGTCTTCCAACTGAAATGGCTACCCTAGGTATATATTTTATATATTCTCATCTCTCTCTCTTTCTCTCTCTCTCCTCAACTAAATACTAAATGGGTGATATAAGTTAAATATTCACTTATAGGAAATTCATAAAATGTCTAAAATAGGGGAAAAATGGAATTAAAACCAATAAGTTTTTCTCTTGGAAAGGAGATTTCAACAGGGCAGGGGTGGGATGGTAGATGACTATTTCATGTTTTGTTTTTTGTTTCCTGTTTAAGCTACCTATGCCATTTCATGTTATAAAATCAGGCATATGTACTACTTTGATTTTTTTAGTGTAATGAAAATTTAAATAGGAATCATGGACTATGCACCCGCTTAAACAAATACCTGATGGAAATTGTAAATTGGGTGAAGAAAAACTCAAGAACTCCAGCTCCTTGTTCTCCAGCCCTTTCCCCACACTGCTGGTAGGGGCTTGTTTTCCTTTTTCCCTTCACCATTCAGGTCCCCTGCTCCTCCTCATCTGCCATCTGATGTCAAGACTCATCTAATCTTCCCATTTAATCCTTTCCACGACCTTTGAGGCCATGGCAGAGCAAAGAAAATAACATTTATTAAGCATGCATTATTCTTACATATTTATTGTTTAATTTTTCCAACACCCCCATGAGGTCAATGTTACGCCTATATTAACAAGGCAAAAAGAACAAAGGATCAAGTCAGTATTCAAACTGACGTCTTTCTGTTTCGAAGACCCGTGTTCTTTCTAGTATATCATATTGCTTCCTTGTCTGTGCAGTTAGTTATTAGATAATTATTATTTTTTCTATTGGGGGACAAGAGGGAGTGAGTTTTGTGAGGAAGTCATATGTTTTGTTATGATGATTTGCATAGCAAGAAAGGTGACCCTTATACCGTTCCCAGTGCTCCAAGGGATTAAAGTGCAGTGACATGAGAACTCGGACATTTCCAGCGTGAACAGGCAGCTGAGAGACCTGCTGACCAACAGTTCACGAGCTGCTGGCACCACTTGCTTTCAGTGCGTAATCAGGAAGTGCTCACACTCCATAAAACTGGAGGAAAGAAACAAAAAAGGAAAAAGCTTTGGCACATCGAAGATACAGTTCATTTACTAAAAACTTCAAAATCGAGACTCAAGACTTCTATCTTCAGCAGAAAACACAATTAAAATGAAGTTTCCAAAATCAGGAATGAAGTTGCAAAATGGGCCTGAAACCTCAATGGTACCCACTTAGCAAACACAGCATCAACTGCCCTAAATACATCGCTGGGCACTTGCTTTGTATTCAAGGTAGCCAATCCCTTGACTGTATTATCCTAGCTAGTTTTTCTTACCACGCTTGTTCTTTAGGAAATACTGAAAGTAATTAGCTTGATGACCTGGAAAATCACTCTTAAAATCCCCACAACATTTGATAAAAAGGGCACAAGAAAACCTTTACAACTGAAAAATTCCTAATTTACAATGATTAACCCCATGTGTTCCTCTTCCTCCTACCAAGATAAATGAATCTGTACTTATATTAGGAATATTCTTTTTTAAACTATCAAATTCTGCGATTAGGCTTATTTCATAGAAACTCAAGCTTTTAGACAACTTTGGTAAGAATGTGGAAATTCAACAATTAGTTGGCTGGTAAATCAGTTTGCATTCCTGTAAACTTAGGTTACTGATGAGTTTTAAAACTATCTTGTCTAATCTGTCAAGTCAGGGATGCATCTTTTCTACAATTTCTTACAGGTAATCCTTCCTTTTAATACTGCCTTCTAATACAGGAAACTCATAATTATTTGTAAAAGAAATCTTAGATCGAGGTTGAAGGCTATGTTTATGCTGGGATGCAGGAATGGCTGAGCATGTTTTGGGGAGACTGGTTGGGCAGACTAACTTGAGGGTCTGAGGAACCTCCTGGGAGAGACTCATCCAAAGGGAAGAAAGCCAGGGTATCTAAATTTGGTCCAGGATTAGCAAAATAAATACCTCTTCTGATGTCTCCTCGTCTCATGTCTTCTCCTAGAAATAGAAATTCTACTTCCATGCTTGCTAATAAAGCAATGGACCATATAATGGACCTATGTCCACAACTGATTGGGCTAGGATAGACACCTAACCCTAAATGGACCAATTTGATTCTCTCTTTTAGGAAATTTTAAGTAGCACCCGGAGACTCTGGTTAATAGTCAATGAATACTCAGAAAGTGAATGTCAGCTGGGGCAGCTATTCTCTTTGCTCGGTACATAGAGAAGTAAGGAAAACTGGTCTCAGAGAGAGAAGCATGAAAGCAAACTTCTAAGAGTGAGGTCTGTGGCTCCAGAAACAGAGAGTTGCTGCCTTGGATTCCTGACACTGTTGCAATTCCTGGTTGTAATCCTTGGGAGATTTCTGACTATTCCGCCTACCATAGGCATCAGTAATAGCAGTTCTCTGAAGGACTTTGACTTTTCAGATTGCAAAGACTGCCCCTACATGGTGACTTCTTTGATGCTCATTCATCCCCATGTGTTACAAAAGGCAGCTGTTATTAGACGCATTTGAGAGACACATCCAAATCTCAGAGACAGCGTGTGACCTTCCTTAGGGTAAAAAAAGGTTACTAAGTGATGCAGTTGGGACCAGAGCCCAGGTGTTTTGTTCCTGTCCCAGTGACCTTTATAAGCATTTCACCAGCTACAAATCCACCTAAATGCCTTATCATCTAACACTTCTCATGTTGGTCACAAGAACATCATGAAAGACACTGTCGGATACACCTTCTCTATGTCACTCCTCTGGTGCACAGGCCAAGTAACGTATCAGAAAAGGAGATAAAGTTGAACTTTTCAGCATGCCCTTAGGGAACTCATGCTACCTCCTAGTGACAGCTGCTTTTTCTTTTCCTTTTTTTCTTAAGAAGATGAAAACAACTAAAAAGCCAGTCTTAGCTGTTCTTAGCGCTTGATGACCACCCTACTGGCCTGTAGATTCTGCAATGCACCTTTCATGCATTTGGATGAGATTCTCTTTGGAATTCCATAAACCGGCTAGAAGCTGCAGCCTTCTTATCATTGTCTGATGCAGCCGACATGTAACTGTTTCAGGGGGCTTAAAATCACCGAGGTTCAAGTCTATTGTCTGTCTCTAAAAATGCTGTCTTTTCTCGCCTTCAGTTTCTTCTCTGTGTCACTGTTTTTCACTTGCCAACTTGTTGATACCAATTTTAATTCCCTTCTGCCTCTTGAAAACTCCTTCTTCTTGGCTTCCTTTCTATATTATTTCTTCCAGCCTATCCCAGAAACCTTCAGCCTATTTAATAAGCTCCTCCATGGAGACACGTACTTAAAGTGCTTTTCTTTTCTCATCAAGCAAAGAGGCCAGATTGCATTCACAGCAAGCAAAATTGTGTGCTCAAGAGCCCCAGGTAGGAAGACACAAACAGCTGCAGCAGCCACAGCAATATTACTGTTTTGCATATTGAGGACACTGGGCTAGGTAGGTTGTATCATGCCCATTTTGTAGCGTTTTCCACTTTTGGCCACCACCCCTTCCCAAACTTCAATTCCATCACTAATCTGGTTGAGCTCCTCCCTCTCTGAATCTGCATTTTGCATTTCTCTTTTCCATTTTTCTTTCCTCTGCTGCCTGTAAATGTGAGCGCCTCCCAAGATCCTGTCCTCTTTTCTTTTTGCATCGTCCTTTTCCAAGAGATTGTCCCTTCTCATGATTTCAAATATATCCCATGTGCAGATAACTCCCAATTTATATCTCTCAGCCTAGGACCTTTCTCATTTGATCTGATCCTCAACATCCGAGTCCCCAAAGCTTTCCACTATTGACTAGATCTTAATTTCCCTACGATGGAAAACTTCACCAACCCAGCACTCCTTCTGAATTCAATCTCTTACAAATTCATCAGAACGACCCATTTAACATCTCTGTTTCCCCTCTTTCCTTCCTACCTGCAATAATTTCTCCCCAAATATCATAGCTATTTCTTCCTCCTTTACCTCCATAGTGCCTGTTTCATTCGATCGTTTCCCCTGCTGTCATCCTAGCTCAAAAACTTATTATATGCTGCATGATTGCAATAATCTAACTCAGTGATTCTCAGCTCTGGTTGCACATTAGAATCACCTGGGGGATCTTTAAAAACATTCTTATATTTGGTTCCAACCTTAGAGATTTTGATTAAATTGGGCAAGGAGAGAGCCCCGACATTGGCATTTTTTCTTAAACTCCCCTGGTGATTCTAACACACAGCTTGGCTTGAGAACCACAGAGCAAACCTTCCATTTCTCCCCATCCTTAATCTATTTTACCCTATTAGATTATGACTCTAAAGGATTCCTTCTTCATACACACATCCACTTAAAAGCTTTAATTCATTAGCAACTCTGTGATAATTTTGAAGCTCATTAGCTTCGCTTCCTCCACTCTCCACAACTGACCCTAATCCACCCTACTAGCATGAATGGGTGATCCACAGATACGTCTGCTCCTGAACCTGCCTTGCAATTTCCTGCCTTCATGCATTGTGGGCTCTCTTTCCCTTCACCCATTCCTGCCCCACTGAGAATATATTCAATATTTCTATGTAGCCAATCCACAGCCTTTCTCTATTTAGCCACCTGCTCACATCCTTCCCCCAAATCCAAATCATTTCCAGCTTACACCAGCTCTGAGCACTTTTCACATAGCCTTGCAGTTGAAGGATCAGGATTTTGCATTAGACAGAACTCAGGTTCAAATAGCAGTTGCTCTGCTTTCTGCTGTGTGATTTTTGGGTATTGTGGAATCTCTCTGAGCTTTGTTTCTACATCTGTTATGAGTGTGGTAGTAGTGCCCACCTCCTAGCATTGTCTGAGGAATAGATTAAGTGAAATCATATATGGAAAATGTCTAGCACCTAAGAAGTGCTAGATAAATGTTAGCTATTTTGTTACTCTTATTATCATTGTTTGTACACATGTACCATCACCCCAAATAGATTGTAAGACCTTGAAGTATAAGACTGTCTTGCAAAACCTCTTATATTCACAGTGTCTAGTGTTGTTCCTGGAACATAGTAAGCGCTCAACACGCCTGCTTAATGAGTAACTTGATAAATAATTCTAAATATATCAAATGAAATTTAAGTGACTCTGACCTCTAGCCTGGCTGTATTTCCCTTTGGTGGTGGATGGACTTTATAGAACATTTTGATTAAAAGCTTATCTTTTTATAGCATGGCCTTAGGGAAAAAAAATGCAAAAGCACCTTGAAGCCTTTAAAATGTTTGATTCTCTGGGTGTAGTTCTAAAGTCAGTCTTTAAGGGTCCCCAAATCTCCTGAGATTCTGCTAAATATATTTGGTCCATCCTTTGAGAAATGAATGTATATATATATAATTCTAACAAAAACGGACCAGCAATACAAGGTGGAATTAATTCTTTTGAAGCCAATTTCCTTATTTTTATTTATTCCTTTGTCAGGACAGCATGCAAATTGTACATTTCTGGTTTGGATATATCTATGATTAATACATTAACTCATACTACTTTTGAGCCTGGGGTCTCATGAAACACGTGTAACTCATGTCTCTTCACTTTGGGAGGCCTGAGAACTATTTTTCAAGTTGCATATAACTCACACAGAACAATTAATAATAAATTTTTCATTAAATTAGAAAAGATTATTTTGTTTTCAAAAGTTTTATTCTATTTTCATAATAAAACACCATGGCCCCAAGGAAAAATACTTTTTTCTAGCGTGGCAGTCAATGTGTTAAACTTAGTGCAAACATATTTCCAGTGGGATTACATGAAATACCCAGGGTTTGACTTCAGACATTCCAGAGATCAGCACACCAACTTCTTACTTCCTGAGGGGCCAGTTTAAAATGTTTCTCTTCCTGCTTATTCTTTTAGGATTTTCTCTCCTTTTCTCATGCTCTTTTCTCCTAATCCATATAAAAAGAGCGAATTCTGAAGGGCTAATCCAGAATCAATTTGTCTTTTGAGAAAAATAAACATTATAACAATTGACAAAAATTCTCTTCAAATGCCAACAGCGATCAAGCCACACACACACACACACACAGTTATGAACTGAATTGTGTCCCCTCAATTTGTATGTTGAGCTCCTAACCCCCCAGGTGACTATATTTGGAGATGAGGCCTTAAAAAGATAATTAAGATTAAGTCATCAGTGTGGGACCCTAATTGAATAGGACTTGTATCCTTATAAGAAGAGAAAAAGGCACCAGAGATCTAGGTTTCTCTCCATGCACACCAGAGAAAAGGCTATGAGAGGACACAGCATGAAGACAGCTGTGCACAAGCCAGGAAGAGCAGGAGGAGCAGCCTCACCAGACCCGCCCCTGACGGGACCTCCATCGTAGATTTCCAGCCTCCAGAACTGTGAGAAGATAAGTGTCTGTCATTGAAGCCACCCAGTCTGTGGTATTTTGTTATGGCAGCCTGAGCAGACTAATGCACACACTCCACTCACACTCACACCCACACATCTGCATGCACACACACAACAAATGCAAACATTTTTCAAAACTTATTTTCCGGAAGGAAAACACTGGTGTTCTTACTCTCTCCACTCCTAGGCAGTCACTACTATTGTCTCTCTCCCAGCCTCCCTAACTCTCTCCCTGTTACCCTGAGATTTTGCCATTTACCACAGTAAACATTAACAATCCCGTATATAAACTTTTCCTGTTAAACCTAGAGTGCAATGAGGAGGACTGGACCACACATAACCCTGGGGAAAGTTCTGAATCACCGCATTTCCCCACACAACTCACTCTTAACCCCATAAGCACTGGCTCCTTATCATCCTTGGAGAGATTTTTGAATTTTAAAATCTTTCTAAAAATACTAATACTTCCATGCCATCTTAAACATTCAGTAAGACCTACAATTGCCATTTCTGGTTTACTCTGGGTCATTACTGTAGAGTGTGGATAATGAAGTTATAGATGCATACAAAGGTAGATGTTAAAATTTTAATAATAAACCCTTACATAGGACTTATTATAATATCAGGGAGTATTCCAATCCATTTACATATGTTAATTTAATCCTCAAAACCACAGATATAAAGTAGGTACTGCTGTCATTTTGATCGTACAAACAAGGACACTGAAACACAGAGAGGTCCTTAGGGTTGGTAAGGGGAGAAGCTGGGCTTTGGAATGAGGCTGAGATGGCTCTAGAGCCCATGGACTTAACCACTATTACTTTCCTTCCTCTACTGAGGACTGAGATGTGAGACTTAACAGGGGCCAAACACCAGTCAGAGTGCTAGCTAGAATCTAGTTTCTTGACAAATTCTTTGATGTCAGCTATTTATATTGTTGACTGCTTTTCATAAATGTCACACAAAGCTTATGCAAGTGCATCAGCTTATGAGTGGTGTAATGGAGCCAGATTTCTGCAAAAGACATGAGTTACTCAAAGCTGGAGCACCTTTCTCCCAGGAGGGGCTCACAGCCTCTGGAATATCACTGTCTTCTGAATTTTGACATGAGTCCTTTGATCTGTGAGAACAATTTAAATCATGATCTAAATCTACAATTTCCACATCCCTAATATGCTGGGTCACATTGGTCTCAGTGTGCTGCAGAGTAGACAGCTCGGAGCTTTAAAAAAGTCATCCTGTCTAACACCCATATCTTGGTTTCCAATACCATTCTCTAATAAAAGGAACCAGGGTTCTTTGGAGAAATGATTGCATCTAGGAGTGGGGCAGGACATGTATAAGATGGGCCTGAAGCATCTTGTAGTGCCAGAGAGTAAGAATGTTCTTTAAAAAAAAAAATGCAAAGCAATGATGGGGGTATGTCAAAGAGATATGGGAGTCAACTAAAAGAGCTCCCAATGGCTAAAGCTGCAACAATTTGAGTAACAAAATAGATAAAGAAATATTAGATTATAATCCAAAGCATAAAATCAATATCTATGAGTGCACACATATGTAAATAAATAACTGAGTAGATAAATAAATGGAAGAGAAGAGAAGTTTCCTATACAGAAGAATTTCAAATTATGCAAATACTTCACCCTAAAAAGAGCATAACTCTCTATTCTTTAAGTATGGATTGTACATAGTGTCTTTCTCCCAAAGAGTATAGTACAGAAAGGGAGGAAGATAAAAAAGAATAACTTACAGTGGAGAAACCTGACAAACACCACCCCAGCCAGGTGATCAAGGTCAACTTCAACAGTGATCAGTCATGTTGGTAATATCTGCCACAGATACGATGTGATGAGACTGGCCTCTGTGGGCTTCTTCCCAAAAACATATTACCCCATTACCTCCACTCTAATCATGAGAAAAACAGACAAATTCCCACTGAGGGGCATTCTACAAAGTACCTAACCAGTAATCTTTAAAACTGTCAAGGTCATCAAAAAAAAAAAAGTCTGAGAAACTGTCACAGCCAGGAAAAGCCTAAGAAGCCATGATGACTAAATTTAATCCTGGAAAAGAGCTTGGAACAGCTGACATTGACATTATGTAAAAACACAGGAATGCTGAATAAAGCATGGACCTTAGGTAATAATGTGCATCAGTACTGGTTCAATGACAAATGTACCATATTAGTAATAGGGGAAAATGGATGCCAGACATAAATGAACTCTCTGTACTATCTTTGCAATACTTCTATAAATCTAAATCTATTTTAAAATAAAAAGTTTATTTTTAAAAAAGTTACTGCAGTATATCTACTGCCCAGGCAAAGTTGGCTGGAGATGCAGTTGCACGATCACCCACGCTCCAGCTAGCAGCTCCCTGGATTTGGACGTGGCCAGCCTTTTCACACTCCTCTCCTTATCCTCCTCTCGGTGTGCTATGGCCTAAATGTGCCCTGCCCTCAGAGTCCCTAGGACCCTCATTTCATACTTTGTGTTTTTCTAGTTATTTTGTTCTCAATATTAATGATATAAGTAGATACTTAGATATGATAAAATTCATATTTCCTACAAATGCCACCTACATCATTATTTGGGGCTTGTAATACCTTTACTTCTGCCCAAACAAGATAATACACAGGCAAATTCTTATTAACTTTCACTTATCCATAAATATTATGTATAATACATATTTCATTGGACATTATACATGTATATCCCTCATCATTTCCAAGCACTCGAGTTCAAGATTATTTATTACAAAGCCACGTGTAGGTTTCTTCATATGGGTTAGTCCTAGTCCTCCAAAATAGATGCCAATATTGGATTAAACATATAAGGATTTTATTAGTAAGGTGAAAGTCAATGGGGAGGAAGTCAGAAAAGGCAGGGAGAGCCAGGAGACCTTGATACAAGTCTGACCCTGAGTGAAGGAGAGAAGGAAGAAATATTGGGTGAAAGCATCCTAGGTCACTGTGCAATCTAAGAAAGGCTGGGCAAGGCTGTTGGAGAGTCCTCAAACCAAGGTTGGCCATCTGAAGAGTCTCCTGTCTTTTGGAAAAGGCCTGCCTTGTTACTTGGTATCTCATCTGCACTCAGTCATTGGCTGGGAGCAGCCGTAGGAAGCATGGCCTCTACACACAACTGCTGGAGTCCTCAGTCAATTCTGCTTTCTCTAGTTGGAGATTTGGGAAGCTCATTCTTATAGCTGTCATATCTTCAAAAGGGAAAGGAAACACTATGAAACATGGTATCATCTACAATTTCTACCCGGCTTGTCTTAATGCTTGACTTAGAAGAGAATTTGAGGCACAAACAGAATGGGATACTGCATATTTTGTATTGTAGTGAAATTTACAGTATCTGTAAACTATATTTCCAGCAAAAATATTCAAATTCTGAATAATGGTTTGATCCACAGGTAGGTTCAAGGCAGTAATAATGGTGGGAAGTTACGGTGAAAAAATAATGGTGGGATGAAGTTAGCAATAGGCTTGTTATCCTTGGGTTTTTAAGCCTATAACTTTTAGGTGCAAACATATAGTAGAACCAATTCATTTTTTAAAATGGCCCAATAGATCTTAGCTTGGAGCTTGAAATCCATGTGTAATTTATTGTAAATCAATAAAACCACTTAGAATGATATATGTCAGTCCCCAATGACTTTACATAACATTATAATATTTGCACATGTGAGAACAGTCAGCATGTCATCATTCTGCTTAAAATAAGAGTGATTTAATTTGTTAGCACCTAACTAGGAGTGAAGCAGACAAACATCACAAAATTAAACCAAGGCAATCAGCACAAAACTGGTCAGAAGCTCATCCATGCTGAGAAATGTGTTTCATAAAACAGGAATTGTTAACTGCTTACTAAAATTCGATCTAACTTTCTACTGCTCTGTTTCAGTTTGAAATGCCAGGACCAATCTTTCAAAAGTCAGGAAAGAACTTTGGCCCTCTTGAAAAGCTGTGGGTCATGGAAAGGAATGTTCACATAACTTGTTCTTTTTTCTGAGAATTACTCAGGTAACGGACAGCATTTCAATTCAGGCATGTTCTCTAAGGTCTGCTGCCCTACGGTTCCCATGCCACAGAATCAGTAAAAATGTTTGAGAGCTTTGGATCATCATCTTTTCTCAGTCCTAATATTCAAAGCAAATTACTCTATCTTGATCCTGCCCGTCCCTGTGGGGTGGGTCACAGATAATGTATTAACAACAACACGTGCATATGTTATGATTTACCCTTTCAAATAAAAAAGTTATTTAGATTCAAGATCATCCCTATGTAATCCAGAATTATGCTCATTATATTGGAGGGGAGGGACGGCAAAGTGCATTAACAAGCAACCTTACTGTGAATTTTATAAAAGTTCTTGCTTTCAACTTTGGGTCATATCTTCTCATGTATGAGGAGTCTATAATGCAATGTGGGTTCTGTCCCTGCTCACCTACCCAATGGGCATAGATGCTTCCCTCTGGATCTTGTGGGCCTCCCCACGTGGCTGCCCCTCTCATGATCACAGTAGGAAAAAAAACACTCCCTTTTGGATAGCTCTCTCTCTTTTCTTCTTGCCAGATCCCCACAAGGGACTCAGATTTTTGCATTCCTTCTCTCTCCCCTTCAACCAGCATGGATCATCAGACATGTCCTTGTACCCACTTCCATTAAAGGGGTATGTGTGTTTGTGTATGTGTGTGAGACAGAGGTTGGGCAGGTGGCAGATTGGACCTCTGTGTAGAGCAAACGTTCCACATGCCCAACCTGGGCCTCATCTGTGTTATGCTTAAGAGTCTCTGAATCTTCCTCTGCTTTGAGTTGCATCGCCAAATGCTGCCTTTTGTTGCTCCTAGCTATGGTAAGCCCTGTCCACCAAGAAGGGAGGATTCTTCCTGTCACAGGAAATTGACATTACTCTTCCTGCAATTCTAACATGCTTTTTGAAAAAGTGAGAGGCAAGTGGCAGAGTCCCAGGAATTTTGCTTGGGAACATCCATCTATCACGTATATTACAGAAAGAAAAGTTTAAGAACTCATATTCTAAGACCCTACATTGAGATGCAAATGGTTCTTCCTTACACACAGAGAGGAGGGATGCTTTGAAGGGCTCTGGTACTGAGATGGGGCACCTCGTTCTTCCTCTGCACCACGCAATTCTTCATCACTGGGGCTTTTCTTCTCCACTCACAGATAGCTCGTGCACTATACTCTGTTCTCCTCACTGAATATAATTTCTGTGCTACAGCTACCCTGACTGTAGCCTTTAATGTTGCTGTTGATTTCGCTTGCAGAAGTTCTCTATTTGCCTCGTTACCATTTTCTGCAACCCCTGAGCTCGGCAGACACCATCCACCAATCAGAGTGCTCCTTTCTTCTGCAGATAACACCCTCCAATCAGAGTGCCCCTTTGTTCTGCATGGCTAACTGACCCAACAACAGTGTAATTGGGTCTCTATCTTTTCTGGCTTTGTTTTTTTTTTTTTTCTGTTGAAAAAGGATTGATTTTATTGGCCACCCAAAACATTTTCCTTTAAGCTGTTTCTGCGTCTGGAATAATTCCAGAAGCTTTAGGGTTACATTTTTATCTCCCAATCCAGATCTGCCTTTCTGTCTGAAAATTCAAAAATGCTAACTTTTTGAGTTGAGGTACTGAATAGGATAACAATGCTGCCGGAGTCTTTATTGGCCAGTGACTTTATGTCCTTGATGTGCATATCATACCAGCCTGAACAAAGAGCTGACCACAGAGAAAACGTAAGATTTTTAGGGGGGAAATGTTAGTTGCCAGCACTCAAAAATATTATTAATTATATGAATAAATAAATAGACTGTGGGAGGCATTTTAAAGTGGTATGAAATTGATCAAGGATTATAATGTCTCTATCAGAATAGTTTGCAAGCTACAAAAGAGTCACAATTCCTTTGTTATGTAGTGACTGCAAATACAACTCTAAAAATATATAACTGCAGGCTAACAAGATTGGGAAAACAGTCTAAGATAAAATTTTAGATAAATTGTGTGTTTATTTAACCATCTGTCTTTGTATTTTCCAGCCTTCATTTTTCTTACCATCATGGACTTGAGAAATGACCCCTGACGTCCTTTCAGATTTTAAGAGGTAGTGATCAGCCAGGAAACATTTTTATTAGAGCTGCTCACAAGTTGCAAAGATCGTTAGTTACTGAGCAAATAGCATACTGGTCTGATCTGAGTTTAACCTCTACTCTCTGCCCCTGATCAGCGCTCAGTAGATGTGCTGAAGAGTAATGAATGGCCCAAAGGAAGCCATCAGGAAAGAAGGTAAAAGAACCAAACCTGACATCCATCAGGAGTAAAACTGGATCCACTCATAACATTTGCAGGGCCTTGGGAAAGAACAGAAATAAAAACCTCCTCAGCCTGACCCCACTTTTCTTCCTTCTCCCTCCCACCCTGTTCTACCTTGCACTGTGCACTCCCCACCACATTCTGTCCTACACTGTGAATGGCCTTTTGCAAGTGCGTGTAGACAGCCCGGCCTGAACTTCCAAACTCTGTCTGCTGTCACACCTTCTACCCAACCCCTCTCCTTGGTTGCCCGTCAGGCCTAGGCATGTGCATGCCAGCAGCATTGTCTACCCTAGGGAAAAAGGACCTAGTGAAGAAAACCTAGCAAGAGGACTTCAAATGCTGGAGCCATCTGAGCAGGGAACTCCAAGGTCCCAGGTCCCAAGAGTGTGGTCTAAAAGAAGAGGCTAAGACTCCAGTAGGCATTTCCCCTTAGCTCCTGAACTTCTTGCCCAGGGTGAGCAATGCAGCTAGTGAAAAGCCAAAGATCTCCAAACTACAAGGCCCAAGGTAGGGCTCCTTCTTACCCAGGTCTAAGGTTGAGTCAGCTATATTCCTACTTGTAATAGAAAAGTAAGAAAGTAATTATTCAAACATCATTTTGGTCACATCATGTATTAAAAAATATAACAAAGGTAACAAACATATCAGTAATATGAAAAATCCTAACAGCAGATAATATAGAATTTTTTCACCCAAAAGTTAAAACAGTAGTGGGATCTGTTAGCCAACTTGAATGACTATTGCTAAACCATTATAGATTGGCTTTGAAATATATTTATATGACTAGATATTGTTATATTCGATTGTAGCTCTGTCTGAGTGTAGAACCGCCTCATTTGGAATTAAATTGTATAGTCAAACAATAAAAATCTCACTTTGGAGCAACAGGGCCAGGGCCCAAGTCTCCATATCTTGTCCCTCAGTTTAAATTTCTTGTGGCTTCCAGCTCTATCTCTGATAAGGAACAGGCTAGGCTAGATTATCTCTGAATTCCTTTCTAATGTTATGATATTCAGATTTAAATTTAACAAACGTTCAAGTAGCATTTGCTGTTTGTGTCATGCCAGGTCATTTAATATACACTCTGTTAATTTAACCATTATCTGTGAAATATCATTAAACCTGCTTAAAGGTGAAGAAATGAAGACTTGGAAAAGTAAAGTGACTTGGTATAGCTCTCACAGCTATGAATACACAGAGGTGATTCCTGAACACAGATCTTTTATCTCTGAGTTCAGAGGCCTTCCAAATACAGTATGGTGGTCTCCTGAGGTCACCCTTATATCAAAGTCTAAAGCAGACAGAATGAGCTCTTTAAGAATAAGGTCTTTGTTCATAGATGTGCCTAGAATAGGGCCTGGAACATTGTCAAAGCCCAAAAAACATTACTAGTTAAATGAACAAACAAATACAGGACTGCTGATACCTACCCACCCACTTAATAGAGAGAAGTAATGAAATATTTTGACTTAAACACTTTCTTTCTAAATTTATCCTTATTTTTTACAATATTCTTGGCAACAATCAATGCAAACCCTGGCTTTGTGGAATGAATTCCTCTCCTGCTTGAGGATCCATCTTTTGAGTTAATTTTTGTAAAGGACATTTTCTCCCAACCTTCCCCCGTCAATATCCATTTGATGCTGCTTTTGCCAATCGTTTACTGACTTAACAGTATCAGGCATTAACACGTCTGTCTGGTGGGGAAAAGTCTGTAAATCTAAAAAAAGTCATAGCTACTTCTCTGCTATACCATAGGTCCAAATTTTATCACAGCCATAAGGTGCTTTTCTGCTTCTTTAATTTCTTTCATAGGTTCATAGTTTTGGAGGAATTAATCTAGGCCATTTTTCCCCCTAACTGGTACATGTGCTAAACATGGGACTTGAGATGACTTTTAGGTGGTGTACAAGTAAAGAGTATTTTTTTCCAAATAATTATATTTTTCTTTCAATGAGTAATCAAAAATATATATATATGTATATATATAAACTAGCACACAAGCCTGAAATGTTATGGATATTATTGTTTAGGACCAGGCTATAGTGGGCAGTACTTATCTACATTTGAAAGGTTCATTAATTTAATAAAATAAATGTTAAGTTAATAATAATATAGATGGTTTTGGGATATGGTGAAAACCATGAAGAGAGTGACTGGAGTTTGGAAAACAGTCTTCTGATCCAACCATATCATCGCTCTAAGTCACAGCAAGGTGAAATCACTTGCCTAAGGCCCCGGGGTTAATTAGTGGAAAAATGAGGACTAGACTCTAAGCCTCCAGGTTCCAGGTCATCTGTTTATCTTGGTAAGGCCCCATGTTTAGGTTTTGAGCATCATTAACCTGCTCTTATATGATTCATATTATGAATACATTTTTATCCACCTCTGACAAGTGCATAAGATTCTAACTTTCATAATTGAAGTTTCAAAGACAGAAAAGCCCTCTGGCTCCCTCAGAGTAAAAAGCGCTCTCAGGTATAATTACAATCTGTGTTTATAATGTGCTTTTCATTAGGGGACCTGAAAGAACTCTAGGAAATTGATCTGATGAGTGGTATTATCCTTGTTTTATACAAGGGAAACCATGACCCAGGCAGGTTAAATGAACTGTCCACGGTCAGCCAGAATGTCAATCACTGAGAAAGAGACAGGAGGGGATAGGTGAGACCACACCTAACGGGTACAAGGTCCACTATCTGGGTGATGGACACACTTATAATTTTGACTCAAGCCATACAAAAGCAATCCATGGAACCAAAACATTTGTACCCCCATAATATTCTGTAAAAAAAAAAAAAAAGAGAGACAGAATTAAATCTCTAATCCCAACCTCACCTCTGTGGGTTTTGCCTTTCCCATTCAGCCCCTAATCCCTTGCCAGATTTGGAATTATAGGGATCTCAATTAAATGGGATTCTCATCTAAGAGCTCCACTTTCAACCTTTCCAAAGTACATAAAATAGGTATCCCATCTGCAGGCTTCCTATTTTAATAGCCTTGCTTGGTTTTGTTATTTGAGCCTATAACTGGGCTTAAATCTATCACTTATTGTTCTCTTTGGTTGTTTTAAATTTTTTTCTGTACTTTCAGAGTTCTTTTTCCTGCCTGTGCTTACACAGATGGAGAAACAGCTATTCCTGTGGCCAAGTAAGACAGGCCACACACTGAAATGTTTACACTCTACCTGCCCAGAATCCCTAACTCAACCATCTGACTAGCTACTAGACAAAAGAAACCAATAACTAATTTCATTGCTTGAATCATTTACTTCCTACTTTTGCACAGTGGGTCATACAGAATGTGTGGCCTTTGGTTGACCATAGGAGGTCAGCTCCTGTTGATCTGATGTCCTCCAAATGCCCTCTAGTGGTTGAAGGCCCACATGGGCTCCACTTTCCCTCATGTGAGACACCAGGGGCTCAGTGGAAGAGCTAGAAGAGCTACCCACTGAAAACTTGCATCTAAAGGATCCATGTGCATACTAAGGAATTCAGCCCTCTCCTTTGCTCCCTTGACCCATTAAGCTGTCTCCCCAGTAGCAGATACAGGGCATAGTATTCACTGTTCTGTAGCCTTCAGAGTAACTACCTTTGAATACCCGCTCTATGGCACACACTTAGGATTGCATCGTATACGTGATCTTTGCGTTAGTTTCCTAGGGTGGCCATAACAGAGTACCATAAACTGAGTAGCTTAACAATGACACAAATTTATTCTCTTACAGCTCTGCAGACTAAAACTTCAAAACCAAGGTGTTGGGAGGTCCATGCTGTCTCTCTGATGGCTCTAAAGGAGGATCCTTCCTTGCCTCTTCCAGCTTCTGGTGGCCCAGGCAGTCCTTGCCTGTGGCATCATCACTCCAATGTCTGCCTTCGTTTTCATGCAGTGGTCTTCCCTCTGTGTCTGTGTCTTCACGTGGGGTCCTCCTCTGTGTATATGTCTGCGCCCAGATTTCCCTCTTCTTATAAGGACCTCAGTCGTATTGGATGAGGGCCCACCCTAATGGCCTCATTTTAACTTGACTGCATTTGTGAAGACCCTATTTCCAAATAAGGTCACATCCATAGAGACTAGGGGTTAGGACTGCAACATATCTTTTTGGGAAATACAGTTTAACCCATAATCACCTCATAACAGTCCTTTGAGGTAGGTACTGTTGTCTTCATCTCAGATGAAGACAGGATAACCTTGTGCCCCAGAGTGAAACAGCTGAGAAATGGCAGTGCAGTGCTGTTGGCACCAAAGGCCGACTCACCTTCATTGTCCGTCGTAGCTAGAAAAAGATCTGCAAGCAGGGACCTGGTAACTAGGGGTGCTACTCTCAATCTCGTGAGGAACCTATGAAGGAAATCACAAGGACCGGAAAGAACATTCATGTGCCACAGAATTACAGACAAAATACCGAGGGCTACCATTCACCAAGTTCTGAGTCCTGTTTTACATCTTCTGAGTTCCACAGTGACACGGACAGGATATGCTCTTATTATACCCATTTCACAAAGGAGAAAACTGAGGCAGAGTGGTTGTATAAACTGGCCCAGATTGCACTGCTGATAAGTGGTTTATCCAGGATTCAAATCCAGGCAGTCTGAGACCAGAGACTGACCATCTATCATAATGCCTGGGTTGGAGTTTCCTGACATTCTCCTTGCCTAGTCCTCTAAAGTAATTATTTCATATGTATAAGCTTTGTGTCTTGTCTAAAATGTAAGCTTGAAATACAACCTTGTAGAGAGCAGAACTGATGACTTAATCTACTATGTACCCTTCACAACTCTGAGTGCTGATCATACCTGTAGCTTTTGGAAGAAACAGCTCTAGGGTACAACCAGGGCCACCACAGCCGTGCTGCTAAAATGGATTAGGCTAAGTGCAGAGTCCTCAGCTGAGTATCGTGGCAAAAGGCCCTTCCCACTTCATAATCTAACAATGAACATTTCTATACACCTTAGAAATAAGTACAAACCCAAGAGTGGAAGAAAGTCACAGCAGTGCCCCTTTAAGGTGCGGTTAAACTTGATACATCTGAACAAATCTGCCTCTGGGAAGTGCTTTCTCCCCAGTGAAATCCTCTGAAGACATGTTTAGCTGTTCTGCTCCAAGGTCTATGTCCTGGGGGCAGGGGTCAACTCTCCTATTTAATAGCATCTCTTACTCAAAGATGCAAATCCTAAGTCTGGCATTACCACCAGCTCCTACAAGGGGCCTGAAACTCATCTGAAAAGAGTGAATAAAGGGGTGAGATGCAGCAGATATGGGTTTTGCATCTTCTCTGTGAAAATTCTAAATAATCTAGGAAGAAATTCTGCCAGTCTCATTTTGGAGGTCTTAGAAATCACACTATTCAAATCTTCCAGTGGGCTGCCTTGGGCCTTGGAAAACAGCCAGCTTCTCTCGGCTAAAGTGTGTTTGCAACTTCAACCCTGGGTGCCCGTGGAAGAAGAGAATGGCCTGCTCATTGCTATATGTGGATGTGTAAATTACAGCAGATGATGCACTTAGCAATTATGTTCTTTGCATACATAAGCAGGAACAACAGCTCCCAAACTGCCAATATCCTTCTCAATTCTCACAGAATGACTATGTGTCACACGGTCACGCAGCAGGGGGCCTGGAAATGAGATGAAGGAATGGCACAGTATGAAGTTTCAATTTTGGAGAAGCACCCCTCCTGCGGTCACGAACAAGCAAACAAGAAAAGCCTTGGAAGGTGTGATGTCCTGGCTGCGTGCCCCGGCCCTCCAGAGCGTGGACACTGCGTGTAGAGGAAATGGAGGAAGGGGGATGGGGCAGTGGCTTGGGAACTGCCACCCCTGGCGCAGCTGCAAGGCTACGTGGACCAGCCAGGGTATGCTGCTAACTAGTTGTGAACTTAGTGGAAGGTTTTAATGAAACAGCCAAAGCTACATCACAAATCCAATACAGGCAGCTAGTGTAAACAAGGAAAGCGGGCCTGCTGGGGTGCCGGGAACTCTAGAGAGTGTGTGTGCCCTGTCACCCCATCTGAAGATCTGTGGCAAGTGTGGCTATTCTACTTCTTCAAGAAAAGCTGAAAATCTTTGTGCATGGGGAGGGGTACGTGTGGGTGTGCGTGTGGGTGTGTGAGAGAGAGACCTCTCCCAGTCTATAACTGTTGGCAACAAATTATTTTAAAACACTGTCTTTTCAAACAAGATTTATTAGTTACCTGTGCAACAAAGGACCCTAACACTAGTGGCTTAAAATAGCCATTTTATTCTGTTCATGACTTGTGGTTCAGAAATTTGGAAAGAGTTCTGCCGAGTGACTCACTTCTGTCTCACCTGGCATTAGCTGGGTGGATCCACTTCCAAAGTGGATTATTCTTCCCCACATAGCTGACACCTCTGTACCTATGCGCCTTGGCGACCTCCCCCTACCCGCCTTGTCTCTGCATGCTGTCTCTTCCTCCACGCTTTCTCCTTATTCTTGCCCACTTTGTAGCATGGTGGTCTCAAGAAGTTGTACGTTTTACATGGCAACTGGCTTCCAAAAGACAGAAAGTAGAAGCTTCCAGGCCAGTTAAGGACCATGCTCGGACTGGTCACAGCCTCATTTTCATCCTATGCTATTGGTCAAACAGTCACAGTGCCCACCTCGCCTTATGGAGGCAGAGAAATCAACTCGATCCTTTGATTTGGAATGGCAGGGGCACAACACACAAGAGCACGTGGGGTAAGAGATGTGGTTGCATGCACCTCTGGAAAATACATTCCGCCCCAAGGTCAAATAGAACACATATGCACTGAACGTGACCTGAGTCCAGCAGTTTATAATCCTTGCATTAAAGGGCATTTACCGGGATAGCATTGCAGTTAAGAGTATGTGTTCGGAGCCAGACTGCCTCGTTTCCAATCCTGACTCTGCTGCTTAGTATCTGAGGCATCTCAGGCAATTTACTTAACTTCTCTGCATCTCAGTTTCTTCTTCTAGGGTAATGATATTATTGTACCTATCTCAGAGAGATTCTATTAGATTAAAGGAGTTAATACTTGTAAAGTGATTAGAACAGAGTAAGTGCTCTGTAAGGAAAAGACCCTGTATTTCTTTGCTAAGGCTGCCGTAAGAAAGTACCATGAACTGGGTGGCTTAAACAACGGAAACGTATTTTCTCACAGTTCTGAAGGCCAGAAATCCAAAATTAAGGTGCTGGCAGAGTTGGTTCTTTCTGAGGCCCACAGCAAGAGGAGGATGTGCTCTGGTTCTTCTCTCCTGGGCTTGTAGGTGGCCCTCTTCTCCCTGAGACTCTTCTCCACCATCTTCCCTTCTGTGTGTGTCTGTCTCTGTGTCCAAATTTCCCAGGACACCAGTCATACTGGATGAGAGCTCACCGTAATAACCTCATTTTAACTTGATTACCCCTGTAAAGACCCTGTCTACAAAGAAGATTACATTCTGAGGCACTGGGGCTTAGGATTCCAGTATACGTTTTTCTTGAGGGACAAAATCCAGCCCATAATAGACAGGATGGATGGGATTCATTCATGCAATAGATATTTCTGGTGTGGCTATTAGATGTGTACAGAATAATCGTATGTACTAGAGAGATGCATATATATATACGCATTTAGGTTCTCAAGGAGCTTGGAGAGACAGTACACACAAAACATTTACTAGCAGTACAAAAGTATAAATTGTCAAGTATAAATGATCAAATACCATGAGAATGGCGATGACCGTAAGTATGTACACTAGTGAAATCTGGAGGAGAGAGATCCTGTGTCCGATGCCCCCAAGGTGAGGCCTAAAACTGGGGTACAGCTAGGCTTACCAGATTTCTCCTGATTCCCTGCTTTTGTTGATCACACTTGGCTGTTTTACCTTTTGGCTGTAACATGGGTATCACTTGACTTCTCCAGAATTCAAGCTCAGCTCCGGCAAAGACGACTCTCAGAGCCTTCTCACCAACTGCGGTTACTGAGCCCACAGTCTGATTCAGACACTGCCCTCTAGACCAAAGATGAGTCTTCATGCCTAATCACACATCCCCAGATGTGAACCTCAACCCTGTTCTGCTGAGAGTCCATCTGTGAACAGTCTTAGAAACAGGAGTGCTCAGGCAAGACAGTGCAGATGAGATGCAATTCTAAGTAGGTCCTAAAGATAGTGGAAGACTCTGTCAGACACAGAGGATGGGATTGAGATCCCCAGTTGAGGGGGTATGTAAATGTTCAGAGGCAGGGCAATGCATACTCAGGGGATATGGGAAAGTGTGCTTGGCTGACTGAAAGGAAGGCTTTGGGAGCAGAGGAAGGGGTAAGAATAGAAAGGTCTGCCCGACTCCTAGAAGGCAAATTCTCCCTTGACTCTTTTTTAATATCTCTTACACTAATTTTCTACCTCACTATTCTTCCTTCTCCACCTGCTCCCTACAAACACCCCAACAATGGCTACTCTAAAGATATACTTTGCATACGATCAGTCCTTAATAACAAGAATCAGAGCTAAAATTTGAGCAGCTCAAGCCAAGCACTATAGTCTGAATGTTTGTGTCTCCCCCAAATTCATATGTTGAAGCTCTGATCCCTGATATTTGGAGGAGAGGCTTTTGGGAGGTAGTTAGATCATGAGGATGGAGCCCTCAGGATAGGATTAGTGCCCTTACAAATAGCCTGAGAGAGCCTGCTTCCTTTCTCTCTGCTCTCTGCCATGTGAGGATATATATTAATAGCAAGATGACAGCCAACTGCAAACCAAGCAGTGGGCCCTCACCAGAACCTGACCATGCTGACCTTGGACTTCCCAGACCCCAGAATTGTAAGGAATAAATTTCTGTTGTTTAAGCCACTCAGTCTATGGTAATTTGTGATAGCAGCCTGAACCATTTGAGAATAACCACTCTGTGCATGACTCACCAAGTACCTCTGGGTGACAGGGAAGGGGCTTCCAGAATCATAGGGAAAGTGCCGACTGTTTTTCTGTTAGATGTTGTGATGTCTTTGTAGCAGAATGCTAAGGTTATTCTACCCCTGCCTTAGTTGCAACTGAGCCACCAGTGTGGTACTGAGCAGATACACAGTGAGAGTGAGCTAAACACTGCATGCTGTCTTTTCTCCAATTCTATGGCTTCTCATTTATTAAGCATCCAGACAATGTCTGTCTCTCCTATTTCCCCCATTATCTCTGAAGGCAAAGTGAGAACAGAATGACAGAGTGGCTATGAATTCAGACCCCAAACCAGACTGCCTGAGTCCAAATTTTGAGTCCATGTCTTATCAGCTGTGGGACTTTCAGTAAGTTATTTAACCTTCTATGTCTCTGTTCCAACATCTGTAAAACAGAGACAATGATTGTATATGTACCTTGTGAATTAAATCTGGGAAATCTGGAAATCGCAGAGAACAGTATATAAGCACATAAGAAGCACCATGTAAATATTATAATAGTTCTTGTTAATATTGGCTGCATGAATGTGTAAACTACATGCAGTTTAAAGCAAGTCTGAAAACCCCAAGAGTCTGAGAATTCTTTAGGGAGAGTAGCCTCCAACCATGCAGAAAACCAGGACTACCAACACAGAGTAATCAGCTTCTCATTTAATTTCCCCAAAGGAATACACTTTGGGGTGTACAAAGATGAAATGACACCTGCCCTGCTCTCTAACAAAGAAAAGAATCAGGATTTAGTAGGGGAATAGGCAAGATAAGGACCCCAACTTTAAGAGCTTTACGATCCCAGGTGTAAATCAGTGAGCAGCAGGCTCCTCTAGTCATCAAATCCCATTTCCCCATCCCTCCACCTCTGAGTCCACCTCCACCCTTTCCAAAAAAAGTAACATCGTCAAGGATTATACAAATAGGCTCAAGGAATGCAGCTGTGAAGACTTCTAGCACCTGAGCATTACCTTCCTACTGTTGCCTCTTTACCTTGAATTAGATGTAGCATATATCTATAGACATAAAATGTTTATCTCTGTGTGTATTATATTTAGATATATAAAAGTATACTGGCACACATGTACACGGGTATACTATGTTGGGTGTGTTTCTTAACATCTTCCTTGTTTGTCCAGACTGCCTGTCTTGCCCTCCCAAATCATGCTTTAAAAAAAACAAAAAACTGTAATTCAGCAGCAAACTTGACATAGTCTAGAATTACTAATAACCTAGATCTTAAATCAAGCCATAGAAAGAAGATACTGAGATAATGTACATCACATTCGAAATAAAGCAAATAGAAATCCACCAATAAAACTTTATTTTCCAAATCCCTAAAATGGAGGTGGGAGTATCTCAGAGACTGTTATCTAGAGAACGAAGGAAATCAGAGCTAGGCAGGGCAGCACAATGGCCTGGCCCTGCGGGTTTGTGGAAAAGGGCATAGTTTTAACCTCCTATACCACTTCTTTGGCCCTTGGCATCCCATTTCTTTTCAACACCACTGCAGACCTGAGAAAAAGATCTTGGCTTAAGTTGCATGTGTAAATGAATTTGTAGGTCTCAACCCGGCTCTTGTGGCTGAGTGTAGCACTGCATAATTTGACACGATTCAGCCTGATTGACAGTGGGAAGCAGACTGCAAGATCTCACGGGTCAGGACAGAAAAGGGGCTTGGCAGAAGGGCCCAAGGGCATGCTGGGCAGCAGCCTGCACTCGACTGAGCCCCCCTCCCACCCCCAGATGAAAGGGAGCAAGAGTCTAATAAGCTCATTCGAGAGGCCTTGGGCTGTCCCCAGAGCAACCAAGGGAAAAGCTCACTCCAGCAGGTCAAATGAGGTCTTCGATGGCTGACCAAACTTGAGCAGGGGGAGCATCCCCCAGAGAGGAAAAGCCCACAGAGAAATGGGCCTTCCCTGACGTCTGCTCACAGACAGGAAACCATGAGAGTTCTGACAGCCCCAAAGATCCTATTTCACAAGCACCTTTCACCGCTAGCCCATTTTCATTCTGATTGGAGCCATCTGTGCAGCCCCATCCATACTTTCTCCAACCCTGTCATTCGCCTCCAAAAGCCTAATGATTTTTAGGGTAGATTGAATTTATTGGCAGACATCCTTGCCACTGAGCTTTCCAAAGTCATTATCATTTGACAGATACTGCATGCTCAATTAGCAGATGTCACTGGGTACCTGTTCTCTGAATTTGGTCGCACATCACCTTTCTCCACCATGATCATGTACTCTGGAAGGTAACCTTATCTCTGGCTCGAGAATAAATATTTACTAGTCTAAGGCACTCCTGTTACTTACCATTCTCCTGGCAAGCTATTTATTTAGGGGAGGACCTGGCACGCAGTCCTGACCAGTGGAATATGAGAGGAAGTATTCTGGAGTGATTGGAAAGAGGTTTCCAGACATATAGGAAGAGTGTCTCTTGCTCTTCTGTTGGAGGTGGCCATGCTTGTGTAACTGGATGTTGAGACGAGACTGAGATGCCAGGATGCTACAGAGCAGACATGCGGCAAAGGTGGGCTGACATCCTCTTATGCCATACTTCCAAAGGGCCTTGCAAAAACCAGCTCTACAACTCTTGGGGTAAGATGTGAAGGGAAAGGAGTGTATTTTTGAGATAATGTTAATATTTCTTTAGAGAGGGTTGTTACCATGCTGTGCTTCCTCCTCCCTCCAGAGGAAACAAGGAGGGGTAGAAACTGCTACACCTTAAGCCTGGAGAGGCTGGACCCTGTGCATAGTCCCTGCATTTGGGAGAAGCTGCAGAATTGGGTTTGCCTCTTGCCTCTAGGCAGTGGTCCCCAACCTTTTTGGCACCAGGGACCAGTTTCATGGAAGACAATTTTTCCATGGACTAGAGGTGGGAGGGTCGCAGAAGGGATGGTTTCAGGATGCTTCAAGCACATTACATTTATCGTGCACTTTATTTCTATTATTATTGCATTATAATATATAATGAAATAATTATACCACTCACCATAACGCAGAATCTAATGCCATTGCTGATCTCACAGGAGTGGAGCTCAGGCAGTGAGGTGAGCGATGGGGAGCGGCTGTAAATACAGATGAAGCTTCGCTAACTTGCTCACCGCTCACCTCCTGCTGTGCGGCCCTGTTCCTAACAGGCCACTGACCAGTACAGGTCTGCAGCCTGGGCGTTAGAGGCCGCAGCCCTAGAGGATATGAAAGGGCTAACAGGCCCAGTGGAGCCAGGCCAGAGCTGGCACTTTGAGGTTGGCCCGCACTCCCAGATTCTGTCAGGGTGAATGAGACATGGTTCCCAAGTACTAGCCACGGGCCACGCGGAGGAGAGACAACATGGGGTCATCACGGGCCACCTTGAGGGGCAGAGGGAGCCCACCAGCAATGCCCCAGAGGTGAACTTTAGTCTCCCGGGGCTGAGGAAGGAGTCGTGACTGACCATCCAAACCAAGGGATGCATCTACCACATGAAGAAAATGGTAGGTGAGTGGCCCCCATTGATGGAAATGTCTTATCGGCCCACAAAAGTGCCCCAGGTGAGTCAGTTTTAGACAACACTAAGAAATAAATAAAAGTAATAGATACATAAGCAAATAGATAAATGGTTATAAGACCTTTCCTGTCCCCTTACCGCTCCTCTAGGACCTACTTCCCTTCCAGTCCTCTAGCAAGTAGGGAGGTTGGCCACCACAGCCTCCCAGTGTGCCAAGAGAGGGCCGAGAGAGCAGGCCACCACAGGGGCAAGCAGGGAGGGCGACACCACCTGTCTTTGGAGAATTTTAGAAAAATACCAATGCTGACTAAAAGTCAGTCTGCTTTTACCATGCATCGACAATTCTAAACAATGCCAGTGATAAAATATCCTCCCCAGGGGGCAGGCCACACACCATAGCCACCTACCCCTGCCCCAAACTTTCCTCCTCACTGCAGGATCCCAGTCCAAAGCTGGCATGGGCAGGGCAGTGGGGGGAGAAAATCTTCATGAGATCAGACGAGATTGGGCGCGTTCAGGCTGGTATGGCCGTAGACAAGGGGAGAGAAAATCTTATGCCACATCAAATTAAGAGGTTGGGATGATATCCTCTACTCGCCATTCTTATTATCAAATCAAGATTGTGTTTGCAGGACCATTGCGGTGGCTCATGCCTATAATCCTAGCACTCTGGGAGGCCGAGGTGGGAGGATCACTTGAGGCCAGGAGTTCAAGACCAGCCTGAACAAGAGTGAGACCCCGTCCCTACTAAAAATAGAAAAAACTAGCCGGGCATGGTGGCATGCGCCTGTCCTCCCAGCTCCTTGGGAGGCTGAGGCAGGAGGATCATTTGAGCCCAGGAGTTTGAGGCTGCTGGGAGCTAGGCTGATGCCATGGCACTCTAGCTGGGGCAACAGAGTGAGACTCTGTCTCAAAAGAAAAAAAAAAAAAAGATTGTGTTTGCAGCTTAGCATGATTGTAGGCTTATCTGTTAACTAAGAGCGAGTAGAAGTTTATGAACCTGCTGGGGGTTTCATCTAGGGACTGGCAAAAATTACTCACTTTGAATAAGGTTTGAAGGGGCAGGGAGTGGTAAAGAGAAAACAGTTGAATTTTGATTGCCCAAGAGTTGTGCTTGTTCAACATAGCACCTGTTCAACAAAGCACACACAAGCTTTCTGCAACTAACAGGGTGATCAGACTTAGGACAAGCCAACGAGCTGAGGATGGCCAAGGAGAGAGAAGGAAGGACTTGAGTCCTTGGTAATGTCGTATCAACCCCAAAGCTTCCGTATCACAGGAATCTTAAGTGAAACAATAAATTGTTTAAGCCATTTGGGGTTGTTTTTATTTCTGTTACTTGATGTAAAAGACACTAAGGTAGACACGAGGCAAAGTAAGTTGTTTGCCATCAAGAAGTTTAAAATTTAACTAAGTCAGGTATGGGAAGACCACAGTTTTCTGAGGTGAATTTCACATTTAATTCAAGTACTGATACCAGCCAATCATTAGGAAAAAGGAAAAACCAGAACTGAA
This sequence comes from Cheirogaleus medius, assembly GCA_008086735.1. Lineage (NCBI taxonomy): Eukaryota > Metazoa > Chordata > Mammalia > Primates > Cheirogaleidae > Cheirogaleus > Cheirogaleus medius. The sequence goes on along the minus strand of VBSM01003204.1, from coordinate 54,269,400 downwards.
CAGAAGCTCTTTGGAGAAGGGCAAGAAAGCTTGCTTCCCATGTGCAAGCTCATGGTAGCTGTTCTAACCGGTTGTCTCAGTGTAGGATCAAAATTTCCAACTCAGTATGCACTTCAAGGCCACCTTAAATAATTCAGAAAACAAGGCAAATGCAGGACTCACCAGGTCCCTGGACAGGTAACTGCTTTTCACCTTCTCCTTGTCCCTCTCCCAATACCTCAGACCAATCCTGTTTATGCTCAAGTGAGTTGTCAATCATTCCACAAACTCCTGTGGAGAATCTTGGACTTTTGACACTGTGCTAACCACTGGGTCAGATATCTAGATACAACACTTTCTCAGAAGTGCCTGCAGAGGAGGAAATTGAGCTTTAAAATGACTAAGAGAAATTCAAAGCAAGCTCAGTTCAACTTGAAAGTATACAATCTTTCTACTTTGCTACTCAGCTTCTTAGAAGCATAGAAACATGGTCCCTCCTTAAATGAGCTTGTAGTCGACTTATATTTAATACAATGTGGGGAACAAATAAGGAGAGATAGAGGGATTTATAAGTGATGAGCATTGCTAGATGTGCTGGGAGATAAAGAAACCAGACGCCCACATGGGGAAGGTAAGCATCAGTGATACCATGTTTCCCCGAAAATAAGACAGGGTCTTATATTTGTTTTTCCTCAAGAAGACACCCTAGGGCTTATTTTCATGGGATGTGTTATTTTCCCCTCAAAGCTCAGCTTGCAGCACGCACAGGATGGCCGGGCCCTGACAGGGAGAGCCGACCTTGTTGGTGGGGCTGCCCGCATCTTTCTGGTCACCTCTGGGATAGTAGCTGTCACGATGGGGCAGATGAGAAAGGCTGCTCCTCTTCTTTACTGCTCCGTGACGAAATGCATGGGTTGTGCAGATACGTTGCCCATCACTAGGTCTTATTTTCGGGGTAGGGCTTATATTGCGCAAATGCTTTGAAATCCTGCTAGGGCTTATTTTGCTGGTAGGTCTTATTTTGGGTGAAACACGGTACTAGAAAAACTTGTTTACTTCCCCAGGCAAATGCTTCTGGATTTCAGCTTCTATAAACTAATTCATTATCAGAGCTTAATTTTAGCAAAATAGTAATATATATGTCTTTGACTCCCCAACGGGTCTGTTTTCAAGGGCCATTTTACAGTAAGCCCTGCAAATAGAGCTCCCTTGAGGTTCTAATTTTTTGCTTCTAGTGACATTTCTGATTTGATAGAAGTAAGTTCTCATGGAAGAATTTATAGGCAGTAGATAAGATGAGCCACTTTCAAACAGGGGCCTTTCCTGGTATCTCTCAATATGGTTATAGACTTAGCTTATTTATTCCCAAGTTCTTCATTAGGGAAAGAAAATGTGTTAAAGAATATAGTGAACCATTTTGATGTTTTTCTGGAGAGAGTAGAGTGAAATGGAAATGGTGTAACTGTTTACATTTACTTTCAACCCATTTTTAGGCTAATTATCAGAATGTGGATTATCCAGGATTTTATTTTATTTTACCTTTCTGAGTATATTTTCTACCAATATTTTTGTGCATATGTATTTGTGATAAGAACACTTAAGATCTACTGCTGTAGTTTAGATATTTGACCCTCCACACCTCATGTTGAAATTTGATCCTCGATATTGGAAGTGGGTCCTAATGGGAGGTGTTTTGGTCATGGGGGTGGAGCCCTAGTGAATGGCTTGGTGCCTTCCTCCAGGTAATGAGTTCTCACTCTCTTAGTTCGTGAGAGAGCTGGTTGTTTAAAAAAATGTGGCTTCTCTCTCTTGCTTCTGCTCTTGCCATGTGATCTGCCATGCCTGCTCCCCTTCCCTTCTGCCAGTGGAAGCAACATGAGGCCCTACTCAAAGCAAATGCTGGCATCTTGCTTCTTTATCTTGTGAGCCAAACAAACCTCATTTCTTTATACATTAGCCAGCCTCAGGTATTCCTTTATAGGAATGCAAATGGAGGAAGACATCTACATTCTTAACAAATCCTAAAGTTCCCAAACAGCATTGTTAATTATAGGCACTATGCTGTAGAGTAGATCTGTAATACTTTTTCATCTTGTACAATATCCAAGATTCTTAGCTGTTCTCCTTCTCTTGCCTGAGAGCATTTGCACTAAGAGAAAAACATGGCAGGGATTTGACATTCTTATTATTTCATTGTCTAGCATATGAATATAAATAAAGATGTGGTAGAAGGACAGAAGCCATTTTCTATTATCTAAGCTACCTTCTAGTTACTCTTTTTCCATGTTTTCATCATATATATGTTCAGGAGTTGTCTGTGTTTAGAACAATCTCAATCCATTCTACTCAAAAGACAAACATGTATTGACTTGTGTTGCCCTTCAGAGAATCAAAGAATCTCAGAGTTTAGAAGGACCATAGGAAAATTTCCCAAACTTCAAATAAGTACCTAGGTATCTCTTACCCCTAATCTTTGCTTGAAAACGTCCAGTTACTAAAGCAGCCATATTTTTGTTGGTGGTGGAAAGGAGAATTACTCTAATAATAAAAAATAACAAGATGTTTCCTTTTCCATTTCCTTTTGTACTTTAGCAATTGGACCCATGCTTCTGCCTTCTTTTCCATGACAAGCTTTCAGATACTTAAAAGATAAATATCATGTCTTCTTCTAAATCTTCTATTTCCCAAGATAAACATATTCTATCAGGAAAACCATATCATGCTTCTGCCATGTTTCTGTCTTGGTCCATAAAATAGGAATTTTCCCCTTCTAGAAGTATTGGGAAGGAATGTTTCACTTGTTCCTGGTCTGCTTTCCTCATTCTTCCCAAGGGCCGAGGACCATCTTTTCTAACTGGAAGATAGATAAATTCCTGAACATGTGAGGCTGAGCCCCTGACCAGCCATCTTTCATCTACAGAGAGAGAAATGTGTTCTCCCCTGCTTCCCCTTTCAGGTGGTGAGAAGACCTGGCCAGGGAGCAGTGCTGCCCTCTAGAGGCATGGCTGTGCGCCTTCTCGGTCCTTGCTCTTGGTGTTCAACAGATCCGAGGCAGACCACAGATGCTCCTGGAAATGGGCTGGGTCAGTGTCTCTTCTGTAGGTTTCATTCTGGCAAGCATAGCTCCCAGGATCTAGATACTTCAGGTCCAAACCATATCCATAAATCCAGTTTTTCCAACAATAAAGGTGATAGTTTTAGTTGTTTATATTTCTCAAATACTTCCAAACTTGAATGGAGAAAGATTGCAATTATTACCCATAGAGGAATACTCACCCAAACATATTGCTATATACCACATATGTCATGGTTCCTAGTCTTTTGAACATTTTCCAGTGGTCAAAGTCCCATTAAAATGTGTTTTCCAGAACCAAACAGAACTAATAAAGTGTAAACTGACAATATAGAAAGTTGCCCGTGCCCTGGACACTAAAGCTTGGTAACTGAACACCTGAGTCATAGATACCTTAACCATACAGAGCCCAAGTACTTTATAAAGGTGTCATATTTCACTGTACTAGAGTCTCCCACAGAAAACTGGGGAAATGGCTCCTTTGGAAACCCAATGGGTTAGGTTTACTCCCTGCCCAGCCCCTCTTTCATTTCTAAAAGCCAGGTACTAACAGGGCTTTTGGTCTCCACTGTAGAGACCTATACCCAGGAGAGCCATGAGTAAGATCATCCATGAATGAGACCCACACAAGGGAAGGAGCAGACCATGGCATTCTGTCATCTCCATTTCTTGGGAGCTGGCTCTAGGGTTCTTCCTGATTCCAGAGAGTTGGAGGAAGGTATTTAGTTTCCAAACTACAGGGAACTGAAATTTGGTGATCTTGTGAGCTATCAATCTCATTCTGTTTTCTGGGCTCACTGCACCATGATGCAAGGGCAGCCATCTATGCCCAGGAAACTGGTCTTTTCTGTTACTCACTTGATTAAAATACATTTTGTAGAAAATTCATACTGGGTGCCCCCCACTCCTGGGGACCCAGGCTGCTGCAGCATGGCACAATTTTGACAGAGGAGCCAGCACTAGAGTACATCCTTCCCAGAGGCCCAAGTGCCCCTGCATCTTCACTTTCCAGGGGAGCCACCAATATCCCACCATATCAATGCAGAGGGCTGAAGCATCATAACACCAGCTGCACCCAATGGTGTAGCTGTGACCCCAGCACCTGAGCCCATGAAGTGCTGTATACACAGGAGAACAGCTATTCCAGCACAGTAGAGAGGTTGCACCCAAGACAGAGGGAACTGACATATGTGCTCCCCAGAGCATAAGAACTGCCCACCTGGGGCCCACTACGGACACCATCAGCCCCATTTCCTCCAGAAGCAGAGCTACCACACACCCATGTATGCCACCCAGAGGTCCAAAGATAAGCCCTCTTGAGGCCTGCTACTGGACACTCTAAATGACACACCCTACACACACTGCATGCATGTGTACCTCACCCTGAGGCCTGGCCTGCCAGAAACCCACAACCCCAGCAAAGCTGTACCACAGCCTCCACAAACAACTGCAACCTAAGCTATTGAAGCACTTGCAGAGACCACTAGCATTAATTATAGCCAAATACATTACACAGAGTCTAAACTACTGCAGCCACTCAGAAACAAAGCCAAGGCCAGGCACAGTGGTTCACGCCTGTAATCCTAGCACTCTGGGAGGCCAAGGCGGGCAGATCGCTCAAGGTCAGAAGTTCAAAACCAGCCTGAGCAAGAGCGAGACCCTGTCTCTACTAAAAATAGAAAGAAATTAATTGACCAACTAAAAATATATATACAAAAAATTAACCAGGCATGGTGGCACATGCCTGTAGTCCCAGCTACTTGGGAGGCTGAGGGAGGATTGCTTTAGCCCAGGAGTTTGAGGTTGCTGGGAGCTACGTTGACACCACGGCACTCTAGTCCGGGCAACAGAGTGAGACTCTGACTCAAAACAAAACAAAACAAACAAACAAACAAAAAACAAAGCCAAAAGCCCCCTACCCAACTGACACTATAGGACACATCTATAGGAAAAAGTATTTGTCTACAAAAGCTACTCCAAAAAAAATTGGAAGAAGTGACTGTTTCACCAGATGTGTAGATGGCATGTGGAAACACAAGAAACATGAAAAGCAAGGAAACATGACACCTTCAAAGGAACACAACAATTCTCCCTCAACAGACCCCCAAAGAAAAGGAAATCTATGAAATGCCTGAAAGGTATTCAAAATAATGATCTTAAGGAAACTCACTGAGATACAAGAGAATACAGATAAATAATTCAACAAAATCAAGAAAACAATTCATGATCTAAATAAGAAATTCAACAGAGAGATATATATCATAAAAAAAGAACCAACCAAAAATCTTGGAACTGAAGAATTTAATGAATGAAATAAAAACTATAATTGATAGTTTCAACAGTAGACTAGATAAAGCATAAGAAAGAATTTCTAAACTTAAAGACCAGTTTTTTGGAATAAACCAGTGAGAGAGAGAGAGAAAGAGAGAGAGAGATAGAGATGGGACAATATTAAGAGGAAAAAATATCCACATTATGGGAGTTTTAGAAAAAGAATAAATGGAAAAAGGCATAGAAAATCTATTCAATGAATTATAGCTGAAAACATCTCAAATCTTGGGAGAGACATGAACATCCAGATATAGGAAGCTCAAAATCCCCAAATAGATTCAACCAAAAAAGGACCTCTCCAAAGCATATTATAATCAAACTGTCAAAAGTCAAAGACAAAGAGAGAACTCTAAAAACAACAAAATAAAAGCATCACATATAATGGAATCCACATCAGAATAACATTAGATTTCTCAGCAGAAACATTACAGACCAGGAAGAATATATGATATATTAAAAAAGCTGAAAGAGAAAAAAAAGTCAGACAGGAATACTGTAGCCAGCATAACTATCCTTCAGAAATAATGGAGAAAGTCCCAGACAAGAAAAGACTGAGGGAATTCACTAGCACTAGACTGGCCATATAAAAAATACTTAAAAGAGTCGTACATCTAGAAGTAAAAGGATAATATCTACCATCATGAAAACACACAAAAGTATAAAACTAACCAGTAGAGGAGATACACCAGTGAAAAAGAGAAAGAAATCAAATGTTATTACTACAAAAAAACCACCAAACCCCAAAGATAAACAATAAAAGAGGAAAAAGGGAACAAAGGATATATAAGACAAACAGAAAACAATTAACAAAATGATAGGAGCAAGTCCTCATCTATTAATAACAACCTTAAATGTAAACAGTTTAAATTTATAATGAAAAGATATAGACTGGCTGAATGAATTTGTTAAAAAAAAGACTCAACTATATGCTGACAACAAGAAACTCACTTCACCTGTAAAAACATATATAGACTAAAAGTTAAGGGATGGAAAAAGATATTCCATGCAAATGGAAACCAAAAACAAGCAGAAGTAGCTATACTTTATCAAATAAAATAGACCTTTAGTCAAAAAACACTAAAAGAAACAAAGAAGGTCATTATATAATGATAAAGGGATTAATTCAGCAATAGGATATAATGATTGTAAATATTTATGCATCCAACACCAGAGCACCCAGATATAAAGCAAATATTATTAGAGCTGGAGATAGACCACATTACAATAGTACTTGGGAATATCAACACCCCACTCTCAGCATTAGACAGAAAACCAACAAAGAAACATCAGACTTAAACTGCACTATAAACCAAATGAACCCAACAAATATTTACAGAATATTTTATCTAACAGCTGCAGAGTACACATTTTTTCTCAACAGCACATGAGCATTCTCCAGGATAAATTATATGTTAAGCCACAAAATAAGTCTCAACAAATTTTAAATAATCAAAATCAAGTATCTTTTTAGACCACAGGGTAATAAAACTAGAAATCAATAACAAGAAGAACTTTGGAAACTGTACAAATATATGAAAATTAAGCAACAAGCTTCTGGATATTCAATAAAATTCAACATTTCTACATGATAAAAACTCACAAGAAATTAGATAGAGAAGGAATACACCTCAACAATATAAAGGCGATGTATGACAAACCTACAGCTAACATCATACTGAATGGAGAAAAACTGAAAGCTCTTCCTCTAAGAACTGGAACAAGACAAGGATGTCCACTTTTACCATTCTTATTCAACACAATACTGGAAGTCCCAACCAGAGCAATTAGGCAAGAGAAAGAAATAAACAGCATCCAAATTTTTCCCTCTTTGCAGATGATATGATCTTTTACACAGAAAAACCTAAAGATTCCAGCAAAAAATCTCTTAGAACTGATAAAGGAATTCAGAAAAATTGCAGGATACAAAGTAAACATAGAAAAATCAGTAATATTTCTATCCACCAATAACTAACTGAAAAAGAAATCTAGACAGCAACCCCATTGGCAATAGCTACAAAATAAAAAAGTAAATAAAATACCTAGAAATAAATTTAACCAAGGACGTGAAAGACCTCTACAATAAAAACTCTAAAACAGTGATGAAAGAAATTGAAAATGACACCCAAAAATGGAAAAATTCCCATGTTCATGAATTGGAAGAATTAATACCATTATTGCCCAAAGCAATCTACAGATTTAATGAAATCCCTACCAAAATACCAATGACATTCTCCACAGAAATAGAAAAAACAATTCTGAAATTCATATGGAACCACAAAAGACCCTGAATAGCCAAAGAAATCATGAGCAAAAAGAAAAAGCCGAAAGCATCACACTACCAGATTTCAAAATACGCTACAAAGCTATAGTAACCAAAGCAGCATGATTATGGCACGAAAGCAGACACATAGACCAATGGAACAGTACAGAGTAGCCAGAAATAAATTCCTGTATTTACAGCCAACTGATTTTTGACAAAGTCACCAAGAACGCAGGTTGGGGAAAGGACATCCTCTTCAATAAATGGTACTGGGGAAACTGGATATACACATGCAGAAGAATAAAACTATATCTCTCATCATATATAAACATCAATTCAAAATGGATTAAAGATTTAAATGTAATACCCCAAACCATAAAACTACTAGAAGAGAAAAAAAGGCAAATGCTTCAGGACACTGGTCTAAGAAATATTTTATGGACAAGACTAAAGGTACAGGCAACAAAAGCAAAAATAGACAAATGGGATTATATCAAAGTAAAAAGCCTCTCTCTGCACAGAAAACAATTAATAGAGTGAAGAGACAACCTGTAGAATGGGAGAAAATATTTGCAAACTATTCATTCCACAAGGGATTAATATCCAGAATGTACAAAGAACTCAAATAACTCAACAGAAAAACAAACAAATAATCTAATTTTAAAATGGGCAAAAGATTTGAATAAACATTACTCAAATGAAGATGCTACTCAAATGGCCAACAAGTATATGAAAAATGCTCAACATCATTAATCAGGGAAATGCAAATTAAAACCACAAGGAGACACCATCTCAACCCAGTTAGAATGGCTATTATTAAAAAACACAAAAAGTATTAATAACAAATGCTGGTGAGGATGCAGAGAAAAGAGAACTCTTATACATTGTTGGTAGGAATGCAAATTAGTGTAGCCACTATGAAGAACATATGCAGGTTCCTCAAAAAACTAAAAATAGGATTACCGCATGACCTAGCAATCCACTACTGGATATTTATGCAAAGGAAAGGAAATCAGTATATTGAAAAGATATTTGCATCCTCATGTTTATTGCAGCACTATTTTCAGTAGGCAAGATATGGAATCAACATAAGTGTCCAACAACATATTAATAGGTAAAGAACATATGGTATCTATACACAATGGAATACTATTTGGTCATAATAAAGAAATACTGTCATTTATAGCAATTTGGATAAACCCAGGGAATATTATTAATATGTTAAATGAAATAAATCAGCCACAGAAGGGTAAATACTACATGTTCCCACTCATACGTGGGAGCTAAAACAGTTAAGGTCATAGAAGAGGAGATTAGAATTGTGGCTATTAGAGGCTTGGAAGGGTGGGAGAGATGGGAGGATAGAAAGAGGTTGGTTAATGGATACAAATTTGCAGCTAGCTAGGAGGAATAAGTTCCAATGTTCTATGGCACTGTAGGGTGACTATAGATAACAGTGATTTATTGTATATTTTCAATTAGCTAGAAGAGAAGATTTTGAATGTTCTCAACACAAGTAAATGATAAATGTTTAAGATGATGCATGTGCTAATTGCCCAGATTTGAGCATTACACATTGTATACATGTATTGAAATATCACTCAATATCCCATAAATATATCTAATTATTACTTGTCAATTTTTAAAAAGAGACTGCTATGAGATCATTATCATACACTTTTCTGATTAGACTACATATTTTTTCATTTTGTCCATTTTTATGAAAGTTTATGAGCGTCTGCATTAGAAAAAGGATAATTGCAACCAACTTCATCAGATGAGCTACTTGCTGTAACAAAAGTCTGGATGGTACAGTTTCTGGCTGGTCAAAGAGCTTCATCTGTTTCTGTGTCCCTTGCTATGGATAAATAGATATTTAAATTATCTATAGCCAAGTAGCCATACTGTATCATCCTTCCTCTCTAGCCTTCTATTTCTGGCATCTTAACCGCAAAGGCGTAAGGTTGCAAGGAGTTGCTTCAGGTTCACAGTGAGAACTCAAAGCTTGAGTCATTCTGTGTAGATGCCACTGATATGGAAGATACCGTAAGAACAGGACACCTCAAATTTGCATTGGCCTAAGTCTTGCCTCCTCTCTCCTACATTCTCTTAATTACAAACACAAATCACTCCACCTCCTCTGGAGCAAAGCAAATTGACCTCTACTCCCCCCTGGTGGTTCATTACAGAATGCTGGGCAAGTCACTTCTGAAATCGCCACGTGGGCCCTTAAGACTTATTAAATCAAGGGCCACCTCTCAGGAGCCTTACATGTTCTAATCCAACGTACCTAATTACTGAGAGCTGGAAAATAATTTACCCCCATATGATGTTAGTAGTTTTTGCCTGTGTCTTCCAAGTTGTTTCCCTATTCTTCAAATGTAGCGTTCTTTATTTTAATTGCCTGGTTATTTGTCTATCTATCTCCCAAATACATTGTAAACAGCAGAAACCCTATAGTGTTAAGTGATTTTCTTGAGGCCTCATAATCAGGAGAGAATCTCAATATAGAAATCATGTTTCTCCGTTCATTAGCGGCAATGTTCTGTGTTCTGAAATCTCGCTTTCTCAGAAAAAGCATTGAGATAGCAACACACCAGGGCTCAGAGGACCAAGATTCTGTTCTCAGTTCAGTCACTCGTCTCACCAAGACCTAGTGTTTCTTTCTCATGTGAACACTGGTGGCAGTTTTTTCAGATGATTGCTAAGGTCCAGTCCAACTGCAAATGTCTAGGATTCAACAGGAAAGTATTGTCATTCATTTTACAGGTCCAAGAGAGAAAGAGAGAGTACATTCATCTGTTAATTCAACAAATATGTATTCATTTAACAATTATTTATTCAGCATCTACAATGTGTCAGACTGCATGCCAGGTACACTGGTGAACAAAAAATACGATGACCTTGCCCACCGAGAACTTATGTCTTGATCCTTGTGGGATCATGGGAGTGTCTCTCATTGATGACCTTGGATAAACAGCGTGACAGGCCTTTCATCAGCATACAATTTTGAAGAATTCTCTCATGGATGTGTGTGTGTGTTTGTGCACGTGTGTGTTGGGGCTTGGGAGAATGCTAGTGAAAACTGCCACACTCAAAATTAGCATGTCTCAAATTCTTGAAACCAACAAAGGCAAATAAACAACAACAGAACAGACTGGGTCCGTCCAGCACAGGTGTCCCCTTCCTGTTAATGTGCAGTTTCCCCAGATCAAGCCATTGTTGCTCTCTCCTGCCAAGATGCCAACAGGAGTGCCCAATTAGTGCCAATTTGTTTCTTATAATACGGACACCTGTCACCAAAGAGCTTGATAAAAATAACGATCTCAGTCACCGCTGATCCAAACTGGGCTCAAACTAATCACCTAGAGGTAAATAGGAAGCCTTCAAATCCCATTGCAAATTCTCCAAGGGTCCCAGTCCCTCTGCCCGTGGACAGATTGATGGTGTATTTCTGACTGATGGCAAGACACCAACTGGCAGCTGATATTTTTTTCTCTTTAAATGCAAGTTATCAGCCTTTCCTTCCAGTCAGCTGCAGGCTTCCCCCTGGCAGTCCGAGACTCATAGTGATAATGGATTATCTTTTCTTTTAATAGCAAACCACCTTCCACTGAGATGGAATGGAAGTTGCCGGAGAAGGAGAACAGATTTCACCAAGAAGTCCTTTAACTCTCTTCAGGAAACACCTCTAGTTCAAGCATTTAAAAAAAATAACCTTTAAAAACTAACCAGGTTTCTGCTGCGTGGCTGAGCCAGCCACAACGATTGTGCTGGTTACATCTGAATTAGCTCTGCTTGACAATCACTTTCAAACTCTATTCTACTTCGTGCCAGCAGTTTCACTCCCTGGGTGTGCAACGGTATGGGGGCAGACGCCTTCGAAGGAGCTATCGGACCCAGATTAAGAACACATAATATACAATAAGCAAATGAGCAGGCAAGACATTTTTACAAAATCACCCAGGCAGGAAAATCAGCACGTCCTGCTCTTCAATAGTGGGCCCATCTAGCCTACTGCTTTATGGGGAGCAGAAATGCCTGGAATCTAAATCTGCCACAGGAGGGGTTTCTTTGCCTCCTCGCGATGCTGTGAGCTGAATGGTAGATTGCATCACCTCCATTGTAAGGCAGCTCTCATTATGAGAAACCAAACATAGAGCCTGGCTCCTAACTAGAGTATTAATAATGAAAATGGATTATGTGCGTCCTGTTTGCTAAGCAATTATCCCAAGGCAGGGATTGAGTCCAGATTTTTTGCCTCGCTGCCTGAGTGGCAGAATGTGAATAGATAGGCAGGTATTTGCATGCAGTGTCTCTGACCTGGAGAAAATGTCAGGAGCTTTAGAGACTACAGGGAGAGCTGCAGATGTGTATTCTTTTCAAACATGGCTGGATTTTGCAGTCTATTCTTGGAAAAGGCAAAGAAAGGGGGAAAGAGTTTGGATTTGCTGTCACTGTTTAAAGATACACCCCTGCATCGAGGGGAAACCATTTTACTTTGCCCACCTTAAGTTTTTCATTAAATGAAAGTGACTCCAGCTCCTACCTTCTTAAGGAGATGAAATGAGTTTATTTAGTTGATAGTGAGCGGTGCTTTCCCGAAACGTTTTACAGACCTAGATCTGATCTGTTTAACGTAGGCACTTTTTACTGAGAGGAGGCATTTCCCTGAAGCCTGGGATGTAAGTTTTATTTTTCCTCCTCTCCCACTTGCTGCACTCCTGCAAGGTCCCGGCTGACTTCCTCTCTCTAATGCCCAGGCACTGTTTCAGGGCTGCACTTCCAGGCTGAAACGAATCCTGCACTAAGCATATGCAGTACTTTGGGATCCTCCAGAGCAAACCACTGCCACCAGCTGTGTCACCTCCAGTCTCCCCTTCCCTGTGCCCTCCTCCATCCTGCACATACATATTAAGATGCCAGATGGAGAGATGATAGTGGAAGTTCAAACGGACAAGCCTCATGACTTTCACAGGACCAGAGAGAGTAGTCCCAGGAGACAGGGGGGAGAGCAGCACCAGCACATACGTGTTCCCGTGGCGGGGTCACTCAAACCCTAACAACAGTTTTCACACTAAGTTAAAATTGCCTGGGGAAAGGATAAAGAGCTGTGATACATCCATATGGTGGAATACTACTCAGCAATAAAAAGGAACAAATTACTTACATATACAACACCCCGAAAAAATCTCTAATTCATTATTCTATGTGAAAGAAGTCAGACTCAAAAGATTCCATACTGGACAGGTAAAACTACGGGGAACAAAACCAGATTAACAGCATCTGAGGCTGAGGGTAGACGGAAAGGTTGACTTAACAGGGTGACCAAACCATCTTGGTTTGCTTGTCACTGTCCCAGTTTTAGCCCAGAAATTCTCCATCCTTGGAAACCACTCAGTCTCAGGCAAATTATGACAGTTGGTCACCTTGGAACTTGACCACAAAGGGTGACAGAAAACTTTTTTTGGGAGGGGGATGCAACTGTTTTTTAAAAGGGTGAATCTTACTTCATATAAATTATAATTTAATAAATGGCTAGAAAAAGTTGCCTAGTTTCTTTTTTTTCCCTCCACTGGATAGTGAGGTCTCTGTGTGCAGGGTTTTTATGTGCCCCATGCCACTGCCCCCCAGCACCTAGTACTGTCTCTGGAGTGGCATGATTTGCTAAAAGGATGCTTCATGCTTTTTTCCCTCAGATGCTACCCATCATAGCATCTCCACGATGATCTTTAAACAATCTGATAGTCTCTCCCTGGAAATACGGCATTTTCTCCCTGGAAGCGCTTGAATTAAGGTTTTCTCTATTTCTTTTAGGTTGTGAGTCAATAGATGTGTTCTTGAGATGACACAACTCTATTAATCATTGTTTCTAAACAAGCTGTACATAGCAAATTCCTGGAGTACTTGTTAAAAAAAAAATACAAATTCCTGGAACCCTACCCAGATCTATCAAATCTGAACTTGCATGGGAATAACCTGGGACTGTGTATATCTAAAAAAAGTCTCAGATGGTTCTTATGATCAAGTAAGGAAAGTGGAAAGAAAGAAAACCTGGTGTCAAGAGAGACCTCGGTACCAGCCTTCAGGCCTAGTCGATACATCTAAAATGTGATCCTTCCATCAGAGTCTTTCTCTTGATGAAGCATTCATTCACTGAGTCCACATGAGAAATACTTGTTGAACACCTACTTCACACAAGGGCTGCAGCCATGGAAACAAGACAAACAAACGAACAGGGTAAGTTCAACCATGGACAGGTGATGTGAAGGGACTAGGACAATTATTACTTAAATAGATTACTTGAATAGTCAGGAAGGACCCAATCCTCATTGATTTCTGACCCTATGCTCATGCAGATTTCCCACGGGGAGTACAGCTGAGAAGCCACAAACACACGTTCCCATCCCGGCATTGCCATGAATAGCTGCCATGGACTAGCCTCGGTGTCTGCATCTGGAACGTGAGGGGCTAAGACCTAGACATTGATCCCAAAGGTCCCCTTCTAGGCCTGACATTGTATGTTTCTGGAGTTTATTATTGTAATCAAATAAAACTAATCTGATACATATTTAATGATATACATAATTGTTATTGTGCTGCATGATAATTAGCTATCAATGGTAAGCAGTTCACATAAATGACTGTAATTAGTATTTCTCATACACAGTCAACCCAAGCTTTGGGTTTTTCCTCTCTTTTCACTTTGTTATTCTGTAATTAGCATTAGGGTCCTCTGTTCTTCTATACTATGTATCCATACATGGATTCATGACGATGGTGTCCTTCTCTCCCAAACACTCATGTAGTGATATTGACACTTTAAAATATCAGGGTCCAGTAGGTTATTTTGGGAGGCTAACCAGTCCTAAGAGTGCTGTATTCCTGCATTCCCTGCTACCACCAAGAGAGAGGCTTTCCAGATACTGCCTTCTCTCAGCTTCTTCACCTGCTGTCAGAACCCAAAGGAACTGCAAAAAGTATAGACCATTAGAATCTTCTGGAAGGCATGGGAAAACCAACAAGGGAGACGATACATGAAGATGAACCCGATATGTTTGGTTTCTGAGACTCTGGTAGCAGAAAGGAAGGTGTATTAGTTAGCTAGGGCTGCCATAACAAAATTCCACAGGTTGGGTGGCTTAAACAACAGAAGTCCAAGATCAAGATGTCAGAAGGTTTGGTTTCTTCTGAAGCTTCTCTCCTTGGCATCCAAACAGCTTTCTTCTTGCTGTATCCTCACATGGTCTTTCCTTTATGCATGTACATATCTGGTGTATGTGTCTCTCTGTATATCCCAATGTCCTCATGTCCTCTTCTTGTAAGGACACCAGTCCTATAGGATTAGGACCCACCCTAAAGACTTCATTTCAACTCGGTCATCTCTTTGAAGACCTTATCTCCAAATATGGTTACCTTCTGAGGTATTGAAGGTTAGGACTTCAACGTACGATTTGAGCAGGGGACCGGGGAAGCACAGTTCAGCCCTAACAAAAGGGAAAGTATGAGGAAGAGCGAACTCTCCAAATATACAAAAACCAGTCTCTCCTCCAGGTCTAGCAATTTCCAGAACTCCCTTTCTGAGACTCCTCAGCCACCAAGGAGGGGCTAATGATTAGCACCTAGTACACCTTGAACAAAATGTCCATTTCCACAAACAAGAATGAAAGTCTCAAAAGGCGTAAATACCTGGGAAAGTGAGCCTTTGGGTGAGAGAATTTCTGGCAACTTGTGATAGTGAGAGGGCAGGGGCTGAAAGCGAATTTTGTGAACTTGGCAGTTGCAGGGCAGTCCCACTGGTCTTCCGCGCTGGCCGGTTTGTGGATAGGCAGACAGGATGTAGGGTCTAGTTGGCCGAGGGAGCAGGCACTCAGCAGCCCCCAAGGGCACATGCAGCTCCTGCTCCCTCTGCGCCCTCCAGACTTGCATCAGCCTCTCCCCCAAGCTCCCCGGCCCCTGAGAGCCGAACTATGATTCTAATTGTGAGATCTGAAAACAGAAACTTCCAGAATGAAAAAGACCTGCTAGCAAAGCATTAGTAATAACTGAAGTACTGTGAGAAAGCTGCCAAACCTCCCAAGATAGTTTTCAAAGGGCCAAGAGCAGCAACCTGCACTCTTAACAGGCCAAATGGATTTCCCTCGTTCTGCCTAGCCCTTCACACAGCGTGACAGGCATAATAGCACTTGGTCATGGGTAAAGATAGAAATAGAAGCAAAGAAAAGCAGACCCAGGGACAGAATTGAAAAAGTACGAATACGTAATTCTGAAAAAGGATTTTACTTTAATTTGATGTTTTAATATTATAGGCTTTTCCCGGTCTTCTTTTTCTTTTTTATAAATCCCTGATCTAAGAACAGGAGACTTGGGTTTCAATATTCCTGCTCTGTTACTATACCAATGAACTGGTCACATAGCCTCTCTGGGTGTGGTTTCTTAACTTGAAGGGATTAGAAAACACCATCTCTGAGATCCTGCTCAGATATCTTCTTCTGCAAATATATTTTGACAAAATAAGAACTGATCCAAGTCATTAGAAGGGCAAGACTTAGTTGACTGTTGTACTTCTTTGGTTAATGTCTCAGCTAACTTAACATGTACTAAAGTCTCATATTCTGTTTCTGTGAAACTCATAATGACTCATCTATAAAATGGGAATAATATCTGTCTCACTGGGTTTTCTGAGGATTAACTTATATACCGGATGTAAGGGAGACGGTGGCTGCTACGTAACAGATGCTGAGCAAGTGTTAGTACTTATCTTATGAACCCTGGTAATTCCCTTTGTGCCTGGCTTGGTTGATTTGCAGTAAATATTTGACAGCTCGTGGAGGTAGGATAGAGATTTTGGGAAGGACCTACCACAAATACGAACCAAAAAGACTAAAGAGGGTCAAAAAAGGTGGAGATGGAGTTGTCTACCTTCTGTCTCTCAATGGCACGATGCCCAGTACCTATGCATACTTACCCAGGATTTCCATAAACTTACATTTCTATTTGTCATGTTTCAACATACTTTTGGCATAACCTGGCATAACCACAATGAGACAGGAAGGGCTGAGAAGGGCCAAGGCCTAGAATAGGCGGCCCAGCTGGTTATCCATAATATTGGGATATTAATATTGGGAATACACCTGTGTTCAAAGAGGCAGGCAGAGCGATGGGAGCGGCAGCTGCATAATTATTGTTGAGCCCGTAAGTGCTTTACTAGTTATTCCATTTTATCATCACAACTCTTAGAAGTGGTATTGACATTCCCATTTTTTCTGATAAAGAAATTGTAGCCATAAGAGGGTATGCATCTTATCCAAGGCCACAGAGGTAGTGAATGGCAGGTCCTGGATTTGAAAGCAAGACTCCTTTCCTCTGAAGCCCTTGTACGCTACACGTCAGTGCTTCCAGGGGCAGGCCTTCTTCAGAATTAGAGACGAGCAGAAGGGACATCGGTCGGGTGGTAACCCGGAGACTAAGGCACTAATCTATGGTCAAGGCAAAACTTCAGAATTGGGTGAAGACGAGGCAAACACAAGGAAGGTTCCCTGACAGATTACCGAGCTGGATCTCAGGCACAGAGAGCAAGGTGGGGTTCCTGAGTGCAGAATAGGGCATAAGGAGAACCCAGGGACAAGACAGAAACTTCATCCTAAGAATTTATTTATCTGAGGCAAGTAAGCAGCCGAAATGGCTCATTGGTCCAGCACATTGGGCAGATGCTCTTTGTATTCTGACAGCCTAAAGCTGTGATTTCTCCTAGAACTTAGTGTGAGGCGAATCTACAAAAGGATGGGAGAAGAAGAAATGTTGTGGAAAAATCCAGTTCTGGTTGACTAGAAATTTTGGTGATCGGATCAGACACGTCTCCCAGAAGATTCGAGAGACCAGCTTTGGTGCCCTCTGTTGTCATCGACTTTACCCACAAGACTCAGAAAGCTTGTGCACGTGGCAGACAACCCCAAAAACAAAGGCTGCATCTTGTTCCTTGCATTAAAAAAACCTTTCTAAGCAGCTTCATAGAGACCTGTGTTTTCTGGTATTACATATAACTAAAGCTCAGCCTTCTGAATGCCCATCTCTGCATAGTAACCTACAAAAAATAAAAACTGACAGTCAAATAAGCATTGAAAAGTAATTAAATATTTACCAAAAATCTCTCAGAGGCAACAAAGAAGCATATTGCATTTTATGACACACAAAAATCCTAGTGATCCTCTTCACCTTTCTCCCCAAAGTTCCACTCAGTACTATTGTTGCTTGCCCCTTCCCCAATATTTCTTCTAGCTTCCTGCTTAACTATCTAAAAAAATCCCCACCCATGACAGAAGGCAGAAGGAGGAAAAGCTATAAATAATATGCACCTTTAATATTTTGTCCCTATAACAGACTTTCCGGGTGAATTGAAAACAGGGAGCAAAACAGCCTTAGGAGCACTGTTGGCTACTGTGTATTGCCTGGCTTTGCTCCAGGAACCATTCCCGCTTTCAAAGTGTCGCTTTGCCATTGCCACCAGTGAGATACACTCATTCATTCCATCAACCAGGCTTCAAGTAAAGTCTTGATTTTGCACAGTACGTAGGGATGTGAGAGATGTACAAGACATAAGCCCTGTCCTCAAAGAACCTAGAAATTGAATAAGGGCAATAGAACACACACCCAAATTACTATAATATTAGAGTAATAGTATTAAGTGACTAATCCATAAAATATGGATTAAGATCCAAGATATTCCGGGGGATCCATCAACACAAATCACACAGTGTACTTACTGCTCACTTCTTCCTCCATCCCCAAGACACACACACACAACACCCTTGACCCCTCTCTATTCACATCCTCCAGGTGTATTTCTCCAGTAATATCAGCTTAAAAGAAAATGAAATCAGATTAACATGGGCATAAGTCCAGACTGGAAGGAAAGAATGCACTAAAAGGGAAAGCTGAGTGTCGAAAGAAAGAACGATCCAATGGATAGCTTTGTGAAGAATAACCAAGAACCCTGAAGAATTTTGTTATCAGCAGATCTTGCTGATCTAGTCTCTATAGTGACTATCACCAAAATAATCTCTAAAAATGATATGATCATGTCTCATTTAAAATGTCTCATCACTTTCAAGATTTCCCCCTGTCTTCTGATTATGACTCATAAGTTCACTTTTGAGTAGACGTCTACCCATCTCTCTAGCCACATATTGTACTACTCCTTACTGCCTGCACATTCTCTGCTTCAATCCTACCTAACCATTTGCAGTTATGGGTGACCTCTGCATCCCAAGTCTACCCCATTCATGACCTTGTCACGTTGCTCTGTAATTGGATTTTCCCAAGTTATTCACCTACCAGACAATAAGCCCCACACAGACACGGGCCAGGTCTACCATATCCACCACTCATCCTCTACAGCCTATTTCAATGCCAGGCAAATAGTAAATACTTAATGAAGATTGATTGAATGACTAACTAAAATCACAAGGAAATTATCACCTGGTCTGGATTGGGTTTCCTGGAACCATACTCTGAGATGGAGCTTTGCACGTAGGAGGTTTACTGGGGAGTAATCAAAGTAGGAAAGTGCAGCAGGATGAAGTTGGACTGTACTGTGGATTTCTTAAGGAGTTTAGAAGCCAAGGTGACCCTTTAGAGTTGTCCCTAATTGAGGCACAAAGGTCAGGCCTTTATATCCTGGGATCAACTAATTATCAAATGCTAGTTGATCCGAGAGAAGAGGTGTCACCTTGGGTGATTCAGCTCCCTTTGAACAAGGGCAAGTCCTGGAAAAGGACTCAGCTGTGAGTCCTTAGCATCCAATCCTGCTGGCAGCTTGAAGTATTCGTGTCTTGACCCTGAAGATGAATCTGAGCAATGCACTCCAGTGTCTACGGCATTTCCCTTTAAAGCAAAAGCACACAGCATGCATACTTCAATTCACTAAACTCTAGAAATATATCCCTTCCCTGAAATCCATCCAAAAACAACCTCCAGTGCTCAATTACTGATGGAGTGAACACCAATACTGCCACCATTACATTCAAGTATCCATTCAGTGAGTACTTGTGGAGCACCTACTATGCACTGGGCATTATTCTAAATACGGGAGCTTCAGTAGTACATAAAACAGATGGGAAGTCCTGCCTTCATTGAGCTTTCATTCTAGAAGGGAGAGAATTAGAAAAGAAAAAACTGAAATGCAGGGTGGTATGTGCCATGAAAACAGTAAAGAATAGATAGGAAATAGGGAGTACCAGGATTTGGGGGAAGATGGGTAGAGTAGTCAGGGAAGGCCTTGCTGAGAAGTGATTTGAGCAAGGCCATTTAGCTATATATCTGGGGGAAGAGCTTTCCAGGCAAAGAGAAGAACATTCACAAAGGCCTGGGTAGGAGCAAGCCTGGATCTTAGAAGATAGCATGGAGGTAAAAGTGCCTGGAAAGGGTGTGAGAAAAGGAGAGACTAGTGGGAGTTCGGGGTGGGGGGCAGATTGTAGACCATGATAATGTGATGATGACTTGGTCCTGTAGTGTCAGCAAGCTGTGAGGCCATGGACATGTAACAAGAAGAACAGTAAGATCTGACTTACATTCTAAAGACCACTCTGAATGCTGCTGCAAATACGTACTGGGGAAAGAATAGATGAAGGAAGTCTGGTTAAGAGGATATTCATATACTCCAGCCACCAAATGATAGGGACTCGGGTCAAAGTCATAGTGGTGAGATGTTGGGAAGTGGTTAGCTTCTGAAAATATGTTTAGGATAGAGCTGCCAGCATTTTCTGGTGGGCCCGATACAGATTATGAAAAGAGCGAAGTCAAGGGTTTCAGTCTGAGCAACTGAAAGGGTAAAGTTGCCATTTACTGAAATGAGGAAAAGCATCTCAGGGAGGGAAGCAGCTTTTGGGGGAAGAAGATGAGGAGTTCAGTTTGGGCCATGTTAAGCTATAGATGCCTACTGGACATCCAGGTGGAAATGTTGAGTATATGTGAAGTGCAGGAGAGCAGTTCAGGCTAGAGATATAAATGACAACAGCCATCCACACGCAGATGATATTTCAAGTCATGGGACTAAATGAGAGCACCAAGAGAATGAGCAGAGAGAAGGGGAGAGTTTTAAAGATTGAGCCCTGGGACATTGCACACATGGCTTTTCATGCCTCACACAGCCTCCTACATCATTCCCCTTCTGTACCAGGAGGACTTGCATCGGACAGAAATGCCTCCTTCACCATACTTGGCATGACCAAAAGAACTTGGGCTTGAGAATTTGAGACACACCTATGTTAGAATGCAATCTCTGGTTCTAAGTCTTCACCTTCCCCGTATTAGTACTATATATCCAGTTCCTTGTCATGGCTGTGTAGTGGAAAACAGGTACTCCCCACTCCCCTGGGCTTGGCCAAGTGTCTTGCTTTGTCCAGTGAGATTTTAGCAGTTGCGATACAAGCAGAGGCTTGAAATGTGCTTGCGTGGCTGGGTTTGCCTACTTGCCATTGGCATGAGAAGAAATAGTTTTGGTAGCATACACCTCCAGCCTGGGATTCAGAGTGCAATACATGGAACAAAGCCACCCCAGGCCCCTCACAAACAAGTAAAAGAAAAATAAATGTTTATTATTGCATGCTACTGTGATTTTGTAGCTGCTGGTTATACAGAAGTAGCTGACTGATACAATACTGTCTTATTAGCTGTGTAACTTTGTTGCCTTAGTTTCTTCATCTACCCAAACAGATTTAAATGTGTCCTCTCTCTCTCTCTGAATTATAATGAAGATGAAGTAATATAGTACACACAAAATTCTTGTTATAATGCCTGGCACAATGTAGATACGTGTTAAAAGTTAATCAACATCCTCAGATTGCTCCCCTGGAGTTGATGGTCAACAATGACTTCCCATACACACTAGCATAGGCTCCAAGAGTAATAAGATTTTTGTCAAAAAAGGGTCACCCCTGCCAAAGAGAAGGAGTAGGTATCCAGGTTGCTTTGCCAATTGCCTTCATCATTCAGAATTTTAACACAAACTACAGCAATGTAATTTCTTAGGTTTCTTGATAAACAACTAGAGCCAGAAAAGCCAGCAAATCCAGTTTCATCATTTCTTCCTGGGACCCACTACCTTTAGAAATATAAGCCTATTTCAACAGTGCACTTAGGATATCTTATGTCCCTTGAGAAATAACTGGCTTTTGTTTACGACGAGCCTGAATGCATGCACATGTGCACACGCTACACCATACATACTGCCCTTCATCATCCCAGGCTTTTGTTCATCAAAATAATAGCAAGTGGTGGCATAAAGCCATTCTCTGAGAAATAATTCATTACAAACAAAATTATCCAAATGCCAGTTCTTCTGCCCAGAATGACCTTCAATGGGATAGCTTCTGAAGACTCACCTGCAGCAGTCGGTGGCGGTAACACAACATTAACTCCAACAATGCTTATTGCCTCGCTGGGATGTCACTAGCTTTGGCTAATTCTTTTTATACCTTCACTTTTTGAAACTGACCTTTAATCCTTACAATCAGAATGCAAACAGTTCAACAGCTCAGGTGGCTTTCTTTGAGGCTGTAGTGATGAGCTGAATAACACCTTCCTAAATGCCCCCAGCTTTTTGGGTAAAGTAAGAAGGAAAAGTGTAAGCAAGGCTGTGGGGGTGCCTTTGTATAGGTCCGGGGCAGCTAGTCCATAGAAAAATTTAATCAACTACAGAGGGGAAAAAAAAGGCATTTACAGGTATGAATGCCAGTCTGCAAAAACAGGATGAGTGATGAATATTCATTCCTTTATCTTCTTAAATTCATACAGTGTGGCAAGAAATTTAGTCCAATCCATATTGAGATTTAACCTAGGCTAAGTTCTTAGAGTCTTATATAAGGCCAATACATCAGGAAGGTTCTTCCTGGTGTGAGTCCATGCTAGGTACCACCAGGATGCCTGTTGTACCAGCGTTCATTCCCTTGAAGCCATGGGTCTCAGTTGCCGTGCATACATGATGTCTCAGTGTCTTTGCCAAGGCTAGCACCCCAGGGCCTGGGGACCAGCCTTCCAAAGCATATTGTAAGGATACTCCTCAGAGGCCATAGCCTGCTCTGTGGTTGGCCACAAAGAGGTCATGAGTCCCAGGCTCCTCTCATGTCACTCCTACAATTGTTTGTTAATCTGATCTCTGATCTTTTAGTGTCTCAGCAAAGTTTTCCCTCTCTCCTGCCAGTTGTTCCCAGAGACCGCCTCTCTCTTCTAGCTACCCTAAGCGTTCTTAGCACCTCTTCAAAACGTTTTGACTTTTGAAAAGAAATGATAGAAAAGGAAAGCTCACACATTAGGAATTGACTTCATCTGGATTTCCCAAAAAGTAGAGCCTGAGGCAAAGTCTTGTGCAGATAGTTTGCTAAGAAGTCAACACCCAGGGAGCCAGAGCAAGGGGTAGGGGGAGTGTAGCAGAGAAGGAGTGAGGACTGGTGTGAGCCCATTTTGAGCTGGCCAGCTCTGAGTGGTGACTGATCACTCAGTCTCACCGGACCATCCTCTAAGAGGCTGAAAAAATTCCATCTGCGTACCATCCATCTTACTGGGGGAGAGGGAGGGGAAATAGCCACCACTTCCCATCTCTCACTGATCAAAACTCATCCCATAAGATTGCTGTGGTCCAAATGTTTGTGTTTTCTCAAAATTCATATGTTAAAACCTAACCCCTGATGTAGTGGTATTAGGAGGTGGGACCTTTGGAAAGTCATTAGGTCATGAGGGCTCATAAGGGATTTGGCCTTATAAAGGAGGTTCCAGGGAGTTGCCTTATCCCTTCCACTATGCGAGGACATAGTTAGAAGGCACCATCTATGAACCAGAAAGTGGGCCCTCCTCAGACACCAGATCTGCCAGCACCTTGATCTTGGACTTCCCAGCCTCCAGAACTGTGAGAAATTAATTTCTATTGTTTATAAGCAACCCAGTCTATGGTATTTTGTTATAGCAGCTTGAGTTGGTTAAGACAGGGGTGTAATTTCTCCACAATTCCAGTTGTACATATCTAGGTGCCAAGCACAGTACTGCACGTTCCACACCTTGCTGTCAACCAAGAAGCACTCAGGTGGAACCAAAAGGCTCTCAGGTAGCACCTGTGTAAAGTTGGTTGGAGCCACACAGCTGGTCATCTCAGAGACATCTGAAACCTAAAACAGATGAGACCAGGATCATCTGAAGGGTCACTAAAGAGGTGTGTGATATAGCAATGTGTGAGTGTGCACTAAAAGGAACTATGAATGAGGTTTCACCAAACATACTAGCATTGTTAAATATATACATATATTGCATAAATTATATACACAATATATAACATACATAATATATAAATATATATGTAGAAAGTATAGTATATGTACACAATATATAATAAATATATTTATAATAAAAATATTTATATATATTTATAAGTATATTTATTTATATTACATATATGTTACATTCCAAATTCAAATTAGCATTGTCTCTATCAAGGTTGCCATTCATTCATTCACTCATGTGTTTGTTGGATTCCCAGGCTAGCAGTGACCAAAACAGGTAAAGTCCCTGTCCAAGGAAGATACTATTTGAAAAAATATTTGTAAAACTTTTTTTGCCTTAAAAGTCAGCATTGAATTCTTTTAACATCTTTAACCATCTCAAATCTTTCTTTTTATCGATCCATTTGATTTTTTGGGATTACCAATAGCCAAAACATTCAGATTAAGAAATGGTCAATCTGAGTAATAAAGTTATTAATCAAAACAGAGATGTTAACATACAAAAACAGACTCAGTTTCTTATAGAGTATTCTAGAAAATGCAAAAGTTAGTAGATGGAGAATGTGCATTTTAAAAAGTACAGTTTACTTACATTTTCTGAGACTTACCTCTTTTTAATGTGAGAGCATTACTTTGGAAGAGACAGCAAGATAAGTGCTAAGTTGCTTCTTCATAATCTTCCCTCTTATTCTATGACAATTCAGGAAGATATGACAATCCTTAAAATGCTGACATTTTTCTCACTTAAGAATGATGATAGAAATAAAAGAGATTTCTTCCCTTTGTGCAGAAAGTATACAAGCAACTCTATAGTCTCCTTCTAAAATGGAGATCACTTGAATTGGAGACTCCAGATGAATGTTTATTATCTTTTAAAAAAAAATTAACAGAGATAATCCACCACTTATTCTACAAAAAACTATAAAATTTGAAATGGAAAATCATACCAGCCTTAAAAATCATATCCTGTTCACATTTTTTGTTCATCAATTGTTCCATTGGTCTTTTCCACAAATATCAATATGTGCTTCAAACAATATATCTGAGAATCTCTAAAATTGCATGCCCCTATTCTACAAATGAGGAAACTGAGGCCCAGAGAGAAGATGAATCTTAGCCAAAGTCACTCCATTAATTATTGACTTATGTAAGGGTTCAAGTCCTGGTGCAGAAATTTTTCCTATATACAAACCCTCATAGAGGGGATATTAAAAATAACTTAAATTTTTTTTACCTATTTCCTCCTTTGTCATACAAGGCCAGCTTATTATGCACAGCAGTTCAACTCAGCCTCAAAGTTTGCTTATGCTAATTATTTCATCTCTCAGCCAAACAAAAATCCATCCAGGTAACCAGGCTCCTTCAAAAACAACCATCCATTTTCACTTAGACATACTATTAGAGGCCTCAGCTCCAACCCTCATTCCACTGCCACCCCAACAGCTTCCAAATGTGGTTTTCTCCATCTCATTACACATATGAATATATAGATAAGTTAATATTTTATATTAAAAATAGATTTTACTCTTCCAGACCTTCATCATTCATCCACTTATTCAACAAATATTAAGTAAGACCCTATTTAATGTGTC
Organism: Cheirogaleus medius; assembly: GCA_008086735.1. Classification (NCBI taxonomy): domain Eukaryota; kingdom Metazoa; phylum Chordata; class Mammalia; order Primates; family Cheirogaleidae; genus Cheirogaleus; species Cheirogaleus medius. Next base: position 54,243,897 of record VBSM01003204.1, on the reverse strand, counting down.
AGGCTCTGTTCTAATAAAAATATCATAAACATCTCCCCAAGGCACAAAATATAGTTCTGCAACATTGTTTCAAATGGCTGCTTGATATTTCATTGTGTAATTTTACCAAAGTGTATCTGGTGAGTAATGATCCCGATGGTCTACTCTTCCATGGATCTATCCTTTGTCCTCTGTGAAGATGATGCCATCTCCAAGCATTCTTGTCTGCTAGAATAAAATGCTGCAGTCCCTCTTATCATATATACTCTAACTTCATTTGATTAAATCTTGAAGAAGAATGTGCAACAACAAGGAGCGCTCACCTTTTTCTAACTGAGGAAACAGTTGGGAACAGTTCGTTATTTCTTCAGTTAGTCATTCGGTCAGAATTCATCAAGTCCCTTTTTTAGGTCAAGTGAGGTGATGGAGCTAGCAATATGGAGATAAATAAGGCACGAACACTTTACTAAAAAGTGTCACAATCAGACGACAGACTTTTCCTGAAGTTAGGCGATTATTCTCCAGCTGAACCAGAGAAAGGACTGAGCCAGCTTTACCAATTTTTGATCCAGAATATAACTCCAATTTGAATCTCTTACTCCTGCACAGGTCTTTCGTTCAGTTTTAGGATCCGTATGTGTTCTCCATGGTTACATAACAAAGTACCCCAAAATTGAGCAGCTAAAAATGTCAAGCACTTACTATCTCACAGTTCCTGTGAGTCAGACACTTGGAGTGGCTTAGCTGGTAGTTCAGGCTCAGAGTCTCCCCAGCTGGGGCTGCATCATCTGGAGGATTGGCTGAGGCTGAACCACCCATTTCCAAGAGGGCTCGGTCACGTGACTGTTTGCAGGCAGTCCCATTCCTTTCTGGTTGTTGGCAGGAGACCTCTCTTCCTTGCCATGTGGACTTCTCCATAGGGCTACTTGAGTGTCCTCATGTCATGGTGGCTGCCTTCCCTTAGGGCAAGTTATCTAAGAGAGAGAAAGGTGGTATCCATAAATAGCCCTTTATGACCTGGCCTTGAAACTACCATCACTTCTGCTCTGTGCTGCTAGTCACCCAGACCAACCCCGGTACAATATGGGAGGGAACTGCGCGAGGGTGTGTACACTAGGAGGCAGAGATCACTGGGGCCCATCCTGGAGGTTGGCTTAGAAGCTTTAGCAATTTAAAAATCCCTTGTAGCCTAAAAATGCAGAAAAATATTAATATTTACTTTAGTAGAAGATTTCATATGAGGATCACAGAATAATTAAAAACTGCCCCTAGCTTCACAAGAAATAATAGAATAGGCCGGGTGCGGTGGCTCACGCCTGTAATCCTAGCACTCTGGGAGGCCGAGGCGGGTGGATAGCTCAAGGTCAGGAGTTCGAAACCAGCCTGACCAAGAGCGAGACCCCGTCTCTAAAAAAAATAAAAAAAATAAAAAAAAAAAATGTCATAATAAAAAAAAAAAAAAGAAATAATAGAATAAAAACTAGAAAGAAGGAAAGGAGCTTTAAGATTATTTTTCTAGTCTCCTAATTTGATCTGTATTTCAGGGTACCCAATGAGGTGAATGAAACTTTAAAAAAACAAATTATACCAACCACTTCTCTGAATAGGGATAGAGACAGACTATCACTTTTAAAAAGATTTTCTTTATTACAATAAAAGGTTTCTGAGAGGTATACCTTGTTTCATAAATGTAAGGCAAGCAGGCACCCCAGTCCCTGGAGAAAAACAGGACCACTTATTTTTTGTGTGTTCTCCAAGACTGCCTGTCCCAGTAACGCTTGCTGTGCAGAGCTCTGGGGAGGGTGACACTCATATTGCCTAGAGAGTCCAGGAACCTTCTGGGAAAAAGCTTTCAAAATCCTAATCCCTGTCCCTAAAAGCGAAGGAAACCTGTCTAGATAGACCAGGTGATTCTGACAAAGGACCAAAAGTAGGAAAGGCAATGGGGCTCTAGAAATGCACGGACCGTGAGCACAGGCCCTGGTCCCAGGTTGGCAAGAAGCAGTGTGGGCACCGAGTCTCCGTAGGCTGGCAGCACTGGACATCACCTGCACAGGGTAACGGACAGTGAATATGCAGTGCTCCAGGGGGACTGGCTCTTACTTTGGGAAAATAAATGAGGAGGGAATCTGCAGAGCGTTGAGAACGCTGAGCAGTCCTTTGAGTAAGTCTAACCGTGGGGAGTAAAGTTGTCTCCTGTGGAGACAATCCACAGGTGGATCCAGGCAAGCACTGCTGGGGGCCAACCTCATGGAACCTGAGGATTAAGGCAGAAAGCAGAGATAAGAGACGGCAAGAGACTGACTCTTATCAGAGCTTGAAGCTCTGGATCCAGTCACGCCCAAAGCCTAGGACTTATCCTCCCGAATGAGTGTCTGAGGTGGTTTTCTTTCTTGTTTTTGTTGTTGCTTTTTTCCTGCCTTTATGGAACTCAGGTTCACAAAATTGGATTAATCATAGTCCTTGGTTCATGACAGCTGTTAGTCTAAACACAAACCTTTTTAAAATTATTTTAACAATATAATAAATGCCCATAATTCTTTACCCCAACCAGGAATTATAACCTAATAGCAGTGTTGAATGTGTCCTCCTCAATTTCCCGTGTTGAAGTCCTAGCCCCCAGCACCTCAGAGTGTGACCTTATTTAGAAATGGAATCATTACAGATGTAATTAGTTAAGATGAGGTCATTAGGGTGGGCTGTAATCCAATATGACTGGTATCCTAATAAAAAGGGGAAATCTGAACACAGAGAGAAGATGGCTGTCTACAACTGAGGAGAGGCCTGGAAGAGATCCTGTCCTTCTGGCCCTCGCAGGAACCAACCTTGATTTTGGACTTCTAGCTTCCAGAATTGTGAGACCATAAATTTCTGTTGCTTAAACCACCCAGTTTGTGGTACTTTTTATGGCATCTCCAGAAAGCCAGTATGAGCGGTAACCTACATTTCCTGACATGCTCCTCCCGTCCCACCTTCCTGCCTTCCCTGAAGAAGAATTAACATGTGCTGAATTTTGCATTTATCATTATTTATCACTGACTTCCTTTAATACTATTGTGTATACAGATATATATGCACACACATACTGTGTTATTTAAGTGTATTTGATTTTTGAATTCTATAAAAAGGGCAAAAGGGCATCATAATATATATTGTCTTCTGGGACTTGCTTTTTTGTTTTTCTTTTGAGACACAGTCTCAACTCTATTACCCGGGTTAGAGTGCCGTGGCTTCAGCCTAGCTCACAATAACCTCAAACTCCTGGGCTCAAGCGATCCTCCTGCCTCAGCCCCCTCAGTAGCTGGGACTACAGGTATGCGCCACCATGCCCAGCTAACTTTTTGTTTCTATTTTTACTTGCCCGGCTAATTTTTTCTGTTTTTAATGGAGACAGGGTCTTGCTCTTGCTTAGCCTGGTCTCAAACTCCTGACCTCAAGCGATCCTCCCACCTCAGCCTCCCAGAGTTCTAGGATTACAGGCATGAGTCACGGTGCCCATCCAAAGGGACTTGCTTTTGTGATTCACAGTTACTTACAAAGATTTATCCACGTGTTGTGTGTGGCTATCGTTCATTCATTTCACTGCTGATTAATATTCCATAATATTGGAATATTGGTGAGGATATGATGATACCCCAATTTACTCAGTAGGTGGCTTCAGAGAGTAGAAGAGAATGCAAAACCCTCCCAAACACACCTCCGAAAAGCTGTCCCATGGCCTAACACCATGAAGTCCTATCCCAAAGCAATCCATTTCTGATGGCAGTTGTAGCAACCTCATGCTTAAGAAGTTGGGTTCTGTAGTTCTGTGGTTGGGTTTCTAATTTAAACCCCACAAGACAAAAGAAGCAACAGGGATTCCTGGAAAAAAGGGGGGAAGTTAACAAAGAATTGCAGCAGACGCTGTGAATAAGATAGCCTAGTATCCCTTCCTTTCTCCCTTAGTTTGCCTCCAAGGTAAAGCTCAACTCTGTAGAATAAAATCCTGTAGTACCACAATGCACTCAGCAATAACATAATGGCAACCCAGGTCAAATCATGGGTTGAATTTCTTTTCTTCTTCAGAGGGGGTGTGTGGTTAGGAAGTGACTTTGAAACTTTCTCAGTTTAGTAGATGGTCAGCTGAATACAGTAAATGTTTCACCATTATTACATAATGGTACATATGGACTAAAAAATATATATTTTTTTAATTTTGAAGCAATGCAACCCTGCAGTGTATGCAATTACATTTTTGGACCCCGCTAAAGATATTATGGCAGAATTTCACTGTATTTACTTGCCCACAAATTTAGGTTTGGCCATGTGACACAGTTTGGACCAATCAGACCTGAGCATGGGTCTGTTAGGAGGATTGGGAGAAAGTTTTGTGTTCTTCTTCTTGGGAAAAAAAAATGCATTAAAAAAGCATTCACAGCTGCTGCCACATTCTTCCTCCCTCGCCCCTTTTATAGCAGCCTTGAAAGAGGATTTGCTGCCTGTAGCTATGGTGGCCAACTCACCACCAAAGGCGAGCAGATAAGAAAACTGCAGAGGCAGCAGTCCTGACATAATCGAGCCACTGAACTAAAGCCAGCAGCTGCCTACCCCCAGAATTCACATTATGCAAGAAAAATAAACATTTATATATTTAAGTCACTGTTAGTCAGAGTTTTTGTTACTTGCGGCCAAAAACATTACTGATTAACACAGAGATGGACTAGATTTCCTGCTGCCGTGGGTGTAAAAGGGTCTGAGAACTGCATTTTGGAACTCTACTTGTGAAGGAGAAAATATTTGAATATTCAAGTCACTAAATATAAAGTCAAACACCTCAACTACTTTTAGATGGGTAAACTGAGGCTTAAGGAAGGAAAGTGATTTGGTGCATGGTTTCAGAAGCATGGCAGGGACAAGCCTCTGGAAAGAACAAATATGTGCACACATTTTTAAAATGCAACTGATGCGGAGAATGGTAGATATAGACTTCTCCCAATTCCCAGCCCTATAACTTCAGTTGTTTTATTTTCAACTTAACTTTCAATTCACTGGTCTTAGTTTTATCTCAATTTGCCTCCCACTTAGCTGAAAGGATCTATCTCCCACAACCAAAAGTTATGTATCAGTTTCATGACTCTTTCCTTTCATGAAACAATACTGATGTTCTTGGACCCAGAACCCTATGAAACACCTGTTTCAATTAAGTTAAATCTCAGGTATTTGCAGAAAATTCCAAGTGTTGGTGATGGTTCGATGCTATATGAGGTCTGACTCCCTGTGCTTTCTTTTTCTTTTCTTTTCCAAACACCCTTCACCCCACAAGCAAGTTCACACTATTCTGCAGAGTGTATTCTTGGAAGGTAATCTGCTGAGGAAGGCAACCAAGAAATGACACTTGGTAAGAAGTGATCTAATAGCTAAAGGAACAAATCTGGAACGCTTGGCTTTGTCAGTGGGAGGAAAAAGTGTCATCCCTCTCTTCTCTGCATAGAATATAGCTGTATGTTTTTCTAATTAAGTTCCCATTGAATGGCCTGCACAAAGCTACATTCTTTGTCTCTTAACTCAGTCCCCAAAGTGCTGGAGAAAACTTTATGCTGCTAAATTACCACAGCAAAAATGATAGAAATCATTAATAGCACTGATAACGTAGACATTAAGGTTTAGATTACTGCTTTGGGACATTGTTTCTAATGAAACAATGGTGTACTAAACTGCAACCATTCACCATCTCACAAAGAACGAATTTCTACATGTGGACACTGCCGTCAGTATCTGCATTGGAGGTAAAGTTGGCAATAATGAGTTATGCCTCAAGAATTTGGGAGTAATGAAATTGTATCAGCTAGAGTACAAAGTCCACACTAATGGATGAGTGCCAAAGGCACTTTAAAGGGAGAATGATTCCAAGCCAATGAGACTAACTGTTAGGAGACTAGGGATATTAAGAAATCCACAGAAATGATGTCAATCAGGAGAGAAGATGGTCTGGAATGGAAGCATAGACAAAAGTTACAATGATAAGTGTTGAATTGCCCAACTATATTTGACAGGGAGAGAAGTCTTGTCAAGTGGATCTTCAATATTAGTATTTTACTGGCACATTCCTGTATGGAGATAAAGACACCAAACTAATTTAGCCTGATGCCATTTAATGTTAAAATCATCTACATTCCCTTTTTCTGATTTGATGCTCAAACACCAAATTCTTGCTAATGTGGCTGCCCATGGAGAGCTTCAAATAGAGGGAAGATGTGCCAACATAAATATTTCAGTCCACAAGACAGGGAAATTTCCAAATATAAGTTAATAAAAAAGGATTCTGATTTTCTGGTTTTACAAGTCAATATTTACTACATCAGTTAATGTGAGCCTGCCCCTGAAAATGCATCCACTTTTACTGGATGAAAACCCAGATTTTTAGGCCTGTGAGACCGAGGACTGGTCCTGAACTGTGGCAAACTCAACATGGTATCATCACTGTGTGAGGCATCCTCGTGTGGCTACGCCCAATCCTTGCCAGTTGTCTTTTAATTTGATCTTCAGTAGATACGGAGTAGGAGAACCAAGTTTGTGGAGGAGGATTCTAGAGCTCTTATATTTCCTGCTTAGTCTTGCAAGATGCTATCATTCCTGTCTTCACTAAAGGCAATGTCTCATGTCAGAAGGACACATTTACAAATGTTATGCTTAGGCTAGAGCTTGAATGAGCATCTATTTCATCTTCTTGCTTTCAGTTAAATAATCAGCCTGTTTTCTTCTAATCCCTAAAGAAGGGAAAGATGTCTATCAAGAGCCCCATGAATGCAGATGTCATTTTTTCATTTCAATTTTAAGTGGCAAAATCAGAAGACATCTATGAAAGTACAGAAGTAGCAGCTTGAGATTCTTTGGCTGAAGCTATGTATCCCACCTTAAACTGCCAAAAATAGAGAAGGATAGGTAAACATTTGAAAATGGGTTATTTATTGCTCAGGCACTGAGGGATGGGAAATAATAATGAAAGAGGCAAGGTGGTATAGAGCTAGGCCTGCGGTCAAGGTCAAGGAGTTACATGCCTGAGATGAGTTCCGGTGCAGTGACTGCAGGGGAGCATAACTTCCGGCACATCACTTCACCTTATTCCGTTCCTCTGTCAAAGGAGAGCACTCAATTCTATGAGATCTAAAGTCCCTTCCTGTGCTAACGTTCTGTGATATCAGGAGAATAGGGAGGAAAATGCTGCACTTGGCTTTGGCCCTTTCTGAAACATAATTCCTCAAACCCCCAGGAAGTTTGCAAATGAGTACTGAGGTGGCTGAACATCTGATTGGACCTGACCTCCCTAATTAATATCCCAGTCATTCTTTCCTGCCAAAGTAATGTTTTCACTCCCATTGCAAAATTTGTGGGTAGGGAAGGTGATGACTAATTTGTATCGTTTGGGAACTGCAAATCTTTTCACCTGACACTTGCTGAGGGAGTCTCACCTCTAGCTGAAGATGTCTGCAGGGTTGTCATTCTCAGATGTTGCTATTTATGCAGGTCACCCACTGAGGACCCAGAGACTTCAACTGACTGCATGATCACTAAACAGCAAGAATCTATTGATGCTGCTGACAGCTAGGCAAGGACCTGAAACCACAGCAGAGGTGCTGTGAAAGGGAAACAAAATTGAGATGTGTGGTGAATGTGGGAGGTTAGGGTGGACCAAGAAGGCTCAACAGGGATCTGGAGCAGAGATGCTTCACTGACAAGACCTATGGAGCTAATACCTATTCCCCAAGTTGCCCTGTGGGGTTCACCTGCAAAGCTAATAGCAACATTTTCTATAGCAATCTTGTTATAAGAAACACGCCAACCCCAAACAGCAGATGTGACACCTAAGCAAGCTTTGTCGGCAAAGAAATACCCACCATTTACTAATTTATCTTGCTCTATGTAGACAAATGAAAAATTAAACCAAGTCCAAGAATCAGCTAATCTTTGAGCAGAAACACACATAGGAATTCATTTTCTTCCCAACCCTTAGAAAATAAAAGAAGGTATTGAGAAGGTGGCCTTGCATGAGACAGGCATGACCCAGAAATACAATGAACTTGATGGAGACAAATGCTGCTCTGAATTTACAGAGTGACACCACATGATAATGTGCTTAAAGATACACAAACGTATGTGCATATACATGTGTATATGAAGAGGATAGTGTGCTTAAAGAACAAGGAATTTTTTCTAGCATGGAAAGAAAGAAATTCTCAGCATGAAAAGCAAACAAGACTACAGCGAGAGTCCCTTGCAGAAACAAAGCTGTTATTTTTACAGGGATCAGATAATAGGTACAACCACCTACTATTAATATATTTTAAGTCAAAAATGACTAAGATTATTGGAGTTTTGGAGTTTTCAGGGGGGGATAATGCAAGCAAGCATTCAATGGGCCATCTGGTCAGTGGATGCCTTCTGGCCCAAGCTGACTGCACCTAAGTTGATGGGAAATCCTTTTATAGACTTTGCTGCTGCCCTGTGTCATATCATTCAAGGACCTGCAATGGCGAAAGCATAATCTTATGGAATGAGACATAATGATGATCTACAGATTGAAGGGGGGTGGCTTTCATTTCGGAAGGGATGTTTACTACCCACAATATTTAAAGTGAATGTGGCAGATGGAAGAAAAGGGAATAGGTTCCTTGCCTGCAGGATTCAATGAATGGACAAAGCTGCTCTGCCAACAAGCTGAATGACTCCAGATCACTTGGCAAGCCTCTACCAGAATAATCTATAAAAGGACATAAAAAATAATAGAGTGCGGATTTTAATTTTGGGGAAAATTTTATGTCTAACGAACCTGAAAAAATGATAAGTGATTGGGTTGTGGACATCAGCCTTTTCAGTATTTTATACAAGTATCACTTTTTAAAAAAAATACACAATTAAACCTTATTAATGCTTTCTACCCAGGCATTTTAGGAGGGAAAATGTTTCCTTCTGTCACCCTGAATGTCAAGAAAGAAAACTCCACTCAAGATACTTTGTTTGTTTTAATTACAGCCATGTCAATATATGAACTTGCTTATTTTAAAGTGCATTCTGGGCTTTGCCTATCTCCAATTACAGGATATGAATCACTAAAATGCTTACTTGGATTTTTTTCTAATTTAATAAATTGACAACTCTGGAGCCTAGTACTCTCAGAGGTCTATCATAAATATCTGCTACTTTAACTATATAATCTTCTTGCATGCCCATGATTAAAACACTGTATTTTGAATGTCTATCTCTAAGTGTGATATTCAGGGAAGAAAAAAGACACCGGAATGTAAAGGCACATTCAGAAGTCTGTTTCTAGGAGGAATGCATTCCATTCTTCAAAGATACTCAGTATTTTACAGCCAGAAGCATCTCAAAGTATCTAATCCAACTCCTCCATTTTACAGATGAAGATTAAGCTGGGTTATGAGATTTATAAATAGGAACATCATCAGACCACTCTCCTTCCCTGATGCAGTGTATTCTTTTAAAAAGTTATTTTATCAAAGTAATATTTAAACATTAAAGTAGTATAGAAGTGTTAATAATAAAAAAACAATAGTTCTACCATTCCACCCCTGCACAACCCTAATTCTGCTACTTAGGAGATCATTTCCCTAAATACTTTAAATAACATGACATTAACTGTATGCCTTGATTTCTTGATTTCAGAAATTATTTATTGACTCCTCACTAAGAAACATAAGGATTCAATTCATTTTAACTACCTTTTTGTTCTTAAAAATTTTATAGTATTATACTATTATTACTTCTAATAGTAGTTTTTAGTATTAAAATCTTTCTAGAATATCTTATGTTTTATTTCATTGATATTCTAGTTATTCTTGACTCTTTACTTGTACAATGACAATTTCTCTGCCTAATTCTTCTCTGTCCTTCCAAACCTCAATTCCTGTCCTCGGGTCCTTAGGTTTACATTATGTTCTTAAGTCATAATTATATATAAGCCTTTCATGTTCTTAATGGATTGGTTTTTAGAGATAAAATGAACAAGTAATAGTATTTATTTGCTCACATAGAGTCAAGCATGTTCTAGTATTACATTTGCTTTCTACGCACATCTAAGGAGATGACCACTATACTATACAAAGAAGAATGATCCTAGAATCTAGGTCAAATTGAATCTCTTATACTGCATCATGGTCTCAAAATCATGCCACATTTTAGTTTGCTTTCTATTTTGAACATTACTTTCCTATATAGATTTTTGTTTTTCCTGGAGTTAGGAATCATATTTTCTTTTTCAGGAGAAGAGTTGCATGATTTCTTTATTATATTCCTTAGACTTGGCTTTCTGGTGCTTAGAGATTATTTCATTTTTCTTCAACTCATTGCCTTCCTATACAAAGGAGATCAATTGCTTTCAAGGTCTATTGAAATGTGTCTCAGCCTGTGATTTCACTTCACTGGATTCCATATCATTCTGTGCCCAGTCAAGAAAGCAGAAATCATCTAGGTAATTCAAGCAGGGAAGGATTTAATCCAGATAATTTATTACAAAAGTATTGAAAGGACTTGAGGAAAAAAGGTGGTCGGTGGTATTACCCAGGGACAATAACTGCAGTGAGCCACCACCACCCTTGTGGGAACGCATGAGCCCACCCACCCCTTCCCCACCTAGAAGCACAGAAGCCTTAAACCTGCTTGATGCTACAGGATCATGTGCTCCTAGGGTTGCTGCTAGAAGTCCTGCCAATGTGGCTGGTACAGTTGTGTTAAAGCTACTGAAGCCACTGCCCAAATCAGAAGGTCTTCTACTTCCTTCTATCTTCTAATTTAATTCAAAATCTTCCCTCTGGATGAAAGAAACCAGAATCCAGCTGGCAGTGGGGTCTCAGAAAGGTAATTTTCAGGCTCCCGGCCCCAGCAGTCAGAGAAGAGTACAG
>VBSM01003204.1:54140096-54232923 GCA_008086735.1 Cheirogaleus medius | reverse complement strand
AAAAAAAAAGTCTCAAAACCAATTCTTCCTCAAACCGTATCTTGAGTGCACTCAATTATTCCTCAAATTGTGTCTTAAGTGTACTCAGTTCTCTCATCCTAGAGTGATCTGCCATCGCCCTGGGACAGGCCCACTAAATCCCTCAGTTGGTTTATTGCAATAGCTTCCTAAATGCCCTCTTTTTCCACTCCTGGTCCTACCTCTCAAGAATATATTTCCACAGAGCAACCGAAGTTATTTTTTTTAAAACGTTGGTCAGTGAATGTCATCTTCCTAAATTAAAATGATTCAAGAGCTGTATCAGATAGCTTTTGCTGCACAGCAAACAAATCGCCCCAAAACTCAATGGCCTGAAAGAACAATTATTTGTCACAATTTTGTGAGCCAGTGGGAAGTTCTTCTGGACTGGTTGAGCTTTATTGGACCTGGATGGTCTGAGATGGTCTTACTCACATGTCTGGCAGTTGGCAGACCAGTTGGTCTGAAAGAGCAGCCATTTCTAAGTTGAAATGGCTCATCATTGCTCCCGGAGGCACTAATTCCTCTAGCAAGGAGCCTATCTTCACATGGCAGTCTCAGGGTTCCCAAGGCGTATAAAGAGAACAAGCCCCAGTGTACAAATGCTCTTCAAGTTTCTGCTGACATCATATTTACTGATGTCCCATCAGCTAAAGCAAGTCACCTGGACAAAGTTTCGTTGGTTAAAGAAATACACAATTATGGATCATACAGATTTAAGAAATGATGTGGAAGTCAAATGCAGTAAAACATCATTCTATCAATGATGGATACCTCATTTGCTAGAGATTTTTTCCAGAAAATTCTAGTCTTCATTTACTTCAATAACCCATCATTCTATGTCTACTGTGTGCCAAATGCTGAAGACATAAACATGACTAAGACATAGTCTCTGAATTTATGAGGCCCCTGGGTGAGGCAGTCATACACAAGTGATCTGTGATTAAGATAATGGAAGGAACCTACCTGAATTGAGAAAGACACAAATGTGCAAATTGAAAGAGCTCACCACATCACATTTTAGGAAAATCAGCGAACCCACATTTAGACAAACTCGGACAAAATTTTTGAATTTCAAATATAAAGGAAAAAAAAAAACCTTTAAGTATAAGAAAAATTAAAGGCAGGAATCATCAAAGGAGAACGATACCAGGCTTACCTTGCATTTCTTTGAAACATTATATGCAAGAATTCATAACAGTAGTATCAATAGTTTTGAAAAGGTGGTGTCCTAAGAATTTTTTCCCAAATTATCTCTGTCTTTAATGAGAATATGTTCTCAGATTTACAAGGGCCTTCCTTTGAAAAAAAATTATTTGAGTACACAGTCTAGTTAATGGAAAAATGAATTCATATTAGGAATTCTAGAATGAAGAATTGGAGTTATAAAAAGGTCATACTTTCCTGTTTAGCCTGTAAACTTAAGAATCCAGTTTATGATGATGATATGTAAATATATGATATTTGCATACTGTCAGGTGGATACTATAGCCTGGGGCAAGGGTTTGGTCCTGGAGTCACCAATTCTCCTTTTTCAGCTATTTTTTATTTCTTTTTTCTGCTTTTTTCCAAGAAGAAAAAAAAGGAAAGAAAAAGACATATTTTCATAAGCCATATTCTTCCCTCCATCCTTCAGAGGAAAGGATTGCATTCAATCATCCAATTATTAATCTACTCATTCATGTATCAATTTATTCAACAGATTAAGTTCCTCTATTTGCCAGGCACTATTACACACTCAGAGTGAAATTGTAAAAGTAACAGAGAATCATTTGCTTTATAAGATTTGTGCATATGAATAGGATAAGAAAATATCTTAAAGTCCATTTTTATTGCTAATGATTTTAAGCAACTATAGAGTTTATAGTTTTAAAACACTTGTTGAATGACTTGAGCAATTAGAGATTTTGATTGGTCAATATTTTCTGTCACCAACTCTCTTTATAATATCTTCTACTTAAGACCTATGAATGTTCTTTTGCAAAAATAAATGCATATAAGAAATGGCAGTGAGAAAACACACTAAAATATTAAAAGTGGTTACTTCTGGGGAGTAGAAAAACAGGTTGTTTTTTCCTCCTTTTACTTTCTGAATTTACTGAATTATCTATAATTTGCACATATTTTTATTATAGTATATCAGTGGAGGTAACTGTAGTTCCCAGTAAAGGGGAAAAAAGTCAGTGGCTTGTTACAACAAAAGTTGTTTATTTCTCATATCACAGTCCACTGAGGTTGTTCTTGACTGGGTACCTTTCCTTCAAGTGTGATTCACGAACTGAGAGCTCTGCAATCTTCAACAAGTCACTCCCAAGTTAAATTGTGCCCGTTCCTGCACTCCAGAAGGAGAAAAGATGTCCCCCTGGAACATGAGTCATGCCTAGAAGTCATGAACACCACTTGTGCCCACATCCCCACTGGCCAAATCTTTATCACTTGGCTGCAAGGAAAGCTGGAAAACAGTCTAGTTGAGTGTCCAGTGTGAAGAAAAACAAGTGCTAGTGAACACATCGAAGGTCTTGACCATAATCTGCTCTTCTGCTCACTAAATAGCCATTTGCTGTCATTCCTACACATAGAACACACTTGCCCTTCCCCAGAGACAAATGGCAGATGCCACTCAAAGTCCCAACCAACCACTGCACCCATCTCAAAGCTCTGAATCTCCAGAATACGCACAGCCCGTACCATCTGTCCAGATGTGGCTCCTTGTGGTCCAGCAGCTTTTGAATTAAAAAGACGAATTATATTCCCCTGCCTCTCATCTCAACACGTCCACTCAGTGGGCCAGGGAGAGGATAACAGCAACAAATACTCCCAAGCAGACAGCAGATGAATGGAGTCACACACCACAGACTGATGTCTGGCAACAACATAATCCTGCCAGTGCCTGGCAGGGAGGGTCAGTCCTTGGTTCTTCTCCCTAGAGAAAACCCTCCTTGGGGGCTATGCAGTTTTCACAGCACACTTCCAGCTGGTACAAATTTGGGGGCCTGAAGGTTGTTTTAAGCCTCAAATAATTAGAGGACTTTTTTTTCCATTCAGACTTGTGGTTTTGTTGGCAATCACAATGCCCTGAAAGACAGCGTCAACTTCTGATACATTTGCTTCCATTCAGTTTGATGTACCAGTATCCACACCCAAAGTTATTTCCTAAACGTGATTTGCAGACTTAAAGTATTTATTTGTTTTTATCACCAACCCCCATGCCTCTCTTACATCAATGGTGACTTTCTTGAAGCTATTCAAGGATTATGGTAGGAGTGAGAAGGCCATGCCTTCCATCTGGTATGTGCCACAAGACTGAATCCTATTGGGCCTTTGTTGCACACATTCATTCCTTGCTTATCTCTTGCTATTTGGGGCCTAAAGCAGACAGCTTGTCCAATCTCTTGGCGCCCCAAGTTTCTGGACTCTCTAATCCCTTTAATCCTGTTTGCAAACTGGTCAATTCCATTCTGAGGTTATCTCTTTTTAAAAAATTGTTATTATTGTAGTTAAATATTCATAACATAAAATTTACCACTTACTCATTTTTAAACATATAGTTCAGTGGCCTTCAGTACATTCACACTGTTGTGCAGCCATCACCCACTACCCATCCACAGAACTCTTTCCATCAACCCAAACTCGAATTCTGTACTCATTAAACAATAGCTCCCCATTTCCCCCGCCCTTTACCCCTGGAAGCCACTATGCTACCTTCTGTCTCTAAGAATTTGACACTTTAGGTACCTCATATAAGTGGAATAATACAGTATTTGTCCTTTATTTCTGGCTTATTTCACTTAGCATAATGTCTTTAAGGTTCATCCATGTTGTAGCATGTACCAGAATTTTTTTCCCTTTAAAGGCTGAATAATATTTCACTGTATGTATATACCACCTTTTGTTTATCCATTCATCCATGGTTATCTCTTTTTAGCAATAATTTGCAAAAGTCATCACACTCCATTACTCTGATCTCTACGGTCACTTCCCCTAGAGCTACACAATAACATGTTTTCTATCTTCCTGGCCACAATACACAACACAACACAATACATAAGTTTTACCAACAGTTTTGTCACTGTATAATATATAAGTTTTTTGTGTTTTTTTTTTTTTTTTGAGACAGAATCTCACTCTGTCACCCAGGCTGGAGTGCAGTGGTGTCAGCCTAGTTTACTGCAACCTCAAACTCCTGGGCTCAAGCAATTCTTCTGCCTCAGCCTCTCGAGTAGCTGGGACGACAGGCATGCACCACCACACCTGGCTAACTTTTTTCAATTTTTAGTAGAGACAGGGATCTCACTCTTGCTTAGGCTGGTCTCAAACTCCTGATTTCAAGTGATCCTCCCACCTTGGCCTCCCAGAGTGCTAGGATTACAGGTGTGAGCTACTGTACCCAGCCTTTTTCAGGTTTCAATATCAGTTTTCTCACTGATACTCCTTGCCTGTTTCATCAGTGCCACACATTTTACATTTATTATGAATCAGCATCTCACTTACAGCTTTTTGCAGTGGCAGTATTGTACCCAATGAGGTTTATCTGAGATGTGATTATTGCTAATCACAATAATAGCAATGATTAATGATACCCCTTACTTTATTTTTTATGATAATTCCAGGAGTTGTAATAGACAAATCCTGAAATATCAATGGCTGTTTAGATTGGGTTCCCCAAAGAGCAGAAGCTGTCAAGGACCAGAGAGAGAGCTGGTAGTTCATTTGGGAAGTGATCCCAGGAGGCAAGAATGAAAGAACAAGGAGACAGAGACAGGGAAGAGGAAGACACAACATAAAATTGTGTGAGGTCACTGCTGTAGGTTCAACTCTGCAGGGATTCCTGAGAAGTATACAGAATGCCTTCTAGTATTGTGTACCTGAAGGAGGAAGATTGGAGCATTTATCCACTTTCTCCTGTCCTCACTGGTTGAAGGTTGCCCCTGGGGATGTTGATTCTCTTGCTTGTCCGTGATGCATTTGCTCATGAGCAGGCCAAGCAGATAGGGGTAAAGAAGAAACCCAATGCAAAACGGAGGGGTACTCTCAGTGCATATTTGAGACGGGATACTGTCAATATGAAATCTGTCCAAGGTATTGCAGAACTCTGGGCTGAGGGGATGCAAGAATGTGACATATGGTACCAGAAATGTCTGCCATCGTAAATTTAGTGCTCACTAATGTCACAGTCAAATGCGTGTGTCCCTCTACACAGCAGGACCCAAGTTATCTGCCATCTTGTGGCTCTGCCATCTTCAACACATGATTACCAAAGTCATAGTGGGGTTTTTTTGTTGTTTGTTTTTTAATTCAACTGAGACAAGAAGGAAAAGGACCGTGAAGGATTGTCCGTGGGAAGTGTTTATGGTCTAGACCTAGAATGGGCCTGTATCATTCCCACCCACAACTCACTGGCCAGAACTCGATCCCACGACTACATGTCACTGTAAAGGAGGCTGGGAGATGTTGTCTGTTCTGTGTGTGGGGAGCGGGGTGAGGGGCAGAGGAAATAGCTTTTGGGGAACACAAAGCAGTTTCTACCACAGACGTTAAGACTGCATTTTTTAAAATAAAAAATAAGATGGGAGGTAATATATACATTAAACGTTTTAAATCTAACCATACCCTTTGACCTAGAAATTCCACTTCTCTGGTGGGTATTCTCCCTGAGGTCTTCCAGATCCATCCTCTACCCTTCTTCCTCCCTGCATTTTGAGCTCCCTGGTCTTCCGACTTCTGGTTGAGTTGGGCCAGTGGAAGGCACCAGCAGGATCAGGGGACTGGAGGAGCGGGGAGTATACAGTTTCCTGGCTCCCCCGGCGAGGCCGGGAGATGGCAATGGCTGGAGTCCTTTAGCACAGGCTGGCTGCGCTGCAGCTCGACTGGGAGGCCATCGCCTGCAGTGACAGTGATGGCCACAGCTTGGTCTCCACTTCCCTCTCTGTTGCCAGCACTGCTCCCTCTCTCTGCTCCTTTGGCCAGCTGGTCTCCCATAATGCAGCCTACATGTTTCTAAATAGTCTTCAGTTTCCCCATTTGAGTGTGCTTTCCAGTTCCTGTGTGAACCGTAACAAATATACCATCTTGGAGAAATGATCAGAATCAGGTGAAACTAACATATAAATATGTTCAGGACAGCAGTATTTAGAATAGCAACAGCTCTGAAACTAATAGTCTAATAATTAGGGACAGTTAAACACATACACTGAATCCATGATAGAAAAAAGTACACTAATACGTGAGTGTTCACTGCCCCTTCCTCTCTCTTATCCCAATAACCCTGCCTGTAACCCAGGAAAAGTCTGGTCAAGTCTCTCCCTTGACCTTCCTGCTCTCAAACATGTTTCTCAAGATGAATCGCTGAGTTGAAGGGGCAGGGGGTGAGGTTACATCTAAAGGATTGAAAGAAATAGCTTGATTTACATCAAAAACAGGCAAGTGTCCCTGGAAAAAGAGAAAACATCATGTTATTGAGGGAAATATGAAGACCAAAAAAGGGGGAAAGAAGATGTGAGGAGATAAGTGGGTATAGCAGAATTTTGCCCTAGGTATTTCTTTTTGCAAACTCACCCCTCCAAGGAAACTTAGCACAAGCACTTGCATGATTTACAATACAGTCCCTGAAACTTCTGTGATGGGATTCCCGTTGCTTTGACTTTGACTGATTCCTTGCTATGTACTACTGTGTTGAGTGAGCTACCTGAGTTGTTTCATTCGGTGCTCTTCCAGGCCTCTCCGTAGTCAAGATGAAGAAACTGAAACACAGAAAGGTTGGCTGGTTTTTTATGTCCCGCTGCTCAGGTGACACATTCATATGACAAAATATTATACAGAAACTGTGTTTTAAGAATTTAAAAACGATGGGGTTTTATCTTTTTAAATTATGTTTTATTTCCTGCTTGTAAAACTAAAATACCTAAAAATCTGTGTAGAGGAAAGAAAAGAGAAAATAAAGAATGAAAGGGAATAAGATAAATAGATGTAGCATTTATTCAACAAATATTTATTGAGCTGGGGATAGACCAGTGGATAAAACAAAATCCCTGCATGTACAGCACCGGCTTTCTAGTAGGAGAGAGACAGACAATCGGACAAAAGTAAAAGGTAGGAAGATGATACACCTGAAGCACAGGGGTTGTAGGAGAAGGGAGCTATTTTAGACAGGTATTCGGGGAGGCATCTCTGCGGAGTGACATTTGAACAGAGACCTGGGGTGGCCGCGTTGGGGAGATGAACGTGGCAGTTCAGCAAAGAAACCAGCAAGTCCAGGACCCAGGTGGGAGCACGTGAGACAGACTCGATAAGCACAAGAAGCCACACTTACTGCAGCTCGATGAGCAAGCAGAAGTGCAGACCCTCTGTGGTCACAAGGACAGCAGGGGGTCACCTCGGCCTTGTATTATATTCCAAACATAATGGGGTATCGCTTTTGTTTTTCTGTTTCCACAATAAGCATATTTCCGTTTTACCAGCATAAACTAAAACATAAAAAGATCAAAGGGCAACTATATCAATTATTTATTGCTATATAACAAATTACCCCCAAACTCAGCAGCTGAAAAGCACAAACATTTATTAACTCACAGTTTCTGTGGCTCAGAAATCCAGAAGTGGCTTAGCTGAGTGGCCATGGCTCAGGGTCTCACAGAAGGCTGCAATCGGGGTGACAGATGGGGCTGCAGGCATCTCAGGGCTCCCCTGGGGGAACACCTGCTTCTGAGCTCTCTCAGTGGCTGTTGGCTGGAGACATCAGTTCTTTGCCAAACAGGCAACTTCCCTCCCCTAGAGTGAGAGTATCTAAGAGGGAGAAAGAATGAGAGTGCCTGAAACAAAAGCCACAGTCTTTTTATAACCTAAACTTGCTAGTGACATCCCATCACTTCTGCCATATTTCATTCTTTAGGAGTCACTAGACCCAGTCTGCACTCAAGGGGAGGAATTACTCAGGGGCGTGCTCACAAGGTGGCAGGGAACATCGGGGCACTTCTTGAAGGTGCTACCACAGCAGTCATTTCCACCACGCCCTTTAATTTACAGAAGCAGAAACAATTTGAATGTAAACCCAGTCTCTACCACCTGCCTTCAGAACCTCCTCACAAGATGGTTGTGATGATGCTTCTGAAAGGGCTTTGCAAACTGCCCAGCACAGACAACTGTACGGGCTTATTTTGCTTCTGTCACTGACCCATTCCCTTGGTCCTATTCCAGATCTGGCCTGCATTCTTCTCCATCCCCTATATTTATGATTTGTTTTTCATACTTACGTTATACTTTAAAAAAAAAAAACAGAGTAAAAATCTTCTGGTTTGAACAGAAACAGAGAGGGAGAACACAGAGTGCCAACTCGTCCAGGTTCAGGGAGAACTTTCTATTTAACTGTTTACCTCCTAGTCTCAGACATTCTGACAAGCCCAATCCCAAAAGACCCACACACCCAGCGGAGGCGAGGCCAACAGGATGTGTGTGTTAGGGGAGGGCAATGAGGAGCAGGATGTTATCAATATTTACATTTCATAGTTGTCTTATCTTGTTCCATAGTTATCCAAATTTGACTATAAACTCTTTGAAGGCAGAGACCGCATTAGTCTCTAAGCTCTGTACTCAGGCTCCACCATTAAATAATTTCCCAGGGAAAATGCTCCTGTATTGAAGGCAACTCAGTCTTAAAAAACAGCAGCAACAAAAACAACCTTAAATTCAAACTTGCTTAAATTGTATCATGCTATTCCACAAAGAACATTCCTCAGAACCCAGCTTTCGTTTCAAGATATGATGATTTGACTCTGGGAAAATTTATAAATCTTCCTACTTTCCTTTTTCACCCCTGGTTTTCCTTTCTGGACCCTTGTCCCACCCCCAAGTGACTTCTCCTTCATTTTCAGCCTCCTCTTCAAGTACTCCAAGTACTCCTGTATCTGTTTTTTACCTGATTTCTCTGAGACAGAAATTCACTCACACTTTTCATACTACTTTAGCCAAGTATCTGCACAGACACCATTTCTCCTTTTGTCTAATTACAGTCTGGAAGGCTTTTTCCACCAGTTAGAGGAATTCTTAGATAGCCAGCAGGTGGCCATAGGGCATAGGGAGTGTGAAGGAAAGAGAGCCCCTGAAATCACAGATCAACTTGTTTGAGCCTAAAATTAAGAAAGATTCAGTCTCTTTAGGGTGAATGAATTAGAAGAGAGGTGTCAGAACATACTGCCCATTATCCAAGCTGCTTATGAATACATTAGCATTAATTAATACATACATGAATATGTTTTACATTAATTTGTGTTGTTGAAATATATGTGTACTGCCCATCTGCCTAAGGGCATGCAGGAAGCGTTCCCAGAATTCTCTCAGTAGCCATGAACTACATGGTCCACCCCTATGTTCTCTGTCCATGTTTGGACAAGGGATGTTTCAGCTATTCAAACAATTAGGTAAAGACTTGTTTACAAGGAAAAAGGCTAAGACAGGAAAACGATGGTGACGGCAGCTGTTCTATTTAAATCAGAAGTGAATGATCTATGCTAAATGTTCAGTGCCTACTCCATGCCAGGCGTTTTACAATAATGACCTTCTTTAATGAAGCTAGATGAGAGAAGAAGCTACAGTTTGTTGATTGTCTATGCGGTCTCAGGCACTTGACACACATGATTTCATTTAGTCCTCCGCAGTGGCTCCAAAGGTGAGCACATGAGACCCATTCCACAGAGGGGAAACATGAGATCTAGAGAACTTAGTATGTCCAAAGTCACAGAACCAGGATGCGTGTTCAGGTATGTGTTTCACTCGAGGAACTCTGCTTTCAGAGAATACCTATCAGCTTTTATGTGAAGATACCCTGAGGTTGAAAAGGCCAAGTCATCAGAAGTCCTTTCCAAAAGTGAGAGGAAGTGGAAAAATAAGCAGAAGCTGGGGAGACGGAAGGAAAGGAGACAAAGGGAAG
Organism: Cheirogaleus medius; assembly: GCA_008086735.1. Classification (NCBI taxonomy): domain Eukaryota; kingdom Metazoa; phylum Chordata; class Mammalia; order Primates; family Cheirogaleidae; genus Cheirogaleus; species Cheirogaleus medius. Next base: position 54,222,983 of record VBSM01003204.1, on the reverse strand, counting down.
AGACTATTGTAAAAGGATGAGAAGGTAGAAAATGGAGAGAGAGAGGGAAATAAGCTTCAGGAAAGGAACAGGAAAAATAAATGACCACACAATACAGGGGAAATTGACTACTTTTCAAGAGAGAAACAACACAAATGAACAATGTTCCTTAGGAGTTCTATTGCCGAACAACATAAAATTCATTTGCTTTTATCTTCTAACCATCCAAAGAAGTAATGACTATACTACTAGGAAGAAACCTGTATTTGTTAAATGTCCTCTATCAGGGCCTTGGCTAGCCCATGGGTTTGGGGAAATTAGAAACCAATATCCTCTCTTGTTGGAGGCAGCTCCACAAACACAGAGCTTAGTGGATGGACTGTGTCTCCAATCTTCCTCATTCCCTCGTCTGGGAATCAACCTGCAGAAATGTGCAAGACAGCTGGGCCTGCTGTGTGCTAGGCCCTTGACATATATCATCTAATTATTGTAATACTACAATTATTGCCATATTGTGTATTAGGAATCTCAGGAACCTGAGGTACAAAGAAATTAAATCTCTCGCCATACTCCACACACACACATCTCAATATCCCCGAGTCACACAGAGAGGGAATCCACTAAAATAGTATTAATTGCAAGTAATGTAAACCCAATAAACAATAAAGGTAATTTATTAACTGACTTGACTAAAAAACCCAGAAATAGAGTGGGCTTCAGGTTAGGATTGATCAGGGAATGCATTGATGTTCCTACAATTCTCACACATATGTGTTTCTCTGTGCCAGCTTCACCCTCACATATCAGCAGCTACAAAAGGCACAGCTATGCACTACTCAGAGCATCTCTTCCAGTAGTTCTTACAGCATAGGAAGAATATTTATTTTCCCAGAGTTCCTAGCAAATGTCTCCTCCGCTCTCACTGGTTCAAACTGGACTTCATGTTTATCCTTGAAACAGTAACTGTAGCTGGGGGATAGGATTTTGCTGGTAACATAAGTCTGATCTAAATGTCCAATCTCTAGCACCAGGTAGAGCTGTTTCCCCAAAAGGTATAACTACTAAGGAATTGTGGGTACCAGAATGAAAATCAAGGTGATTACCAAAAGAAGGAATGTGTACTTGGGTGGGCACCCATAGCAAGCATGGTGGCTTTTATGTTATCATTTGATTATTTTTACCCTCTCCCTACTTCCATGGAGGAAGTATACTTTCCGACCCCCACTGAACCTGGGTAGAAGCATGTGGCTTCTACCCTTCCCTGCCCTTGGCTTCAGGCTTGGGTGTGTGACTTGCTTTGGCCAGTGGAATGTTAGCAGATACGACACAAGCACTATTGGCTTTACTCTCTCCCACTTCTGCCATTTCCATAAGAACATGGCTAGGTAGCCCCCTCCCACTCGTCCCACAGGATGAGAGACACGTGGAGCACAGTGGACCTAATCTGCAGCTTGGAGACAAGCCCAGCTGTGCCCAGCCTAGGTCAGCCAACTCCCAACTGACCCGTAGACCTATGAGCGAGAGTGAATACTGTCGTGCAGAACTGCTGAATCTCCCAGGGTTTTGCCACGTAGCACTCTTGTGGCAAGACTTGGCTGGTAGAGCAACTAAGTCAGTTCTCCGTGTGTATTGTTTTCTTGCATGACAGTGCAGAGCCTTGCTCTGTCTGTGCTTCTCTTCTCCTTGGCTGCAGTCGAGCCTGGGTCTCAGCTGAGAATGAAGGCTGCAGCTTTATTCTCCATTTTGAGTCTCACAAAAACATCTGATAATGTCGGCAGCCGCTTTTGAAGGTCCTTCAGGAGGGCCAGCTATCACACCATGTGAGCCGGTCAGCCCCATAAGGCAAAACCACACAGCCACCGCGTCCAGACCCTGCCAAGCGAAAGCTTGCAACACGGAAATGGCTGCACCTCAAACTGTCATGTGATTTCTGTATCATAGGAATTTTAGAAACAGATGGTGAGCACAGACGACAGTCATGGTTGTACTATGCGTGTGGGGCAAAGGGGAATGAGGGAGCAAGAGGACGAGAACGGAGCACATTCTGGAGGGGCACTGCGAGGACAGGGGGTGGCCCACAGCCGCCTACTGTCAGAAAACGCAACCCCGGGTTGCAAGAAGTTGGGGAAGAAAAACACCTGACAGGCAGTTTTGGGTGGGGAGAGGAGAAGAGGTTTTGCTTCTAAAGCAAGGAGGACTGTATATTGAAACAGTTTTAGGGTGTTTTTGTTTTTTTTATATTCATCACACCAGAAAAATAGGCAGCAAAATTTATCAATTCACCCGAGCTTGACCTTTAGGCGAATGTTTTTGTTGCTTGAGGATATCCGCGGTGTCAGAAGAGTTGAAGATGGAGCGCAGGCTTGGGAACCAGATTCAGATAAACGACCCCAGACACCCTACTCTCACCACCACCAGCGCCCGGCTCCCCAGAAGCCCCCTTGCATTTTGCAGGGGGGGGGGGGATGATTTCTGTGGACGTCTCAGATGGCTGCTCTCCTAATTCTATCATGAAATGTATTTCCCCTGGAGCTGGCATTTATCGCTGAATCCTGGCACCGCTCCTGAAATGTTGCATCTGCACCACTAAACTGAGGTTACTTGTAGTTCATTAATATGCAAGAGGGGCCGTGAAATCATTCCTGTTTCTGACAGGAGTTTGTACATGCCTTTCTGGAATGCTTCATTTCTGAAGTGGTCTGGCACTGAGACTTTGCTTGTCTTCTTTTAATCAGCTCCATCTTGTCACTGCATAAAGAGTTAAAAAGAAAAAAGAAAGAAAACAAAAACCGTGCTATCTGAAATCTCAAGGAAGATGCAGTGCATCTTTCTCTTTTCTTTCCTTTCTCTCTCTTTTTTTGTTTTCCATCTCCCACCCCTTTCCATGAACACATCAAAGTAGGAAGTGACATGCAGTGCCCTGGAGCTCTTAGCAACATGCTTTTAGGTTTGGAAAATTTCATTTTCTACCTTATGATGATTACATGAGGAAAGATGAAATGCTCGCTTTGAGGTTTATTTGAGAAAGAGATGTAATAAATGTTGCGGCTTCCCACTGAATGGAACAAATTCACTCTGGTCATGTGAGGATATTAAAAATTACATACGTGTGTGCATGACATAGCCTGTGTGACTTAGATGGTATTTGTGGTCCCAGATACTGAGAAAAGAGACCTTGGGTGGCTCCTTTCAGAAAATGCTGAATAAAGTTTTTCATTTTATCTGGCTCTAAATGCATTTGATTCCAAACGAAAATGAGTTCCCGCCCTGTCTGAGCTACAGCAATCCCCTCTAAGCCAGTCCCCCACCGCCACGAACATATATTCATTCATGCACGTGAACACACACAGACACACAGACACACAAAAGACCATATGATTCACGCAGATTGACACAGAGTCCCCTTAGCTGAGACCCACAAGTGCGCCAGCCTGTTGAAGAATGAATCCAACGTCCCTTTTCCAGAAAGTTCATTTTTCCAAACACCGGAGCAAGGAAGAAGACATCTGTGTTTTGTTCTGGATATCATGATTTTTTTGTTGCTGTTGTTCACACGTTTTTGTTTTTGCCTGAGGAACTTCTCCATTAACTGGGAGCTGAATGGAAAATGATAAGCTCACCTTGCTCAGGAAACAGAGCCAGCAAGGTGGAGAAATAGCCTCGTGGTTTCAGTCCTATGCTCTCTGGCAGGAAAGGATGCTAGAAATGAGATCTAGGATTCAACCGAGTAAACCATTTTCCCGCACACAGAAACATGCAATCTCGGGCTCTATTCAAAGCTTTCACATCACATATGCCGCTCTTTGTTCAGCCCACAGCTGGACCACACAGGTTGTGAGATGCAGGATTTACACAAGCTTTGCCCATCAGCTCTGGCAGGCCGCCCTCCATAGCTAGTCTATCATCAACCCCCCTCAGGTTCCGTTCCTCAGCCTCTTGTGATCACACTGATCATTCGAGTTTGGAGCAGAACTATGAAATTTTTGCTTTGGCTGCAGGAAGAGGAGAGATCCTGATCCTCTTTCATAAATAACCTAAACTCCAGCTAGCTATTCAATGATGAGTAATCTCTGTTTACTCTCCCTCTAAGGCAATAAGAAATCGCTTTGATTGAATGCTTTCTATGTGCTCTCAGATAGAATTCCTGCCCTTCTCCCACTCAGCTCTGTATTTAAAGGAAGGTGATGACTTGTAAATATTTTTAAATATTTAAAGTTTTAAAAGTTTTCTCATTTAAGCCCCACACTCCCTCTGAGGCGGGTGCTATTATGATTCCTACTGTATAGCAGAGGAAACCAATGCCCTTGAGTCTGTACAATTAGGGCACACATGGACAAGGGGCACACATGGACAGAGAAACTGAGTTCAAATTGGGGGGATCTGACCCCAGAGCCCAAGCTGTCAACCACCATGCTATACTGCCTCCTGCTGGTGGGAGGTGCCGGGAGTCCCTGGTCCTCTGTTCCCCCTTGAGCACAAAGTACTATAACTTATGTTTGCTAGTTCATTTCCTCCATAGATTGTGAGCTCCTGGAGTTATCTTAAGCATTCCTTCCTCAGTATCTGACGCCTTAGAAGGGCTCAATGAATGTTTGTTGAATGAATTAAAAAACTAACCAATAAGGCACAGAATGTCAGAGAGATTAAGGGAGGGTGAGTAAAGAAGAAGATTCTGGGAGGAAAAAATATTAAACCTCTGGTAAGAAAAAGAGGTAAAAAGAGGCAGGGAGATAGACTCAAATGAGGGAAGAAGAGAGATTTGATGCTGGTGTGACCCTTTCTTTACGCACTAGGCCACCATGGTTGGGGAAGTTACTGTAAAGAGGAGGCAAGGAGAGTCTGCACACCAAGCTGGAATGTCTGCTGCTGGTCCTGATTGAATAGAAAGGGCCACAGAATGAGAATCAAGAAACTAGGTTGTAGTCCCATGCTCACTACTCACTAGTTGGCTAATTTAGGGCAAGTTATTTACCTTCTTTGGGCTTTGGGTTTTTAGTCTGTATTCCAAGAAAACTGGATTAAAGTTTCCCTGTAGCATTGTAGAAAAGCAGAGGGATGTAATTACATTATAAATTGGTTGCAAGCATTTTACAAACATAGCATATGAATAATTGTTATTACTATCAATAATAAAAAATAATGTATCATTGAGTGCATTTTATAAATCAGGCACATACACACACTCACGAAGGCTGTCCAGAAAGTATCCATGTGATTATTCTACATGTAACTATTCTCGTTATGTTAACAATGGCTGGATACTTTCCGACAGCCCTTTTTTATATATATGTAAAATATATATATATATATATATATATAAATATCTGCCCAAGAAGATGTTAGAGTCCTGACTTTTATGAAGGCAGAGACTGTGGTTTGAAGAAATTGCATAACATGCTCAACCCCTCATAGCTGCAAGTGGCTGAGCTGGGATTTGAATTCAGGTCATTCTGTCTCTGAAGTCCACACTCAGACACATCAGAGGCCCAATGCCACTACATTCCTTAGCAAATGTCCCTCAGCGGAACCTGTCATCATTTTGACTCAAAAAACCCTGTGACTGCCCAACACTCGTGTGCAATCCCAGCCTGCCCAGTGATGTCAGTCCCTGGAGAGAGGCTCCTTGGGGTCCCTTTGGACCACTAGAAAACACTTAGCAATGCGACTTACTACTGCTGCTGCCACCCCAGCAGCAGCTCTGCCCGCTGGTGTTAGAAGACCAGCAGCAAACTGACTCAGGATCAAACTGTTCCCTAGAAACCAACCCTTCCTGCTCCCTTCCGTGTAGACCTTGAAGCAAAATCCCCTTGTTAATTCAGGGGGAAGCATCATGTGACTTCACTGTCTCCAAAGCTGTCACTTGCCCATTTACTCAGTACTTATTTCCAAAAATTCCTCTGTCTGGATACCATCACATCTTTTTTCTTCAGTGTCTCTGTCTACTCCCTTCCAAATTTAAAATTTGCTTCCATTATTGTATCAAAGACATCAATAGAAAGTCAATACAGAACATAGGAGCTTTTAAATGAGTCATCCTTTGGCTTTGGTCATTACATTCTAAATGTCTTTAAATACACACCTTAAAGACTACTAATATAACCATAGTCTTTTAAATATAATTAAATCTTCTACATATGTGAATTTATAAATGTCATATGTATACATGTATACATACCCATATGCAAGATAAGTGTCAATATCTACATGTAGATTATCTTAATCAAACACATATGAAGAGTTTATCTTGTTTTTTGAGGAACAGAATCTGGGCCAATTTTGCTTGTTTGCTCTCAGATAATTCCCCTATCCTTGTCCTGCTCTGACATGTTTTTAAAGGAAATGAGAACTTGTAAATATTTATTTTCAAAATATTTATTTGTGCAACCCTATTGTATCTGTTGGGGCCTAGAGCAAAACTAGGGGTGTGATCTTGAGATATGAGGTTTAAAGGAACTAAACCACACTGTCTAAAGGATTCACAGCCCACCCTGGTGAATGGACTGTTGGAGTCAAAACTGCTTAAGGTACTGGGCAAGCTTGAGAAGGGTAACTAATTTGTAGAACAGAGTAGAGTCTGTATTACACAGTCCAGTCAGGGAATAGAACCCACGTGGGTCATTCAATAGAGGGGATTTAATATGGAGAACTGTTTACAAAGGCGATAAAAGAGCTGAAAGACCAAACGGTGAGGCAGCTGGAGACTAGACACTGTAGGAAGCCACTGTTGTCCCCAGGGCGGGACAGACCAAGAGAGGAGACCATGAGTGGGAGCTGCTCTTAGACAACTGGGACCAACAAAGATGGTGGTCTGGTGGCTGCTGGAGCTGCGGAGGGGACACAGCCATAGTCATAGCTGCTACCAGAAGCAGAGAAAGAAGGGAGAAATACCCTGGCTTCTCCTTTCCTCACATACTCCAGTCTCCTGCCAGAGCCTATCACTGAAGAAACCTAAACAAAATCAAAGAAGCTCGGGGAACGTATTTTGCAAGGGTCAGCACTCACTTTGAAACTCAGAGCAGGGCTGGCACGCTGAGGGAAGGTAGCCAAGAGCAAATGGAAAAGGATTGGCCCTGATTTCATCACTCAAAAACAAGTTAAGACCTTTTATAATAACTGTGATACATGTGCAGATGTAGATACTAGCATGTATATTGCATAAGCCTACAGACTATCTAAGTACAGGCTGCTTCTCCATGTGACCTTCATGGCTCCTCTCAAGAGGGGACATATTAAACTCAAGATGGTGTGTTACTTGCTTTGTCCAATGAAATATGAGCAGAATTGATGCATTCTTTGTCTGAACAGAAGCAGTGAGCCATATCATGGCTCCACCATGGTCTCTTTCCCTCTGTCACAAGATCTGCAATGTCCCAGATTAAATAACCCTACCATGTAATTTATTATCCAACCTAAGACACGGTATTTATCACATTTTATACAAATTCACAATTGAACCCCGTGTTTTAAATGTAGAGGTGCTTTACCTGAAAAGTTGTCTGGAGTTTGAAGGAGAATATTGTGCACATTATTTGAAAATATCACTAATACGCTGTTTAAAAATAAGTTTAACCTATTTCCCAACTTTTCAGACTCCTGATAATCAGGCAAATAGGAGAGCACTCAATGTATTGAAGGCGAAATGGTTGAGGCTTCAAAACAGAGAATCTTCAAGTTCACACAATTAACCCCAGCTTTGAGATGAGTAAATTCTAATGGTATTTATGGATTCCCAGAAGTGAGCTTAAAAAAAAAAAAAAAAAAAGAAAGAGAAAACCTCTGTCTATATCATTCTCTTGCTTAAAAACCTCCCCTGGCTCCCTGCTCTATCCAAGCTTCTAAGCTTCCCAGAAGATAAAAAACAGACTCCTTTGCTTGGCATAAAATCTAACCCCCATTTATCTGTCCAGCTTTATTTGTGCCCAGTGCACCACATATCCCAGAAACTTAACGTCTCAGTATTTTTAGTAAGTCGTCTTGCATAGTTTCATGCCATTCCCCATATGCCAAGACTTTCCTCTCCACCTCTACTCCTCAAGCCTCCTCTTGGCAAAATCCTACTCATCTTTCAAGTCTGGGTTCGAATGTCCCCTCATCTGTGAAGCCTCCCTAAGTGGGAATACCCCGTATTGCTGACTGCGACACAACAACACCCATTGTAATTACTGTGTTCACATATCCCCTCCACTTGATGACGGGTTCCCGCGGGCTACATCTTGTTCATCTTTATGTGCCGTGCATGTATCATGGAGTCCAGTATATTCTAGGTCCTCTCTAAATATCTATTGAATATATGAGTAAATAAATTAATAAAGAGTTTTTCTATTTCCCTTCACATGTCGCTCAGAAATCATGAGATTCTCCAAAACCCACTAAGAATCCCAAATGCTTGAGTGTTAAATTCCAGATATTTACCTATGCTTTTTACAGATACAATACTTTAGAAAACTGTGTATACTTAGGTTTGGTCTGTTTCATGTAGAGTATTTTAATTTTAGGGCCAGAAAGAATCAGCAATTGGCCAGCTCCCTCCAGATACAGATAAGGTGTGCTGGGCAGAAAGAGGTTAAGTCAAAAGATCATGATTTTAGAAGTCCCACAAGTAACCCAGTATTCTTTTTATTCTATGGTATTCAACTGTGTTTAGGGAGAAGTGTGATTATATAAACATTCACAATAGAGGAAATATAAAGAGAAAATAAAACATATGGAAAATAATCACACTTGATAATAATCAAATAAATACAAATTAAAGTTCACTTGTATCATTTTATGCCTGCTAATTTTTTAAAAATAATGTGATCCAAGGATGCAGGAAAATTAAATTCTTATATATTATAAATATAAAGGCATTGTAACTTGGTATAACCTTTTTGGAAATATATAAAATACAGAACAATCGTCATAATATTCATACTGTTTTGACTCTGTAACTAAAGTACTAGGAATTTGTTCTATGAAATACTTTTGCAATACTAAAAATTGTTAAAAAAAAATTTATTGTCGCATTGCCTAGTGAGAACAACCTCAATATCCAACAAGATGGGATGGCACATTAAAGCAATGTAATATTTTGCAGTCATTAAACATTATAATTATGCAGCCTACATAGAAACATGGAAAATATATAATATAAATTGGATATAGTAGAAATCAAAATAGTATGTGTATTATGATAGCAACTCTATAAAAATACATTCTTACAAAAAAGCATTGGAAGGCAATTTTTAAAATAGTTGTGATAGGGTAGGATTATGTTTTTCTATTTTTATCAACATTTTTTAATGACATATTAAAAAAATGACATGTTTCCTCTAATAAGAAGCAGGTGGAAAGGAAATTCATTCACAGTGGGAATTGAAAAGGTATAAAGGGACACAATAGAACAAGTGAGTCATGTTTTTGCCCCAAGCACGCCCAGCCCTGCAATGGTGGAAAGAGAGCTGTACTCTGGGGGAAGCCTAATTTGCAGGACATAGAGGATGAGGAAATTTACTGAAGAAATCTCACTCAATTCTACTAAGGAGAGAGAATATGATTTGACTTCTACTACCTTGATATCTAAGTGAGAACACTGTTTCCCTTAGATTCTTCTGCCAGTCATCAAGTCAACCATCAAGAGACTGCTAAGTGCCAGGCACTGATCTTCTGAAACTTAATGTATGTATTTCATTGAATCCTTCTAACAATTGGGCAATGTTCTTACCATGCTACTTTTTATATTTCACAAGGACAGATCCTAAAACACCAGGCCTGCTTTCAAAATCTTTTTCAATTGAGTTAAACCATGATCTAAAGTGGTACACTGACAAGTGAGTGTCCCATTACCCGAAGACAAGTGGAAAGGAACGCAAATCATTTGCCTGCCACATGCAACCACTTTATTAGGCACCTTACTTATGTTATCTCATGAAGCCATAGCATGAGGTAGGTATAAAGTATAACGCCCATTTTTACCCTAAAATTCAGATAGCAAGTTCACAGGTAGCTAAGGTGTTCCTAGCTAAACCCAAAGGCTTAGGAGGACTCAGGACTTTCCTGGCATCTGGATTTCCTTGCGGTTATTCTCAAAGGAGGATCAATTGGCATTGTGGGCAAGGTGCTTCTTTGTGCAGGACTGTCTGAAGGATTGCAAGACATTCTGTATCCCTGGCCCTGGTCACGTCACGAGAGGCTCAGACTATCACTCCCCAGTATTGTGACAACCAAAAATGCTCCTATACTTCCAAATGTCCCCTGGGGTGGGAGGGTGCCACCTCCATTAGAGAAACATTAAGTAATTCATATTCATTCCAGCAATAAATGTTTATCAAGTACCTTCTCTATGCCAGGCATTTTGCTGGCGCAAGAGACGTTTAGTGGGGAAGACTGACATTTAAAGTGTTGTCATAAAATGCAGCAAGGGCCACAACAAACCAAAGTGCTGTGAGCACAGAGAGGAAAATGCCTCAAACTATCTGGAGCATCCAGGCCAGCCTTGGTGACCTGTCACCATGAAGTGACTTCAAGGAGAGTGTGTGAGGTTTGCTGTTCAAAGACCTCCATTCCTGTATTCAATCTCAATCAATTATTATTTCACTTCAGGTCCTTCTCTTACTCTCACTAAGAATTCATCTCTTCCCATGAAAGATGGAAATAGTAATACTCTCTGTCCTGACTACCTCACCGAGTTGATTCAAGGGAAAGCGCTATGGCATGCCACGCGTGTTTAGTAACGTAGCAGGGATTCAAGAGCCTAATTTGTGTTCTCTGCTGGGAATCAGACGTGTCTGGAGATGCCCAATGACTTGGTGGGGTAGGCAGCCTACTGGGGTCTATTTTTAAGAAGTTGGTTTCCCTGGATTCTCATCTGAGCCCTGTGGAGAGAGAGGTTGTTTGCAGAGGCTGAGGAGTTGTCACCAGGGACTCTGTGAGGCCCGAGGGCTCACACAACACTCTCTGGTACCCGGATGACAACGTAAGGCCCAGAGCGAAGGGTTTGGGGAGTGGCGGGGATGGAGCAGAAAGCATCCCTGCGGCAGACGCAGCATGCCTTTGGCTCCAGGAGGACTGCTGCTGCCACAGGACACAGATGCTGGGTCCCTCACTGGCAGCAGTAACAGTGAGGAGATGCCCACCTTCGGATGGCTCTACGGTCAGGAAACATCAAGCACGACAGCTTGGAGCAAAAGATAAAAAGGAACGACTGGTAAACATAAGTGAGATAACCCCTGTATACTCCGGAAACACTCCCCGAGAAGGTTTTACACAGGGTGAGGGTGTTAGCAACTGACGCGTGATTTATTGCTGGTAATGTGACCTCATTCATACCCACAGGCTGGGAAAACTGAGGTTGTCGCAGTCAGACTATGTGTCCCCACGGTAGTAGGAAGGACGATGGCTGTCTAGAGGCCAGATCCTAGCGCCACTGCCTCCTGCCACCCATGCCCCCACCCACTGCCATGGAAACCTGAATTTGGGACTGCCCTGCCTTTCAGGGGACAAGAGAGAGCAGATTCTTTCAAACCATCTAATTCTTAGTAAAAGCAAAATAACTACAGTGTGTTTATTGAAAGCACTGGTGCCTGGAAATCAGTGCTAGATTCTTTTGATTTCTGAAAGTCATGTGAACTAGGTGACTTCTGGACAGTCCATGAAACGTATAGGGGCGGAAGGGGAATCTCACCTCCTGGAGCCTTGCCAGGTGTTGTAAGAGCTAATACGTGGTCCATAAGCTCTCAGGCTAATTAGGTGATTGAGAAACTTCTGCTTTTCCCTCTTAGAAACTTGCTTTTACTACTACGACGCTCTGGATTTTCCCAAGATGGTGACAACAATAAATCCCATCCCACATGCCCTGACTAGAATGTGACCCCAGCACTGTTGCCATGGAGGGATGGGGTCTAGCCTGGGTGAACCTCTGTGACTGCCTTAAATACAGAGTACAATAGAAGTGGCACCATGTGACTAGAGCGACAGGACGCCACGCACTTCTACTCAGCTCCCTTTTAGACACCAGCCCTTGGAACACAATCCCTGAGCTCGGAAGAAGCCCAAGCAGCCCATAGAGGGGCCCCCATGGAGAGAAACCAAGGCTCCCAGCCCCCGCCGGGGTGAGATCCCAGCACCAGCTTGCCAGCCATCTGAGTGAGGAATCCTGAAGTGGACGTCCCCAGCTTTTGTGGCCATCCTTTCTTCAAGCTGCCAACATACTGCTAAATTCTCTATCCTTGCTATTCATGATAAGGTCCACCTTTGGCCTGTGCCATTTTGTTTTTATTAGAAAATAGGATTATTTGCTTTCTAAATCCTACTGGTTTACACTTTGGAATTTGTCTCATCACAACAGACTCGCTTTTGGTTAATTAATTCTGCCCCTTCCTGTTGGAAAATTGCCGAACTTGAAAAACATAAGACATTACTTTGTTGCCCATATTCTAACAGACTTCCTAAAATTATCAAAGCCCTAAAGAGGGGCTTTTCTCTAAACCTACCACACCCTAGGAATAGAAATGATTCCTTATGTTGGCTTGATGTGCTGTGATGGGGGGCGAGGGGAGAGACACAGAAGGGGTGGGATTTTTGATTTATCATCAGAGTCTCTGTCTCTTTCCACCTCATTTAATGTGATTCTTGGAAAGATATGTCCTTGTCTTGCACTCATTTAAAACAAAGACTGCTCTCAAAGATTTCCCCAATTTTAAGTTTGTGAAGTAAGATCTGCTGCTACACTAATTCCACTTATTCTCACCTCATTTCAGAACCGTGTTATTCTTCTGGCTGCATTTCCACTAGCCATTTTCTTCTGCAACCTGTAAGTTTCCTGCAGAGGAGGACAATGGGCAAGTTAAGTGAGAGAGATGATTTACAAGGCTTTTTTTTTTTTCCTTTTTTTTTTGCTTTAATTCACAGGAAAATCATCCTTGCATGGGAAGACAAGCTAAAGCCCCATATCACTGAAGGATTTGTCATGATGGAAAAGAAAATGAATAAACAATATATTTTGTAATAATCATGCCACCTATATCTGATGGTAGTCCTTCATATGTGCCTCAGATATCAGTAAAAATACCATTTTTTTAAACTGAAAGTATATCTGCCTTTATTTCAGACAGTGCTTTCCTTTTATTCTTTTGCAAGTGTTAATTTGTATCTGCTTCAGCTAAGATTTTATGTTCTGTTACATAAAATAAAAAAACCAAAAGAAAACCTCTTCTAAGAGGTTTAAAATCACAAAGTTCTATTTTTTCATGTAAAAGGCACCCAGAAATGAGCAGTCTGGAGCTGGGAGGGATCACTACAAAGACATTAGAAATCAAGACACCATCCAGCTTTCTGCTTTATCATTCTTAGCGCACAGGTTCCATCCTCAAGCTGGGGGTGGTGCTCCACCATCTCTCGGGGATCCTGGCAACCAGAAAAGGAGAAGAGAAAGGAAAACCCACACAGCCTTCAGCTGAGTGCTCAGCTCCTTTTGAGAGACTTCCCTGGAAATTCCATACAACAGCTCTGCTTATGTCTTCAAGTCCAGAATCTAGTCACATGGTCACCCCTAGCTGCAAAGGAAGCAAGAAAAACATTAACACCATGGTCTGTGGAGGTCCTTTTCTTTGACTTCCTCTAGTGCTTACCGTCTGCACTACACAATCTCCCTTCAATTGTTCCATGCTCTACAAGCAAGCAGAGTTCTTTACTAGACATGCAACCTCATCAGGTAATTAATTATCATTTCCCTTCTACTGCCTCTTTCATAGTTCTTTTTTTTTTTTTTCTCTTTCATAGTTCTTGATACGGGGTTGGAACATATGGCCACTTCCCCAAATTATGGAGGTTCTATTTTTCATGAAAACAAGGAGAATGGATATTAGATAAGTAATTAGCAATCTGACAAAATATCATTAATGCCTGATGACTCATTCATCACATATATTATATTCCAATTTAATACAATTGAATAAACATTATTGGAGTGTCTCCTGTGTTCCAGTTTGAAGAATTATGAACAGTGTGGTAAAAGAATGGCAAGTAGTAATTAATTACCTTCAGTGAGCTTACAATTTTTGTAAAGAACTGTGCTTGCTTATGGCACACAGAGCAATAGAAGAGAGCTATAATTGGGTCAGATATCATATTGTACAGACAATCAGGATTGAAGGAAATGGGAGAAGGGAGGGACCTCTGAGAGCCATGGTGCTAACATTTTGCTGTAGGAGATAGAACCTGCAATGAAAATTGAAAAATATGATGGGCAAGTGTGATGGTTAATTTTTTGTGTCCACTTGACTGGACTACAGGGTGCCCAGATATTTGGTTAAACATTATTCTGAGTATATCCATGAGACTGCTTCTGCATGAGAAACATAAACAGAATCAGTAGGCTGAGTAAAGCAGATTGGCCTCCCTAATGTGGGTGGGCCCCATTCAATCCGTTGAAGGCCTGAGTAGAACAAAGACTGAGTAAGAGAGAATTCTATTTCTGCCTGTTTTTGAGATAGGGACATCAGTCTTCTCCTGCCTTTGAAATTGGACTTGGACTAGAATTACACTATCATTTCTCCTTGCCAACTGCAGATCTTGGGACTGCCAAGATTCCATAATTGTGTGAGCCAATTTCCTATAATAAATCTCTTTCCCCCTCCCTCCATCTATCTACCTATCTATCTCCTATTGGTTCTGAAAACTCTGACTAATACGACAAGTATGCAGCAAAGCTTTTAGCACATTGAGTATCTTGTGCCCCAGGCTTAGTGAAAGGCACAGGAATAGAGATGAAAGATACATTCTTATTCCTGGAGTAACTTGCCCACTGAGGGAGAGGGAAGAAGACAACCCGCGGTGATAGCATGTGAAAGTGGTATGATAGAAGAATGCACGGAGTGCTGAGGGACACAGGGAAGGACACTTAACTCAGCTGGAGGCAAGGAGGATCTCCAGGGGACAGGGAAGGAGTGTGTCTCAGAAGATTTCTCAAAGGAAGAGTGGTGGCCATGTGGAGGGGCAGTGTAGGGTAGATGTGAAGGAGGGTGTTTTTGGTTTTGTTGGTGTTGTTTTTGTTGGATAGACTGGCATGGATTTAAAGGGAGGGAGGGAGGGTAATGGGTGAAAGGAGAAGACAGGAAGAGAAGAAATTCAGAGCATATGGGAAGTCCATGGGAGGAGCTCAGCCTTCACTCAGAATGAGAAGTGGGGACAAGCCACTTGGGCGCAGAGCTAAAGGGGCCCCTCCAGGTTCCTCTAATTTATCAATCCTAGATCCCCAGCTTGGAAAAGGAGGCACAGAATGTGAACATTCACTGTCCAGGAAATAAAGACTGTGGAGTTGTCTCCTATGTGGCATCGCACAGGTGTCTGATCATAACTTACAGGAACTCTCCAGGTAGCGGGACCCAGCTGTAGCCTGTCGGGGACCCACGTCTCCTCCTTCTTTCTCTTCATTCTTTCCTATAATGTCTCTCTGTCCACTATCCGCCTGCTGTCTGACTACCTCCCCTGTCACACACAACTCATTCACTTTGAAGTCTACAAATCCAATGTGTTTCCTTTTGCCATCCCATTGTGTGGGTCGGTTTTGTCAAGCATTTGTTACCACTGTCCTGAGTCATACGATCCATTCTGGACCCCTGGATGCCGAGCACAGCCACCCGGGATCTCCAGTTCCCCGACAGCAAGCCCTGGGACACTGCCTGGGGTCTGGTGTCTGTGACAGTCACAAAATGGACTTGGAGTTCCTGCTTGAACCAGTTCCATGCAGCTTCTCTGCATCACACACTACCTGCGGATCCAGAGGCAACCGGGAAGGTAAGAAGGGTCACGGAAGGATTCAGTATATTCAGATGATACATGGTTTCAGGTTGGGGTGGTTTGATTTGTGTGGTTTGTAATAAATGCAATAAGAGCACCACTTATTTCCAACTCTCCTGTAGGATTATTAACTTTTTCTTCCAAAGATAAACTTGATTACATTACTTATTTATACTATGTACTTCACATTAGAAGTAAAAAATGCATCAGAGTAAAAAAAATTATATACGGGTTTTTTTTAAATTAATGTTTTCTTATCCACTGCTAATAACAGCTTAGATTATTAAAAAAGGAAGAATCTTAAATATGCAACTTACCTTCAGGTACTGCTTGTTTACTTTTACACATTTTGCTCAACTTGACAGACAATCTAGAAATATCATCTCTACTCACTTTCAATTCCTCATTTTTATACCAGAGCTGAGCTTTTGTGTTGGGATCTATGACATATCAGGAGAGGCAGGCAGTATGATCGAGTTGACAAAATGGGAGCTTTGGAGCTGCATATATTTAAGTTTAAAACCCAAGTATGCCTTTTCCTAGCTGGGGACTGGGGTACATAATTAAAAAGCAATTCTAATCACAGATTTTTTAATTTGTAAATAGGGATGACAAATAAATTTACAGGACGGGTATTATGAACCATGCACTATGCTAAACATTTTACTATGTTGTCAAATTTAATATTGACAACAGTCCTATAAAATAGGTATTGTCATTTCCTCCATTTTATAGATGAGCAAACTGAGATTTAGATGAGCTAAATTGCCCAAGGATGTTCAAGGAATAAGCGAAGAGTCAAGCCTATGTGTTTGTCTCTAAAGACTCCCCTCTTAACCATTGTCCTACTCTACCTCCCAGTCAGATCCCTTCCAATCCCAGCAATAGCACCTACAAGCTAGGTGTCATCTCCAAATTAAGATGAAGAAACTCATGTTAGGAAAAAATCTCGCATTCCCAGAAGGACAGAATCATTTGGTTTTACATTCTGTCAGGTTTTCCCTGCCCTGGCCTCATTTCCCTTTTTGCCAGAAGGTGTTCAGCACTAGTCCCACCAGTCCTCAGAGGGACGATGCCCTCTTTATGGTGGGCTGCTAGGAGGGGCCATGGCACTCTATTTAATTTATGCCATCTTAGTTCCAAAGTCTTGAGAGTGGACTTACCAGTTACTTCAGCATGTCTCCACCTTCCTTTACCTTTCACAAAATGCTATACCTATGTTATCTCATTCAAACTTGTCAATAGCCCTGATGAAAATGAGATTTAGAGACTTCAAGAGACAGGCACAAAGAGACAAAGTAGTTTTCAGTAGTGCAAAGGGAATTTGAATGCAAACTCACCATATTTGTGTTATAACGTTTAGTTATGATTCCTCCCCGAGTGCTTCAATGCCACTTGAATGCTTTAAGAACTGAGTGCTTAATGATGTGATCATGACACCCCTAGTTTGGAAGCTTCTTAGGGAAGCCCATCATTTTTGGAATGAAGAATAAGCTCTCTGGTTTGATATATGCGATCCCCCTACCAACTTTTCCAGCCCCATCCTTCATTTCTGCTCCAGCCATACCCTCTCCACTGAAGCCATGTCAGAGCAGCTACCATTTCAGAGCACACCTTGTCCCTTCATTCATCCAGGCTTTGTCCCCTGCCCCATTCACTGCCTGGAAAACACTGATGCCTCTTTCAAAGCCCAGCACAATTATTACCCTCTCTGAAATGTTGCCCTAAACCTCTATCCCATCAAAAACAATTGCTGTCGACACTCTGTAAATACACACCACACTACACTGTAACTGTTTGCTTACATATTTTTCTTCCCACTAGAATGAATGTTCTTCAAGAGCAGCGACCATTCCATTCATTTAGTGCCCACTACCTAGATCCATGTGCCTGGTACCTAGGAGGTACCTGCAAATGGGTTTTTCTTATTGTTTTTAGCTAAATGTGCTGAGTATCTACTATGTGCCAGAACACTTACCAAAATGTTTTGCCTGTAATAACACACTCACTTCGCATAACAACCCTATCAGGTGGGTTCTGTCATCTTCCCCACTCTGCAAATGAAGAAGCTGGGCACAGATGAAACAAATTTCCCCAGGTAACCTGGCTAGTGAGTGGCAGAAGCAAAACTAAGGCCATGATCTTAGCAAAACTAAGACCCGTGCTCTTGGCAACTCTGCTACAGTGACCTTTGTTTGTTGGTTAAAAGTGTGTTACATGAATGAACAAACTACCCAAAGCTCCATGATATTAGCAGTTTGCTAAGTTTGATCCTATACCTAAAAGGAGAGCAATTAGGAAACCTCAATAGTAAGAGAGTCTGAATTCCCAGTTCCACCCGAAGTGAAAACTGCAACAATTTTCTTCCTCTACGAAAAGAGTATTGCTGCAGCATCACATTTCCTTTGTCTCTTACAAAGGTCTTGGAAATAATACGATCTGACGGCATCCTATCTTCACCCTAGTTTGTGACAGCTATTGTATTTCTTTATCATCCATTCGAAAACCATGTATAAACCCTATAAAGGTTACAATTAGATGTAGAACCTCCGGTTAGCTCCCTTTTTTCCTTGTTGTACAGAAGGTAGTTTGCAAGGTGGGAAAGGAGGAACTGGAAATCACATTCCCTCTGGCATCCCTACAGTGTTGAATAAGTATGGAAACCTGGGTAATTTCCTTGAAATGCCTCCTGACCTAAGCGGAAGAATGGGACCATTTTCTCCTTCTTAAATGCACACTGAAGAACGTATCTTTGGGTTGATTCTCCAACTGAACTATGTGCCACTGCAGTGCAGAAGTGAAGTACGAGTTAGGATGAATTCTCTCTCCTCTTCCAAGCCCATGAGAGTACCTTATGGCATTCTCTATCTAAGCCAATGAACATTTGAGAGCCTCCAAACATGGTGTTATTGTCTATGGCAGAAACAAAGTTGGGCCTTCCTCAAGAAGCTTCAAATCTACTGGAGAGAGTCATATGATCCCCAGACTATAACACAAATATATACTTACATTATATCTAGCACATTAAAAGAAAAGTGCTAGAATGGGTTGTAGGAAGAAGAAATTTTCATAGAAAAATGGGAAATGCTTTATGGATGGGGAGTCCTTTTAGCATTCCATGATTGAAAGGAAAATGAGCTCACTGATCTCATTAATTCTCATAAGCTCTTATCAAATAGTTTAGAGCTGGCAGAATAACACAGTTTTACAGAGGAGTATAATATTGAAAGAAATAGAAATTTAGAAAGGAATATGTTATGGTTTGGATATGGTTTGTTTGTCCCCACCAAAACTCAGTCTGAAATTTGATCCCCAGTGTGGCAGTGTTGGGAGGTGAGACCCAGTGGAAGGTGTTTGGGTAAATGGGGGTGGGTCCCTCGTGAATAACCTGGTGCCATTCTCAAGGTAGTGCGTTTTTGCTCTGGCGAGACTGGATTAGCTATCTTGAGAGTGGGGTGTTATAAAGCCAGACACCCCCTGGGTTCACTCTCTGTGCACATATCCACTTCCCCTTTGGCCTTCCTGCCCTGTTTTGACCTAGCACATGGCCCTCAGCAGAAGCCAAGCAGATGCCAACACCATGCTTACTGTACTTCCTCGCCTGCAAAGACTGTGAGCTCAATAAAGCTCTTCTCTTTATAAATTGCCCAGCCTCAGGTATTCTGTTATAACAACATGAAACGGACTAAGACAGGATAATAGAGGCTATGTTGGTAATAAACAGCATTTAAAAAATGCCTGCCAAATAACAGATGCTTTTCATATATTCTTTGATATAATCCATATAGGAATCTTGCAAGGCTGGTGTTATTGGCCCATTGTCCAGCCGAAGAAACTAAAGCTCGACAATGTTAAGTAATTTGCCCAGTTCACAAAGTTCTTATTTGCCAAAACCAGGATTTGGAATGAGGTCTATCTTTTATGGCCTTGGCTTTTTCTAGTTCACCATGCTGTTTAAAAAAAAAATCATATGAAAGGCAAATAAGTGATTGATGTCGTTCTTCCTGAAGGACATGAAAGGAATGTGCAAACAGCACAGCCATTTTCTATAGTAAAATCTTTTAATTATGACCCAAATCACAGCACTGCAGTGATAAGCTGGTTTTGAGCTCACCTGAAGTCAAAGCACTTCCCAGCAAGTTCTGCGGCAACACGTTGGCTCCTTTTCTATTATCAAATAGAGAACCCCAGGAAGGTATGTTTTATCCAACGTGGACCAAAATGTATGGAGTGAGACATTTATAAGGATGCCAGCAGGAAGTGAAAGAAAAGAAAAAGGGAGAGTTTGCAACTTGTTATCTCTAAAACTTCATTTGGAGACCTACTATTATTACCTTTTGGGAAATAAAGTGCCCGTACATCCATTTTGAGGACTGTTTTGCAGGATATTTACAGGGAGCATAAAGGCCCTGAATGAACAGGTTAACAGGATTGTGTGGCTGGGGGCATCCGTCTAACCTGATGGGTTTAGAACCAATTCTGCAGCCCGGATGAAGCTTCAGTGTCTCGGGCCGTACTCAGGATTCACTAATGGGTTGCTTTTCATAAGTAACGAGATGACTCATGTCATTTGTTTCCCAAGGTAGGCAACGTTTTCTATCATTACTTTTAATGATTTATTTACCCTTCATCATATTGGACACTGTCAATACTTATAAAACACATTGGAATTATCTGGCCCCAAATAGTCTAAGCTTTTCTTCTTTTAAAACTTCTCTGAATCAGGCAATTGCTTCATAGAACTTCAGTTTATTACCTATTTATTCTTATTACATCAGATAGATAGATATATATATATGCACACATACTAGATAGGACAATTTTGAAATTGGAATTGGGCAAAAGCAGCCCCAGGTCTATTTGCACCCCTATTTCCAGTGGTAGATAATAGAGGAGAATATGTTTGAAGATTTCAAGTAAAAGAGTAAAAGGATCTGCCAGCATTTATAAGAGGAAGACAAAAGAATAGGAAAGAGGAAGAATATCATGAAAAAAGTAAGCTTCTGGAAGATCGAATAAAACACTGTGTTTTAATTAAACCCAATATTCCTACTAAGTCACCCTTGACAACAATACATCTCATCTTGAATTAATTTCTCTGTAACAACATGATAGCTAATTTCATCAGATATTGGGGCAAGAAAAATTCACCAAGACCATGGAATTTATCCATTTCTTCAACATTACCAAGAACATACCATTATTACCCTATGCTTATCATCACACTTCCAGTTTTGAGCAATGAAAATAGAGAACTAGCAAAGGTTAAAAACAATTTATTTCTCAAGATTTATAGTCTATTGATTATGCATATTTGTCACCAATATGAGTATAATGTCTGACTCTCTCTGGAATGGATAATTTATTCATTTGAAAAATTTATAATTGTGCTCTCAGGCCCTAAGCAATAAGTACATCTCCTAAGTCTAATGAAGATATCAAGGCATGCTAAGTCATTTGCATCAAAGTCCTAACACTAATATATAACTGAAGGAAATTTGGTTTACTGTGTTGTTGCATTAAGGAAAATGGAAAAAAAGGTGACTTACCATGACAAGGAAAATATCAAAAGATAAATGCTAAAATTTTAATGAAAATCATTCAAGCTTGCCCCATAGGAAGTCTAGTGGATAAATTCTGAGTGCCAGGCTCATACTTTAGAGGAATATCAATGGTTAATTCATTTTGTTCATTTACAAAAGAAGGATGTGTGGATAATATGACTCTAGTGATTGGCAGGGTAATTGCAAGTCCGAAAGACATGCGAAAAATGCAAAGATAACTTCAAGTTTTCATGAGCATTGCTATGTTACTATAGCTTCCTCTCAGTAAAGGGTGCTCTCAGCACCAAGCAAGTGTGTGATATGATCCCTCAGGGAAAGGGGGTGCAAAACTGGACTCCACTAAGGAGGAAGACACCTTAGCAGAAGCTCTGGCTGGCCTGAAGGCCAATTTTGCCTGTGAAACCTGGTACAAACAGTAAATACCAGGAGTTTGAGGTTGGCTTTCAAATGGAGGGACAGGTATAGAATAGGAATGTTCAAGATATTCTCTGAAGCAAGGTGATGTGACTGTTCCTCTTTCTGGCCAGACCTCTGTGACAGTAGGTGAGGGCAAAGCCCAGACAGACCCTGGGCCACTTTTTCCTATGTAATGAGACTACCAGGTACAGAACACAATGTTCTGAGTTTAGGGGTCAGGTGGGCCAAGAATTTTGCCAAGACGACTTGATGTGAAATAATAACCACCTCATTTTCTTGGGAGCAGCTGGTCTGTCCCAGGACCCCTGAGCAACCACGACCTCAGAGAATGATGTGTTTATTTATATGAAGCTGAGTGCTGACGCTCATCATTTTCATAATTACAGTATTTCTCATCCCCCCTATTTCCATGGGCCAAACATAAAGTGTGCAGGGAAGCGACTACCTATATGTGCTTCTATTTACTCAAGTTTACAGCTATCGTACAGTGCTGATTAATCCTCCCTTCTCTGTGACACTGAGGCAGTCGCATTCTAATGCCATCTTTATTATTGTTCGGCAGATCCCATACTACTGCATACAGAAATAGTGTAAATCACGGAACTAGTGTTTGAGGTCCATAAAATGCAAGGTTATGAATATTTCATTACTATACATTTTATTTCCCTGTCTATTCTGCATCTCCCAAAATGTTGTTTGTTTATTTATTGGCTCACTGTTCACCAGCAATACTTAATATAAGGTGTGGACTGGACCACCAACCCCAGCCTTGTGGCCTGAGCAACATTTGAAAATAATGATATATTTTTTTCTATTTTTAATCCTTTTTCAACCCACAAATACTTGACTGCCAGGTTATTTCGCTAACAGGAGTTTTTAGCTTCTTCGTCATAATTGCATTGATGTGCAAGCCCCACGAATTGACTCCCAAACATTTCTCCCGTGAACTGTGGCTATGTATTTAAATTTTTCTCAACGCCCCATTGTATCCGTCTTTGGCTGAAGTAAGCAGTTAGACTTTCGCTGCAGATCTTGGCAATGAAAGACACATTGTGCAAGTGCAATTAGCTTCACTCCCTGCGCTGGTTCAAATGATTTGTATGAATCAGCTGGTCCTGCAAAAGATGCAGCCATTATCACCTGCTTCCGAGTTTTCTTTTAACCACAAAATTCATATTAGCAAATAGCCAGAGGGATTCAATCTTAGCAAAATCAGAATCTGAGTCCCCGGCATTAAGGTGCTAACTTCTCTCCTGCTATAGGGCATAGCAGATATTAATACGACTCTTTGGTACAGGCTGCAAAATATATAAAATGTCATAATTATATCTGCAATTCAGCAATGAAACAATTTTCCTCCTTTCTTCACTGTCATCAGCATAATAGCAGCCTATGGGATTTGTATTTTCTGGCTGTGAGCCCTTTTATGGGCTGTAGAAAAAAAAATACAAGCAGGTTAGTTTCACAGCTCTGAGAAGGCCTCATGACAGAAATATTGCTTTTAATGTTATTGTCTCTTTCTAGCTTGTAACCCACTCTCTTTGGGTAGAGAGACTTCTGTGCTGATACAGCAGCACTTATGTTTTCCTGACAAACCCCTATGTTCCCTGCCTGGTTCCCCCCACCCATGCGGACAGGGAAATAATTAACCAGCTTTCAAGATCATGCTATGTTATCTATAGATAACAGGGAAACATGAGTTGGGAGGGGTTCATTCAGAGGAGAAAGAAGTCGAAAGGAAGCATGTCTCCAAGGTTTCTCTTGGAGACATAAAAGAACATAAGAAAGATGCATTCTGAGTGAATCTTCACATCCCGTTTATTTTGCTAGCCAAGACAAATATCACAGCTCATATCTAACATTTGAAAAGCAGGGCCAAATAAAATGATGGATTAATAAGTCCAAGGACAGAATAATAGAAGGAAAATATATTATAGAGAATGATGCCCATGTCAGTCTGAAAGGGGCGGTGGTGGTGACGGGGGCGGGGGGGGTGTGAAGCTGAAATAGAGTCGGAAAAAAAAAAATGTACCATAGCAACCTTAAATAGAAACACACTCCTGTAGTTATGCTAAACATTAATTAACATTACTCAAGACCCCTATGGCACTATTACTTCAGAAACAGGTATCTTCAGACCATTTGCAATTCTTTTTGCTATAACCTACACTATAGGCATCCTGAATTGAACACCAGGCTAAATGTTCCCTCTATAATTATTGGTAATAATATTCCGTGCACAGTTATCTCCCCCATCATCATCTGTGATGAGGCTAATCCAGTACTTTCTGCATGAACTGTTACAATGCCCAAAGCAGCAGGACGGAATATTATCGAGCATGGGTTTACCTATGGAAAACCTAATGTGACAGAGTTCATTTCTAGAAAATAGGCAAGGGATGGAATTTGTTAGAATCGGCCATACAGACAGACACCTGTATCACTCTCCCAGGCGACTCACACAAGTGACCATTTCTCATAATGGTTTCATGTCAGTCCCAGGAAACAACCTAAATACATTTCTATGAAACTAAGAAAATAATTCTCTAGTCAAGAGGCAGGTCTTTAACGAGAGGTGAGGTGATCTGAATTCTGCTACCATCCTAGCCACTTTACCTGGCAATGTTCTGCTGACCACCCTATGACTCAGTTTCATAAATGGTAAAAGGGAGACTATAGAAAAGAAACTCTCTAGGAAAAAAAAATATAATTTTAAAATCTGTAAGTGGCCCAGATATCCCCAGAGACAGTTGTTCTATTGTATTTTAAAACTAAGTGACCAGACCAATAGTTTTGCAAGTGACAGATTCTTATTTAAATAGAATTGTTCCAGATGTCCTATAAAAGGAATTAATAGAAGGGAAAGCCTAGAAGTTACTAAAGAGCACTACTCAGTCGTAAAATAGAAAAACTGTCATCGTATCAGACCTTTCTTGAACTCTAAGATTATCACAAGGAGACCATGGTTGTGCCCACATATAAGAAAAAAAACAACTGCAGCATATGAAAATTCAAATTTACAAACCAGATCAATTAATGGGTGATTATTCACACTATAAAAGGATTTATCGCTTTACAAATGGATTCCCTGCAGGGTTCCATTTTAATAACTGAGCTCTCTCAGTGTTAGGAGTCACTGCCAATTAAAAGTCAATCAGAAGTGAAGATAAAGCGCCTCTGAAATTAAAATGTATGTCAATGGAAAATCATCTCATCAGAGAGTTACAACAATTCGCATGACATACAACTTTGTGGGGACACAGAATTTATTTCGCAAGCCTTTATTGAGCACCTACTATAAACTCATCTGGTCCTCAGAGTCCCTGCCGAGTGGATCTGAGCGAGTAGAATAAATGGCCCCTGCCTTTGGGACTGCTACAGTGTGGTGGCAGCAGAGTGGTAGGAGGGTGGTGCTGTCACCATTCGTGGGGGGACAATGCTTTCTTGTGGCAGTTGGTCCTGCACATTGTCAGTTCCCATTCACCAACTGCCAAGGGAGCTCCCCTGTCATTGCATCAGCCACAGAATGTCCCTACATATTTCCCAACAGTTTTTGTACCACCACCCACACACCACGGTTGAGAGCCTTTGAGGCACTCAGAAAGTCTGCTTGAATCCCAGGACATCAGCGCTAAGCAGAGGACACATTAGAAGGCTATGATGTTCCACTCTTTCCTTTGGGTGAGGAGGAAACGGAGGTCAAAAGAAATGAGGTGGCCGGGCCCCTCATGCCCACTGCACGAATCTTTCTATTCAACAAATTTCTTTGGAGAAAGTGAAGATGCTTGATATCTACTGTCCAAACTCAACTATTTTCTCCTTCAAATTTTCTCCATGTTTTCCCTCTTCATCTCTGCCCTTTCCCCCCATTTTCAGGGAAGGAGAATTCTTACTCTTTGGAAGTGACAGCTTTCACATGTTCCCTGGAGCCTCTCTTCCCAGGGCTTTGCTTCTCCCAATACTAGGAGTTTAGAATGGAAAGTGAGTAGGTGAAAATCTAGCCCGCTGATCCCAATGGTGTTGTGGGAAAGGTTCTCTCTCAACGCAAGGAGAGTCCTCTGCTGGGGGCGGAAGGAGGGGAGAAGGTTTGGAACAGCTGTCGGGGGTAGCAGCGACAAGACAAATAAACGAAAATCTTTTTTTATTGTGCTTAGTTCTGCTAGGGTTCAGCTGATGAGATTACACGAAACCTTAACTGACCTAATCAGCACATTTTCATTATTTTCTTCAGCAGCTTTCAGCAGTCGAAGAATGTGAAAAGAGAAAGCCCTCTTGGAAGTCGTCCATAGCTGATGAATGGCTAAATGGAACGAGAATGAGGGATTTGGATGTGACAGCAACGCGTCACTGAAATGGCTGGCCATAAGGCCCATGCTGGAGAGGCTAAGGGACACAACAGGTGATCCGGATCCCCTCAATTGGAAAGCTTCAAGGAGCCAGAGGCATTTGACATGCTAACTCTGGCGATGAGAGAACGGAAGAAAGGGAGTTTCAGATCACAAAGGGGCAACGGTTTTGTGGAACTGTGTTGTCTCTGTCGTGGCCAGCTGGTGTGGTTGAAGCAGAATGTGGGAATGAAGTTATTAAGATAAACGTTAAAGCCCCTAAAAATGGTATGGAAAGAGAGAATGAGACAGGTGCTGAAGTCATTTTGTAAAGTATGTGGAAGTGAATTTGAAAAGAATGACTCAAATTTCCATTAAAATGCCTCTGGGACAAAAGATTACAAGAAGATATGCAACAATTCTCAACTGCGATCATATTAGTAAAATGCATTTAGGAAACCTAAAATAAGTCTTCATTTATGCACTGAATTTATATTGATGTCATTATTATTCAATCGATTGGTAGGTATTTTGGATACATAGTGTGCATTAGTGTAAACAGTATGAATATCAACCCTGTGTCAGACACGGTACTAAGCACTGTGATACAGTGGGGAATAAACAGGCACCTGCCCTTAAGGAGTTCACAGCCCCGTGAAGGAGGAGGAAGAAGAGTCAGTCTCCATGGGTATGTCATCATAGGAGGAATGCCTAACCCAGACGCTAGAGCAGGGGTCCTCAAACTTTTTAAACAGGGGGCCAGTTCACTGTCCCTCAGACCGTTGGAGGGCCGGACTATAGTTTTAAAAAAACTATGAACAAATTCCTGTGGACACTGCACATATCTTATTTTGAAGTAAAAAAACAAATGGGCAAAAACACCCACATGTGGCCCGTGGGCCGTAGTTTGAGGACGCCTGCTCTAGAGTCAAGGAAGGCTTCCAGGAAGAGGCAACATCTAAGCTTGGACTTGAAAGATAATATGAGTTAAAGAAGTCAAAGGTGATATGTGACAAGTGCTAGCAAAGGGAACAGTAGGAGCAAAGGCTCAGAAGTAGGTGGGAAAGAGCAACGCACACAAAAGGGACTGAGGGTATGGCACTATGAACAGAGAGAGTGGTAGGCACTAAATGGGCAAGGACCTCTTGCATCACTCTCAGGAGTTATCGTTTTATCCTGAGAGCATAGAAAGCCATTAAGAGATTTTCACACTGGAAGAATGACACGATCAGATCTGCATTTTAGAAAGTGCATTCCAGTTGCCATTTAGAGAATGCATTAGTGTGAAGAGGGCAGACCTGGGTATATAAAGCCAGTTATACTGGCTTCTTGTACCAGCGAGAGGGAAGGAAGACTGGAAGCTAACACTCAAGACTTCTGCCTTGGCAGAGAGTGATGGCTCACGCCTGTAATCCTAGCACTCTGGGAGGCCGAGGTGGGAGGATCGCTCAAGGTAAGGAGTTCGAAACCAGCCTGAGCAAGAGCGAGACCCCGTCTCTACTAAAAAATAGAAAGAATTTAATTGGCCAACTAAAAATATATAGAAAAAATTAGTCGGGCATGGTGGTGCATGCCTGTAGTTCCAGCTACTCAGGAGGCTGAGGCAGGAGGATCGCTTGAGCCCAGGAGTTTGAGGTTGCTGTGAACTAGGCTGACGCCATGGCACTCTAGCCCGGGCAATAGAGTGAGACTCTAAATAAATAAAAGACTTCTGCCTTATGCAAACAGTAAGGCAGTGGTACAAATCTCAGACCTCGGAGCAGCTGGTTTTGGTGAGGGGAGTAGGAAGATGATGGTCTTGTCCTGTTTTAGACATACTGAGTTTGCGGTGCCAATGTGAGATGCCAGCTAGTATTTTCAATGGACAGATATGAAGTAGGCCTGGAGGTCAGGTGGAAGATCTGAGCTGTCGGGGGGGTGTAGGAATCCTTCCATGTAACTGAGGCCCTGGGAAAGGAGGACACACACCAGGGCTGACAGGAAGAGCGTGGTGGCTGGAAGCTGCGGGACTCTGTGTGTAGCAATCATTGCAGTAGTTCAGGCAAAGGACGATGCTGGTCTGATAAGCTAAAAGGTCATAGCAGTGGGGGCCTGGGGGAAAGGGATATGGGTGAGTTTCAGAGACATTATGGAGGTGTTTCCAAAGCCTCCATTTGTGAAGCCCCAGATGTCTTCAGTTGCAATAAATGCTTGGTTGACCCAGGTGCTTCAGAAAGTAATCTTAACTGTGTTTTCTGTTTAAGAGAATGATGGAGCCAGTTCAGATATCCCAACACCAAAGACATTGCAACTAACTCTACCACTATAAAAGGGAATTTTCTATAATATATAATCATTTAGGGCCTGAGGCTAAAATCCTGTAGTATAAGGAAGTCTTGAGGGGGTAAGCTGTCAACAAATGAAGAATTTGATAGCAAAGATAAATATTCGTTGATTCCCAATATATCTCGGTCTCATTCTGTAATGGGTTCTTCTTCACTGTCTTCTGTTTGACCTGAAATCTGGTTCACTTCTTGAAGGCCCTAGGGGAAAGCCTATACTTTCTGGAAAACCAGGATATTCCCTCTTTATTTTTGAACACAGCCATCATCCACATGGCTTCCTAAAAGCCAGTTCGCTGAATTTTTGTTCTCTGGGTTCTATCCAGTACCTCTTTAGCAATTCTCCTTTTTCTGAATTAGTTTCTCTGTCTGGAGAAACTCCCTCTTATCGTGGTTTCTCATTCTCAGGTCATTCCTAATTGGCCTGCCTCTGGTCGATAATATACTTCTCAGGCTTCTTGTCCCTACCTGACCCAACTCACCTTGCTTTTCTGCCCACAAGCAGTGTGCAGATAGCTTCCCTTACCCTCCAGCCCTGCCTTCACTCTCAGCTACTAACTCCCTCACAGCTCCCCAAACCACCAGTAAATTTTAAAATCAGCATTTTAAAACTTTACCTCTTCATTTGAGAGCAACTTAGGTTGGAAGATTTCTTAGTTTTAATGTAAAAAATGGGGATAATACATGTTTATTACCAGGCCTGGCACATGGTTAGAGCTCAGTAAATCTCAGCCAACATTCCTATTATTACTGGGGTTTAAGTCTCAGCTTCCACATTCTCTGACGATGTAATCAAAGATTGGGCACCTACTCTCTGTGACCCTCAGTTTTCTCAGTTGAAAAATGGGCATTATAATGCCTGCCTACCTCTCAGAGTTAAGAAGTTCCAATAGGAGACAATAAACAAAAGTACCTTGCATGTTACAGAAACTTGTGGAAATGTTACTTTTTTGAAGTTTTCTTTGCAAGTAGTGCCTTGCCTAGGTGTTGTCACTAGGAAAATCAACAATAACTGCATGGAACGCTAAAGAGGGCTATAGAAGATGTAGGGAATAAAAAATCTGACTTCTTATCATTCTGTCAAACAGCTGCCTTTAAGAACTGATATGTGAAGGATAGGCAAGGATTCTCTAACTTTTAAGTTAAATTCGTGAAAAACAACATACCTGAACCATGAATACTTAAATCCCAATAAAATGTCTTCTTTGACTTAATTAATAATATGAAACTATTACAGCTAAGGATTAATCTAAAAATGGTGCTGTGAAGCATGTTCTGCCTTTTTTATAAAGATCCCATTGAAAACATTTGTCCATTCTTTTGTTCAGCATTTATAAGGACTCACATAGTAAGTATCACTAAAAACTTAATGTTAGGACTAAATTCAGTGCCTCTTTATAAACAATTATGATTCTACCTATGATATAATATAAACTATGTAACATTTCCTTCACTCTTTCTTAATTCGCACCTTGGTTTATTAAAAGGATCGCACGTGGCCTGGGACTGGTCGGCTGACGAGGATTGAGGTCAGCTGGGGACCAGCGGCTCCTTTTCCCCCCTCTTCCAAGGTGCCTGAGTCTCCGCTCTGCACATCCCTCCTGTCCTCTGCTTGCTCAGGGTTTCTACTTATAACTTACACAGCCCAGGTGCTACCTCGTGACCTTGTTTCAGCTTCAACTCCCATCACTAACTGGACAAATTCTTTCTTTCCTGCACTTCAAATTCCTGAGGGAAGAGATGTGATTGCCAAAGCCAAGCACTTGCACATCTGTTTATGCAGAGCCCCTTGTGCCAGGCCCGTGACGTCTGCTGGCAAACTCCAGCAGGGCCACCTGGGAACAGGGGACCATTCCCAGGCCAGCCAGGGCAGAGCTGATGATCAAGAACATGCTGTTCAGGTGTTTTCCCTTACTGAGGCTTGCTCTTTTACCTTGATTTGTGCTTTTGTTTGATATCTATTGCTTTGTTTTTTATGGTACATAGAAAATTTCTAATGTCTACCTCTAAGCCCTTTTTAGAATACAGATTTTTTAAAAAATGTATGACTAGATTGACTTAGAAATCTTTTTTGGTAAACACTAAATCAACTGTAGGAACAAGTAACTTCCTTAAAAAAAAATAGAAATAAAATCTAGTTAACTGTGAGATTTTTTTAAAGGATCTTAAGTAATTAAGATTTTACTATAACAAAAGGCCACTCCAACATAATCCACAAATGATGAAGTACCTGTATTTGTCAGTGTTAGTAGTACAAAGACACATGTCTAACTCAGTTTCCAATGTAGGATCTTACCAATCCTGAGACTGGGCATATACAGTTTTGTGCTGGAGTCAGCTCATATTAGCTCATAAGAGTTGATTGTTAAACTTTCAGGAAACTTGTGATCTGTTTGTTAAACACAGCCATTATTAAAATTAAATAGAAGAAAGGCTGGGTGCTGTGGCTCACGCCTATAAACCCAGCACTTTAGGAGGCTGAAGAGGGAGGATCACTTGAGGCCAGGAGTTTGAGACCAGCCTGGGCAACATAGTGAGACCCTGTCTCTACAAATAAAAAAAAAATTAAATAGAAGGAATGTACTTCAACATAATAAAGGCTATATATGATAAGCCCACAGCTAACAACATATCGAATGGGAAAAGTTGAAAGCTTTTCCTCTAAGGTCTGGAACTACAAAAAGATGCTTACTTTCACCACTTCTACCCAAAGTAGTACTGGAAGTCCTAGCTAGAGCAATTAGGCAAGAGAAAGAAATAAAAGTCAACCAAATTGAAAATAAGGAAGTCAAATTGTCCCATTTTGTGGATGATATGATCTTATATAGAGAAAACCCTAAAGACTCTGCCAAAAAAACTATTAGGACTAATAAATGAATTCAGTAAATTTACAGTCTACAAAAGAAACACACCAAAAATATTTTATACACTAAGAGTGAATTATCTGAAAAAGAAATAAAGAAAACAATCCCATTTGTAGTAGCTAAATATGTATATATATGTGTGTATATATATATATATACACACCCAGGAATAAATTTAAGCAAGAAAGTGAAAGAGCTCTACAATGAAATGAAAACTATGAAAAATTGATGAGAGAAATTAAAGAGGACACAAATATTAAAAAATGGAAAGATATCCATGCTCATAAATTAGAAGAATTAATATTGTTAAAATTTTCATACTACCCAAAGCAATGTAAATATTCAATGCAATCCGTACTAAATTATCAATGACATTCTTCACAGATATAGAAAACAATCCTAAAATTTCTATGGAACCACAAAAGACCCTCAATAGCCAAAGTGATTCTTGAGCAAAAAGAACAGAGCTGGAGACATCATATTACCTGAATGACTTCAAAATATACTACAAAGTTATACTAACTAAAGCAGCATGGTACTGGCATAATGACAGACATGTAGACCAGTGAAACAGAATAGAAAAGCCAGAAATAAACCCACATATTTACAGCCAACTGATTTTTTTTTTTTTGTAGAGACAGGGTGATACTTATGCCTTGGCCTCCCAAAGTGCTGGGATTACAGGCATGAGCCACCACACCCAGCCCCAACTGATTTTTGACCCAAGAACACACACTGGAGAAAGAACAGTCTCTTCAATAAATGGCATTGGGGAAACTGGATATCAATGAAAGTGGACCCCTATCACTTACCATATACAAAAATCAACTTAGAATGCATTAAAGGCTTAAATGTAAGACCTGAAACTATGAAATTATTAGAAGAAAATATAGCAAAACTCTTCATGAATTGGTCTCAGCAAGTACTTTTTGGATAAGACCTCAAAAGCACAGGCAACAAAAGCAAAATTAGACAAATGGGAATATATCAAATTAAAAAGCTTCTGCAAAACAAAGAAGACAATTAATAGAGGAGGAGACAACTTACAGAATGAGAGAAATATTTGCAAGCTATTCATCTGACAAGGGATTAATTTCCAGAATATATAAGTAATAAACAACTCAGTAGAAAACAAGCAAAGAATCTGACTTTAAAATGGACAAAAGGCCTGAATAGATGCTTCTCTAAAGAAGATTTACAAATGGCCAACAGGTAGATGAGCAAATGCTCTATATCACTAATCATCAGGGAAATGCAAATCAAAACCACAGTGAGTTATCATCTCACCTCAATTAGAATGGCTATTATCAAAAAGATAAAAAATAACAAATGCTCATGAGGATGCGGAGAAGGGGGACTCTTATAAGCTGCTGGTAGGAATGCAAATTAGTACAACCACTATGGACAACAGTATGGAGGTTCCTCAAAAATCTAAAAATAGAACTACTGTATTATCTAGCAATCCCACTATTGGATATATATCTAAAGGAAAAGAAGTCAGCATGTTGAAAAGAAGATATCTGTTTATGTTCATCACAGCACTATTCATAATATCCAACATATAGAATCAACCTAAGCATCTATCCAGGGATGAATGGATTTTTAAAAATGTGGTGTATATACACAGTGGAATACTATTCAGCCATAAAAAAGAATAAAATCTCATCATTTGTGACAACATGGATGAACCTGGAGGACATTATGTTAAGCAAAATAAGCCAGGCATAGAAGGTCAAACACTGCATGATCTCACTCATATGTGGGATATAAAAATGTTGATCTCATTGAAGTAGAGAGTGAAATAGTGGTTAGCAGAGGCTGGAGAAGGTAGGGGAAGTGGGGAAGAGAGAGGGTCAATGGCTGCTGTGTTACAGTTAGATAAGAGAGTTCTAGTGTTCTATCACACAGTAGGTTGAATATAACTAACAATAATTTATTGTATTTTCAAATAGCTAGAAAAGAGAATTTTGAATGTTCTTATCACAAGGAAATGATAAATGTTTGAGATGATGGATATGCTAATTACCCTGGTTTGATCATTACACAATGTGTACCTCTGTGGAAACATCACACTATACCCCATATATATGTACAATTATGTGTTGATTAAAAATAAATAAAACAAAAATATTAAATCATATCAGCTCACAATTGAACAACTTACATTAACAACAAAGGTAATAAATATTCAAAACACATCATTTCCTTATTAGTTTACTACATTATACTCTTTTCTCTGCTTCTGCTTAATCTACTGTATTTTTATGATTTAAATACTATATAACAGTGTGCTGCTGCACATTTCTTCCCAACTCCGCGGGCAGTGGCATCATGTTGGCAGCTTGGAATCATAGATGATGGGAGTATTTACACCATGGAAATAGGCAAATATTACAAATGTTTCTCCTCCCTCTCCTATCTCTAACTTCCCAGAAAGCCAGTTAAACATTCACCAACACATCACTGGGCATATGTTATACAAATTGAAAATAAAACTTTTAAATTTGCTCAAATTTGCAACAGTTTTAGGGTTAGATAAAGGATACTTTAAAAATAAGTTTGGAGACCATTGCTGTGACACTGAATTACCTACCTATCAGTCCGTTAAGTTTGCTCACCAATAGCATAAGCATGGAAACCTTTATATATCACCCCCTACATTTAACAGTTTTACTGTTAACCTTCTAGAAAATTTCACAATGCATTTTTGAAGGTGGGGAGAGGTGGCCTCTGAAGCTTATACATACAAACCCACATGCGTGCACCTGCACAAAATGCCCAACTTAGAACAGTAGTACCATTCACCTAATAAGGGAGTTTAAGCCTTTAGAAACAATTACAACTTCCATTTAAATTCAGATGTTTTACTATCTCACCCACTACACATATTCTTGAATGCAAATGAAGTCGTATACTAACTTTTTATTACACATTTTTGATTCACGATGACCTCATTAACTGCCAAACAAATTAGTCCTAATTATAACCTTTTGAAACATTACTGCATTAATAGGGTGTGGAAGAGAATTACTGATTGCATCTCTCTCGTTAATGTATTTTGTCACTTAAGACATTGCCAAAGTGGTTGAGTGTTTCAAATTCTCTTATAAAACAACTGGACAGAGTGACAGCAAATAGAAAAAAAAAAAACATATGACCTAATCACCCTTGGAATGTATATGTAAGGGAGTGGGGACAGAGGAGCTTTGTGAATCTGGCACACTGGCAAGATGGGCCTGCCATAGGTCGATTTGTGTGATGAGCTAAGGAGTTTCCCGGGCAGATATCATCCTAATGAAAAAGAGAACCAAGCACAAGCTTGATCAGGAACAGAGCCAGAGAGGGGTGATTATTAATACATCAGAGCATCTGTCACTTGGATTAGCTCCTAGGCTAGTCCCCCACCCTATGTCTGAGTCCCGAGGAGACTTGGGGTGCTATAATTAAAAATAGATATAGCTGCTCAGGAGGTGCATTCTGTGCTTTTAGAGCACAGGCATTATGCTTTGGGAACCCTCTTGTACAATAGAAGGCTAAAGAGAAGAAAAGCACATACCCCATTGCACAATGGGATTCTGAACAGCTGTGGCATCTCATGGGCACTTGGGCATTGGTGGCACATGAACTGGGAGGGCAGCAGCCTGCCAAAGCAGCAGCTGGGCCCATCAGAGGCTATAGTCTCCCTGGTGTGGCAGTTGGGCAGATGCATCACTATCTAGTGGGAAAAGTAGCAGTAGACATCAGCCATGGTTCTACACACCCAGCACAGGGTATAGGGAGCTGTAGCTGAAGAACAAAAGCAAAAATGGTACATGGTAACTAATCTGACTTGTTTCTGAATTCACTGGATGTACTACCTGAGGATTCTGAAAAACATGTGGGTGAATTTGCAGAAGCCTAGAGTATTACATTAGTAGGTGATGACAAGAGCTTATGAGAAAGGGTTGCATTTTTTCTGTCCTATTGGGGGATTCCTGATGTAGACTAAAACAAAGCCAAGAGCACCTTCTCACCCCAACTGCCAAACTGCTAGTCAACTGCCGTAGAAATACAGATCAAAGCTCATGAGTTGTGCTGGTCATTGGCTTAGTTCCCCAAAGAAGAAGAAAGCCATTTTGCAACTTCAGTGGAGCTTCTGCAGGCATGTGAAAATGCTCACCATTCTAGTTATGGTTCCATGAAAGTGATCATCTTTTAGTAAGTTATGGTTCCAAGGCGAAGATCCCTTTTATTGGAGAATTTGGGTAACACCTAGGGTACTTGAAGCAGGAGCCACCCTGGCTGATTGAATGATAAGCTCTGTTAGGAAATGTGAGTGAGAAAAAAAGAGATAAGGGAATGATCTGTTTTCTTCCTGTGAACTAGTGAAGCTGTTGGGAGGACAGCGACAATGAAAATTCTAGGCTAGTTCCCAGTGGATAATTAGGATGGAGAAATGAACCACTCCTCCCAACACCTGTCAGAACAGCATAACCCGTCATTGTGCAAATTACAAAAAAAAAAAAAAAAAAAAATACACCCCCTCTGCCTGGCCAAGTTGCAAGGAAATATACCTTTCTCAGGCTGACAGCCTCTTGTGAGGGGCAAAGTTTGGCAAGCAGGAAACAGACCTCCAATTTCTCAGTGCATTTGTGCTTTGTACAAAATGCACAACTTTGTGGGATAGCCCGCCACAAAAGTAGAAGTTCACTGAATGTGCCTTATGTTGAGAAATAGGGGTAAACCAGGGAGGATGTGCTCTTCCAGATATGAGCCAGAGGCTTGGCTTGCACTGCAACATAAAGAATGTGAGGCTGGAGCAGTAGCCTGGGGGATTAGCCCTTCCATCTGGCCAGACAGTATATGCATAGCATCACTTTGCAGCCCCAACAGCTGCTGGACATAAAAGACACAAAAGGCCTGGAAAAGAACTTTTTAGAATGAAAAAGTGTCATATCCATGCCTGAAAAAAAGACCATTGCAGGCCTGGAAGAGATACTGGAACTGCTGGCTGTCACGTCCTCATGGGAGAGGCTAGTAAATCCATGTGTGTCTCCACTGCCATTAGCTATTCCAGGGACATAAGCGAGGGGCAGCCTCACACGTTGCTGGGCTCCACATGTCTACAATGGTGACCCTGGCAGGTGAACCCAGAGGAATAGGGACTTTGGCAGAGTTGACATAGGCACACAAGGGGTGGCACATTGAGAGAAAGCGATGTCCACTACTGGAGATTAACCGTGTCTGCACATATGGGGGACTGGGAAAGAAAAGGCTGTCAATTTATATTTGCATGACCTCCAACACAGAGCTCTGTTCAGGGGAACAGAGAGCTGGACACCAAACACCCTACATGTCAGAGGAGAGGAGGGTGATCCCCATCTCATTTTGTCTCCTGGCTAGAACCCCACGCACTCATGTGTGCTTGGTAAAAGCTGGGTGGGGGCGCTGAGAGCGGCATTGCCAATGGCACTTGCAAGGACTGTCACTAAACTGTGAAACAGTGGTCACAAGCAGCCACACTTTTCAGCACTTCTAGAGGACAGTGTCACAAAAGGGGGCACTCTCCCCCACTTTGCAGAAGTCCCTTGAGTTTAGGCACCTCAGGGGCTCATGGAAGTGGAGGTCTTTGGTGCCCTTTTAAGGAGGTAGTACTGTTTTGAGGCAGTGAAATGAGCCATTCCCAGCAGAGGTGACCCCAAGCCTGGGGACTCGGTAGGTTCAGTACATGGGAAGTACCCGCAGAAACAGCATGGGCCTGAGAAAGAAGAAGGATCACAGAGCCACATGGCCAGGGATGGATTTATTTGTGAGCATATGCGAGCTACACTGGGACCTCCAGAGATGCCTGGGGTGGAGAGGTGGAGACTTGGTAGCACACTGGGATCCAGCATTGGCATGTCATGACAAGAGCCGGCAAAACGTGAGTCATCATAGAGTCTTACTGCTGAGGAAACTGGTGTTTTCTCTGACAATCGGAACCATGCGTAAAAATTAAATTATTTTTATAATCAGATATGTTTTGCAGTGTCCTAAAAGTGCTTGAATTTTTAAACTCAAACTTTAAAATCTAAAAATATACAGGCTACTTAAATAATAGCACATCATTCTTTGCCCATATGCTCAGGCCTCCCTGGCTTATTTGTTCCCTGAACATGCCAAGCTTTTTCTTACCTAGGGGTCTTTGCACTTGATGTTCTCCGTCTCTGGAATGATCTCCCTCAAAGCTTTATAAAGTTGACTCCTTCTTGTCGTTCAGATCTCAGCTTAAATGCCTCTTGTTCAGAGAGGCTTTCTCTGACTGTAGTCACTTTCTCACATGATGGAGTTTTATGTTTTTAATAAACATTAAAATAAACTTATCACTTATTAGCTCAAATTATCTTGTTGGAATTTTTTTCTAGTTACCTGTCTATTGCCTATCTATGTCCAGTAAAATGTAGGTACAAAAAAAATGTGTCTTTTTTGTTCCCAGTTATATTCCCTAGCATATTACTGCCCAGCACATAATAAGTGCTCCTTAAGAATTTGGCGAATCAATTGATTTTAAACATTGATTGTCAATTTCTCTGCAATTGGAGAGATAGGCCAACATGAAAAAATGGTATCCTTGTACTTTTTATCTTATCCACTTTCCAGGTAAATGAGAAACAGGAGAACTTCTACCTCAAACTTAGCATGTAATCTTGATTTGTTTATATGTGTTGACAGATCATTTTCAAATTCATATCTCTAACATCTTTGCATACTAACACTTTCACATATCAATACTTTAACATTCATTTTGCTAGAACATCAGATGTCTCTACCATTCTGAATTTGCCTTTTCTAACTCAGTGCTGCTAAAACAACACATCACTAATGAGAATTTGTGATCTATCAGCAGTATAGATAGTGACTTGTCACTGCATTAGCAACACTAAAAAACTCTGTATACTTTATGGAAACTCTGATCCTCAAAATTGCACCTACTTTAAAAATGTAACAAGAGACTGTGTCAGACACAATTTAAGTCCCTCTTGGGTATTTTAGCAACTTTGCATACCCACTGGGATTATGGCTAATGTTTTCCAAATCCTTTTAGATGGCTCGTTTGACACCAAATGAGCTCCTAAGACACACTGCTGAATCATCTTCATTGGAAAGTTTTAAGAATAGAACAGGTACTACCTGTGCTAGGTGGGGTGTCACCATACTTAAAAGCTGGGACAGAGACCAACTCACCCCTTGAGATTTGCTCTGGTTAGGTGATTTTCCTATCTTTGGATAATAATTAGTCCTCTACAACTGTCAAGTTTTGCTCTTAAAATTATCTTGAGGGAGGGAAAAAATCTATATTTATCAATACTGGGGAGTTTCTATATTTTTTTCCATTAAGAATACATCAGAGTGACTATTCCATCTTAAAGGGATATTTAAGACCACAAAAGGCCGGTGACTTTTGTGGATAGTCCTTGATATGTTAGGCACTTTTAGAATTTCTGCTGTTTTTCCTTTTTTATGTAAATCCTCTCCTAGTAACCAGCATGGGGTATTTCTGAAGTTCATTTACTGCCATTTTTCTGTATTGTCCAACAGATTGTTTCTAGTACCTTCTGATGTGTGGCAGCTGTGTTTTAACAATTCCAAGTGTACCATATGAAAGTAATCAAAGACATTAACACACTAGTGTCTGCAGTTCTGGAGGTATTTCCTGCACACCGTACTACTAGGCCATCCGAAGTTGTACGTGAATTACTTTGTTTTGTTTTTTGGTTTGGGGTTTTTTTTTTTTTAGCATGGTGAAGTGTTCTCTAAATATATGTGAACTAGTCACATGCTTGTGTTAGTGATTTCGTGTTTCTATGTACATATCTATCTCCAAAGAGCAGCATGCCAAAATCTGTATTCGAGTGCCATTTTTACAGAGCATAGAATATTTCCCACATTAATCTGTGCAAAGTGATCTCACATTCCCAAAGGAGGAAATAGTTAAAGTTTAGTGTTTTCTCTGATATAGTGTACCCTGGGTAGAGTAGTAATGGCTAACTACATAACATCCTAATGTAAGCAGTTATTGTGAAATGTTTCACATACAGTATTTTATTATAGTAAGATTGCACTGTACTTAAAGTAAATATCCCTGGATCCCCTCCAAAGCTGAAAGAATGTAGTTAGGTTACAGAATCTGCTCATTCAGCAATTGTGTCTTATAATAAATTAGGGTTTTGAAAAAAAGGATGCTTTGTTTATCACAAAAGGTGGGGAGAATAAAGAAACACCTGAAAAAAGTACACTTTCAAAGTACTTTCAAAGTTTGTCAATTAAGCAATGTGTTGTGCCATCTTGAAAGAAGGTATAATCATATGCACATTTTATTATCTCACTGATCGCAAAATCACTTATATCATATAAGCAAAGTATTCAAGGATAAAGCTTAAAAATTAAGGCTCCGAATGTGACAGATGCTGTCATAAGTCATATTTTAAGATTTAATCTAGCTTACCACATATCCAATTTCGCCACTCTTTTGCAACATTTATCAAAAAATGTGAACTCTGTGATTGTTTTACTATATTTTCTAGAATTGCACTGAACATAAATATTATAGATATAGGTACAGATGTGGATATAGATTTAGAGAGAAGACCTAACCTTCCACTCTAGCACACCAACTTCACTTTCCCCACTAGAGGAGGTATCCTTTCAAAACATGCCTTAAACAAGGGGTTCTAGGACCCCGTGGTAAGTAGCCAAGAGCCCACATTTATTTGGCATTCCATTTCTCCCCGATGACCACTACTGACAGAGCCTCAGCATGCCTGGCTCATGCAGAACTTTCACTCTTAATTAAAATAGTGACACCAAAAGCTTTTAATGATTCCCCAAATGCTGTTATAAGGTAGAGGGTAAATGTTAGAGCTGGGGCCCGTCTTGGGGGAATAACTCTATAATTTGGAAGTAACATTTTGTGTGCTGCTTCATCCATTGCCTTCCTGTGGTCTCCCACGGGATTTTACTAGGCACTGGGCCACATCTAACCTTAACTGCTTGTTGAAGGAATCTCTTTGGAACATTTACCACCAGAATAGTAGATTTTTCCAATCCTAAAAAAAAAAAATGGTTTAATTTTTCAACTCTACCTCTCCAATTCCTGGCTTTCTTCTGGGCTCACTTGTCCTACTTTTTTACCCAGATAAGTACAGCAGAACTATGAACGATAATGTCCCCTTCCGAAAATAGCACCCTGAAAAGCTTACACGTTATAAATCCTCAACCTGCATGTATTGAGCACTTTTTACCGGCAAATGGCAATACCAAAGATTTCTTTTTAATCTAGACTTAATTCCTATTCTTATAATCATGCATAAATGGGGTCTAACAGAGATAGATTGATAAATAAATAAATAAACGTTGCTTTGAAAAAGAAGAGTTAAGGATTAGGATGACATGGAATCCTTGCCGTCGACCTCTCTGATTTCTGAGCCTTCACTTTGCCTGTTTTTCTCAAGCAAAGAAAATTAGAAACAG
This sequence comes from Cheirogaleus medius, assembly GCA_008086735.1. Taxonomy (NCBI): domain Eukaryota; kingdom Metazoa; phylum Chordata; class Mammalia; order Primates; family Cheirogaleidae; genus Cheirogaleus; species Cheirogaleus medius. The sequence goes on along the minus strand of VBSM01003204.1, from coordinate 54,182,247 downwards.
TTCCTGAAAAGTTGCCATTTGGATCAGCTACTTTAATTTACATCACAAACTCTTCTGGGTGTACTTACAATGTGCAAGGTACCATGCTATGCAGAAGGGATATGCAAAAATGAAGAAAGCCAGTGGGAGAGCTGGGCATATAAAAGAAGGGACTTTCAGGAGCAGAACAGCTGAGCATAGGCCCTGAGGTGGGAACTTGGACAGCATGCTTGGAAATCGAGAAGTGGATTGATTCAGCTGAAGATTAAGCTGCATGGAGAAATAAAGGGGCAGGGGGAGGGAGGAGAAGGGGTAACAATAGGAGTGAGGCTTAAAAAGGAGGCCTTGATCCAGACCAGGGGACTTTGGAAGCCAGGCTGAGGTTAGGACATTGCTCTCTAAGCAATAGAGGGCTCCTTGAGGCTTTGGAGGGACAGGGAGTGACACAATGTGATCCAACATCTCTCTTTCCTATTTATTGCTGAGGTCTTCAATTTAAAATCTCAGGGATTATTCAGGAGATCTTTAACAGTATCACCAACATCACCCAAATTTTGTGAGAACCCGGTGATTTTAAAGCTAACTAAATCATTACGAAGAAGGTAGAAATTGCACTAAAAATCTGTGTCTTCCACTTCAAAGAAGCTGTGTGTATAGTCATGGTTAGTCTTAGCACAGTCATGAAGTCGAAAAGGTTTGTACTTGAAATGCTCCCTCCCCGCCCAGCCCTCCTCCTGCCACGGCATCTTCCTGCATCCATCTTCTGTCCCACCAGGAAGAGGGCACTGGCCCTCCACCCTCACCTAACCATTAATGGGTTTAACTAATGGTTTAATGGAGGTAAGGTGCAGGGTATTATATAAAATTAATGTTAGACTCCCTTTGGGTGTGATTCATGCCAGGCAGGTTTTAATTTCCTTGCCTTTTCCTCCCCAACAATGAAAACTCCACCTGATTGTTTATCCATGAAATTCCTAGGGACCAAAGGTCTTTTAGTGTCATAGTTGGAGTTAAAATCACACATAACACAGTGAGAGAAAAATGTTGAACTAAATTTATATTGAGATGTAGATGACCAGTAATACAGAATAAGTATTATCAGTCAGGTTCCTAGCAGGAAATAGAGGGCATGCTAAAATTAGGATCATTTCAGGAGAATTTAATAAAGGGACTATTCACAGAGTTGTGGGGAAGCCACAGGGTTAGTGCAGCACCCTGGGCTAAGAAAAACACAGCTGTTCCAGTCCTAGGTCCAAGAGAAAAAGGGAAGAGGGAGCAGTTACTGGAACCTAAAATGACAATCACTCAGAGAGACTTGACAAAGGAGGAGCTGGGACCTTTAGACAAGGGATACCACTGGCCCAAGGTGATTCCCCTGGACCCCCAGGGAGAGAGCCGGGGAGAATAAATACCCTGATCTCACTATTACCCCTCCCTTTAGTCTCTTTCCAGGAATCCCCATTGGCTGAACTCAACCGGAGATGGAGGGCAAGCAAACCCATTGATTAAGTTCTTATAAGTCTGTTTCCTTGTACAAAGCTGGGTGGAAATGAGTGCAGAGTAGATCTGAATGGGGAAAAGGCATATCAAGCACCAAGAGAGAGGGAGAAAGAAAGTAAAAGCAACAAGCTTGGGATGGAAGTGGGAGATGTTGAAGAAGAGATTAAAACTAACCATTCTACTTCTGTTCCAAAGAACTTTGTTCTTGAACACACACACACAAACACACACACACCCTTTCAAAACTCAAGCAACATACTATTGGGAGACCTTTTCCCTTCTAAATTGCAAGGGAGACATTTTCACGCACCCCTCATTCTGTGTCATGGCCATCCTCCTTCTTTCTGTGAAGAACACTAGCTCATTGAAATCCAGACACTAATGAGACCTTAAAGCATGGACATAATTCTCTGTGAGCTGCTGGACAGTCTTCTTTTATTTTCCAGTTTCCTGAAGAACAGCAGATAAGCAAAAGATTCCTTCCCTCTTCCCACAGGACTGCCTTTCAGGCCATGCCAAGTCAGTGTCAGATAGAAATCCTCGAGTTCCCAGAGTCTCCCCAACACTCCTCTCTCTTTTCTGTCTCTTCCCACAACCAGTGCCCACATCTCTCGGTCAAATCTTTGGAGCTCCTCATTCCTGGTTTTATCCAGGAAAAGTGTTTTCAAATTTCCATTCTATTATTCATCTTCAATTTTCCCCAAGAATAAGATTCTTATGCTTAAAGCATCGTCATGATGAAACTCTCTTGTGAACAGAACTTTGAGGCATTATTACACTGAAAGAACCCCTTCCCACCTGCCCATGTCTCATCCCCATCCCTACTCCACCTCTCACCCCTTCCCCAAAAGGATTAAAGGAGGCAAAAGGACCCTTGTTTTGTCCCATTAACTTTAGAGAGTTCTTTTTCTGATCGTAATCGGGTAATGGGTTCCTTGATTGGTTGGACTACTTTCATAAAATATTTTCATGTTTCTTATATATAACTAAATTATCTTTTTCCTCCTAAACTTTTCTTCAGTTTTCTATAGACACATAAAACTATGCCAAAATGTGGTGGCTTGAAGTAACAATGTGTCAACTGTCACAGTTTTATGGGTTGTCTGGATGCTTCCTGCCTGCAATTTCTCACATAGCCACTGGAGGCTCCTTGCTGGCTGTCCAAGATGGCGCTCTCACGTGATTGGGCGCGATGCTGGCTGTCGGCTGGGAGAAGAGCACCTGCCTGTGGCGTCTCTCTGAAGCTTTTGTTTCTCACAGCATGGTAGATGAGTTCTGAGAGGAAAGTGTCTCACCGTGAGCCTTCCAAAAGCTCCAGAAGGGAGCTGCCAACATCTTATATAAGCTACTCCCAGAAGTCCCAGCACAGTGCTTCCACCTCAAACCTGTCCCCAACATCAGCCAGATTCAAGGAGAAAGGACTTAGACGCCCACCCACTTGCTGTGAGGGGCAGCGGGCACTGACAAAGAGGCAAAGAACGGATGATTTGGAAACCAACAAAAATTTTTCTACTCTTCTTTTGTCTTTTTCTGCCTTTGTGTTTTCCTGGAATCATAATCATTCATTTGTGCTATCATTATTCAACAGTGTGCTTAATATACTGGAAAGAGAACTGAATTTGGAGTAAGAAGGCCGAGCCCGCAATCCCACCCAAGGGCAAAACCAAGCCAAAGCAGCAGCTGGGCTCCGAGGGGCCCATGCATCTGTGCCTAGCTTTCTGCTTTTTATCCAGCTCCAGAGGGGTGGAGAAATAAGAAGAGCCAATCTGCAGTTATTTCATCTCAATTTGAGCATCTCCTACCCTCTGACAGATTATGGGAGGGGAACCCAGCTGGCGAATTTACCTCAAGAATTCAGGAGATGGCCCCTCCTCAGCTCTATGAGCTGATGATGAGTATGTCTTTCCTTGGTGACCTGAAGGTCAGCTCCCTCCTCCTCTGCAAAGGGCATCGTCTGGACTGGACGTACAGATCCTTTCTACTAATCCCAACTCTGTCACTTACCACCCTGCGATTTGGGGTTAGTCACTTTCAATTTTCTCATCTGGAGCATGAGGAGACTAGGTATTTCAGATATGTCAGGGAATCAATAAGGTGTGCGAAAACGTTGTGAACAATAAAACCCTAGGTACAGGTAATGTTTTCAAGAGAGTTGCCAAAATCAGGGATCAGCAAACTTCTTCTGTAAAGGGCCAAATCCTAAAAATTTTCAACTCTGTGGGCCATGCATACTGTTTCTGTCCCAACTCGTCAACTCCACTGTCGTAATGAGGGCAAAAGCAGCCACAGACAAAGCGGCAACAGGCGGGCATGGGCGGATTTGGCCCTCAAGCTGTGTGCCAACTCCTGGTCTAAAGTTATAATTTCACTTCAGGGAAAAGAATGGAAATGAAAGTCAGGACAAGTAAAGTCTCAATAATATTTTTTATTTTTCTTAATTGTGGTTCAGACAACGGACAAGGTGAATTACAAATGTAAGAAAGTGGGAAAATGATATTCGATACTAGCAGTTGACACAGGACTTGAAGAGAGTATTGTTAAGAGAAAATACACTGGCAAGCTCCTGGGAATAGAAAGTGGGGATGTAGGTAGGAGCCTGGGCTTGGGAGATCTGTTGCGGTTGAGAAAGGAGGAATAATATTCCATTTATTTAAGATAGGAATTGAAAAGACAGTGAGAGTCTATATGATTCTCAATGTGACCCCATCCCGTGAACCTCCAAATCCTCTGCAGGGTTATTTAACTCATGAAATGTTTACAGTGTGTGTATGTACATATATAAATATGTGTGTGTGTGTGTATAGGGAGAGAGGGGGAGGGAGGGAGGGGGGAGAGAGAGAGAGAGAGAGACACACACACACCAGTGAAGAGACTGGAGGCCTCATACCTGACTCACTTGGGGAAGACCTTAAGTATTATGCCAGGATCTTAGAGTGTAGAGACAGAAAAAATCATAAAAATGTAAACCCTAGAAACACCTAGAAATTACGGGGAGGCCTCTGGACTGTCACAAGCCCTGGAAATGGAGTGCAGAAGCATTTAACCAGATGTCCAGAGGGCAGGGGCCCCAGCTGGAGGGCCTGGTAAAAGCATAGAGTGTATCATGATATAAATAACAAGGATTATAGCAGTCCTATAAAGCATGCCAGATACTTTCTATCAAAATGTTAAAGTTTTTAAAAAGTCACTAACTACCCATTTTATTGATTATAAAGATTTTTTTAAAAAAATAAGAAATGTAAGTTACTGATAATTTTACATGTTTTTTATAGAGATTTATCTAAAATTTACCTGTCCAGGATGAAACTATGCTTTTAAGTTGCTCAGTTCTTTCTGTGAAAAGGTTTCTTATACATCGTATTCTGTGCAATCACATTTTGAAAAAGTCCACTGCCAATTTTGGTTAAAAAGAAAAAAATAGGAGTTAGCAATTAACACTGGGCACTTGAAGAAAGAATGTTCATAATAACAAAAGCCACCAGATAACCCTTCTTAGAATATTGACACGTAAATGCGTGTGTTCACTTCTCTGAGAATGAACCCTGCTAAGAGTGCCGTGGTCAGCTGTGTGCTCACGTACACTGGCATATACTTGGCGCATCATGTTTAATTCTTGGCTGTAGGATTGGAGTGAGTCACTGCTAACGATGGCTGGAGAAAACGTTCTAGAATGTCTTTATTTTATAGGAAAGGCACTGTGATAGAGAAGACAGACTTTTTACTAGGGAACGGGTGATCTGAATTTGAGCTTGAATTCTGCTACTTCTTACCTCTGTAGCCAAGATTCTAACTAGATTTCTAAGATCCTCAATTTCATCCTCTGCAACATGGTGATAATGCCTGTCCTTCCTATGTCACCTGCTTGTTGTGAGAATTAAATGAGAAAAAGTAGGCAGGAACAGCTTTGCAAATTGATGAAGATATAGAAGTCCTTTTAAACTGATGTGTGAGATGAGATTGCAATTAATTCTTAGGTATTTTAAATTGTTTTCAGGTTTCACTTAGGATTCAAGCATGAATCGACTAAGTACATGTGTATTATCAATATATCAATGATATATATTAAACATAATATTCTTTGCCTCAAGTTTTTTTCTCCTAACATTACTTGCTATCTGCAAACTAATAATGAACTGAATGAAAGCAAACAGCAAGTTGTACCCTCTGTGGTTGACACTGTTGATACACCCCTCAAGAGCCATCTGCCCCCCCCTTGTTAATAGCACTCAGGTTTTATTTATATATCTGTGTATAGATTTATATCTTTATCCCCCATTTCAAGGATAACTATTGATTCGTCAAAGCTAATCATAGTAACCTCATTTCCTTTGTCAGTGGCTAATTAAGAGGTGAACATGTGACTCAATTAGAACTATTGAATGCATGATGATAACAAATGCTTACTGAGCATTTATTATATGCCAGGCACTTTTCCAAGTGCTTTGCATATATTAGTGCTAGTCCTAACAACAACCCTATGAGGTAGGTTCTCTGACTGTCTAAGCTCCTCTACAGCTGAGGAAAGTAAGAGCTAGAAAGATCAAAATACTTGCCCAAGGACAGAAGGAATTAGAGCCAGAATACAAACCCAGGCAGCATAGCTTCAGAGCCCTGCTCATTGCCAGGATTTGTACTCAGGGGAAATCTCCTGAGGGCTTCTGGGAAAGCTCTCCTCAGTGTTAAAAGAGCCACACAGGTTATGGCCTGTTTTCTTCTGCTGGACATTTGATGATCGTGTGTGATGCCTGGAATAATGGCAGCCACGTTGTGACAATGAGGGGTGCTAAGCTCACACACTGATAGCTGAGGGAAAAGATGGAAAAATCCTGGATTATTGACATTGTGTTGAAACACTGACTTTACAAACTCTGAAGTTTGCCTACTTCAACCCTCTTTATTAAATGAAATAATAGAGTGTCATCTTTGTTGAAACAATTTTGAATGGGAGGCTTCTATTACTTACAGGTAAACACATCCCAGCTGAGCTAACACAGACATGCTCTTATGTGTGGAATGTCCAACAAAATGATTGGCTTCCTTCTGAAGTAGAAATTTACTATCTCTAGAAACATGTCAGAGATGCCAAAAGGGGATTTCAACTTTGGGAGAGTAGGTTAGATAAAATGATTCAAGATGCCTTCCAATTCTAGGTTGCCTACTTCAGAGAAATTCTGGCTTTTCCTATCAAGTAGGATCTTTAAAATGGAAACTTAAAATACAATTGAACAACTTTCTGGAGGAAACTATAAATATTTAAGAGGTAAATGGAAAGGAGATAAATTTGCAGAATTTTAGGCAAACGCTATGATTCAATCAGGGAATTGAGACTAAAAATTATATGAGGCTTCAGGATAAGCCAACTTAATTGTGAAATTTGCTTCCTCAGTTCCATCCTTAAAGATCAAGCAAATGAAATTTTTAGCCTCTGTACCAACTATCCACATATTTCTCTTTTCTCTTTACCTCCAGCTTCTAGAAGGAGATCCGAAAACCCCCTTCCTGACTTCTCTCAAAATCATTGTTACTTCTACTCCCCAACTGAACTGGAGACTCCTCAAGCGGTGGTCACTAGTATTAATAACTTCTACAACTGCAAATTCCACAGCCTGTGCTCAGCGCTTGCCCTACCCAATCTCTTTGTGGCATAATGGCCTCAACTTTCACATCTTGCTCCGTCGTTCATTCTCTCTCTGAATAACCTACCTTCTCCCACTTGCACATGCCCAGTCCTGTTTCTCTAGCCCAGAGCTCTCTCCTCACCTCCAGACTCTCACTAACAACTCCCTCCTAGACAGCTTCTGTGTGCTCCACACTCAACTGATGTCCAAACTGAATTTACCATTTTTCCCTAAAGATCTGCTTCTCCTGTTTCTTCTATCTCAGTTTCCCACACTGGGAAACCAGAGTCATCTGGCTCTTCCACCTCACCTCACTGCTCCATCTCTCATTTCTTTTGTCAGTTCAACCCCAAAGCCCACCCTTCACTTGTCCCTGCTCAGTGCCCACTGCCCAGCCCCAGGTCTCCATCTCTCATCTAGGCTCCCAGATGGTCTGCCCTCATATTCCATGCTGACCACCAGCGTAGCGTGTCTGAAGCACACAGGTCCAGTGGTGCTTTGTCACTTCTTCACTTTGGATGGTTCCTCATGGGTTTGGATGGATGGATAGTTATTGCCTTCAGAATAATCATTTATGTAAAATACCCAAAAGAATCGATTGAAACTTTAGTGAGCTTATCATATTTGAAATGAATGCATATGTTAAGTGTACAAACTTCAGGAGTTTTTCCTATGTATCAGCAATAACTGATTAGAAAATACAATGGGGAAATAAGCTACAATAGTTATGATGCTTTGGAATATAGTTGGGGAAGGCATAGTTCTTAACAAAAGATATTTTTCCCAAAAGCAAAGGTAATGCTAGGCATACAAAGGCAAAAGTCACTAAAAAATCATTAGTAAGAGTAACAAATATATATTATATATATATATATTTATAAAATAAAGATAATACAGCTAGGAATAAAACCACCCAAAAAAGAAACTATTTCTAGACAACTGTGAACTTTTACTGAGATGCATAATGGCTATGGTAAATGGAGGGACATAGCAACAGGAAGACTTAACATTGGAGAAATATCGATGTGTCTTCAAATAGTTCTTAAAGTTAATGAGAGCCAATCAATTGCAATATATTTTTTCTTGAAACTTGATGATGTAAGATTTACATGAAATCAAAACAAAATTACAGACAAAAATGCACAAAAGTTTGGGAGATCAAAATAATGAGAGGGCCTTTGGCATTAAGATATCAAAATGTGTTACAAATCTACAATAATCAGAATAATATAGCACTGATGCCATCTCCTCAATGTGAATTTTTTTTCTCTCCTTCTTTGCCTACCATAATATTGACCTGCTGAAAAGCTTCCATGAAGCTTTCTCAGACCATCCAACAAGTCATTTCCTGTAACATGTTGGCTCTTCTTTTTGGCCATTGATTCCATAGCCTTGGCTATGAAACAAAATTTTGACATGAATTTTCTCCCAGAGAGTTTAAGTTCCTACGGTTTTATCATCTTTGCTTTAATATCTTTATACTTTCAAGACAAAAACAATTGTTTTCAATTTCATATGTGGCAGAGGGCCATGTGAGATTTAATAACATAATGATGCCAAAGCATCAAAGTTAGGTCCAAGGAGCAGCAGCACCTTGGAGCTTAGAAATACAGAATTGAGGGCCCCATCCCAGATGCACTGAGTCAGAAGCTGCATTTTAACATGATCATCATATGATTTGTATGCATATTAAATGTGGAAAGTCACTGCCCTAAAGAATGTCATGTAATAAAAATATTTCATAGCTCTCCTAAAGCAATCAAGCATAGTTGGATATCTTCCTGTGCTATAAACAAATAGAATTATTCAAATCTTACATTTCCTTGATAGGCAAAAATTTAGTCACACCAAAAAGTGCACTGAAAAATGTGGGTTCCGGCAGTGGGATAAGTCTAATGAGAAAGGCAGACCAAAGGGGCACGTACAGGGGGATTTTGAAGGCAGCAGTTTATAACTTGGAGGTGATTTGATACCTTGTTTACTCCTTCTATAGCACTTTCTGATTTCTCTTCCCAACCTGATCTTTCTATTAAGATATTTTTCTTTACTGTCACCTGCCTAATCTACATTTTAACCTGGGCTATGCTGGTTTCACCTCTAACTCATTATCTTCTTGACAAAAGTAGTTATTCCTCATGAAGTCCCCATTCCTATCAACCTAAGCCTCAGACCCAGATCATCCACTAGGGTGTAAGTTCCCCAGAAGCACGGAGGGTGGCCGTTGGATTCACTTGCTATATCTCCACGGCATGGAATAGTGCCAAGTATATGGTAGGTGTTAAACAATGGCACCTTCAACAAATGCATCTAAGCATAACAATTCTGACGACCTTTATCATCCCAGGTCCTTCGATTAATTTGCAATAAATCACCACCTCCCCTTGGAACAGTGCTTATTTTGTCCTAGAAGTTCCTTTAAGCCTGTTTTTATTGTGTCACAACCATCACTATAACCATCTCATGCCTGGACTATCATAGTAAAATCTGAGATACTCTCCCTGTCTCCTTTCTATGATTCTCTAATTTTTCTCCAAGTAACTTGTTACAGTCCACTGTTGCTCACAGTATTACATTCAAACCCGTAACTCTGGTGTTCAATGTTTTAGAGTCCAAACCCAAGGTTCATTTCTGGCTTTGTTTCATGACTTCCAAAAGGGACTCTTTCTTTTTAGCCAAAATGATCTACCCATGTTTCTTTACTGTACATTCCCTGCTAGAATCTATTTCCCCAAGGTAAAATGTCCTTCCCTATCATGTATGCCTATCAAATCCTACCCAATCCTCATGCCTCGACTCATCGCACTTTCTCAGTGAAACATGGTACTTGACCAGTCTAATCTGACATGATTCTGTATTGACTTATTCCAGGGATAGCGAGTGAAATCTCCTAGGAACTCTCACGAGAGGCATTATGTATAATGCCCAATGCTTACTGTGTATATTCCTTTGAACATATATCCTTCTGTATAAATGTTGTATATGTGGATACGTGAAAAGGTCCAGTTAGGCAAACCTGGGATTAAAGCCTCTCTCTACCATGTAGTGATGGTATCATGTTAGGCAATATGCTTCCTCTCTCTGGATCTCAGTTTCTTTATCTGTAAAAAATGTACATACCTTACAGGATTGTGTGTGGTTAAAATAAACCACGTACTTGAAAACCTCTTAGCAAGGTTTCTGGAACAGAGAATATTCAACAATATTGACATCTTTCCCCAGCGTCCCTTCCTTACATTTGAAGCTATTTTGTATTCTTATATATTTCAGTAGATTAAAATATTTATTAATTCATTGGTGAATTGGTAAAAGTTAATACAGGATATCAATACAGACTTTCAACTAAAGGATTTTTAAAGCAAAATTTTCTACTTCTTTTTGAACCAGAGTAGACACTCTATAAATAAGAAAGGTATTGGGTGGAGTATGTCAAAAAAGAGAGAATAGAATGTACACTAGAGTCCCATCTTAGTTACTTACTATTATATATTCTTAATTGAGACAGTGTCTCCCTCTGTTGCCTGGGTTAGAGTACAGTAGAGTCATCATAGCTCATTGTAACTTCAAACTCCTGGGTTCAAGTGATCCTCCTGCCTTAGCCTCCCAAGAAGCTGGGATTACAGGCCACTATGCCTGGCTAATTTTTATCATTATTATTACTATAATTACTATTATTATTTGTAGAGACAGGGTCTCGCTGTTGCCCAGGCTAGTCTTGAACTCCTGGCCTCAAGTGATCCTCCTGCCTCGGCTTCCCAAAGTGCTAAGATTATAGATGGGAGCTACTGCATCAGTCATACTTACTATATCTTTGATAACATGCCTTGTAAGGGAGTGTTGTTTTATCATTAAAACTATACTGAGAAATGGAATATGTTGTAAAGAAACCTCACTGTGTAATCTTAAACAAGTGGCTCAGCCTGAGTCTATCTCCCCGTTTAACAATGAGATTAGACCAAATCACCCCTATTGTTTTTAGAATGCTACCAGGATGTAGTTACTTTGCTGTAGAATACATTATCTCCTTTATCTTTCACCTATGTTGCAGCTCTAAGAAATATCCTTTCTCTAAGTAACAAATCATTATAAGATTTATTTCAGATTATAAAAGAACAATTCTACCAATTATAAGGTATTAGGTTGTAATTCAATTATTTTTAAACCCCCAAATTTTTGCATTAACTCTGAAAAAGTATGATGTGTTATAATAGTAAGTGATAGCAATGCTTAGTCTTAATTTACTTTGGAAAAAGGCAGATTATTATATAGAGGTTGAATAATTTACTCAAAATTAACTATTAGCTTATTGGCCAAAATAAAGACAGCCCACAAGTTTCCTAATTTCTACTTCTCAATTTTACTAAATGCATGTCCTGCAAAGCATGAGAATTAGAATTATATTTTAATGTGTCAATTGTCAAGTATGGCAAAGTTCAAATAGGATACTATGGCTTTTTATTCAGTCATGCAAAATATAGTTGCTGTTGGGTCTCAAGCATGCCCTGACTTGACAGGTGAAGATGTATTTAAAACATACACACATGTATCTCTAGCAAATCAACAGCCATACTTCTTGGTGACACAATATGTAAGGGCATGTCTACACTTGCCCTGTGACATAGATTCCTTGGGGTGTGTGTGTGTGTGAGAGAGAGACACTAAATTGATATTTTTCCCATCAACCTTACTTCAGTATTCTCTTAAAGAACCTATAGAAGGCCAGCTTAAGGTCATTCTGTGGTTGTGGCTGTGGGTGTGTCTACCCATTCAGTGTCCCATGGGATGGGTGCTGGAGACAGTCCCCCATAGCAGCCTGAGTTCCCAGGCTTCAGTAAGAAACTGCTAAACAAGCAGTACAGAATATGTGGGTGGGCCTTCAGATCAAGCTGCAACCCCAAGTTCAGCAGCAATGAATTCAGAAGCTGGGCAGTCCTTGTCCTCCGAAACCCAAGTCACTGTCTTTTCAGCAGAGGTTGAGTCTTCCTCTCCCATCTCATCTGTGTCTCTGTTGAAGAAGAGTCCAGGCATGGCTCCCCACAGGAGTCCATGGAAGATAAACTCTGCTCATTCAAGAGTATTCCCCCACCACAGACCCATTTGTGGTCCCCTTACTGTTGCACCAGATCTCACTGTTCCTATAACACAGGTGCACAGAGGAGTACCTATGTCACAGAGCCACAAGGCTACATAAGCTTCCCCTGTGAGAGGCCAGGGGTCAGCCTGGGATTGATAGCCACCAAAACTTAGGCTCTTTAAAAGCTGCTTAGATCTGGTTACTCAGGGCTCCAGGACTTTACTGCCCAGCAATGGGTGAGCCTCCTGTGGCAAACCTCAGAACAGCACCTTGGCTGCTATTCCCAGAGGACAAGTCAGGACATCAGTTCTGTTTTCGGTGGCAACAAAGGCCCAAGCTGCCATCAGAAGCATCTCCCAGCTTCTGTGACAGCTGTGAGGGTTTTTTTTTTTTTTATAGAAATACAGTTTCATCTAAAAGTCAAGTCTGGTACCACCCAAGTGGATCCTGCAGCAAGGAATTTGAGGACACCCTCCTCCTCCATCTGTAGGACACAAGGACTCTGTGTTCTGAAGTTTCCCTTTTAATTCATTCGGGAATCAAGGACCGCAACCTTTCTGGGCAATGTGGAAAGGCTTCAGTTGGTTTTTATTCACTTTACTTGTACAATTCTCCCATAAGGTTTGAGTAAAACCTGAGACTCTTACTGAGATAGAGGACCAGACAAATCGATTTGACCTTAAACCATGCACCCTCAGCCTTCATGGTAGAAACTGTTTTGTTACAGAGGCTAAAAGCACCCTCGCATTCATAAGACCCTTGCCTATCAGGTGTAAATATATCTCAGAACCAATCAGAATAATTTTTGTATAGATAAGAACACCTGCTCTGTCCCTAGAGATTCCTGGATCAGAATGCAGAAAGGAGGTGGGGGGCAGTGCTATCCTCCTTTGATTTCCTTCTGCAACTGAGAATCAGATCATCTATTTTCCTGGGGAAACAATGACTTGGCAAACTTTTCTCTCCTCTCCTTCCATGTGCTGGGCTGGTGATGAAAGCAGAGTGGGGCTGACTTCAGCTCTGTCACAGATGTTGACCCACCACGGGTCTGCCTTCTCCCTCCCTCGCCAGCCCCTTCCTTCTGCCAAAGTTAGCATGCTGGATCAGTAGGGTGCAGAGCTGTGCGTGACCCTTTTTTGGGCTGGACACTGTCATCTGGCCAGATAAACGAACAGGCTAGCAAATCCAGCTGGGGCTGGTTGTACTTTGCCCGCGTCTGTTACAGCATATGGTGCATTCACTTGCAGAGACTGACAGAGCTGTTTGACTTTGCAGTCTGTCTGATGCCCCCACCCCAATACCACCCATGCGATCACACATTGGTGAGCAGGCTCAGCTTGGTTACAATTCATGAATGCTTTAAAATTGGATTTGAACTCCACGGTCCTCAAGATGGCAGAGCTGGATGGAAACATTTGGAGATAAAACACTAACTGACCCCAAAATTGGACACAGGAAGACATTGAGGCAGAAAGATTAAGTGACTCCCCCCAAGGACTTCCATGGCCAGTTGGTATTAGGACAAGGGCTAGAACTCTTGACCCTGACTTCCAGCTCAGTGCCTTTTCCAGCTCAGGCTGTCTCCACATGTTCAGTTTCATTTCATCTTCAAAAGTTGGCCCCTTGGAACCTTTCCTGGAATTGGACTTCTGCGCCTAACGTGGCTTAATGCACACTTTTGGGAAGGGAGAGCCACGAGGCCTCTAAGTGGTTTTGATCAAATTTGCCAATACATACACCCTAGGAAAATCTGCATAAATTTCATAAATAATGTAAATTCCTACAAAGTGAGTTAACCGTGAGCTACATGGTCTTCTGAAAAACCCATGTCGTGCAGTCGCCCTGGCAAAGTTAACGCAACAGAATACCGAAGGTGGCCACTGATTACAGTCCCTGCTATTGGCCATTTTAAGTGTGACTATTTTTAAAATACTGTATGCCTCATTAAGCTGTGCTCTGAAAATGAGGAATTTGCTTTAACTGCATTGTTTTGAATTGCTGAGAGAAGAATCTATCAACCACAAGGTGCCCTGCTGCTGAACTCAGCCAAAAAGCTGTTAATAACTCCAGCAGATGTTTCAGCTTTTTAGGCCAATAGACTCCCTCTCTCCCTGCCCTCCCCTTTCCAGAATCTGATGCCAATATGACTGAACTCCAGTTTTTGTGGTTGCCGCTGCCACCGCCGCCGCTAGAGCCGGTGGTGCTAGCTGCTGGGCAATGATTCTTTAAACAGCCACTGGCAACAGCCCCGAAGCCCTTTCAGGTCAGACCATTATTGCTTTTGCCATCAGAAGTTTAAATCTTCAGAGGGGAAAAGAAGGTAAGGGCACAAAATCCGTATTTTTATTTTGTCATCTGCCTTCATTGCTAGTCATTTTGTTTAGCTTTTTGTGGTTCCTCCCAAGGCTAAAAGTCCATTTCTCAGACTCATCAGAGTGCTGGGCCTGCTAAGGTCCAGAGTCTTTAATACACTCGAGGCCCTGCTGTTCCAGGAGAGAGGTTGTGGGGTTCGCAGCTTTACAAAGGGGGCCACTGCATGAGGCACAGTTTTGTGTGGTGGGTTTGCCTAATACCGTGTGGCTCAGAATGCCCTGACCTTAGCAGTTCTGCAATATCAGATGTATGTTTTATAAATATAGCTACATCCCTGTGAGATAGGTAGAAGTATGAGGGCACACAGGGTCACTGCAGTCCCACACCGGGATTTATCAACATCGCTGGACTGGGGTAAACAAGCCATCTTCACCTAAAATTAAAGCTATGATCCAAGGCTTTCTAAATGAGAAGAAATTAGAAAAAAAAAAAAAAAAAAAGGGAGGGGAGAGATCTTACCCCCTTCCCCCACACACCTTGTCTTGCTTCCTACTCACTTATTTTGGAGAGAGCACTTTAGGGCACCCCGGTGACAGCAGGGTGACCAAGAAAACACAGGTGCACCACATTTAAGGAACCCGGCATTGGCTAGGAGTGCATCTGAATCGCACATCTATACATATCGTTGTGCAGAGAATTGCCATTTCAAAGGGGAAAAGAATTGAGAGGCAGAATTAAGTTCATAAATATTTTGTTTCCTTATTTTGATGCAACACAAAGCCAGAATATCCAAGACTCTGTGGATCTCTATTGTCAGCTTCAACATTTGCCAACCTTAGTAATTCTACCCCCCAAATCTCTGCTCCGTGCCATACTGGCTATAAAAAGTAAGTGCCTTGTCCCCGGTGCCACTGCCACCATACTGTTCGCATACTCTCAACACTGTGTACTTCTAATTCTCAGGGAAAGCTCAGCAATAAGATACAGGCCCCCTTTTTTTCAACTGGATAAAGTAATAGATTGCATTGTGACTTGGTCCACATTCTCTTCAGCACACATACAGAGCACTCATTAATGCTAATGGAATTTGCACATATGTATTGAAGGGAAAATATAGTTGCCCATGCCTGTGTATTCTTTATTTTCTTACTGTACACTTGGGAGTTCGATGGCATCTATATCTTCTAATTCTGAAACATGAGTAGCTCAAATTAAAAATTACACCATTCATTCTGAAATATAGTGTTCCCCCTAGCAAATGGGATGGGCATTTCTGCTGAGATTACTATGATTCCAAGAAGCCAATACCAGATGATAACTCTTTAGTAAAATAAACAACCAATGTTGTAATAATAAAATAGGCTTAAAAATAAAAAACAACAAAAACTCCCTCCTGAATCAGTAGAGAATATATTCTCATTATTAAAAAATTCCATATTAAATTACCCATATGCATCTCCAGAGGAGTGAAAACACAGATGAGAAAAAAAAAGAACCGAAAATAAATCATGGGTAAGCTGAGAGTCCAGACCTGCCAGCAGTGAATATTAGTAATAGGCATTAATAAACTATGTGGGGGTGTCTGAGGCCCATGTAAATTCACACTATATACTTCATTAGGTCCTGAACTTTACCTGGAATCTTATACTGCAAGTAATGTTTTCTAAGCTATTTTGTTCTTGATTATTTCCAGTCCAAGTAAAATGGACAATAAAGAAAAGATGCTTCCATGCTATTTCCATGATGGATGTTCATGACCAAAATAACTTCACCATCTGATGTATTTCACAGTTTTAAGTTAAAACAGACATACTATAATATGCTTGTACATCTGGCTCAGGTGCTTCAGTCGCCATATGTTTGTGAGATAATCCAAGGAGATGTTACAATTGCACATTCCCCTTGGGATTTGAATAAAACGTGCCCACAAAGAGTTACCTAATTATTCATTCCTGCCGACAACATCCTCACCTAATAATCAGGTGGTGCTTAAAATGAGACAATAGTGCTTTCAGTCTTGAGAGATGTCAGTGCCACTTATTGTTTCAAAAACAGAAAGTCTTTTGCATTTTTTAAAATAAGAAAAAGATCTTTGGCCTTTAAAGCAAATAAAATACTCTGCAGGTGGTATATTTGGTATTCTTATGGGGGCAAAAACTGCAGTGCTGATCGAGGCCTAATGCTTCCTGAAATTCATTCATCAAAGCCCATGGAGCCACAATAGAAATTACTGACCCAAAAGTTGATGGTCTCAAAGAAACAGCTTCTCTGGCAACACTACACATTTATGGAGAACTTTATAACTGACAAATTGCTTTCATATATGTTACCACATTTAATTCTTATAGTAATTTTGTAAGGCAGATAAAAAAGGCATACCTTATTTAGCCCCGCCAGTTGTACTACTGATTCTTCATAGCACTAATTAGCCAGAAGTGTGAACATCTTTTTTAAAAAATTTTAAATTTTCTGGTCTTGACCAGTGAGCACCACTTGCCATAATGCACATTTCCCACTTTGAGAGCCATTGTCAATCTGCTTTTTCCCTCTTTTCTTGCTACCCTCATCCTTTCCTCCTATGACTCTTATTTTTTTTTTCTTATTTCCTTTTGATTAAAATGAACAATTTGGTTTTCTTTCAATGGTTGAACCGAGGACGGGTAATTAGTTTATTGGTTAAAATACACCTAACCAACAAAATTTAAATGTTAATGAGGTTCCAGGTCAGGTCAAAGGTCAAATGGACGAAGCATGCTCTAAGCCTGGCTTCATCCACCATTAAATCAATTTTAAAGAATGTGGCAAAGATGAAGATATCAGCCAATAAACTGCTAACAGTGTGTTAATTGTACAGTGGTTGAAGTGACAAATGATATGCAGGTTGAATTTCCGTAGAGATTAGACTAAAAGACCCTGAATAGCCAGATTAGGTTACAGGTTTTTTCCCTGGAATACAAACCTGTGTCAAACAGGAAACAAAGGATGAGAGAGAGAGAGGTTAAGAGATTTGCCTCAGGTTACCCAGCTCAGAAATGGGTGTCAACGCCAAGTCACCTGTCTCCCCACTGCTGGTGAAACGACAGTAACTACAAATAATCTCTTAGCTTTCAAAGTAAACCTTAACATTTTTGATTATGCAATGTATAATATTTCAAATCTGTATAAAACATTTCCCTTGAGAGGAGAGAGAGTTACTATGAGGAAATAATTGAAGATTGGTCTCTTGTTGGGGTGAGAGAAATTAAAGAGAAAGTTCCTAGAATAAGAAATGTGAAAAAGTACATTGAGAAACAAAACACCACAGGTCTCCACTGTCCCTACTCACTGAGACCAGACAGAGAGGCTGTAAATAGCTCAAAGGGGCCTGTGTATCCTTGGCCTCAGCACATGATGGATTGCACATGAATGTCTGAAAAATCTGTCGGGGCTGAGGGGTCTCCTGTTCACAATACTGAAACCCATCTCCTTAATGGAAAGTGTCTCAGAAGAGTATTTACACAGACCTCACCTACTCTCCTTCCCGTCGTCTACTTCAGCTAATTCACTGGGAGAGTTGGGACTCTACTGGTCAAGGACATTAAGCACTATCACCACCATGATATAGAGCTCTTAAAAATGTATGCATGTCCCAGTAGTGGAACACATTCTTACTACAGCATAAATTGTGGTCAGGATACATCCCTAAGTATGTCTAAAAAGTTGTGTATGTAATCAAGTAGGCATTTCAATTTTAATTTTGGCAGGGTATGCTTTGAGACTCCCTAGGAAAATTTTTTCCACTCACTTCAATTATATACTTTAACATATATACACACACACATTTTTTTCTTCACTAAATATTTATTGAGTGCCTACTAGTGGACTACATGACATGGGTACAAAGTTGAGAAGGAAAGGACCTGCTCTGAAGCCACTGAAACAAATGGAGAATCAGACTTTCAAACACACACATACAATGAGAATTACTAAATTGGATGATCTAAAAAGTTGAGTGGCAGATTAAAATAACATGTCTAAATCTGTCCTGGAAAGCTTCCCAGAGGAAGAAGAAACATGAATAGGTGTTTTCTATGTAGATAAAAGATTTTAAATTGTATGCTGTGAGTTATGAGATGCCAAAGATCAATTGTATGCAAGAAAGTAACATAATTAAATTTTTTCATTTGAGTTCTAGGGCCACAGTGAAAAAGGGGGGATTGGAGATGGGTGTTCCTGGAGGCCAGGCAAATGTTGTAGATTGTATTGCAGTAGTTAAGAGAGTTCATGGACCACATCAAGTGGAATCATGGCCCTTTCAATATGGTAGAGATGCAAGAAGAATAAATAGGATATGTTGTTTAGAAGGGGAGGAAGGATTCAAAGGATCCCAGAATTTTGGCTTGGAAAATAGGCTGAAAGGTCTAAACCTTAATTAGTATAAAGAATATAGGAGGAAGAACAGGTTTTGTGGAGTAACTGGGGACAGGCACCAAAGCAGAGAGGAATGTGATCAATTCTGGACATATTGAGTTTGCAGGGCCTGTAGCACACTCAGGTGGAACGATTTAGAAAACAATAGGTAATATGGGACTAGAGCTCAGGATAGAGATTTAGAGGTAAAACAGTAGTGGGAACAAGATCCTCCCAAAAGTGAATAAAATAGGAAAAAAGACACTGATATTTAAGGGGAGGGCAGAGAAAATGGAAACCAACCAAGGCATTGGAGAAATAGCCAGTGCAGAAGGAGGTAAACCAGGTAAGAGAGAAAAAAGACATGTCATGGAAGCCAACGCCAGAGCTCCAAGAAGAAAAGAGTCAGAATAATAAGCATGATTATTCCAAGTGAGTAGGTGAAGCAAGGCATTCTGTGCAGCGGTGTGGGTAGTGCAATGTTAGAATGGATCGGAGCGAATGGATGATGTGGAGTTCTAGATTGTAAATTTAGGTTGCACTTTGTAAAAGAAGAGTTATCAAGGGAAGAAGCATGAGGATGTTTTAAAAATGGATCACTGAAGAGGTTTTGTTTGTCTGGTTTTTGTTTTTTCGTTTGTTTGTTTGTTTATTTTTAACAAAAGAGATCAGACTTGTTATATCACCTAGGCTGGTCTCAAACTCCAGGCCTCAGGCAATCCTCCCACCTCAGATTCCTGAGTAGCTGAGACTACAAGTGCACAGCAGGCCCAGCTGGGGTTTTTTTTGTTTTTTTTTTTTTTAGAAATGGGGTCTCACTATGTTGCCCATGCTGGTCTCAAACTCCTGGTCTCAAGAGATCTTCCCGCCTCAGTCTCCTGAGCTAAGTTTGTTTGTTTTGTTTTTTTAAATGAGAGGGATGAACATATTCTTATGCTAATGGAGAAAAACCCATGGAATGTTGAAGTTGAAAAAAGAACACTGATAAAGTAAATTTCCTTAAGGAAACAGGGTGGAATAATATCCATAGCCCCAGTGGATGGAGTTGCCTTTGAGAGGAAAATTGTCTTTTGCTAGAGATGAAGACAAGAGAAGAGAGGCTGCAGATACAGGTGGGCTTATGGGCGAGTGGGCAGGGAAATGACAGAAACCACTCTCCATAGCTCCTGGTCCCTAAGTTAGATGCAAGGTCATCCCAAAGAGAGAAGATTGAAAGTTCCAAAGAGTGGTAAAAGTTTGGAATAGCAACTGAGGGAAATGGGAGAAGCACGTGTAATAGGACTGCCAAGTAACATTGAAGACACAACTGAGATTAGTTTCACTCCAGATTTATGGTCTCCATGCTATATGGCTGTGATTTTTCTTTTTCATCCAGCTGAGCGGTGCTCAAGGAATGTTTACAGCTAGGGAGGCTCCATGGAGGATTGCCTGAAGGACATGAAATCCATCCATCTCTCCAGATTGTTTAGATTATATCTCAAGATCAAGGTGAACCATCCAACTAAATACTTGAACCATATTGTTTTGGCCTCTATTACTCACTTGTACTGAATTGCATTTTGGCATTGTGCCTTGGCTTGCATTGAGGGATGCAACGAGAAACAGCCGTAAGTCTCTCAGCACTGTTAGCATTGTGGAGAACGTTCAGAAAGAAAGGCACTAGCCTCTATCCTACTCCTGTTCCATTCATGAGGGCACAAAGAACCATTTCTTTAGACTCAACTGCTGGGAAACAATTGGTTTTTCATGAGTAGTGGCGATGTGTTTATGTGTTTACCTGGTGTAAAGCCAGGGCTGGTAAGAAGCATGGTCTTGAAACGGAATGCTTGGGTTCAAATCCACCATCCATCATCCATTAGCTGGTAGGTCCTGAGCCTGTCCACTTCTCTGTGCCTCAATTTCTTCATCTATAAAATAGCGAGAATAGTGCTACTGACTTCATAGGGATGCAGTGAGAATTAAATGAGACAATCAATGTAAAAATCTTTAGCATTGTGTCTGGCAAATCACAAGCACTCAATACATATTAGTTATTATTATTACCTTACAACTGATATTTTTTGGCTTTGGTTTTGTGTTTTGCCTTCATCCTCAGAGTGGCATGCCTGTGCATTTATTAATTTACCTCTTTTTTTCCAGGTGATATTATTTTTCCATTTGTTCTTTATCTACACTTCATTTATTTATCTGATATCCACTTAGCATCATTTTCAAATGAGGCAGAATTTAAGAAAGTAAACTAAAGAAGATGTTATACTAATCAATAAGTATAAAGACTATTCTGTCTATTTTTGTCCCTGTCTTAAGAATAGTTTCAAAGATGGTAAAAGAACTTGGAACTTTCTTATCTCACATTTGTATCTAGAAAAGCAAGTTTCCTTGAAGTCGATTTCACTTGATACTGACTTTTCTTACAATTGCTCTTGATCAGCCCCTACAGGGACTTAGCCCTGACTCTATTTGCTCAAATACTTTTATCTTTGAATAAATAACATGTTACTTTAATTGCACAGAGGGATGGACTATTGTAGCTTGAGAAATAGCTAAAATTTTGTGGTGGAATAAGGGCTAGATTTGGGGGTCAAAGGGCCTGGGTTTAGACGTCAGCTCTGACACCAGCTCTCTGCCATTGAAACTCTCTGGCCTCGGTTCTTTTATCTGCTAGGGTTAGTAGGGTTAACAATATTGATCTCACAGTATGATTGTGAAAAGCAAAGAAAAGGGTTGGCAAAAATTAGTTGAATCAATTTGCACCCAGTGCAGAGGTAGTATTCAAGTAGTCATTCACACTTGTACTTGAAAAATTGGGCCAGGTAATTCAGTCTTCTTAAATATGTTTATTTATTCATCTTTTTATTTGTGCAAATCTATGGGGTACATGAAAAATTTTGTTACATGTATATAATGTGTAGTGATCAAGTCAGGGTACTTGATGTGTGCACACCTGAGTATAATACATTTTTGTTAGGTATAGTCACCCTACTCTGCTATCAAACATTGAATTTATTCCTTCTATCTTACTGTGTTTGTACCCTTTAACCCACTTCTCTTCATCCCTCTCCTTCTCCCACTCATCCTTCCCAGTCTCTGTTATCTATCTTTCCACTCTCTACCTTAATGTATTCAAGCTTTTTAATGCCTACAGATAAGTGAGAACCTGCCATATTTGGTTTTTTTGTACCTGGCTTATTTCACTGAAGATAATAGCCTCTGGTTCCATTTACGATGCTGCCAATGGCGGAATTTCATTCTTTTTGTTGGTGAATAATATTCCATTGTGTAACATAAACCACATTTTCTTTATCCACTCACCCATTGATGGACACTTAGGTTTATTCCATATCTTTGCTATTGTAAATAGCGCTGAAATAAACATGCGAATGCAGGTGTCCTTTTGATGGATTTCTTTTCCTTTAGGCAGATATCCAGTAGTGGGATTGCTGGATCAAATGGTAGTTCTACTTTAAGTTTTTTGTGAAATCTCCGTACTGTTTTCCATAGTGGCTGTATTGGTTTACATTCCCACCAAGAGTGTATAAGAGTTCCCTTTGTACATCCTCACCAATATCTGTTATTTTTCATCTTTTTAATAACAGCCATTCTGACTGAGGTAAGATGATATCTCCTTTGATGTGCATTTCTCTGATGATTAGTGATGTTTAGCATTTTTCATATGCCTGTTGGTCATTTGTATGTCCTCTTGTGAGAGATGTCTATTTTTGTCCTTTGCCCACTTTTTAATGGGATTATTTGCGTAATTTTTTTTTCCTGTTGAGTTCTTTGAGTTTGTTGTATATTCTGGATACTAGTCTCCTCTCATATGAATAGTTTACAAATATTTTTTCCCTGTTCAACAACAGGTTGTCTCTTCACTCTGTAGATTATTTCTTTTGCTGTACTTGGGCTGCTGGCATAGCATGGGCAATGGCAGTAGCAATGGGAGGACAAGTCTCTGGGTCCTGAGCAGTGTGTGTTAATGTTGTCTGTGGCTGCAATGTGCTGGGAAGGCCAGTCTCCATGCCCACAGGTGGCACTTGCAGGTAGCTGCTAGCTGAGGTGATTAGTAGCTGCTGGAAGTTTAGGTCCAACCTTATGCTCCTGAGAGGAGTGTTCAGGTCACTGGTGGATTGGGTTGAGCGATCCCCAGGACCCCAGGCTATGTCCTCTGTCTTGGAGAGGGGGAAAAGCCAGGCTGGGCCTTGGCCTCCAGGTCCCCCAGTAATGACAGAAGACACCAGCCATGGTGGGTGAGGACAGGGCAATCTTCAGTCCCCAGGTGGAAAGCTCAAGTGAGGGGCAGTAACAGCTGCATTGAGGCCATGACACTGGAGAGGATGGGGCCCTCCTTGGTGGCTGTGGCCTGGTCTGGTGCACAGGGAACATACTTCTTTCACACTCTAGTCCCAGTGGGACTCACCCCCTAACCCTGGCTGCAGAAGCCTACACCCAGCTCATGACCAAGTCCTAGTGGCAACTTACACCCCATTCATGTCCCTGTCTCAGCTTCTGGCAGCATTGGCTTGCTTGCACTCACTGCAGCCTCCTAGGCCTTGCTCACATCCTAGCCCAGGCTGCAGAATTCCCAGCTCACTCCCCTGTCCCAGCAATGACAGCCAGAGTTTCCCCAATGCCCAAGTCCTGGTGCCATTGGAACAGCTTGCCAGAGGCTAGGTTTAAAAATGGCACCTTGCTGCTGCAGAAAAGGTGTGAGACCTAGTGTGAGCTTCTCCCTGGAGCAGTTACATCCCACAGTCTCCCAGCAACTCCCTATGTCAGCTTCAGGGATTGAGAGGGTGGAGGGGTTCTCTTGGGGCCAGGATTGGGCAATTCCATGGTGGGGATGAGGACAGCTGGAAGTCTCCCACTCACCCCTTCCCTGTGTTGGGAAGTCACTCCCAGCTCCCTACTGATCCTGGCCAGGAGGGCTGCCTCTCCCCCTTCATCTCCCCACTTTTGGTGTCCCCTTGTCTCTTCCCCATTGAATTCCAGCATTCTCTCTTGGATGATGTACTTGAAGTGTGACTTTACACTGGTTCTTCTAAGTGGAGGAGGCTGGCATGAAATACTTCTATTCATTCGGCCATCATGATCCCCCTCTTCTTAAATATGTTTAAAGGTAACCTGAACATACTTACCTTATTGAATATAGTTATTTGAACTATGTATACCAGCCATTTAGGAATATTTAGTTAAAAGTCAAAACAAAAAAACTTAATTCCATTTTATGAATATTTTAAAAATCTCATCTTGGTATCAGAATATCAACTTGGCCTGTAATGTCACAGAAGAAACATAAAAAAATCCCAGATTATATTCTCTGCTTTTAACTAAATAATCTGAAAAATCCCTGATATACAAATACGTCTGCTTTATCCCCTGGCAGACAATAGCTTTGTTTCTGTTTTGTTTTTCTTATTGTTGTTATTGCTGTTTTTGTTGCTGCATAGGCCAGTACATAAATGTTAATGAAAGACAGCTTTTGTTTTGTTTAAACTGAAGATACATGGGCATGGATGGGATGGTTTATCTCAGATGTTGATAACAAAAGAATAGCAAAAGAGTTTAGATCAATTCTTTAAGGAAATAGGAGTACTTACTTCTCCAAACCCCTCCCATCTTTCAGGACCGAAATTGACAACCAGAGGGTGTTGTGTTGGTGGGCCACTCCCACCTCCACAGAACACCCCGAGAAGTCCGTGCCGGATAGCACAAAAAGAGCCCAGCTACAATGGTTGGTCTTCAAAGGGGCTCATTTATTATATTGCTCAGTGCCCCACAGAGTTGCTCCAAGCTCATAACTGCTACTGATTTCAAAGAGAGCTCTGAACTTGCATAAGCTCCACAAGGCACGGTGCTGGATGAGAAATAGGCTGAGTGGCTTTAAGCCATGTTCAGACATTTTTTAATGTTCGTAAATGTCTTTGGCACCATCACTTTCACATAGAAACCTACTTACCTCCTGCCGCAAAGTGTGAAATAAAGCCATTTTCAAGCCTGGGTAGGGGATGGTCTGGAAATTGGGCTAAATCTTAAAACCGCATGAAGACAGAAAATAGGATTCGCAGGCCGGAGCTCAGCCCTCACCATACCATTTCCAAAGTCGGCTCCCTATGATGCTCTGCTCTGTCAGATACCATCAGTGCTACCTGTGAAGGGCTAAGACGGTAAACTGTGGTAATCTCAGCAGCTTCCAAATAACCCTGGAGTTAAACTGAAGGCCCATAGCTCTAAGGCATCCAAAAGTAGGTGGTCTACCAGAGGAGGGAAGCAGTATCTTGATTGGGGCTTGATTGGGATGGTACAGCCCTGGGAAACCACAAGTTAGGGATTGACCTTTCTTACCACAGTTCAGTTCTCTGCCTTGGGAGATGCTTTAGGCTCCCCCTCAATTCAGGATGTTTGTGGAAAATAGATTAGGATCCATCAGAAGCTTTCTCCTTGACTCTCTGCAGTAAGATTAGCCATCTTCCCTAATTCTGTTCCTGTGGTTCCCCGGTCACCAAGAAGAAAAGAGATCCCCTACCCAGCAGTCACTTTATATACTTCAAGAAGCTCTCAGGTAGATCATTCTCCAGGGAAGCCTCTCGATGGCTCCATAAACACCTGGCTTTTGGAAACACACAGAAAAAAAGGTGTCCTATTCATGCTCACTGTTCAATAAATGTTCATTTTAAATCTTGGGAAATATTGGGCCTCATCTTTAGTAGAAACCAGAAAATTATTTGGGAGAAAAGGAATTAAATAATGAGAAATTCGATATGGTTTCCGGGGATGCCCTCTATACCTATGAAACCACACATACATACTTTCTTTAAAGATCTTTAAGAAAATATTGCTAAGCATTTACCTACTATAAATTCTCACTATTTATTCATGCCTTTAACAAATATTTACTGAGCACCTGCTATGTGCAAATGCATTCCAGTTGCTGGGATACAGCAGTGGACAAAGTGAAAAAAAATCCCCAAGCTTGTGCCTGAGGGAGGAAGACAGATGGTAACAAAATAAGTAAGAAAGCTCTAGAGTGCCTGATATGGCAGTAAGCGTTAGGGAGAACATGAGCAGGAGTGAGGGCCAGGGGGACGGGGTGGGAAGGGTGCCATTTGAGACTGGGTGATGTGGAGAGGTGTCATTTGAATAAAAAGTCCTGAGGGGACTTTACCTTTCAATGCTTGTCTTTTTTTCTGTTAGTTCAAATATTAGTAAAGAGTAAACTCAGAATTACCTTTGAAATCTTTTTAAAACTTAGGAGGTAAAGCCAGCTGACCAAAATGATGAGAAGGCAAAGTAGCTCTGCTCTCAGGTCCTGACACCAGCTTGGCTGTGCAGTGGTGATGGGGAAAACCATCAGGCGCTGGGACACGGCCACTGGCCACTCGCCGCCTCCCCGCTGCTCCGCATCCCCGCGTGCGGGTGCTGCGTGGGGCCGGCTGGAGGCCATGGCAGGCGGGTGCGCGCTGCTGGGGCTGGGCCTCGTGTGCCGGTCCTGGCCCCCGCTAGATGCTCAGCCGCCTGCTCCCGTCCTCCAGCCATGCTGCTTGCATGATCCTGATTGGGTACTTTTTGAATCCCACTGTTGCTAATTGGATGTTAAAAAGCTTGTTACTGATTGGATGTTAAAGCTTGTTCCTGATTGGATGTTATAGCTTGTTCCTGATTGGATATTATAGCTTGTTGCTGATTGGATGTTAAAGCTTATTGCTGATTGGATGCTTTTTGAGTCCTATCAAGGGTATAAAAACTGGAGGAGAACAAGGAAGGGGGGTCAGAAGAGCAGAAGTTGGCTGAGCGTGCTGGTGGAATAAAAACTGTTCTCCTACTCTCCGCGTGCTGCTCGGTTATTTCCCAGGTCAAGAGCTGTTAACACTTGCAGAGAAGAGCTGTTACACTTGGTGTTAACACTTGCCGGAACAGCGGCACAACCACAAGGTCAAGTTCCATAGAAAGAGGACTCATACTTGGTAGCATGTTGTGCACACCGTGAGCGTTCAATAAACGATGCTGCTCACTTATAGATAAGGTCCATGGGCTTGGATCAAATAAAAAAATTGATGTTTTTGAGAAAAATAATTTCTCCATGTTTTTGTCTCTCTTCCAGGGGCCTAAAGTAGATATAGCCAGGTGAGGCATCACAAGCAGTTTCTGGAAATTTATCAAGCCCTATCTATTCACCAGATCATCCCAAATTCCCCCATCATGAATGCAAATACCTTGAGCTAATCTGTCTTCACTTAGTATTGTTCTCAAATACTCAATGGCTACCTTCCTTCTTTCTATCACATCCTCTTACTCTAAGAGGAGACATCCACCTCTACTCATAAAACACAACGTATTTCTATCCTTTCTCCCTTCCTCCCTACTTCCTTCTTTCCTTCCTTTTCTTTCTTCCAATATCTATATTATAGGTGGCATGTTGCATTCCACAGGCCCCATCTTAACCATACTAAAATTAATTATTGATGTAGGTACCATTAGAAGCACTGAAATGAACAATGTAGAATGGGAGGATGTGCAATTCAGTAGTGTTACACATTAGGGAAAATGTCTAAGTAGAATAGTGTGTATGAATACTGCCGCTACTAATGGTACTGCCTTCTGCCTGTTGTGCCCAGGAGTTAACAAGTCTTTTTTACATGCATAACATCATAATCCTCTAACTCCTTGCTTCTCAAAGTGTGTTCCCCAGACCAGCAGCAGTACTTGTATATCTTGAGAGTTGTGAGAAATGCAGAATCCCAGGTTCTTCCCCAAGCCTCCAAACCAGACTGCATTGCAACAAAAATCTTTAGGTGCTTTGTGCACTGAAGTTTGAGAATCTCTGTTTTAAATAGTCCTATGAAGCAATTAGAAATTCCCTTTCCCAATTTACAGATTAAAAAACAAAACTGGGTTTCAGAGATGTTCAATTAGCTAGTGGGTAACAGGATTCGGAGTCAAAGACCAATATTATTTTTATTACACTATGCCCCTCTTGGGATGCTCTTGGAAAAAACCTCTGCATACTTCTTTTGGGGTGTGACGTCACCCAGCCCAGCATTTCATAAGAAGCATCTGTACAATAATTATGGCCTGCTATTGTTCCCTGGTGGTCAGTAGGCAAATGCTAACTCCTGCTAGATCACATGTTCCTTATGTAGGCCATTCTTGCTGTCTGTTGCCTGAAAGGTCTAACGTTAATTACATGAAACAAGTTTCATATTTAGAATTTTATCCAATTTTCCCCAATTACTTACCAAAGAACGTGTCCACTGGTTAACTATTTTTGAGGTTTCCATTGCAAATTTTCTTTTGCAAGCTGACATTTAAGTTATATATCTGACTACCTTGGAGAAAAAGGGAAAGGCAACTAACGTGTAGCAAGCACTTCCTTGAGCACCAAGCTCAGTGCTTTGTGTGTATTATCTCATGATCTTTAGAGAGACCTAAGTGATTGGTTCTATTACCCCATTTTATAGATGAGGAAGTTGAGACTCAAAAGTGACATATGTAGCAATGGTGGGCATCAAGCCAGATTCTGTCATACCATGCTGGCCTCTTTCTAGAAGTAAGTCTTGCCTGCATTAGCATGGAAGATGATGCATGGTAAGGGGAGGGTAGATCATTCTATCTTCTATCACCATTGTTGAGATGGCAAGTACTACCCATCATACTTGCTAAAGGGGAAAAGTGATTACCAAACACCTCCTGGTTTTAAGGGTGAAGTTAAGTAACTGGGTGAAATCAAAACAGAGAGGAATCAACTAAAGGGATACAAACTAAATTTGCAGAACCTCCCAAAAAAGATTCCAAAATCAGCAGAGAAGTGTTGCTGGGTAATATACTTTGAAAAGTCAGTATAAATTGGCTAAAATCCAAATATGATGTAAGCAAGGCCTCTAAACCAGTGAGTTTTAAATTCTTCATGTTTGACAGAGCAGGAAAACTCACCTCATTCTTTAAGAAAGGAGAGGGATGAGTAGATTTCTCAAGCTGGTAGATCTGAGAAAGGCATCACTTAGACTTTCTTCATGATACATGTTAATATACAAGTCCTCAAAAATGCAGCTTTCTCGACTCAATCCTATCTCATAAACACTGGACAGGATTGTCCTCCTATGCTACTCTCTGGGAATCTGCAGACAGTTCATGTGGAAGTCTCTCTCCTAGTCTGAAAGAAATAAATAGAATATTATAATTACTTAGAGTTTAATATATGCTACAACTGTTTTGCTAGCTTGGCGTTTAAAGATGCAAATGTTCCAATCTCTTCTAGAAACATGACATTATAAAAGGGACTACCGTAATTAGGAATGAAACTGTGCAGTCCTCATTAACCAGAAAAGCAGTTTCTAAACCCAGTGAGGCTCGACTTTTATTCCAAGAAAAGTCAGGAAGATGGTGCCGCAAGAGCCCAATAAAGATTTTGGGTCAACCTGTGCTCACTGGAATTGACTAAGATCCAAGTGCAATGACTTTAAAAGGCAAAGAACAACAAATACTTCTAACAGAAGAGATCTAAGCAGGGAAAAGGCTAAAGAATCGTGTTAAGCTCCATCTTCTTTAAAGTTTCACTATTATTTAAGTCTTGATTACCTAAATTCATTCAGCCTTAATGCATTGTGATAGAGCCTGTCCTATTAGCCAAGGACGTTATGGTAACTGGTTGCAAGGTTACTGCTCTGCTGGTTACAACATGAGACCAGAAGAATGCTTTCTTAATTGAGGCTGAGAGTGATAAGTCCTAGTAACTCAAAATAGCTAAGAAGTGTGTATAAAACCAGGCACGGGCTAGTCTCAAAGACGATGGTAGGCTTTACTTTGGTCCTTTAATCTCTGCATCCATTTCTTTCCTGCCAGAACTGTCTACAATGGGACCTCACGATGGCGTTAATCAGAATAAGAGCCAAATGTGTTGTAAGCCTGTGCCTTTTTATACCTGTCTAAGGGGATTGGTCACTCAAATCACAAACGAACCATGTTGTAAGATGTTTAACTATCAGACAGTCTCACACATAGGAGGAAGACAAGAACATCTTGAAGGAATTTGATTTATTTATGTTTTCTGTGTAGGTATTTGTGAGGTGCCTGCTTCCTACAAAAGCAACATCGATAGATTGCAGATAGCCCTTATTCTCTCTTTTAGCTGAATCACCCATGTTTCAAAGCCTAACTAAGTTATGGTTCATTTATAACAAAAGGACACTGGACAGGAACTAGGTTCTGCTCTCTTTTTTGTCACTAACCAGCTCTGTGACTCTAGGCAAATTAGCTCTCCACTAGGACTCTGTTACTTTGCAATAATAATAGCTCTGTTTATCAAACACTTTCTCAGCAGTAGGGGCTATGCTAAGCACTTTAACTACATTATCTCGTTTAAACCTTACAATAACCCAATGGGTAGGGTCTATTATAAGCTCCATTTTGCAGATGGGGAAAACTGAGGCATAGAAAGGCTGAATAGCTTGTCCAATCGGACACAACTTAAACATGGAAGAGCCAGGATTTGATCCACTTTTCTGAGTCTGTGCTCTGAACCTATAAACTACACGTTTCTGCAATTGCCCAACTACCCCAGCCCACAGAGGTTTGCCTGCTCTATAAATCCCTAATTGTACATAGAGATGATTTGGCTTAACTCATGTAGCATATCTATGCTGCCATGTGTAATTTGATTTTTTAATTTTTAAAATTTTTAATCTTATTTTCCTAACAAGAGTAAAATGTCTGGATGAGTTAGTGAAAAAACCACTTCCTATAGGATAACAAGTGAAATTTTCTGCCCTTTCTAAATTCTTGCTTTTATAAGTAGAGATTGTTCTGGCAAATGTTAACAGCTCTTGGTACAGCTCTTAAGTGTTAACAGCTCTTGACCCAGGAAATAACCGGATGGCACGTGGAGAATCAAAGAACAATCTTTATTCGGTCTACACCCTCAGCCCTCTTCTGCTCTTCATATTTAGAATTTTGACACCCCTTCCCCCGGCTCCTCCTGCTTTTATACCTTTGGTAGGACTCAAAAAGCGTCCAATCAGCAACAAGCGTTAACAGCCAATCAGCAACAAGCGTTAACATCCAATCAGCAACAAGCTATAACATCCAATCAGGAACAGTGGGATTCAAAAAGTACCCAATCAGGATCACGCGAGCAGGACGGGAGCAGGCGGCCTAGCACGGAGCGCCAGTCCGAACCAGACGAAGCCCGGTCCCAGCAGCGTGCACCTGCATACCCGCCCGCCGCTGCCTTCAGCCGGCTCCGCACAGCACCGGCGCGGGGGGAGATGCGTAGTGGTGGGTAGGCGGTGAGCGGCTGCATCCCAGAGCCTGAAGGTTTTCCCCATCAAGATAATAATGCCTGGTTTATAATGTTTTGATGCTCTAAGTACAAATTAGCTACAAGGTTGATAGCAGTAAGGTATAAACAGAATTTCTTTACTACTATTTTAAAATATCAGCTTTCTCAGGGAAGACTCTTTCTTATACAGTGTATTCACCATGCCATGCAATGTTGTGAGACTGCTAAAAGTGGATGTGTTGATCATTACTTTGTGACTTTTCAATTCTTAAATGTGTTCTTGTTTACCTTTGCACCATAAATTAATGGAGCTGGAAGAACAGTTTAATGGTGAATGTGAAACCAAATTTGTCCTAGATGTTATCTCATTGAATTCTCACCATTGCTCTATGAGAAAAATGTGAGAAAACCAAGACTCAGAGATGTTAGGTCGCTTCCATAGGACATGTAGCTTTTCACTGCAAGCTAGGAGTAAAACAGAGGTTTACCTATTTCTAGAGACCAGATTTCCACAATGTCATACTCAAGACAGAATTTTCTTTAAGGTTTTTTTGCTTAAATGACTGTGTATATTGTTCATGTACCATTTTACTAAAATATCCAACTGAATTAGCCAACATTTTCATAGTAAATGTTATGGTGATAGACTATTATAGCTTAAAATTTAGAATCACAAAAGTACATGTTGAAAAGGACCTTAAAATCAGCAAGTTCAACAAGCCATCCATTGCTCTTCCAGCTTCTGCTTGAACACCTCCTGTGACGTGGAACTCACTGCCCTCAGAAGCAAACAATTGCATCTTCGAACACTTTGAAAGTATTACCACTAGGCTATCCCTCAGGCATCTCAACATTAACTTATAAAGTAGTTTCATAATTCTATTTACAGTTAAGTGGGGAACTGGGCTTACCAGAGGAGAGTGAGCGCTAATGAAGGTAACATTATCCCATCAATAATTAACCACAGATTACATTTTAAGCATCCATCTTTTTATTACTAAGGCCAAAGAAAGAGGTCAGTGGAAAATCCCTATCTTCTTGGAATTTTCCAAGACCACCATGTCACAGCTTAGTGCTCCGTTATGTTAGAAGACAATTGTATCAGTTAGGGCCCGAAGCAAGAAACAGATGGTAGATTCAAAAGGAATTCAAGGCATGTTAAGGAAGGGACATTTACAAAGTTCACAATAATCAACAGGGTATGGTGAAGCACTTCAAGGCTAGCAATAGTGGAGAACCATTAGTACCTGTAGGCCTAAGAAGGTGAAGAAGGGGCAGGTTCCAGAATTCAGGGTAAGTGGCTATAGAAGATGACACTCTCTTCTTCTGCCCCCACAAAAATATGGCCTGAGGTGGGGGCACGCTGCCTGCAAGTTCAGTCAGGGGAACCGACAACCTGACCTCACCGTCCCTACCACTCCCAGACTTCCTGCTGGTGGTTGAGTTCCCGCTGCTACCAAATAGAAGACAGAAGACAAGTTTGCTTACTAATGCAGTCCAGGAAGGTCAGATTCCCCCAGGACACGGAGCAAGGTACAGAGGAGTAGAGAGTGGATCTAGAGAGGCAGATGGAAAATTGCATCCCACAATATTCCACACAAGCCCATACATTGCCTGAGCCTTGTTTTTCCTTCTTACTCCTCTCTTGACACTTACCTCCACTACACTCTCCCATTTCCACCTGTTAAATCAGCAACACGAAGGCCAGCCACTTTCAAAGGTAGCCTTGTTCATGCAGGAACATGATAATCATGTAGCTCTACAAGATTTTTCTATGAAAAGATGTGAGCATACATTTCTTGGATTGTACAAATTAACTCTAAAAGAAATTGTATGACCTTTCTTCCGTATTTTTGTATTATAATTAGCAGACCAAACCTTCTAAGAAATATATGCACGTATAAATGTTACACACATATATATTTAGAGGCTATCTAGTGTTCACACGTCAAATAAACTTTCTTCTTTTTCTCTGATTCCTTTCTAAGACTTCATCTAACTGCTCTTTGATAAAGCTTTTATTAAGCTTTGGTAATGTTTAGGTCCTAATCTCTGAATTACCAATTGCTTTATTCTCATGCCCAATATGGCTTGTCTTTTGGGAATTACGTCTTAACTAAAGGTTTTTGAGACTAAAATGTTCTGAGCAAGGGGTCTCAGAACCAGATCTTCCAATGGGATCCACTTAAGTCATTGTAGATAAGAAGTCTGATGAATAGAATTTATTTCAGATAAGCAAGGTACATTGGGACAAAAAAGGAAATCCTTTATTCTGTTGTGGAACCTTGAGATGGAGCTGATACAATTTGAAAGACAAGTTCAAGGAAACTTTTGCACCTATTTTACTTGGATGTTGGCATAAAAGTCTTTTCATTGGTGTTCTGAGCTTGAGATAATTTTTTGACCTCATATAAATCACATACTACTTTGTCCCAGTTGCACCTACAACAGATCTGACAGTGGATCTCCAATTGAAACCAACACACCTTTGTGATAAAGATGACAGATTCTTATGCAGCATGAGCAGAATGAGGGCCACATTTTGTCTTAAAAGGTAGCCAAGACATCAGCAAAGTAGGCAGTC
Organism: Cheirogaleus medius; assembly: GCA_008086735.1. Classification (NCBI taxonomy): domain Eukaryota; kingdom Metazoa; phylum Chordata; class Mammalia; order Primates; family Cheirogaleidae; genus Cheirogaleus; species Cheirogaleus medius. The sequence continues at coordinate 54,148,522 of VBSM01003204.1, read as the reverse complement.
AGGTCTTCAGAGTTCCATATTTCTCTAATGCACAGGTTATTTTCCCCTTAATGTTGTGAGTGTGGCAGGTACACTGAGAAATAAGCCTTTTAATCCATGTCCTCATTTATACAAGTATTCATTGAGCCCCTCCTTTGAGATAAGCAAGTCAGTTGGAGTGAGACATGAAATTGGGAAGAAAACCTGGCCCCTCTCCTTAAAGAACTGGTAGATTAGATGGATGACAGCATCACATCAAACTTCTGAAAGCAAAGGGGAACTTCTGAAAGCAAAATGTTGTCAAAGACTCTGTTCCAATGGCATCCTTTCATCTGTTTTGTGCCATGGTGGTTAAACGGGCAAGGACCCATGAGACAGTATGGGAGAAGATATTGGAGTCATACATGCACCATGGGCTCATATGCACTTTCATAAAAGAGGGTTCCTTTCCTTCACAGCCTTTACCTCAGTCTGCAGGAAGCCAATGACTTGATTAGTGTCTGTCTCCATCCCACAGGTGAGTTTCATGAGTGATGGACAACATCTGTTTTTGTCAATCACTGAATTTCTAGCCTAGCACAGTGCCAGTCACAAAAGGGGCACTCAGAAAATTTTAATCAATCTGCCAAGACTCTTGCTCAGTTGCTTCATTTGGTAAGTCTCGATGCCATCATCACCACTGTCATCACAAGTGGGCTTGGTTCCCTAGCAGTCTGTGTCTACATCAGAGCACATACCTACATTCTGCATTATTTTATTTGTCAGTCTCTTGAGGACCTCAGAGTCCAGACAGAGAAGCAATATCTTAATCAGCCCCAGCATGCCTGGCACATAGACAGTGAATAATACATTCATCTGTAAGGTTTTTTAATTGAGGTAAAATTCACATAACATAGCATTCACCATTTTAATCACTTTAAAGTGCACAATTCAGTGGTATTTTAGTGCATTCACAATGCTGTGCAACCAGCATCACTATCTAGTTTCAGAATGTTTTCATCAAGCTAAAAGGAAACCCCATACCCATTAAGCAGTCACTCCCCACTCTCCTTTCTCCCTGGACTCTGGCAACAACTAATCTGCTTTCTGTATCTACCGATTTGCCTATACTATCATATAATAGGTGGACTTTTGTGTCTGGTGTCTTTTCAGTTATAATGTTTTCAAGGTTTATCCATGTGGTAGTGTGTATCAGTACTTCATTTTTATGGCTGAATAATATTTCATTGTATGGATATGTCATATTTTGTATATTCATTCACTTATTGGTGAAATTATAAGTGGCTTCTACTTTTTGGCTATTGTGAATAGTGCAACTATGAACATTCATGCGCAAGTTTTTGTTTGAGCACCTGTTTTCAATTCTTAATTGGGTAAATGCCTAGGAATGGAATCTCTAGGTCATATGGTAACTCTATGTTTAGCTGATTAAGAAACCACTAAACTGTTTTCCACAGTGGATGCACCATTTTATATTTCCACCAGCAATATATGAGGGTTCTAACTGGTTTTCCATATTCTTTGCCTGTTTTTTAAGTGGGTGGTTTGTCTTGCTGTTGAGTTGTGAGAGTTCTCTATATATTCTGGACACTAGGCCATTACAAGATACATGATTTGCAAATATTTCCTCCCATTTTGTGAACAGTTTTTTCACTTTCTTGATAGTGTCCTTTGAAGCATAAAAATTTTTGATTTTGATGAATTTAATTTCATTTTTTTTCTTTTGTTGCTTGTGCTTTTGGTGTCATATCTAAAAAACCATTGCCAAATCCAAAATCATGAAAATTTACCCCTATATTTTTGTTCCGTAAGGTTCTTTTGAGTTCTAAAATTCTACAATTTGAAATATTACTAGTCATATATTAGATGCAAAGAACTGTTGGAATTTCAGGAGAAACTGGGTATTGTAGAGTCAAGGACTTGAAGGGACCTTACCTAAGGCATCATGTTAGTGTTAACATTAGATCCCAAGATTGAAACTTCAGAAACACCAAGATAAAATTGATTTATATGTAGACTGAGAGATTTCAGATCAAAGTCTTTAAATACATATTCCAATGGCTGACCTTTCTATTTCCTTTTTGTCTGCTTTGCTGAGATATTCTTTATACTTAAATGTAAAATTTGATGAGTTTTGACAAGTCTGTACAATATTGAAACCACCACCACAATCAAGATATATGGGTTTTAAGAGATTGCTAAAGGACCTCTACTTGAAGCAGTTAAAGCAAAATTGCAAAATATAATACAAAAAGGCCAATAATATGCTCTGAGGAAAGTGGGGAGAAAATATGACAAATTCCAAGCAGCGCTTGGACTAAAGAACACAATGCTATTTGTGTAAAGGGGAAATGTTAATAAATGCTACATACAGTTGTGGGTGGAATATAGAAAAAAGCCATTCTAGATAATGCAGGAAAAGGAAAAAACTTAGTTTCTGGTTGAACTCTAAGCAAGATACGATAAAGACTTGCCCTATTCATAGTACATGCTCAGTAAGAGTTCGTTGGATGTAAATAAAACTCTTGGATGAGTGAATGAAATGAATACCCTATACAAAGTAAATGTTCAATAATGTGTTGAATGAAAAATAAAACTCCCTCATAATAAATGAATTTGATGTGACCAATATAAATGTACCTCCATTGAGAAATGACATTTTAGAATAGATTATTGATCAAGAAAAAGTCACATTTCAGAGAGTAGCATCTATGAAAAGAAACAAAAAGAAAAGAAATAAAAGAAGAAAAGAGGGAAGGAAGCAAACATGCAAGCAAGCTAAGCTACCTACAAGTCTATAGGCACAGTATAGGGAAAAAAGTGTTTAATGAGAGATAAATTATTAAGTCCACAGGGATATAGTCATTTATTATAGGTGGAGGAATAACCAACAATCATGGGATAATAGTTTAGTACTATTCTTATTTAAATATGTTAACTTAGAAAAAACACACTATTTCCTCCTTTCTCCTCTCCTCTCCTGTTCTCTCCTATTAGCTCCTCTCCACATTTTTTGCATTCTAAAGAATCTTTTAGCAATAATAAGATAATAGTTTATTATCTATGAATGGCAGTTTATGCTACTGCTAACAGTAGTGTATACATACCATACTTTTCTATTTAGTCGAATGAAGACAGAGAGGTCAAATAGCGATCCCTTAAAACCCCTATATCATGATAGTGGTGTTGGCTTCAGTACTGTACAGATTTGTTAAAATTCATTGAATTTTACATATAAGTATAAACTATACCACAATAAAGCAGACAAAAAGGAAATAGAAAGGTCAGCCATAAACAGGTTAGTTGTAGTGAGGGCGAAGTGGCCTACAGCCCTCCGGCTGGAAAGAAGTGTTTACCAACCTGGATGGTCCTGCAGGATGGCTTTTACCATGAAAAAAGTGGAGAGAGAGAGACATTATCAACGAGCATGCCTCAGAATTCAAACAGATTTTACAGTCTCTGATTTGGTCTTGGAAACAAAGTCTTGTGCCTTAGCACAAAAATGAGAACAACAGTAACAACCAAAATTCAAGGGATTTTAAAAATTATGAACATAGGATTAAGGTGGTGATTAATAGAAATTTGATATTCTTAGCTTTTTGTTTGAAAACATATAAGTTTTTAATGAAGATCAGTAATACAAAAACAGTAGGTGATACCACCCCATGCGCATTGGGATGGCTATTTTCCATAAAAACAAAACAAAACAGAAAATAACAAGTGGTCATGAGGATGTGAAGAAAGTAGAAACCCTTGTGCACTAAAGTTGGGAATATAAAATGGTGTAGTTATTATAGAAAATAGCATAGCAGTTCCTCAGAAAATTAAAATTGGAATTACCATATGATCCAGAAATTTCACTTCTGGGTATATACCCAAAAGAATTGTAAGCAGAGACTAGGATAGATATTTTATACCCATGTTCATAGCAGTATTATTCACAATAGCCAAAAAGCGGAAATAACCTAAGTGTCCATTAACAGACAAATGGATAAGCAAAATGTGGTATATTTATACAATGGAATGTTATTCAGTTTTAAAAACGAAGGAAATCCTATCATATGCTACAATACACAAAAAACTTGAGGGTATTTGCTAAGTGAAATAAGCCAGTCACAAAAAGACAAGTACTATATGCTTCCACTTATATGACATACTTTAAGTAGTCAAATTATAGAGACAGAGGCCTGGCACGGTGGCTCACTTCAGTCCTAGCACTTTGGGAGGCTGAGGTCAGACCATCACTTGAGGCCAGGAGTTCAAGAACAGCCTGTGCAACATAAGGAAACCCCATCTCTACAAAAAATACAAAAATTAGCCAGGCCAATAGGCATGCACCTGTAGTCCCAGCTACTTGGGAGGCTGAGGCAGGAGGATCATTTGAGCCCAGGAGTTTGAGGTTGCAGTGAGCTGTGACTACAACACTACACTCTAGCCTGGGCAACAGAGTGAGATGCTGTCTCAAAACAAAAACCACAGCCAAACAAACAAAAAACATAGAGATAGAAAACAGAAAGGTGGTTGCCAGGGGATGGGGGAAGGGAGATAAATGGCAAGCAAAAGGTTGGAAAAGATTTCTCTTTTCTTTAAACAGGGAGAATTCAAGCAGGTGCTTGCATGGGTTGTAGCTTCAACTTTTCAGTGTTTCCTGCATTTCCTATGGTAAAAGGAGGCACTTGGTGATCTGAAGATCCCAGAACAGTTGAAGATGACTGTTAGGTGTGGTAGTCAGGAAAGAAAGAACAAATTAACAGGCAATAAGAGGAAAGGAACAAAGGAGAAAGTGACTAAGAACATAATTAAGTTTGCAAAAGCACAGTTAGAAACCCTTTTATGAGTAGGAGAAACAAATGAGGAATCAAGGAGTTGTAAAAGAGAGAAGTGACAAACATTTGAGAAAGAAGGAGCAAGATATTCTACAGAAACATGCTAGGTCTGGGGGTTTCCGCTGATGAACAGAGCTCTTCGCTGGCCAACTATTGGTTTAAAGATTAGAAAATGCCATGTTTTCTATAGGTACCAAATGTTTTTTGCCTACATGTTAGTTTTGATGAAACACCCAGAAAATTATAATATTTGTAAGCATATATTTTATAAGTGTAAGTCATGGATATATCCATAGAAATCAAAAAGCAGAAAGTCACATTATTCAAAATAATATATTATGGGATTGTTTTTTTCAAAAAAAATTCTTACTTATTTTGTGTCAGGGAGAAGACCAGGGAATATAATTATTTTGAAGCCAGGCTAGGTGGAGTACAATTCATATTCTCCCCCCAAATGGGCAAAAAAGTAATTGTATCCAAACAATCTTTCCTATCTAGTTGTTTGAGTTAGTACTTAAGTCTTTCTTAAAATGATTATTCAGGGAAAATTATTCAGTTGGGATTATCCTTACTTTTTATAACTTCTTTTCTTTCCTGGTATGTGGCTTTAAGCCAGTCCTCTCTGATTCTTAGAATGCTCCAAAAAAAGATGAATTAAGGAAAGGGAAAGGAAATTCAAATAAGTCAATGGGGCTGCTTGGCAGTAGTGAACATAAAGCATGTGATTAGGAAGAGGCTGAAATGAACTAAAATCAAGGCAACTGCTTTTTTCAATAATACTATTTCTATCCTCCACTTACAAAGAAGAAGGCAAATGAAAATGGTATAATAAAAATAGCCAATATTTGTCAAACTAAGTATATGATGTGCCAGGGCCAGTTCTAAGCACTTTGCATGTACTAACTCATTTAATCTTCACAACAACCCTGTAAGGAAGGCACCCTGTAAAAGCCGATTGTTAAATTTTCAGGAATTTTGTGAGCCTGTTGGTGGCTTGAAATCAGCTATTGTGGGAGCACTTACACTATGGAAATCAATATACGCCACAAATCAGAGCTTTTGTGGGGAAAGTCATTTGTTAAACATATTCTAGAACACCACTGCTATCCTCCTCTCACAGATGGGTAAACTGGGGCACAGAAAAGTTGAGGAACATGCCCACGATCGTGCAACTAGTTGGTGCAGTTAAAATTTTATCCTAGGCAACACCACCTGGGAGCCCAATCTTTTAGTCATCATGTATACTGCTTATGATATGACTGAAATGCATTGGCTGGATTTACAAAACCTGGAGTCCTAATTTGGACTCTTCTGCTACCCACTGTTTAAGCTGTCTGAGTCTCAAGACATTTTATAATAGAATGTTTCACTTTTATCTCAGCTATATCATAAATAAAATATATTATGTAAAAATGCAAAATAAGTCTTAGTTCTTTTCTTTCTTTCCTTTCTTCTTTTCCTCCTCCTTTCCTTTCTTTCCTCTTTCCTTCTCTCCATCCTTTCCCTCCCTCTCCTCCTGTCTACCTTCCTTTTTTCCCTTCTTCCTTCTCGTCCCTCCTTCCTTCTCTCCTTTCCTCCTCGACTTCCTTCCTTCTTTCCAAACATCGATTATGTGTATGCTATTGGAGTAGAATGTAGATAAATCTCTTGGGACTTGAGGCCACATTTCAGGGAACTATAGAGAATGTTCTACCTGATGTTCTCGTACTGATTTCCTCATTATTACAGAAAGCAGAACAGCTGTGCTGACAGTAGGCATCATCATCATCATTAATAAATATTTATTGAGCATGCCCTTTGTATTGAACTCTGGGGACGCATTGAGGTAGAAGATACGGTCTTGAGCTTGTCAAATGAGTGGCTCAGGTAACAAGTGGAAATTGTCAAAAAGAGAGAAGAGAGTAACCACAATGGGTGGGGACGCTGAGGAAGCCTTTGGTGGGGGAAGAGGCAGAATAGCACCTGAGCTAAAGGAAGCACAGAACAGGAAGTGGGCGTCATGGGCTGCAGGAATGGTTTGAAGGAAGGTACTGAGGCAATTATCAGTTTGGTATGTGCACTAACAGTAGTTTGGCCTAAGATAAAGTTCTGAAATAGAAGATGAATCTGGAAAGGAAAGACTCTTGTTTGAGGAGGGCTTTTGGTGCCTGATTGAGGAAATTGGACTTAATTTTCTAAGCAGTAAAGAATCACCCAAGGTTCTTGAGTACATGAAAGATTGGTACAATAGTGCTGTAAATAAGATAAAAGTTAGCCAGGCATGTAGATTGAAATGGAGGACAGAGTTACTAAAAACAGAGAGAAAATTAAAACAATAATCTATTATGAAGGTGTTTCAACATGCAAAATCCTTATAGAATACTTAAAATTATAAGTAAGATACAATTAGAATTATAAACTGTGATTACAATGGTACAAAAAAATATGCAATAAGAAAGACTGGAAAAAAGTACAACTAAATTATCACAGTGATTGGGTCAGGCTGGTGGAATTTCAGGTGATATTTTTCTTTAATCACAATTTTGGTGATGTGGTCATAATTTGTCAATTAAAAAATGCTTGTAAATATCAATAGCAAAAATTATTGACAGCAAAAGAGATGCTTGAAGGAGACACTAATTTTAGATAAAATGATGAATTATGCTTTAGATATAGTAAAATGAAGTAAAACCATTTAAATGTGAATGGCTTTGGAGCAGCTGGAGATATGGAACTGAAATTGTGGAGAGCAGTCAAGGCTGAACACCATGTTTTGTGAACATGAGAGTGGCCACAAATTCAGAAAAGGTGTTCAAAGCAAGAAGGGCTGATCCATGGGATTTGCCCAAGAGAGTGCAGAAGAGGAGAAGGATGTGAAGTCCATGGAAGGGACTGAACATAATTTATTTGAGAAGAAGGAGGACTGGCAAGACCGATTAGGTCAAAGAGACCAATGCAAGTTAGCAGTTTATAAAGAAGTTGACTTCTAAGAGTTAAAAAAAAAAATAGGGCAGAGAAAAGTCACTGTGTCTACCTTCTTGGACTAATGAAGCTGAAAAAAATAATAGTAGCTTCATTTAATATTTCCTCTGTGTTGGCAACATAATATGTGCATTACAGCTATGATCTTTTTTTATAGTTTTCGTAACAATGCTTTGTGTTAGGTGCCATTATAGCATCATTCCCAATCTATGGATGAGGAAACTGGGACAGAGTTTAAGATAGCAGGAACCTTAAAGATTATTTGGTCCAAGTCTCCTCACTTTGTAAGTGAAGATTAAAGGTCTCCCAGGTGATTTGACTTGTCTAGTGCAGACCTCATTTGAAGAGGAGGAGCTCACATTGGGTGGAGGTTATGAGCCCAAATTCCTCCTGATGATGGCCAACCCTTTTCCCAGTTTTGCTGAGCCCTGCCATCAGCAGGGCTGCTATGGATTGTTATGGATTCTCAAAATTGATATGGAAATGACTTCAGTGGTATTTCCTCATATTTACTTCTCACATTTTCTCAATGTATAAATTGTCTAAATGTGCAAATGTTGATGCATATATCCCTCAGTGTTATTTGGCTTTTCCAAGTAGCTTTCCTATTTCATTAGTAGTAGTAGTATATCAAATGTCATATATGGCAATCCTTTTTAA
>VBSM01003204.1:54128617-54140060 GCA_008086735.1 Cheirogaleus medius | reverse complement strand
TTTTTTTTTTTTTCTGGAGGAGAGGCATGGTGAATATTGTTCAGGAAAGAGCAAAAGTTGTGATGATTCAGAAGAATACGGATTAAAAGTTTAATTAAGTCTTAGCTAATGCAATAATATGAAAAAAAGAAATAAAAGGTATACAGATTAGAAAGCAAGAAATAAAAGTGTCTTTCGTTGAAGATGACAAAATTATCTATACAGAAAATCTGAAAAAAAATTAACAAAAATATTCCTGGAACTAATAAGCAATTACAGTAAGGTTGCAGGATATAAGCTTAATATTCAAAAGTCAATCACTTTCCTATATACTATCAATGAATAAGTGGAATTTGAAATTCAAAACACAATGCCTTTTATATTAACATCCACCAAAATGAAATAATTAGGTATAAATCTAGCAAAATATGTACAAGATCTATACAAGGATTACAAAAGAATACTACAAAATTCTGGTGGCAGAAATCAAAGAACTAAATAATTGGAGAGGTATTCTATGTTTATAGACAGGAAGCCTCAATATTTTCAATTTGTCAGTTCTTCCCAACTTGATCTATAGATTCAATGCAATCTCAATCAAAATCCCAGCAGATTACTTTGTAGATGGCTACAAACTGATTGTAAGGTTTAAATCGAGAAGCAAAAGACCCAGAATAGCCAACACAATATTGAAGAACAAGAACAAAGTTGGAGGACTGATGCTATCTGACCTCAAGACTTACTATAAAGCTATAGTAATCAAGAGAGTGTGGTACTGGCAAAAGAATAGACAAATAGATCAAAGGAACACAATAGAGAGCTTAGAAATAGATCCACATAAATATAGTCAACTGACCTTTGACAAAAGGAGCAAGGGCAATACAATGAAGGAAAGATTGTCTTTTCAACAAATGGTGCTGGAACAATTGGACAGCCACAAGCAAAAAAAAAAAAAAAAAAAAAAAAAAAAAAAAAAAAAAAAGAATCTAAGGCAAAGACCTTACTTCTTTCACAAAAATTAACTCAAAGTGGATCATGGACCTAACTGTAAAATGCAAAACTTGAAAACTTTTAAAAGATATTATATGAGAAGATCTAGATGACCTTGGGTTTGGTTCTTTAGCTACAACACGAAAGGCACAATCCACGAAAGAAATAATTGATAAACTGGATTTCATTAAAACTTCTGGTCTGCAAAAAGGCAATGTCAAAGGAATGAGAAGACAAGACACAGACTGGGAGGGGAAAATATTTGCAAAAGAAACATCTGATAAAGGACTGTTATACAAAATATATAAAGAACTCTTAAAACTCAACAAGAATACAAACAACTCAATTAAAAAATGGGCCAAATACCTTAACAGAAACTTCACCAAAGAAGATATACAGATGACAAATAAACATATGAAAACATGCTCCACATCATAATGCCATCAGGGAAATGCAAATTAAAGCAATAATGAGATACCAGTACCTATAAGAATGGCCCAAATCCAGAACACTAATAATACAAAATGCTGGCAAGGATGTGGACCAACAGAAACTCTCATTCATTGGTGGTGGGAAGGCAAAATGGTACAGCCACTTTGAAAGGTAGTTTGGTGGTTTGTATCAAAACCAAACATATTCTTATTGGACAATCCAGCAATCATGTTTCTTGGTATTTACTCAAAGAAGTTGAAAACTTATGTCCACACAAAACCTGCACATAGATATTTATAGCAGCCTTATTTATAATTGTCAAAACTTGGAAGCAACCAAGATATCCTTTGATAGGTGAATGGATACACAAACTACGGTAAATCCAGACAATGAAATATTATTCAGCACTAAAAAGACATGCACTATTAAGCAATGAAAAGACATGGAGGAAACTTAAGTGCATATTACTAAGTAAAAGAAACCAATCTGAAAAGGCTACATACTGTATGATTTCAATTATATGACATCCTGGAAAAGGAAAAACTATAAAAACACTATAAAGATCAGAGGTTGCCAGTGGTTGGAGTTGAGGGGAGAACTGAATAGGCAGATTTTTAAGGCAGTGGAAGTACTCTGTATGATACTGTAATGGTAAATCCATGTCATTATACATTTGTCCAAACTCTTAGAACGTACACACCAAGAATGAACCTTAATGTAAACTATGGACTTTGCGTGATTATGATGTATATAGGTTTATCAATCATAACAAATGTACCACTCTGGTGGGGGATGTTGATAATGGGGAACAAACATGCATGTATGGGGGCAGGGAGTATATGGGAAATCTCTGCACTTTCCTTTTAGTTCCACTGTGAACCTAAAACTATTCTGTAAAAATAGTCTTTTTAAAACTGTAATTAATATTATTCATTGACAATTAAATCCTACAAAAGAAAGTGTTTAGGTTACAAGTTGCCTAAGTGATCTTCTCTTTCAATGTTTATGTTAATAGATGGAGTCTTAAATGGAGACAGTTTCTAGTTATTTTTACCCCATTTTGAAAATGCCCTGAATACTGTATTACAAATTAGCAAAAACCAGATACTATGCCCTTGACCATAACCCAAAGCCAACAAATCCATCATGATCTACTAAAACCTTCAGCCCTGGAAGTATTACTAGCAAATTTCCCAGTCTAAACTCTCTCCAAGGTGAGGAATTTTATAGATTTTGCTGTTAACATAATATATGACATAATACACAAAAATGTAATTATGAAGTAAAATTTTCTTGTTAATCACTTTGAATTAAGATGTGTCCATTTTACTAGATTTCTAAAAGCCTAAAACCATTGAATATGCAATTTTAGATATATTTGTATATTATTAATTGACCTTAAATTTTTGCTAAATTTTACATTTAATATTTTTCTACCTTTGTTGAGGTATGTTAACACATACTAATTCTGGCTTGTGTACTATCAGTATCTTTGTAAAAATAACATAACTTACAAAGGATGACTCTATTATAAAGTCATAACTACTCTTACTTTATTATGATATCCATGCAGAAAACTTAGAAATATTAATAATTGACAAACATTCATAATATCTGGCTATCTCCACATTGTTTACTGAAAAAGAAAAACTGAGATTGATTTGTATGTTTTATTTCATCCATCACGGTTTATTTGTTATCCATTTATCAAAAAAGATAGGCCAAGCATAGGAGCCTGGTAGAAATGTTTATTTGACTAGGAATCATACAGTGTAATCCATAAGCTCCTCATTATGAGACTCATGTTTTAGTAATAATAACCGGCCCTAAAAACAAAATATTTAGGCAAGGGCAAGAAGTTTCTAAAATGTATATTTCCTATTGGCCCAAAGTGTGTTTTTCAACTTACTGTAATTTATGAGTCATGGTGAGGTGTGTCCACGATAAAAAAAAAAAAAAAGAAGAAAGAAATGGAAAATAGCTTCAGAGGGCATCGTACTTAGGGTAAGCACTGTTTTAAGAAACTTTGTTTTAGTTATTGTATTTGTTGGCTCTCAGATCCATTCGTCGTTCTTCTGCTCAAATGTATGAGGCAAGAGGAGGCTGACTGCTGTGGGCTGCATGTCCCGGGCTCCTGTGTCAGCTGCAGTCAGCCCATGGGAGACTGACTTGTAAAAGATCCTTACAAGCAAAAGACAGGACAGCTGGAAGACAGGAAGAAGAAAGAAGACAGAGTGTTCCCCTCTTCTTTCTGCCTCTAGCCGCATCACTAGCAATAGTTACATAAATAACTCCATCAAAATCACCACGGTTTCAGATGTTACTAGGAGACCCTGGCCCTCTGGGCTCTGTTAGTTCTGACTTCGTTTCCCCAGTCTAGTTGGGTGGGTGGATAATGACTTCTTTTTTTTTAATTAATTAATTTTTTATTTCAGCATATTGTGGGGTTATAAATGTTAAGGTTACGCATATTGCCCATGCCCCCCCTCCACCCTCGAGGCAGAGCTTCAAGCATGACCATCCCCCAAACGTTGCACATCTCACTCATTATGTTTGTATATACCCATCCCCTCCTCCCCCCTCCCACCTGCCTGACACCGATAAATGTTATTCCTATATGTCCGATTAGGTGTTGATCCGTTGATACCAATTTGCTGGTGAGTACATGTGGTGCTTGTTTTTTCATTATTGAGATACTTCACTTAGTAGAATGGGTTCCAGCTGTATCCAGGAAAATACAAGAGGTGCTATATCACCATTGTTTCTTAAAGCTGAATAGTACTCCATGGTATACATATGGATAATGACTTCTTACCATTGCTACTCAATTCCTTATTTGACTTTTAGTTCTCCCATCATCTGTATAACCAATTCTCTGGATTACATTCCTTCTGTTTTCCTGGTTTGACCTTGACTGATACAGTTCACCATGTAAGTAAGTATGTGTATACTGGGTCATGGTATACAATACATTTTGTACTGTGAGTAGTTATGAAAAGTTTGAAAGCCACTGTCGATGAAAATAAATTGGATAGCATGCAGTGGATGGTGCTAGGCCCATTGCTTTACTTAGTCATTGATGGCTGTCACTGAGCTGCAGAACATGATCCTGGAGACTTATTTTTTTCTTCTTTTAAGGGAAACAGTGTGGTATAGTAGAAGGTGTACTGACTGGGACTGAGAAGATCAAGATTCCAATCTTGGTGGGTGGCTGTGGGCAATCCATTCAACCATGTGTTCTAGTATATTATGCACAGAACCAGAGGTTCTGAGATTGGTTATGTATTTTTTTTAAACCAGTGACTATTACAAGAAGTTATAGTGTTACCATTTGAAGGAAGACATTGATATATAGTCTATAATAGCTCAAAGACCAGTGATGTTAGCATTTGAAGGCTGTTTAAAAGAATAGTCATTTATCTAGATCATTAAATTATGCTTTCACTCTTTATTTTCCTCAATTAATAAGTGGTTATTTATTATGCTACCATTAGAAAAAAATATTAATAACTCAGCAGTCTGGTCTTAAGTTCCTGGGAAAATAATAACCGTTTATATGAGCCAAGGGAACTACAGAATATCAGGTAATGGTAGTTACAGTTAGTAATAGTTGATAAATCACGCCATAAAATTGAGGTATCACGTAAAGAACAAGTGCCCCTGATATGTGCATATATTTTTAAAGTAGTTTAGTGAAATATAGGTAAAGTGTGAGGTGTCAACCTCTTTGAGATTCCGATATACCCCCAAACCCTAAGTCCTAAATACTAAACAACTGAAAAAGTATGTTATGATGTTCTTTTATCTTATCAGTGAATCCCTTGTTTTCTCCCATATTTAAGAAAAGTCTATTATTCAAAGGCTCCAAATAGTCTTCATAATAGTATAATTCCAACAGATATCACAATGTCTCTGGTAAGATAAGCAATTGAATATGCACAGTTCCAGACCAAATGTGAGCTTTTCTTTTATGCCCAGCACTCATTGAAGTCAGTGACTGTTCAGTTGAGTTTATCTGAAGGGGAGATAAAAGCTTCCTGCCAGCATTAAACCTTGCCCCATGCAGAATCCAGATGCAACCCTTTCCTCAAACTTCTTATACTTGTTTTATACATTCATCATATTCTGGCTGGTAACATCATTCAAAACCAAAAGAAAGCCATATTGTTGTGGAATGTATTTTATCCCTACCCGTGGAGAGACTAACTTTTTTTTTTCCCCCAGAGCAGATTATTTATCTCAATTTCTTTAAAGGGTCAGCTAAGGTAATTTCAGTAGTTGTTTCTGTTTTTATATATTCCTGGTTTATTTTCTACTTGTCTCTTGAACTTCACAGAACTTCAAGTATAGAAAAAGGACTGAAATAAGACAATAGTGAATTGTGCTTTTGTGTACTGAACTTGAAGTAAGAATCTGGTGAGTGACATAACATAAGCCAAGCTGGAAAAGGGTCACACACAAATAAAAGGCAATGAATAGTAAGTGAAAAGATAAGTTCAATAATAGCTGAAGGTGGTCAAAAAATAAAATACTGCAATAAAATTTAATACAACAGCATGGGAGATGAATCCACATATTTAGCTGAGGGGCTCAGAGGTAAGCTACAGTGTCACGTTGGCATAGAAGCACATTATCAATCAGAGAAACACAGTGCAAATCAAAGGGCAGTTGGTACAATGGCTTGCCAAACAAAAGTAAAAATATTTGAACAGTTTATGACAAAAAAATTTTTAGAACCTGAATGCACAGTCTGATTCCTCATATACAAGTGCCCTAAGATGTGTCAGTACCTCAAAGATGAGTTGATGACAACACTTTAAAAATCCTTTTTAATCTAGTCAGCAATATATAATGTAGAATTATTGAGGAAATCCTTCATAATAATAATAAATCCTCAGAAGTCTCTGGAGAAAAATGAAGTCCTCCTTTGGGCTGTTAGAGTGCATTTGAATTATCTAGAGAAATACTGAGTTCTATAGAATTTTTTTTAAAGGGTAGACATGTTTGGATGCATAAACTATGCAGACTTAGTTTTATAAAAGTTGTGGAGAGCATTAATTTCCTGTCAGAAAATTAACCTAGGTCATTGATCCTGCTGCTACCTCTGTGTCAGTAATTCTTACTCCTTTTGGGGAAGATCTCCTTGAGAATCTGATGAAATGTACAGATTCTTTTTGCAGAAAATGTACATTAATGATCACAGAATTTTGAACACAGTTTTGGGGGATTCTCAAATATGTCAAAGAGCGTCTGTATTCCACCCGAACCAAGCTTCCATCATGGATTAAGAACCTTGTGCTGATGACAAATTATTGGGCATTTTTTACATAATCAACACAGATCACTCTGAGTCTGGAGTTCTACCAAGCTGCGTTAAAAAGTCTAACTTCATCATTTAGTCATCGCCAAGTTGTTTGATAACATTCCCTTTACAGTTAAAAAGAGCAAAAAAGGATAAAGCATGATTTATGTATATTAATTCATAATACAAATATTCAGTACTAGCATATAAAGTGTATTATAAAACATACATAAAATAGGAATTATGAAAGAATCAATGAATATGATAGAAAAATTTAATTGTCTTACTAATCATGATATCACACTATCAATAGCTAATATCTCAAAGCAAAATACATGCCTAGATCAGAATTCATCGTTCATGATAGTTAATATAAATCCAAATTTCAAGTAGTCTTGGATAATTGTAGATGTTTTGTCCAATTTCTTGTTAGATCTAATCAGATTGCATTGTTTTACTTCTTAATATGGCTGGCAAAGAATTATGAAAGGTTAAAGTGGCAAATTTGATCCTAATTTTCACCTGTGCTTGCATTACCGGTACCAATTTCTTTGTAGGAATCTTTTTAAGCCACTTGCTTCCCAAATAAGGAGTTGATTGGGTAAAACTAGATAATAACTTATGAATTCATTTAATGCGGAATCTGTAAATTTGAGGCAATGTCAAGGCCTAAAGAGATGCCAATGCCAATGAAAGAAACAGAGAGGGTGTGTGGCGCTTCCTATTTCATGTATTGTATTTCTCAGGTACGATACATGACACATAACTAGTTTACTTAGGGATCATGCAAAGACTCTAGGGTAAATGAGTATAATAAACATATATAAAAGTCTTTTTTTTTTGTCCTTACATCATTACATTTTTTTAACCATTAGAAGAAAAAGAAATAGAATTTCTAATGTTTTTCCTATATCACAATGAATTGTCTTGCTCGCTCCATTTTGTAGACCCTGCCTTAGGCAAATTGCTCACTGCTTCTCAGTTTCCTCATCTGTAAAATGGGGATGATATCTCTTAGGGTTAAATGGATTAAACAACATATATAAAGGTCTCTGCACAACTTCTGCCATATGATTTAAAGGAGAAATAAAAGGGAACTGCTGTTATAATTATTACTACTTTATTACACAATTGCCTGCCGGGTATGCATTCATGTTACTCCCACCCTAATTTTAAAACAAACAAAATTTCTTGTCAATGCTCTTTCTCTAAGAGTTGTAGCTTCTCTTCACCTTCCCACTTTTCTCTCCTTCCCCAAAACAAAACAAAATAAAAACCAAAGATACTTTCCAAGCCCTTACAGCTTGGCAAATAACATAAAGATCCCGAACACTTTGTGATCTTGTTCATTAAGGTGATAATTACTAATAGTGAAGATCTGCTAAAGTCTCTATGTCAGAAAATTTTATTATCTATCTCTCATCCTTTCATTCAACAAAGTTGTGTGTGTGTGTGTGTGTTTTATATAAACAACATACAATGTGCTAGGCATCCAGCTAATTGCTGAGGTTTCAAAGATGAATTGAAACACCCTCCAGGCACTAACTATCGAGTGGAGGATACAACAAATAATTGCATCAAGGTGATAAGTGCTATAATGGAGGTACACACACTGGTTGCTATGGGAGCAGAGTAGGACAAGCAGCTTCCTCTGCCTGGAGAGGGCAGAGAGGACCTCTGGAAGGATCCTGGGTCATAGTCGAGACTTGAGGATGTGAGCTGAGGACCCACATTTCAGTTAGAGGGAAGTTATGTCCAGTATGGCTACCTAGGAATCAACAGGTAGACCAGGTTGCTCTAAGCCCAGGCATTTTGGGGAGGTCAAGAAGCCTGGTAGAGACCTATCCATGCACAGCCTTAGATGTCACGCTAATAAGTTTGAAATATATCACAAAATGGATTAGGAATAAACAAAGGATTTTAAACCAGAGAGTGACATGATCACAAAGAGAATTGAGGTGGTATTTTGAAGGAATGATTGTGGAGAGACAAAATCTATTGAGAATGCCCATTGGACAAAATGAGAGAGAGGAGTGTTTATTTCTGTAATAAATTTACTTGTTATTCTAAACTCTTCATTAAATTAAATGTCAGCTGATTCAATTTGTCAAAGTTGTTTCCATTACTGAAGATGAAGTACTCCTTCCCTAAATGGTCTTTACCTACTCCTGTTTGAAGCTAGACAACATTTCAGTCAGCGCTAACAGTTTGTCTATTGGGACTAGAAGCTTCCTAACATTGTGCATGGAATTTTTCTTTATGAGGGTACTGTAACTAGATATCAATTTTCAAACCCACTATCTATAATAGAACATCAACCAAAGCAGACTTACATAACAAGTGAATGTGGCCACACAGACATGAAAAAGTGACTTATATCCCTTGATACCAAACTAGAAAGAGAAAAGCAAGTTCAGAGAACACATTATGACTCATCAAAGTCCAAAAAGAAAAGCTTCGTGTGAATATAGCATTCTGTGCAGCCTCCTGGAGTCCTTTTAGCTTCTAACCATATTTGCTTTTGTGTGATTTTCTGCAAAACAAAAGAACCCATCACTTTCCTCCTTAACATCAATTGTTAAATTTTGCTTTACCTCAGAGATGAAGCTCATGCTAGATGTTCTACAATCTTCTTTTTGTACAAAGCGAATGGTGTTGCCTTTTCATTTTTCCCGAGTTTAGGCCTTATTTTATAGAATTCCTACTTGCTGCAGTGCAAACTACAAACAAGACGATTCTTCAGAGGAAAGACCTGAAGGGAAAAGGTGATGCTTTCTTTGACCAATGGGAGGGGAGAGGGAGATGCAATATCTATATTTAATCTCTACTCCCAATGATAGATTTTATTTTTCAATTCCCATAGTTGTGCATATAATACATGGATACCAACCCCTCCAAGTACTGCATCAAAATTTTATATGAGCTGAAGAATATACACATATAACAAAGGGAATGTTTTCTTTACTTTCCTTCTGACAAAATGCCAGGAGGAATGACCAGTCTCTTCCTGCAGTGACTTACTAAGATGATTGTTCTCTTTCTGAGATTCGGCATGGTAGGTGGAGGTAGAATCTTAAGTGGGTAAAGGGTATTTACTCACAAGGAAATAAAGGTGAAGTCATCAATTTCTGAAAATTGGCATGTGAGGTTGGCATGCCAGGGAAACAAATTAGGCCCTAAAAAAATTAAAATCTAATACTACTCTGTGTAATAAGCATTGCCATTAGGTTAAAGCCCTTGATTATAGACAACTAGGTTATCTGGCTATATTTTTAGTGGCAACTTATTAGGCACTTAGAAGTCAGTATTCATGTCATACTTTTACTACACTACAAATTTTGTTTAAGATTTCTCACTGTGTATTTCCCACTTAAGTTATACTGTCATACCCTCAGGTAGAAAAACAAGTTCCCAACAGATTCTCCATGGCATACTATATTCTATTTTCTCTTTGCTGTGCTATCTTTTGTTGTCTTGAGCTTCACTTTGGGATAGACAGAAACGATGAAACTTTAGTCGACAAGCAAATAACAAGATCTTAGAAAAGTATAGGGCGGATGGGTGCTCACTAACACTCCTGGCTGTTGTGAAAATGGTGCCTCTGCAGGCTCTGCTTCAGCCAGCAGTGGACGAGCCATGTAAACAATTCTTGCTACTTAATGACCACATGCAGCATTTGGTGCTTTCCACTGCTTCTTGTCTTCAATGTACCCAGCCTGTAGTTTTAAGCATTCTATAACTGCATTTCAGCCCCAGTTGCTCGAATAGAGTCAATTTTGCAACAGTAAAATAGTCTTAAAATAGGATTTTACTCTAGGAGGAAAAATCCTCAACCAGGTAGTCACAGTGCACTTTGAATGACTAATTTAAACCATTACATTACAAAATAAGGGATAAATCATACTTTTCATAACACTACCATGTAGGAAGAGTTTTAATTTTAAGGGTCAAGCACCTACCTTAATCTGAGTCTACAATAATACACCCCTGATTTAAAATCTCCTAACATTCTTTCACACTTTATAAAACTAAAATTGTCTCACCAAACACTGACCTACTGGTTCCGCCGAAGTACTGTATTTCAAGGAAAATAGGAGCAAGAGGTCTCAAAACCGTGACGTGCCAGCAGATTACAGTTTGTAACCTTAATTGGTCTTAAATGTGGGGTGGGAGGGAAGAAACTACGGTCTGTAGAGAATAAGAGATTTATTCCCCTTCTTAAATCAAAGGCAGATTCCATACTTCAGCTACCCTCTAACCCGCCCACCCGGCCCCCACGGGGTTGTTCTCTCTTATTTTGGTGTATGTTTGACGTGAGGATGACATGAGAGAGGTTAAAGTGCTGTCTAGTCCACGAACTCAACAGAGGGGTTAGGGCTGGCTTATTTATTTATAAGGCGTTCAGCCTCTCAGCTGTTTCTCCCTCACTGGCATTTGGAAGCTTGCAGTCCTTTAGAGAAGAGACAAATTTGGCAGGAACGTTCTTTGTGCCCGCCTTCCTTTTTACTGGGAAAAAGGGGGCAGATTTATGACAGCCTTTGGGAGGGGGGAGAAAAAGTTTCCACCGGCACAATGCCCGTTTTCCCCATAGTCAACACCGTGCCACAAACAGCTCTGGTGCCACTCGGAGCCCTCCCTCTGTCCCCTCCCTTTCTCTCTGCAGGCTCTCACTGGCAGGCGGAGGCACAGTTAAATTCCAGCACCTTCTCCACATACCCCCAAACTACTACGCGCTATTAC
>VBSM01003204.1:54111370-54128517 GCA_008086735.1 Cheirogaleus medius | reverse complement strand
CTCCCCCCGCGCTCGCGGAGTCGCTGAGCGGGGCGAGTGACAGGCGCGTCCCGCCAACCCGCGCCCGGGCGGGCAGGGAGGAGCGGCGCGCGCGGCCAACTGCGGCGCGTCTTCCGGCGCCGGTGGAGGCGGCGAAGGTGGGACGCGGGGCGGAGCCCGAGTTTAGGAAGAGGAGGGGATGGCTGTCATCAATGAAGTCATATTCATAATCTAGTCCTCTCTCTCTCTGTTTCTGTACTCTGGGTGACTCAGAGAGGGAAGAGATTCAGCCAGCACACTCCTCGCGAGCAAGGTAAATATAACTTACAACTCCTTTCTCCTCTCCCCTCCCATCGGCCTCCCGGCGGTAGCCGCCGCCGCACAAACCCCTCCGGCACCGCGCCGCCTTCGCCCGGGATTATTCATTATTACCCTAATTATTATTTATTCTGCATGCACGGAGACCAAAACAAACAGGCGGGCCAACCGCCACAACAAAAAGCCCGCCTCCTCCCCGCGGGCCTCAGGTGGAATGCTCTAACGACAGCTCCCAGGCGGCGGTGGAAGAAACGAGAAAGTTTCAGCCGAACCTTGCTGTTCTAATAATAACAGTAATAATTACTACTTCAAAGGGGCAAAGGGGGAAAAATCCCAACAAACCACAGCCTTGACCCTGGATAGGCAGTCAGCGATGCGCTGCAAAACTCAAGGTTGCAACACACACATTCCGCCAGGTTGCAATGCCCCCATCCCCTTAAAAGCGAGGGGTGGGGTGGCAGGAGGAGGGGGAAGGTTGGGGGACCGGGGAGGCGGATGGAAATGCTACCGTTCATCCCGAGCAATCCTCCCCGGAAGAGTTGGAAGGGGAACGCGAAAGGAGGGCGAGGAGCTCGGGCTGGCGGCAGGGCGCCAGCGAACGCTGCTGCCACCCGCTTCCCGGGGACTTGTTTAAAGGGCTCCGGCTGCGGAGACTCGAGCGGATCGCGGCGGGAGAAGCCCAGGCTGATGCGCTGGGGAGGCGGCAGCCACCGCCTCGGGGCCGGTGCGTGCCGGATCGGAGGTGTCACCTCCACTTTCCGCGTTCCCTCCGGCGGGGATGGGGACACTGGTCGGTAGGCAGGCCTTTAGGCAGAGGGGCTGGCAGGGGGCTGCGCC
The DNA here is from genome assembly GCA_008086735.1 of Cheirogaleus medius. NCBI lineage: Eukaryota > Metazoa > Chordata > Mammalia > Primates > Cheirogaleidae > Cheirogaleus > Cheirogaleus medius. The sequence goes on along the minus strand of VBSM01003204.1, from coordinate 54,127,383 downwards.
CGGGGCGCTGCGGACGTGCTGCCCCTGGTACCTGGCGGCGGCGCAGGCTCGGGTGTTGAAGTTCGGGGTGTCCGGCCCGGGCCGCAGTGCTAGGGGAGAGGGAGGAGGCCCCAAAGAAGGAGGTCGGAGGTGCCCGCTGGGCTCCGTTACCCTGCCCTCCCCCTCCCTGGGTTTGTTTTCTTTTGCTTCGCGTCTTCCCCAGGCTAGCGCCGCGGGCGTGGGGCGCCTGCGATCGTCCGGGTGCTAGGGGCGCTCTGGGACCCGGGAGAACCGCGGCGGCTGCGGGCCGGGGAGGCCATGATCCGGATAATCCTCTCTGCCTGACTGTCACAAACAGGACCCGCGCGCACCCGGGCAGCGGCAGTGGCGTTCGCCTGGGAAGGGGAAGGGCTGCGGTGGGGAGGGAATAGGGGAGGGTAGCGAGGGCGGGAGGCGGGGAGACCGGGTAGGAGCCTCCTCCGAACGATGACACGCACCCCTTCCTTCTCGCTCCCAGCTTTCGAGTTTGCTTTATTCCCATCCCAACCTGGTTTACCCTCTCCTTTGCTCTCCCCCTCCATCCGGCCGCCTTCCCTCCTCCCGTTTGCGTTGCAAAACACGGCCATGCCATCTACAAAGGTGTCGCGATGCACTTCCCCAAATAACCGGTCCAGCGAGCCAGCTCCTAGGCGCCCTCCGGCCACAGGGCGCACACCGAGCACAGTGCCCCGGGTGCCCCGCACCAGGCCTCGCAGCTTGGGCGCAATTGCACCGCACGGGGCGGGGCGCAGCAGTGCGGGCTTCAGGGGACACCCGCGCCCTGGCCGGGGCACTCGGGCCGGTTTCCGGTACACGCGGGGAAATCGCCTCCTGCCAGTGTCTGCTCGCTCGCCTCCGCCTCCGCCGCCTGGATTGCATTATTATTTTTATCCGGGTTGCTGTTTGCTGCGGATGGTGGTGAGCGCGGGGCTGGCTGGGCTGCTTGGGGGGTGGGGTGGGGTGGAGGGAAGTTGGACGTGTATCAGGAAGGAAAAAAAAGTTTGGCAGGGCGGCTAAGTAGGGTGGAGGGGTGGGAGGGGGCGGCGAGCTCCCGCAGCTCGCGTCTCCGTGCCCTCCCGGCCGGCGTGAGTGTGTCTGCGCGTGAGTGTGAGTGTGTTGTGCGCGCCGGGGACAGTGCGTCGGGAGCAGCGGCGCGGTCAGTCCCTCCTGCCCGCACCCTCCCCGGGAGCCCGGGGAGGACCAGGCGAGGGCTGGTGGGGGCGGTGCGTGCGTGTGGCTGTGAGTGTGAGTGTGTGTGTGTGTGTGAGCGCGCGCGAGCGGCGGAGAATCAGGAAGTCACAGCAGCGAAGCGCACACAGACATGTTTGATCGCCGTGACATGACGCGCGCGAGGGAGGAAGCGGCGGCGGCGGCGGCGGGGGTCGGGCCGCGGGCTCGGGCGCTGGCCTAGGGCTGCGGCGCGGAGACCCGCTCCCGGCCGCCGGCCGTGCAGCCACCCCACGCTCCACGAGCCCCGCGCCCCTTTTTGTTCCGCGTCCCCCAGGTAAGGAGCCTGCGCCGCTGCCGCCGCCCGCTGTGTGCGGGGCTTTCCAGCTCTTTCCCTGCCAGCCCCCTCCGGTCTCCCAGCTCGCCTTTCCTGCAAAGTCAGGCAGGCGGGGGAAATGGGCTCCTTGTCCTTCGATCGATTGCGTGGAAAACTTTCCAGCGGGAGGCACCGTAAGGGGGAAGAAGAAGGCCTTGCTGGCTGCTGTCGCTTGTCAGTTCTTTCTCCTCCGGGTCCGGAGAGTGAGAGTCGCAGCGCCTCGGGGCTGTTGCACATTCAAACTTCGGGCCTAAACGTACCTCCAACTCTCGCAGGATTTACTCCGGCAATAATATAAATATTCGACGTCGTCCACTTGCTCTTGCTAGGCGTTTGGATTTTTTTTAAGGGAAGGAGGAAGGCTTGGAAGTCGAGGGAGTGGGGGTGTTGTGCAGAATCCATTCCTTATTCAATGTCTGCACCGGGTGTTATGTAATTTTAGTAGCACATGGGTGCAAAGCCCATACTGGGCTTCTCCTCTCCTTTGTTTATGTAACTTTTGGGAGAGTTTTGCAAGGTTATCGCCTTTTCTACCTTCTCACTAACCTGATGGAGGGTGGTACTTTGGAAAAAAGCAAAGCGGCTGGGGTTAATAATTTTTTGGAGGGGTGTCATCATTGTCTCCTTTCTGGTCATTATGTAGGCATGTATTCCTTTGTATGTGTGATGTTAGAGCACAAGGAAGACATTAAGGATACACGTTTGTTTCCTGCATTGACTGGTTATTTTTAAGGTTTATGCGTTATCGATAGCAGAGTTAAATTTCAAACTTCTATTTCAAAGGACTTTTTAAATTTACACCTGGTTGTGTGCCTCGCTTACATGAACAGAATGCTTGTGTGAATAGTGAGATTGTTGCTTGGGTGCTGAGTAACAGAAAATTCCTGTCCTAAGACTACCTAAGACTCAGAAATCACTGAGGATGCTACTAAAAAAAAGCGGCCATGCCCGATGTTTTGTGTGTGTGTGTGTTTATATATTTACATACAAATGTTTTCAGCAATATATCCCACCAGTTATTTGGGGGGCCACTACCCAAGCTTGTTGGCCAACACCAGACTTCTTAGGCTTCCAGGCTACTTCTAGCACGCTGGAGAAGTGTTAAGAGGTGTGGCAGGTTTGCATCCTAGTTGGTGCATTGTTATGCAAATTGGACACACTTTCTCTTTTAGGAATCTAATTGCCCTTTTATTCTCTTGGATTTTCTTTCTTCTTCTTTTTTTTAAAGTGTCTCTTACAACTCAAATGTTTGCTCTTGGAAAAAGGGGATCTAGAGACACCTGTTAGGTCCAAAAGATATTCATTGAAATAGACTGAAAGGAAAAAAACCCCACACACAATAGCCCTATAGATCATTAAAGAGAGATGCCATATTAGTAAAGAATATTTAAAATAAATCAGGAGTTTGGGGTATCAGAACCCTTGACGAGGCGAGGTGAAGGAGGGCTTCCTTCAATGCAGCCTTTCTCTTATGAGTGATACCAGCTACAGCCCAGCATCGGACTAGCTGCACTGTGGTGTTTCACAGAAAATATTCACCACAAGAGCATGTTCAAAGCAGCCTTAGATCTTTTCTTTTGTTCATTTGTAAAGTGGTTTTTGAGCATTTCTTGTCAAGTTTCTTGAAAAGTGCTTTGACCAACACCTGAGGCTTAGAATTGACAAAAAAAAAAAAAAAAAAAAAAGTGCCTCTGCTTGTATTATATTGTTAATGCCTGGATTCTGTTTAAAGTATTCCTGACAGGGTATATCTAGAAAGTAACATTTTTGCAGATAATTATTTAAAACTTATTTTCTTTGATTAAGATAAGTCATTCTACAAGCAATCTTTTCTAGAAGATAATTGTTATACCCATTATATTATGGTAATATTTTGACATTTTATTTTAAAGGCTTATTATATATTGGAACAAGACCATAAAAAAGAAGACTTTCATAAATAATAAAAGTGATGCTGTCCTCTAGTGTTTTCATGGTTCTTTTTTTCTCCTTTAGAAGTCCTCCTTTGTAAACAAGGCCTTTTTCAAACTCTCCTAGGTCAGCAGCTTTTTGATACTCCAGAGAAATAATAAATCACTATTTATGACATCTTGACATGCTGCTGAGGACAACTGAATTATCACAAATACAATGCTAAGAACTATTTCCCAGCATTAGCAAGTTGAGTGAGTATTAGTAGGACCTTATTTTAACCACCAGAAGATTTGACTTTCACTGTTTTTGGTCAAGATGATTTTAAGGGACAACATGGACAATTAGTTGCTTAACACGAGTGGCCTTAGAAAACTCTGTGTACTTGAGTTTCATTGCTCTTCTGCAGTATTTCTGGTGAACACATAAGAATATTTCCCGAATATGAAAAGCCATGTTTGGGGGCTACATCTGATTTGGTTTTTTTTGTAAAAGAAGTATTTTCTAAATTGTTCCTTTACCTTAAATGTTGCGTTTTGGAGATTGTTTTTGGCCAATAGAGGATGCTGAATTTTCTGTCTTCTTTGGAAGAGTTCTTATTATGGAACTGTAATCTCTAGCTGGTAAATAAAGTCTGGGGTCATTCCATAAGTAGTTGTGAATAGAAAATGCAGTTGGTGACACATTATTTGGTGGAGTATTTAGAAAGATGTAGGGTGTTTATTTTTTCTATATAGAAAATTGTGACTTTATAGGTGCCAGGGAGTATAGGAGTCTAAAACTATGTTCTGCCAGAGTCATTATGGAAGAGAGCATATTTATTTGCCTAAGATATATATCACCAAGTGGGATCTTGCAACCTGGCTTTGAAAAACTTTACAGCTTTATTACTATTTGCTATGACTTTATTATTAGTCATGTTAATAGAGCACTTTTCCTTGAAAGTGTTCAGGATATGTTTGTTAGAGTTTTTAAGTTATTAAAGTTGTAAAGTTATATAGTAAAAGATACTTGAATAATTATACCTCCGCAAAACATATAATAGAGCTGATGAAATTCGGGAGCTAAATAAATAGTTGGGTCTTTTGAATGTTTGATATAAACACCACTAATTCATTCATTTGGAATGATGTGTTAGATGTGGAATAGAAGAGTTTTGACTGAAACACTGCCATGAATAATGCCCTTCTGGAGTTCTGGGTTCGTAATATTTTATCATGTAATTGAAGCCTAGTATGAATTATGATATTTTATTAGGTATATAAGACTTTCAGGACATTTGGATAATTATGATCAGGCTATATGCATGTATAATTTAACATATTCAAAAGTACCACAATATTCTATTGTATTTTTAGGTGAACTGGCATCAATTTAAGCATCATTCATACCGATATATGATCTACATCTGTGCAGACACTAATGTTTTAGAAACTATTTGGAAACTGGCCTAACTTAAATATGGACTGCCCCTTTTATAAATTGATGAATGGAATCCATAGAAATTGCAATAAAATCTAAAGTTCAAAAACCATTTAATATGATTATAACTCCTTTTTAAAAAAACTGAATTTAGAATTTGGGAGTTACAATTGCTTAAAAGTGGGAAAGAAAATCTCTAACCAAAAAGGATAGTCATATGTTGGTTCACAGGTTATTGAAGGGAAATTCTATATCAGTTTACACTTAGATTGTGTTTTTCTTAGTCAGGATGACTGTGTATTTATTTCTTTACCTACTTGATGTGGTATGTTTCAATTTTTACTATCGCATTGGGAGGTGAGTTATCACATGTGGGAATTGAATGTTCCCAAGGAAAGCCCTCTCCCATCTTCCCCCTGAGCTTTGTTGAACTGGGCATGTTAATAGCTTTGTAAATATCCGCAACTATTTTGTGGTTTGCTGTTGTGCTGTACCAAAATGCCATTAAGCATTAAGCCCAAAATTCTGTAAGAATTAGATTATCTGTAATTGAGAGGTTATGTGTTTTTAAAGAATGTACCTGAACATTTAACAGCATATTCACAATAGCATGTTTAATATGAATAGCAAATGGTAAACTGCACAGGCCCTGTGATCCAGAGAGATCAAGGTGAGCTTTCTTGAGTCCATGGGGCAGATAAAGTCTTTGAGATAGGATAGAGTTGTGGTAGGAGGTGGGCAGGGGTAAGCGTGGTCGTTGCTGATCATCTTGGGTCATAAGGAAGCCCTGCGATCACAAGGACCAGCCTGAAGAAGCAGTGGTAAAACCAGTGTACCTGTTTGGACCTGGTTGCCTGAAGCAAGAGGTTCCAGTTGAGAGAATTTTCAGAAGATAAAGTCAGAGATTGTAGAAAGACTCAACTTCCAGGCTAAAGCATGAATATTTTATCCAATGTGTAGAGGAGGCTTTTCTCTTAGAAGTTTTGAGCAAGGGAATTCATGAACAAAGCAATATTTTAGATTAATCTGGTCAATTGTAGATTCAACTCCAGGGTGGGAATTGAAGCCGTTAAAAGAATCCCCTCAATAATGCACATTTGTATATGCTAGCTCTCAAAATATTTTCATACCTAATATTTTATTTGATTCTTATCAAATTTGAGGTTGTAGCCAGTTACTGCTATGCCTATTTTGTAGGGGAGAAACTTGAAACTCAAAGAGGTTAAGTAAACTATTGTGTTAATTAAAAGAAACAGGCATATTAACATCATAAATGGCTATTATCCATTTTAATTGGAATGAACTTGAAGCATCCACTGTTGAATATTTCTTTTTGCTATTGTGAAAGTCAGGGCCAGTTGGACATATTAAAGATCGTCCATCATATAACCTTGGTTCTTTCAGCATGCGATGGTAGAGTTTTACTACTCAGTAAAAGTGTGCCATTTCAACCAGAAGTTTTTAAAGTATGTATTTCAGACTCTTTTATGTGTTTACTGTATAAATAGAATTGTCTTGGCAGACAGAAAAGGAAGTGGCTATCATTGATTCTTATCAGCATCCAAAATGAAGTGGCCTTGCAAAAGGGCCCAAACTAGGCAGGACAGCTATGCGTGTAAATAAAAACGAGATATTGCCTTTCAGGGTGTCACGATTTGAAACTAGCTTTTGTTGGTTTGTTTGTTGGCTTTTGTTTCGACCAACTGCCTAGCAGTTTGGGTTCAACTGAATTTTGAAAGTGATAGTTACCCATGATTACCTTTATAACTACCAGTGGACGTGAGTCCTGGATTGGAGGGATGCTTTGCTTTATAAAGGGCTTCTAGCACTTCCAGGTTTTCTCGTGCATTCCCTTTTCCTTCATGGGAACATGGCCGGTCTTCACTGAGGAGGCCATGGAATTTCGTCGCAGGTAGACTCTTCTGAGAGAGTAAGTAGCTCATGGTGTCCGCAGGGGTGATAGTGTTAAGAGCCAGGATCCTGTTGAGGCAGTGCCTGGGGTTCATGGGGGAATAATTAGCCGCTGCCACCTTTGTTGTTATCCTCTGTTATGTACAGGGCTGCCTCAGAGCCTTTGCCAGGTCTGACTCTGGGCAGGGATGGTTCCCAAGGCAGTTTATTTTAAGTGAGGAAAACAGCTCACAGGAGTCCTAATTTGTTTCCCTGATTGAAAGCTGGAGAGTTCACGGAAGCCCAAAGAACAGAGCAAAGTTTGAATCCAGCAACTTTTAAAAACACATTTGACTTCGAAACGAATGCACACTGATGCAAACAACCACGAAAATGCAAAGGAAATGTTTTCAATGCTTTTCTAGGGTCTTCATCAAGCAACTTACAATGTTAACTTTAAACCCATTGTGATTTGTATCCATGGCACAAATCATATTGTACACTGTTTGAAGTTGCACGTCTCAGATCAAGAAGCAGTGAGGGCCTTGGTAATGTTTCACCACCTATCTAGACAACCTTGGCCTCTAAAAAAGGAACTGCTGGTAGATTTATTTCCTTTATCTGCATTGCTATTGTCTTTACCCATGCCCTGCCTCCCCTGTTAAGAATAGCAGTGCTTGTGTCCCAGTTCTAGAGATGTTGCTACTTCTTGTGGGTGAGTTATCAATTCATTTATGGAGAAAGCTACATGGAAAACAAAAAGCAGTCCTTCAGGTCAGGGGAGATGTTCTGAATCAGCAAACAGACATAAAAAGAACTCTTATCTTAACTATCTCCTGAGCCTCATAGTTCTGTAACAACCAGAAAACTTTAAAACGACTTGAGATATTCTTAGGGATATGGACAGGGCCTAACTTTTACTTCTGATATTCTACCTTTAACCTGGACCTCAAAGTCTTTCTGTAAATCAAGCAGTAAAAAAAACATATGCTGGAGATCCAAGATTTCCCCGTGCTTCCTTGTGAAGTTTGGTGAAGAGCAATTTAAGAGGCATTGCGAAGGTTGGTGTGTTTCCCAAACTCTTTCTGTGACTGGAAAACAAAAGCTTCTAGGAAACTTTTTTTTTTTTTAAACTTCAAGGCTGAGCTAAAATGCCCCCTTCTTTACACTTTCCCTAATTCCCTTCTTCTGTCCTCTGCCCTCTGAGCTGAAAGGAATCACTCCTACCCAGTGGCTGTGCTGGACGTGTTAACTTCACCCCTCCATATCTTGCAGGATATTTTTTTTCTCTTGTTGCTGTTTATGCATCAATCTTATTTCCCTGTCACACTTTCAGAGTCCTGGAGTAAGCCCTCTGATCATTTTTTAAATCCGTGTGGCATGCCTTGTACCCGGTGAATACTCAGATGGGTTGGAATAAATAAGTAAAACGCATCCTCTGGATGTTTGATAAAACATCATCAACCTTTCCAGTTGATGACATTGTCTTCGTCTCATTCTCTCTAGGATTTCTCTTTTTACTTCTCTCTCCCATGACAAATTAATATAGTGTCACAGCCAAATCCTAGTCTTTGCAAAATACCTTTCCCATTGTTTCTGTCTTTGTTTCCTTGTCCTCCCCTTCCCACCCCTGCGCATTGCTCTGGCCCAAGTGAAGACTGTCCATCCTGGGGGACAGCTTGCCTGGCAGTACAGGGCTGGGAGTCAAGAGATAAAAAGTTCTCTTGGGGGTTTCTCTCCTGCTACAGATGTTACTTTGGGCAAGCTGTGTTGTCCCTTCCTGTCTTACTGCCCTCCTCTTTTCAGTGGCTGTGTGTGACAAAATGTCTCCCCAGTTCAAATCACCAGAAATATTTCGAAGCACCTGTGGGTGTGCTTAAATATTATTTTCCATGTGGGGGTCTTTGGTATTTCCATTGATTGCAATTAGACAGTAAGGCATAAGTTTTGTCACGGTTGTCATGGTTGGAGTGGTGACCCTTAAAATTCCATGAAGTTGAACTCCTTTTAATATGCAGATGGGTATGCTGAGCTTTTCGGCTCAGTCCAGGGAGGAGGTTGGTGGGTTGGTCCAGGGCTGAGAGAGGATGCCGGTGGCGTTGGGAGTTCTGGAAAGCTCCTCTGGGGCCTTTTATTTTTAAAAACACACACTCCCAAGTTGTGAAGGTGGCAAAGCAAGGATGAAGAAAAGACAGGGTGTACTGTGGACGAACTCTTGTCAAAGAACATAGGTGGCCTGGCTCTCAGGGAGTCCTGGTCCGAGGTCGAGGGGGCATGGGGTGGGGGGAGGAAGGGGGACCAGCAGTGTGTGTGTGTTGGGGGGTGGAGGCTGCTGAGCCCTCGCCCCAACCCCTCATTGTCTTCACTTATTAGCCACATAATTGTGGAACAGGTTGTTCTTTTCTGTGACGATGTAAAACTCCCTTTCCCCCAACACAAAATGAAAATAGATTTTGAGTGTTGTCATGTGAACAGACCTACCACTGCCTTATTTAGTTTATCTGAGCCCTCTCCTCTGCCCCATCCCTACTACACCTCCCCTGACCATCACTCCCCATCCCCACTGGCTCCTTAGTGCTTTGGAGAAGAAAGGGGCAAGGATTCCTGAGGATACCAACAGGGCTGCTTAGGGAGAAGCTGGGCTGCCGGCACTGGACTTTAAGCCTTAGCCACACTCACTTAGCAATAACAACATACACCTCTGCTTATCACTCGAACCTCTTTGTAGTTTATACCCCCAAGTTTCTGTGTACTGTGGGAAAGTTTGATTATATATTTGAACTGTCAAATAAAGTTGCCACCAGAAATGAAGAGGAAGAATAAGAGGCCAAGACTCATCTTTGAGAGGTCCCCCTCTTGGGTACAGTTGGGTGATGGCAGCCAGGGGTGGGTTCTGGGACATCTGTGATTGTGCCATGGAGGTCCGTTAGTGAACTCTCCAACTTACAGGTTTGGACAAAGTCTTTGAGATGCTCCAGGAATAGTAGGCATCAAGTCATGGATGGATACCTTCCAGACACTCCCATTCCAAGCCTAGAAGAAGCCAAGATCCCAGAGGAAAAGCACTTTTCCCAGGGCCCCAGAGTTGGTGGTGACCCTGAGACCAGAACCCAGGTCTCTGGACATCAGCAAATATCATATTCAAGTTCTATGAGAGTCCAGATCTCTGACATTCACGAGATGTGTGGCCCAGAGCAAGTTTCTTCATTTGTTAAACTATACTGTCACTCTGAGCCATACACAGTCATTGACATCCATGCGTCTGAGGGAGGGTTCTCTTCTTATTAAATTGTTTTTTGTATGACATGTTCCTATATTAACATTCCAGTTTTATGCCTGTTATTTTCCATTTCTCTTCTAATATGTTTTTCACTCTAAGAAGTTTTTAATGGTTTCCTTTAATAAAAAAATGAGGAGCATTTTTATGGACTGTGTACAAGCAGTGATAACATTCTCCAAGATTCTCAGATGACAGTGATAACACATGCAGAAAGTAGTATTAAGGGCTAATATTTGTATTAAAATATAAAACTTGAAAGGTAGAAAAATCAGGCTCACTTCAGTATTTGTCTTGTTGTTCAAACTTGTGGTGTATTACCATAATACCTACTGAAGCTGATTTCAAGGTAAACCATAACAGGAAGTGAGCAATTTCCTTTTATTCACTAAAAAATAAAGGGGTGTATTAGTTGCCTATATACATGAAAGAACATTATAACTTGTAGTACCCCCGAATTGACGTCAGCTTCCTAAATTTAAAATGCTGACTGAACCTGTGTGTGAGGGGGTGGAAAGACAAAAAAAAAAAAAAAAAAAAGAGGAGTTACTTCTGCCTGCTCTGTTAATCACAAAGAATAAAATAATAACATTTAGCTCTTTAGTGAATTCAAGGCTGTAATTCAGCAGGAGCTCCCCCGTTGTTTTAGAAACCACTCGCACTGGGTTCTCTTAGTCCTATCTTAGATCCCCTGCTTACAGTCGCTTTCCCTGCTTCCTGTTTTAGCCCTAATTTATTTATCAGAATGGCCTAAATTCTTGCCTACACTGGAAAGATTTCTTTAGGCGAACATGCCTCAAACACTGACTACTCTCTAGTGTTTATTTATAAAATCAATTGCCTCCGTTAATACTTTCCCCATGAAATTTTGTCTGTAGTTTATTCATCAGACATATTTTGAGCACTTAACTACAGGCTGGTTGGAGGTGCTGGGGGTACACGGGGGGAGGAAGGGGCAAGACCCTGCCTTCCTGGCCCTCACACTCCAGAGATTCAGGGAGAGGTGACAGTAGGGAATGGAATGAATGCAGGTTTTTTGTACTTCCCCTCCAACCCCTTGTTTCACTATGGAAAGAGCCCTGCTGTGAGTGACTAGGCCGCTACAGTCTAGTTCCGTCTCTGCCACTAAGCGATGGGTAAGCAAATCACTTAGGGTATCTCGTTCTGTATTTTGCGAGGTTGACAGCAGAAAAGTTTTTGTGTGTACAGGTGTGTGCCTCCAAGGTAACATCATAATACAGAATAATTACTATCACTAGTGGCATTCCGCTATCTTGCTGGGATCATTGATCTCTATCAGAATCTGGAAAACAGCTTATTTACTCGCTTTGGCTCCTCTCCAAGGTGCGGTTGTACCCCGTCTATGAGGTAGTTCCCCGACAGGGATGCCAAGAAGCCTTGGAGCGTGGGTGGCGGAATATTGCTCTGCTGAAATCGGAGAACCAGAATTTCCACACCTAGGCTGCGGTGGGCTCTGATCCAGTAGTCATGGATGACTTCTCTCAGGGATCCTTGACCAAAGCCAGGCCTGGGACAAATCCCTGACCCAACTGCCCCAGGGGTCTCTGCTTCAATCAGTGATCTGGCAGGAGGACCACACCTTAAGCTGTCCCTTCTCATCACTCCGGTTCCGTGGAGATGGTGGGGGAAATGCTGCTAAACAAGAGTGGCTGCTTGTTGTGCCAGGCACACAGCTGTGTTTTTTACACATACCATTGCATTTAAATCTCAGAAGAAGAAACGTTAAACAGCTCAGCTAGTAATTGCATACATGGAGTTTTGAACCCATATTTGTCTTGATTCCTGTAGCCTCTGCTTTTTCCATGATTGGAACTTTTCTTTCATTCTCAATTTATGAGATTGTATTTTTTTCCCCCTTTTAACTGTCTTGAGTTCTCTGTGAAGTTTTGAATGCCCATTCGCTTATGAAAATGGGTCTTGATTGGATACTTTTTTTAAAAAAAGGGTTTTATATTTTAATGGCTTTGGGGGGTTAATGACTTGTAAGGTGTCCAAACCAGTAAGTAATAGCATCTGTTGACTTGAGTAATAAATTTCAAACTTGTTTAGAATTCTGCTTATGTGTTAAATTTGAGTTTCTCCAGTGAGCCTTTTTGTATCTTAGTGATTTATATCTTTCTGGGGAATCATTTAGAGTGTGTGTTTTTTTAAACAAGTGGTCTTCATAAAGACTAGGGCAGACGGATATATATCACACTCACTCAAACATCTGGACTAGACAGGGCAGTTCTGTTTGATGTTTGTTACAGAAATGGCACCATCAAATGCTAACAACTGTTTTATTCTGATCTTAACATCATGTTTAAAACGTGCCTTTCTTTTTTCTCCTGTTTTCTAACTTAGCATTACTCCACTGACTGGCAGAGACAGGAGAAGTAGATGTCCACGCCCACAGACCCTGGTGCAATGCCCCACCCAGGGCCTTCGCCAGGGCCCGGACCTTCCCCTGGACCAATTCTTGGACCTAGTCCAGGGCCGGGACCATCCCCAGGTTCCGTCCACAGTATGATGGGGCCCAGTCCTGGACCTCCAAGCGTCTCGCATCCTATGCCGACAATGGGGTCTGCAGACTTCCCACAGGAAGGCATGCATCAGATGCACAAGGTAAGAGTTTATTCTCCGTTCAATCTCGTCTTCTGATTCATGGATGGCTAATACTCCTGATAACCCCAGCCCTTTTTTCTATTATTGTCAACAAGAGACTCAAGTGAGATTTTTGTCTTATCTTGTATATTATTAAAAATGTACATTCTGAGGTACTTTTATTGCTACAAATGTTGTACCAATCATGAAGATCAGATGTTGGCTTTTTAAAATATTACGATTGACTATGCAGTTCTGACAGCTGCTGGGATTTGTGGGTTGAAGGTATTTTGGTTTGGCTAGCGTGTAAGTCTTGTTTGTTTGTTTTTTCTCTGTTGAATAACTTATATCATCTACTAATGAATACATTGAAAATAATTCTTTCCTAAAAATGTTGACACTTATTAAAAAATTAAATCCCAAATAGTAAAACGATAAAATTCCTTACCTAAAGGTTTTTTTTTTTTTTTAAAGGCTCTATTGAAATTAAATAGTTTCTAGGGAATCCTTAAAATGCACTTCTCCCTGTGAAGTAGTTTTATTCTGGTTTTGGAAGAGGGTTTTGATTTTTGCAGTACTTGGGTCTAGTTGTTTGTTTCTGGACTAAGGTTATAACGATCCTCTATTTATGAGACTCAGATGGTTGCTTCAGGGCTGATCATTTCCACACAATTTGGCATTAAGCCTTCACAGGAGATGCAAAAAGAGAGAGCACCCTTTTGAGAAAGTAAACAAGATCCTCTGCGACAATTTGCTTTGAAAGTTAGCAGTAGCCGAGGGAAACCTGTGAGGAAACTGCACTCCACCTGAAGGATGTTCCTAATGAAACAAGTAGAGGTTTGACACTCCTTTGGATGACACCACAGGGGGATAGGGTGGTGGGGCTGCCTCTTGATATTAAGTAGGTGTATCAGGTAGGGTTCTCCAGAGAAACAGAACCAGCAGGAGATCTATCTATCTATCTTTGTATATAGATAGATAGACAGATAAAGAGATATATTAAAAGAACTGGGCTCACATAACTATGGAGGTTGAGAAGTTCTACAATCTGCAGTCAGCAAACTGGAGGGATCCAAGAGAGCTGAGAGTTCCAGTCCAAGTCTGAAAGTTAAACCAGAAGAGTCAGTGGTGTAAGTTGCAGTCGAAGGGCAGGAGAAGACCGATGTCCCACCTTAGGCAGAGAGCAGAGAAAGAGCAACTTCTCTTTTCCTTTGCTTTTGTATTGAGGCCCTCCATGAATTGAAGGGGGCAGTCTCACATTATGGAGGCCAGTCTTCTTTATTCATTCTAACAATTCAAATGCTAATCTCATCCAGAAACACCCTCACAGACACACCCTGAAATAATGTTTAGCCAAGTATCTGAGCCCAGTCAAGTTGACAGGTAAAATGAACCATCACAGTAGACAAGCAGTGGAAGAGACTAGCTTAAAACAAAAAGATGACCACAGAAAAGAGGAAGTCTTTTCTCTAATTGAGTAGGAATTTAGGTCAGTTTTAAGGTAAGGTATTGGAGCGCAAAAGAGAAGATCCATTTGTTAAAAATTTTGTTATTTGATGATTTTCAAATCTAGAAAGTAATAGATGTTTACTTTGAAAAGTAAAGCAATACTGAGATAAAGAAAATGGTTGATTCTAGCTTCACCCCATGTAACAGCTTGTTGTGTATGCTTTTTGCATCTTACTTTTCTTCGTGTTCAGTAAAAATATTATAAGCACAGTATATATATATACAGGTGTGATTTTTTTTTTTTACCATAATAGGATCATATTGTCTCTGTTAATTACCCTGAAACTTTCTTTTTTCATTTTACAATGGATACTCTTATAATTTTACCAAGATCTCTCCCCCTCCCTTTTTAAATTCATTTTTTAGCTTGTCAGATATCTACTGAAGTAAAGCTGCTTCTCGTCCATGTCATATTTTTTAGGGGACGACATATTAAACGTATTGACATATGGAAGTCATTAAATTGTCCTGTGTTTAGATTAAATTAATTTGAGAGCTGTATTCTAGATCTGATCTGTCACTTGTAAAACTTTGCCCAAGCAGGTTACATAATTTCAGAATGGTTTAAAGATTTTTCATCTTCAAAACGAAAGATAAAATTTGAAGGAGATACTTAGCTAACCTTTATTATTATTTAAGCATTAAAAAATTTAGTGTGTGAGTGAGTGTTAGATCAATGTTATATTTTTTTTACTGGATTTTTTTTTATTGATTATAATCTTCTCTGGTAGCTTCTGTTTCGTTACCCAGCATCTTTCTTTATCACGCCTTCTCATATTCTCCACGCCCGTGGCTGCTCTTTGTTTTATTTTGTTTTGCTGTCATGCTGCAAGTTTTATTTTTTGCCATTCTGCTTTTCCTTAGCCCCAGCCCCTCAGATAGTTCCCCGAGTGGGGACATGGGTGAGCACTTAGAGCTCACACCTGCTGACCAGATGCCTTTACTTTCTTCCCTTCTTTTTATAGGCAGCTTTATTCCTTGTCCTGTTCCTCCTTCTTCCTCTGAGCTTCAGCTTTTTGCTTTTCAACATTGCTGAGAAATAAATAAACAAGTGGCCTAAATACATCTGCTGTGTTGCTTTGATTTGTTCTCTATTATTACTATTTAACAGACTCAGTGACACTCTTTATACCAGATTCTTCCCATTTTTTCTTCTGAACATCCTCTTTATGGTAAATTTTTCCTCTTTTCAAGTGCATGTTTTTGACTCTGCAGAAATTAACTTTCTTTTCTCCAAAACTGCAAACACTCATACTTTCTTGCTTGAAGTCATTTGGTTTCTATAAACTCCTGGAAATATTTCTTTCAGGCTGTTTTGAAAATTGCAATTACAGTTTTGGGAGGAATAGACTTTTCCTTTTTTCAAACACATGCTTCATTGCCCAATTCTGGATTGGATTAACGTCAGTTCAATGGCTATTTATTGCATGTCTGTCATGTACTAGGCCTCAAGTCCTGGTTTCGGCCCCTGTGTTCATGATTTATTTCCAAACCATGCCTTTAACCTTTTCCATTCTTCCTCCCTCTGTAGTATACCTTTATCTGTTTCCCACTCCTTCCCTTTCAGTATTCAGCCCCATTAAGCTCTGCCTTGTCTGTTCCTCTCTTCCCAACTGCCATGGAACCTTCTGGTTTCAACTTTTAAACTTTCCATAGTTCCTTTCCCTCCAGTGGAAAAAAAAATGACGCACGAATAGATCATCACAGACATTTCAAATAGTCTTTCTTCAGACTTCAGGTTAACTTCATCCTCTAACAGGTTTCAAGACAACGTACAAGGGTATAGGAGAACAGCTTGTATTTATCTACCTTGTGAACTTCATTTTTATTGGTGGATTT
>VBSM01003204.1:54097568-54111191 GCA_008086735.1 Cheirogaleus medius | reverse complement strand
TGTAAAAATATATGACCACAGAGAATGGGTAATAAATGATTGTGCCACACCTTTGAAGACTTCAGGGAGGAGTCTTAAGACTCCAGGTAGAAAGATTGTACCTTAAAGAGGTGTCTAACTGATGTCCTTTAAATGTTTCAGCCCATCGATGGTATGCATGACAAAGGGATTGTAGAAGATATCCACTGTGGATCCATGAAGGGCGCCGGTATGCGACCACCTCACCCGGGCATGGGTCCTCCCCAGAGTCCGATGGATCAACACAGCCAGGGTTTGTGTCTGCTGCATACCTGATTTCGGTTCCATACCGTAGTCTTTCAGTCTTTCTTATTGAATATGATTACTGAATATCATATTGAATATGATTTTAATGATTACTTTCAAAGAAGGTGTCTAGGGAAGGTCGAATCCTGAAGGTTTCTTTTCCTTATATACATCTGCCCCCATCCTCACCGACTCAACTGTATGATTTATATGGGCAATTTCATTTCCAAGGTTTTAGAAATTGTACTAGCCACCGTGTGTCCCAGCACTATGCAAGGTGCTGTCTGTACTTTATCCAGAATCTTTATCGTGATCTTGTAAGGTAAATGATGTTAACCAAGTTTATAAATGGGGAAGCTAAAGCTCATAAAATTTACTTTGTTTGCCTAAGTTGACACATCCAGTCAGTGATAGGGCCAGAAAGAGAATCTAGGTCTGCCTCCCAACAACGTCGTAGATGTGAAGGTGAGATGAGCCACCCGTGTCCCTTGAATTGCATGTTTATACAGGGTCACTTTTTCTGTCAGTGAAATTACCTGTCATTCCTGGTGGGTGGCTGTAGTAGACTTCTAGGACTGCCACAACAAATTACCACAAACAGGATGGCTTAAAACAACAGAAATTTATTTTCTCACAGTTCTAGAGGCCAAGTCTGAAATTAAGGTGTCAGTAGGGCCATGCTGTAACTAGGTTTAAGGAAGAATCCTGCCTTGCTTCTTCCCAACTTCTGTGGTTGCCAGTAATCCTTGGCACTCCCGGGCTTGTGGATGCATGGCTGCAATCTCTAGCTCAGTCTTCGCATGACATTTTTCTTATGTCTGTCTGTGTTCAGATTTTCTTTATAAGGATATCGTTCATTGGATTAGGGCCTTTCCTAATCTAGTACAACCTCATCTTAACTGGATTACATCTGCAAAGACCCTATTTCCAAATAGGATCACATTCAGAGGGGTTAGGACTTCTACATATTTTGGGCGGCAGGGGAGACACAATTCAACTCACAATGATGGCCAAATTAATATATGGTATATTTCTATTCTCCTTTGTGCCTTGTACATCCTCTTTCCTTCCCTCACTGTTGAAGGCATGTTAAGATACATTAAAGCCTTTTAATACCCTGTGGCCTGATTTCAGGATCATTGTGTGGTCATTCAAAATGCAAAGGGCATGAGTTAATCTAGCATCAAAAAACATCAGTACGTAGACATTCTAATTCAAGGTTTATGGTTTACATGCTGCTTTATATAATCCTGTGTAATTAAATGTGTGTGAGTTTTTCTTCCATCCATGATCAGATATCTGTCCACCTGAGGGAAGACTTTGGGCTGGGAGGATTTAGAGAAATGTCTTCACAGTTGTTTTCTTGTTGAAATATAAATAGGACAGTCATGGAGGCATAGGAATGTCTCTGCACTAGCATTTGAATATCTCAGGCTCTGATCTGAATTTTGGTGGCAGGCAGGCATGATTGATTGTTGCAGATGACTCACAGAATCTTGACCATGTCAGAAAAGTAGTATGAAGCATTGGGACTTTTTGCAGTACAGGAAGAAAACTTTGACCCATTCACTGTTATGAATGAATTAAGACAACACTTCCAGATTGATCATTTAAATTCTGAGGGGCTAGATGTATTCATAGAGCTAATGTAGATCTTATTTTTAATACCTGGCAGGGGTAGATGAGTTGTATTTAGTGATTACTGAAGCCAGGTACTTGCTCTTTCTGCTCCTGGTATTGCAGTACCTCTAATGGTGGGGCCCTAGAAAAACCCAAAAACAAAAAAACACTTTAAATCCACAGATCATAATTTAGAGCATTTTTACCTTTATTTCTCTTAAAATTTCTCTGATTGCTTGGCTCCCCTCTTTGACTTAAGAGTGATGTCATATTTATCTTGGAATCTACAACACTTGGCATGATGTCAAGAACATGACTGGATAGATACTTAGTAAATTTTGTTCTATTAGGCATGGAAATAAATCTATGCATTAAAATGTCAACAATTTTAAGTAGATCTGAATTTCTAAATGTGATTTCAGTAAATTATAATCACTTTGAAATGCAAAGGTCTGCATGAAAGGGGATCCCAATTAACATTTAATATTATTCTCTAAAATAGTAAAGTGCGTCGTAGGTTGGGGAATAAGTTATTTAAAGATATATTTTTGAATAAAGCAGTATTGGTGTAATGTAGTCCAATTCTATATAATGGTCTAAAAAGAATTTAGACTTGGTAATAGCGTGTATCTTTTAAAAACTCATTGTAGGAAGCCGTTTGTAAACACACAGGTATAGAGAGGTGTAGTATTGATCAGAAGGCTGCCAACTTTAACTACCTAGCAACCTATTAGGTTATTTTAGGGTATTGGTTGAGAGGCAAAATCATTTCCTTCAATAAATGCTGAATTGTGTATCTTATGGTCCCAGTGATAACATTGTTTATTTTTAGTCCATTGGATAGAAAAAGCTTTCAAAGGCAGGTATATAATATTTAAGTATTGTGTGGAGGTACATGTGTGTGTATGTGAAGAGAAAATTCATATAAAATTGGCACTTAAAAGTTCAAGATTATTAATAGGAGAGAGGTTATTGCTTTTCTCCGAGGCAAGGTGAAACTGGAGAGATAATGGCTCTTGAAGACCAGGGAAGGAAAACTGCCACTTTTCGACTGCTTTTGCATGAGCAAGTCAAAGAAGATTTCAAAAAGAGTGGAATCTGCATCCACACTGTCATCCTACAGACAAATGTATATTCACTCTGAGGCAATTTCTTCACTGTGTTTTCTCAACTAAAGATAATTACCAAAATATGTGATGTTGTCATATCATTTGGATTCTGTTTTTCTTCAAGTTTTATGGAATGCTACTCATGTAGGTAGAAGAAAAATCTCTCTCGTTAGCTGAGATACTGTCACATTTTTTTAATATCCTACCATGACAGAATGATTCTATTAACATCCCCTGTAAATTCTGGGAAATAATTCTTCCCACCTCCAGTTTCTTCTTGCCAAATTTGAGGTGAGATTTTCTTGTATTTATTAATGCTCAAAAATGACTTTGATTATACTCTTAGTTTCTTTTTTTTTTTTTTTTTTATCAAATTTAAGGTAAAATTTGTTCGTATTGGTTTTTCCAGTGACCAGGTTCCCTTTTTCAGAGCTTGACTTCATGTCCTCAATGTAAGCATCTCTCTGGCCTTTATAATGTTGCCTTGCCATGTCTCACTCTCATATAGATGCCTCGTTCGTAGTTTAAAAGAGTGATTTGATGAACAGTGTTAGAAAGTTGAGTGTAGACTGGGTGGCCTAATATTTTGGTCTATTGTTTTAGGCTTCCTGTAATTTGTCATGAGTGAGCTTATGATTGACAACCTTAGGAAATAAGAGAGACCAGTAAGCAGGAGACATGTGACCCATTTTAACCCCTAGCAGGGTCCCTTGTACTATGAAAATGTAAATAGCTTTGATGCAAAGTTTTTCCCCTTGTGGTAGCTTTCGGCCTGGCCAGAACCAGGTGACATAATGAACAAACTACCATTTTGTGCTGGCGTCACAGTGAGAGGGTGAATGTAGGCCTTATGAGGAAGGAAGAGTGTTAATGATGAAGCTAAGTGTATGTTATTGCTGTTCTCTAAATGTTTATTGTTAGACATGACAGCATTTTGGGATTTACATTTCTGCCAGCCTTGGAATTTTTTTTGGCTAACTTACATAACCAACTAGCAGCCTCACCATGGCATGTTTTCTCTGCTCTGTCATGGAGGAGGGATTTGAGGGGGGATATTTATTGGTTCTTCCACTTCCCTTCAGGGCAGGATTTCCCTGAATGGAGCTCTACTTCTCATCAATGGATAGAATAAAACCCATTCTTGTTTTAGGGGATCATGGTAAATTTGCTTCCCTCTTTAAGTGGCAAAGGGAGATTAAAATAACTGTGTCCTTGATTTTCTCTGGTCTCATGAAAGGTGATGGTAAATTGCTAGTCAGTGGTGGTTATGTATTCTGGGGCTGCTGTCATTCTGCATAGATGCATGGAGCTCTTTCAGTTCAAACTTGACATAGGTTCACACATATAGGAGATGTCTAATAAACACCTATGTGATAACCTTTATGATAATTGTGCCATGACTACATTTATTAAAGGGCAGAAGACTTTTCATCTATGTATGTAACACTGTTTTAGGAATATTTGACTTGATTAATTGGCACTTTGTTTGAACTCAAGGCAACATTTCGGATCGTTGTATGCTACTATGTTCTCCCCTTCGTCTTGAATCTCCCTCCAACAACACCCAGTCATGTGTTTTTTCTAGGAATTCTTTGGCCAGGCTATGCAGGTCATCTCCTGAAATAAGTTCCTTGAAGTTGTTGTGCATTTTGATTTTCCTTCCCCAGAAAAGTGTTTTTAAATTTCCCATTTAGATCTGTTATAAACCAAATAGTTCAACTCTGATTTTTATGTTATATTGTAAGTGGATCTAGAAGATTTTTAAAATGTTTAAGTCCTTAACTTATTATTATTATTATTATTTTTTTTTTTTTTTTGAGACAGAGTCTCACTCTGTTGTCCAGGCTAGAGTGAGTGCCGTGGCATCAGCCTAGCTCACAGCAACCTCAAACTCCTGGGCTCAGGCAATCCTTCTGCCTCAGCCTCCCGAGTAGCTGGGACTACAGGCATGTGCCACCATGCCCGGCTAATTTTTTCTATATATTTTTACTTGGCCAATTAATTTATTTCTATTTTTAGTAGAGACGGGGTCTCGCTCTTGATCAGGCTGGTTTTGAACTCCTGACCTTGAGCGATCCACCCGCCTCGGCCTCCCAGAGTGCTAGGATTACAGGCGTGAGCCACCACGCCCGGCCCTTAACTTATTATTATATAACCAAATTTTTGTTAGATCATAGAAAGGGCATACATGTTAGAATCAGACAGACCTTGGTTTAAGTCTTGGAGCTATCAAGAGTTAATTGTGTGACTTTGAGTAATTCGCTTACTCTCCGAGCCTCAGTTTCCTTGTTTTAAAAAATGGGGCAACAGTACCTATCTCTTGGGGTGGTTGTCAGGACTGGGGAAATAATGTAGGTTCTGCTCACATCCTTTTGGTGTCCCTTATCATTGCTACACCTCCACCAGCCTGATTTCTACTGGCCGGAACCAGTGTCTTGGGTTACTTCCATCTAATGACACTCTCCTTACCCACACCTGGAAAGGTCTCTGGAGAATAATGATCCCAGAGCATTAGTCATAGCCAGTGAAATAACCAGTGACTGATGCTTGTTAAGAGTATACATATTCCAGCATCTTCACCCCTTTTCCTAGTATAATTTGGAGGCAAGTTACTTACCTTATATCTGTCTCAGAGCATCTTCATTGGATTAATCTTCAGACAGCCGCTACAGCAGCAGGCTCCATAACGTACCTTTTCTTGGCTGCCTTCCTTTCTTTCTATCACCTTTGCATACCTCTACCCGTGTCCCTGCACCTCCCCAGTAAATTGTCTACACTCAATCCTTGCATCAGGCTCTGCTTCTAGGGAGAACTCAATGGAAATAGTTGAGTGTAACTCACCTCCTTGCAAAATACCTACAGCATGCAGGCCCTCAATAATTGCAAGTTATTCATAACATGCATAATAATAAACCAAATATTTGCTCTTCCCACAGACATTCTTCATTCCCCACCGAGACATATTAGACACCTTCAGGTTTTGTTCTCTCAGTTGGAGCTACTTTTAACAGAGAGTACTATCCCCTGGGGCCTGTCCTTTAGGTATACAACAGTCACTACCAGTTTGCCTTCTAGGGCATTTGTGGCTATTGATCGCTTGAAGTGTGGTTAGTCCAAATTGAGATGTGCTTTAAGTGTAAAATACTTACTGAATTTCAAAGACTTACTATGCAAAAAATAATGTAGAATATCTTATCAATAATTTTTATGTTTTGAAATGATAAATATTTTAAATATGTTGGTTTCAATAAAATATATTATATAAATAAACTTCAATTTTTTTTTTACTTTTTAAATGTGGCTACTAGAAAATTTTATACATGTATAAATCACACATTCTATATTAAATTTTAAAACTATATATAATTATTAAATTGTATATAATTTGAATTTCTATCAGACAGTGTTGCTCTAGAAAATTATCAGTGTATTTAGGAATACCTCTCTTTCAGGGTTGTCAGGGGCAGCCTGTGACCTCCTCGTGTGTTCTATTTTAGGTTATATGTCACCGCACCCATCTCCACTGGGAGCTCCAGAGCACGTCTCCAGCCCCATGTCTGGAGGAGGCCCAACCCCACCCCAGATGCCACCGAGCCAGCCAGGGCCCCTCATCCCGGGTGATCCGCAGGCAATGAGCCAGCCCAACAAAGGTCCCTCGCCTTTCAGTCCCGTCCAGCTGCATCAGCTTCGAGCTCAGATTTTAGCTTACAAAATGCTGGCCCGGGGCCAGCCCCTCCCCGAAACACTGCAGCTTGCAGTCCAGGGGAAAAGGACATTGCCTGGCATGCAGCAGCAACAGCAGCAGCAGCAGCAGCAGCAGCAACAGCAGCAACAGCAGCAGCAGCAGCCACAACCACAGCCGCAGCAGCAGCAGCCGACCCTTGTTAACTACAACAGACCATCTGGTAGGTTAATATACAGCAAGTGAATAATGCCGCAGTCCAGCTCGGATAAGCAAGACTGCTCACACACAGAAGCGCTGGGTTGGTGTAAGCCCGGGGCTGACTTAGCCTTGTGTTGTACCTCCCTGGCTCTCTTTCCTTGCTCCCACTCAGATGGCCAAGGTTCTTGGTCTCTTGCTACAGAGTCCTAGAGCAATGTTCCTTAAACTTCAGAGACTCTCAGGCAAGCTGTGGACCTAGGGAGAAAGCACTAGCACCCACGGTTTTGCATTCTCTTTCCAGAGGTCCAAGGTTTCTCAAAAGCCCATCCACACACCCCAGGTTAAGGACCCTGGTACCCAGTGCATTCCATCAACAAAACTCACTCTTCGAATCAGCCCCTCTAGAGCCATTTTATGTTTGTTGATTTATTTATTTCTACCCTTTTTTGTCGTGAAAAGCATCTGGGGAGGCTTACAAGAAGCATACCTGTAATAAAATAATTATCAAGTAGAACAATCAGAAACACTGGAAAACAGAAAAAGAAGTAAGAAATTGAAGTCAGCAATGTGGGGACCACAAAAGCTCTCACAATTGCTATACCTGAGCTTCAAAGATGACTCGAGTTTCTTGACAGTTAGAGCCAAAAGGAGACAGGGTCATGTACCTAATTCTCACCAGTTGGAAGGAAGTTGCTTACCCATTTCTCAGAGGACATGCAGCCATTTCTAGCATGAGAGTATAAAGTAGATTTCCCGGGTGGGATCTTTCTGTAAATTATCATTGTCATCATCATCATCATTATCATTATTATTGAAAGAGGTACTACAGGCCGGGCGCGGTGGCTCACGCCTGTAATTCTAGCACTCTGGGAGGCCCAGGCGGGCAGATGGCTCAAGGTCAGGAGTTCGAAACCAGCCTGAGCAAGAGCGAGACCCCGTCTCTACTGAAAAAAAAAAAAAATAGAAATTAATGGGCCAACTAAAATTATATAGAAAAAATTAGCCGGGCATGGTGGCGCATGCCTGTAGTCCCAGCTACTCAGGAGGCTGAGGCAGGAGGATTGCTTTAGCCCAAGAGTTTGAGGTTGCTGTGAGCTAGGCTGATGCCACGGCACTCTACCCTGGGCAACAGAGTGAGACTCTGTCTCAAAAAAAATAAAGAAAGAGGTACTACATGATAGAAACATCAGTAACATTTGTTCATAATAGAGTAACAGATTCCACATGGCCTATTTCTTATACACGCTGGGATAAAATCTGAAGCCATGACATTATGCAATGGGTAGAGATGACATCATCCTTTGCATGGCCTCCTGCTGGTCTGGCTTGATCCCACTGATAAAATTCAGAGGTACAGGGGACTGTAGGGGGATCTCCCAGGAAAGTCATTTTCTCTAGGAACGTTTTTGTTAAGAGCTGGAAAAGCAGCGAGTTTATGGTGCTGCTCTAATGAGAGCCTTGGATTCCAGGGAATGGGATACTTCCTTGACATCGATACCATTTCCTGTGAATGGTTTCCACCCATTTGGGCAAGTCCTGACATGCTGGTTATTGCAAACAACTAGTTTGGGATATTGGTACTCTTCCTAGGTTTTGGGACTTGTGTAATGGGAATGAGTTCAGATTAGTATTTTTTTTTTAATATTTTACCTGTTGAGTTTATAAATGTTTCTTTTCTGGTAGAGGCAGCTCCAAGAGTTGGCTATTTGAAAGGTAGGCAATTTCAATGAATTTATTTCTCACAGTTCTGAAGGCTGTGAAGTCCAAGAACAGGGCATTGGCAGATTCGGTGTGTGGTGAGCGCCTGCTTCCTGGTTCATAGACGATGCTTTCTCACTGCTTCTTTACAAAGGGCTGAGGCAGCTCTCTGGAGCCTCTTTTATAAGGGCACTAATCCCAATCATGAGGGCTCCATCCTTATGACAATCACCTCCCAAAGGCCCTACCTCCTAATACCATCTCTCTGGGGATTAGGATTTTATCCTATGAATTTGGTTTGGGGGGAGACACACAAACAAATCAGACCCTAGCAGTGGGTTTTTAAACAGAAGGAAAGTGTCATTTCATCTCCAGATTTCTGTGTGGAGCCATTTGGTAGGTGGAGGATCACGTAGGACGGAGCAGTGGGGCTGGAGGAGAGGTTGTATGGGAAAACCATGCAGAAAATAGCAGCTTGAATCTCAATGTATTTAGATCTTAAAACTGCAAAACTCTAGCTCTTGGAAATGCAGCCAGATGGAACAAAAATGTGTGTGTGTGTGTGTGTGTGTGTGTGTGTGTGTAGCTTATACTCATTGAGTGCCTACTAGCTTACTCATGTGCCATTGTCAGTGATAAGTACTTGGCACATGTCACACCAGTAATAGATGGAGAGTCAGGATTCAGACCCCAGCAGTCTGACTTGAGAGCTCATGTTCTTAACCACTTTCCCATGCTGGCTCCTTCCTGGAAAAAAAGGCTCATGACAAGGGAAAGAATCTGTCACAAAGTCCACATACCAGAATGCAAGCATTTTACCCCTGTGTGTAAAGAGGCAGAATATCTTAGCTTCTCCTTACTTAAAGCCTTTTTATTCTTACTCTAGACACAATGCCAACAAAATTGAGAATCTCTATATGTCCTATGTCTCAGTTTATGAGGATTTTATCTAGCAGGTTTCAAGTAGAGGCCATCAGGTAACAACCAAATAGCTGAAAGTTTGATGGGGAGGAGGGAACAAAACTGAACCTCCCAAAACCTAGTGGTTTGGGACCTTGTCATCTGGGCATGATCCACTATATGTTGGAGCTGGTCCCAGATGTCACCTTGTTACAGACCTCCACAAGCATAGGTGTTTTAAAAAATGACCTAGACTCAGCAGTAAAAGTTTCCAAGCTATCATTTAAGATGATAGGAAGCTGAATGATTCATTTGAGAAACGTTTTTATCCAAAATTAAAATGATGAGACCGAACAAAGTAGTAAAATTTAAAAGATGACATTTTAGTTGTTTGGACACTTGTACATAATAAATACTTCACGTCCTAATAAACTCAACATTGAGTGCATTTTCTGGATCATTTTCAGAAGAGAGGGCTGTATTTTATCTTAACCTGGCTTCAGTACCTACATTTTCCCTCATCATATCCCTGTCATTAAAGGGAATTCATTTATTACTCACTGCTCCTGTCTTAATTTCTAAGTCAGCCTTGATTAGAAATAAAAATATTTGGGCAGACAAGGTTTTACGGCAGAGTAGACAAGGAGATCGTGAATGAAGGAGGAGAGAAGATACCTCCTTCGAATAGAATGAACCCATTCCTGCCACTGAGAAGGATCTTCCATCTGACAGCATTGCTGGGCCTGGCCCCAGGTCTCAGATTTCATTAGGAAGACAGATAATCTTACTTGCCAAAGATATTTTTTTAGATTGGCATTTAGAACAAGTCAAAATGGGGCAAAATTTTCTTTTTAAAGTTACTATAATATTAGACTTTATTTATTGTTTATCTCCTCTCCTTTTTTTAAAAAAACAAACTAACTGTAATTGCTTACAGATATCCTTGCTGCTAATATTTTGGGAAAAAGTAAGTTTTAGTATATTTACTTATCCAGAAGTAGTCATGTTCCCATTTTTCTTTTGTCTCATTTCCTAGTATGATTCATGTGTGCAGAGAATCTTTTTGGCTGGAGTGGTCTGCCTCAAACCTACTCCAAAGTTATCATTCACCAAAAGTGACATCATCCTAGCTCCCACCAGAGAATTAAGGTTAGACGCGAGGCATTGCATACTGAACACATAACTCTGCAGTGGTTTCCCCTACGAAGTGTCAACCACTTTTATAATAGAATGTGCCTTACGTGCTTTGGGCACCACTCAAATCTAACCCGTCATTTTTCTTTTCATTTTGATTCACTTTCCCTTTTAGAGATTCAAGCAAAATAAAAAATGGGAACTGAGAAAGTTTTGGTTTTGGGGGTCTGAGAGAGGGACCTTATAATAGACAATAAAAGTTTTTTGCTCATTTTTTTTCAGTGCTTGTGCCTCCTCCACCTTGTTGGGTTTTCTTTTTTTCTTTTTTTTGGCATCTGAGACTTCTTGGTATTCTGGATTTAAATGCACTTCATTATATTTATGTTTTCCACGCTGAGGAAACCACTGGAATTCTTATTTAATGCACAAAATTTTATTTGCACTATTGTCCTGTATACTATTATAGAAGACCAAGTGGGAGCTCTGAATGCACAGAAATTCTGCACATGTGAGATTTAGGTATTTTAGTAAGTTTCTTGCCCTATTTCTTCAATACAGGCGTAGGGATGCATCCAGTACAGACCCTCCCTTAGCTGTGCTGGGACTCCCTTCTGGAGGGACAGAGCATGAATCTACTTTGACTCCTAAGGTGAGGACTGATGGGAAAGCAGATGGCATTTTGTACCTCTGACAATTAAGCCTAAATTGTTTATGTTGGAGAGAGAGTAGGAGATAAGCTAAAGAAGGTGATTTGTCTTCCATTTGAAGATACCAAGGAAGAGTCCTATCAAGTCGCAGACCATGAGTGTCTGGTGTAGGGGAGATGATTTCTGTCAATAGAGCACAAACCCACTCAGGCAGATGAACCCTGTAGGCTGCCTGAGGGACAGATGGAAACCTAAGAACGTAGTTACGTTCTGGGCATGGCTAATTGCAGTGAGCTGTGTTCGGTTCCCTGGCTTTTGTAAGTAGAAGTTTTTATATAATATAATCTGTTGGAGGGGGCAGAAAATAGACCCACACAGTAAAGAAACTTGTGGTGTTTAGCTAAGAAGTGGAGTTTGCTTCAAAGTATCTCTGATAGCAGATTAGCAGGAAGCACATGGCAAGCTGACTTATCTGAGTATTTGTGCTGAGCAGTTGTATTAAACTAACACTTGGAAATTTGTGTAGAAAATAGTACTCCCAAAGCTGCCAGCTAATGTGGTACTGAATTTCCTACAGGGAAGTTTCTTTTCTTTTGCCAGGGTGTTTTTCTGTATAGCTGAGTAAAATTAAATTAGGCTTCTTTACCTCTCTGTTCTTGGTTGCGATAAACATGACCAGAGCTGAGGTTTGAGCATGTAGACACATAATCTCATTGAATCCTTACCACTGCCCTATGAGGTAGGTATGGTTATCCTCATTCTGTAGATGAGACTGAGGCAGGGATTGGTTAAGTACCTTGCTCAGGCTCACACGACCAGTAGGTGATGGAGCTGAGGTGAAACTTACCATTACTTCTGGGAAGATGCAGGGTGTTTTCAATGTATCTGTTTAGTGCACAGCAGGTTGTAGTACTTTTAAACTGGAGATTTGAATGTATAAGTTCATGTTTGGCTCTCTCTCTGTCTCCCAAGGTCAAGGGTGAATCTAACTAGATTGGCATGTCCTTATATTTGGTGTTTGGAGAAGGCTATCTATATGTATATCAGATCTAGTTTAGAGTCACAGACTAAAAATGACTAGATTCTGAACCAGG
The DNA here is from genome assembly GCA_008086735.1 of Cheirogaleus medius. Lineage (NCBI taxonomy): Eukaryota > Metazoa > Chordata > Mammalia > Primates > Cheirogaleidae > Cheirogaleus > Cheirogaleus medius. The sequence continues at coordinate 54,098,842 of VBSM01003204.1, read as the reverse complement.
GGTGACAGACATACTCTGTATACCTTTTTTGTTGTTGTTGTTAAATATGGTTTTAAAAATAATGACTTGGATATACTTCAAGGCATCCTCATAGGCTTCTGCATTGATATTTGAAGGGAGTATTGCTAAAGAAAGTAGTGCCCAGAGTAAGTGAATTGTATAACACTGCTGCAGTATTATGGCATTTGTTGATGAATTATTTGAACTTTGAAAGGAAGAAAAACACTTTGAGAACTGAACTTAAAGTGATTCTTATAATGTTATCAGTAAGACCCGAATTTTCATTTTATTAAAGGTGGTGGCTTTTAGAGGACCTCAGTGTATTAAATTCATTATTTAGTATGCTTATACCATGTCTTGAGATGTATTTGATTTTACCAGCTTCTTGAGTTTATTAAGAGGACTCATAGAATCATAGAGATTTAAAATAAATGTCAGAAATTGGTACTTGCTCTCATTGGACTGGATCACACCTAAAGCAACCCAAATGAAAAGTGTACCCTGTTTTAAAGACCTCTAGGGAAAAAATATTCTAAAACTTCCTTCTATAACTCATTCCTATGCTTAGTAGTCCTGAGAGTTAATATTTAGAAATTGGTTTCTTACATATAGATGAAAGGAACTCTAAATATAAAATATTATGAAAAGGTATGCATTATGTAAAAGACTTTCCATTCAGAAAAAAATGAGAAAGTACTTAGATGAAAAGAAGCTCTTTATTGTGGTGGTACATTTACAGTACCTAAAATAAAAAATAAAAAGATACGTATTTTCTGCCATGATTTTTTTATCAACCCGTAGAACCAGGAGTACAAATTACCTGAAGAAGAAATCTTACCTAGCTCTATATTTTTGGAAAATGTTTTACCTAATTTCAGAAGGAGGGGAAAGAAGGAATGACAATAACACCACACACACACACACACACACACACACACACGAACTACAGAAGTACACTGTAGTTTCCTAAGAAGTTTGTTCTAATTCTTCACATTCCTCCTGTCAAAATGTTTGCTTATAGCTTTCTTTGCATTGTCATTTCAGCCCATTTCTAATTGGTGTTTGCTGGAAACTGAATAAATGTGTTCAATTTTTCATAATGTATGTCTTTGTATGGTTAATTATTAAGTCATCTGAGGTTTATGGGCTATTATTTTTGTTATCATTTAATAACTTTATTTTTTCTTAGAAAAGATATAGAAAATACTTAGAAGATTTGAGAGCCTTTTAGAGATTTTAACATCTGCTTACTGAGATTCTTTTTTTTTTTTTTT
>VBSM01003204.1:53900444-54097468 GCA_008086735.1 Cheirogaleus medius | reverse complement strand
ACTGAATGTTTTTGGAAATATTTTCTGATATGTAGTAAAAAAAAAATTAAGTTCTGAGATTCACTGATTGAGCCTGAAATATGCTTTATAGCCCAGTAAAGAAAAATGTGTGCTCCTTTTAGCTCACGTCAGAAGACTGGCAAACTCCTTGCCCTGCTGGCAAAGTATTGGTTCTAAGAGCAGGGCTATTGAAGATTGGGATAGAGGTCTGCCCTAGAAGGGATTGTCCTGCAATTTGCAAGATGTGATTTTAGGACCACACCCAAATTACATCTGACTGCTGTGTGGATTCCCTTACTTTTTTGAACTCTGAATGCACACGTAATTAAAAAACAAAACAAAACAAAAACACTCTAGAGCTACATTAGAATCTGGCCATTGTCTCCTTAATCAATTTTGTTAAGAGTCATTTTGGGACTATTTTCACTCATGTTCATTAGTGAATGCCATTTTCCTATGGGGCTAGATGCCAGATTTTTTTTTCTCTTTCTTTTTCCTTTTACTTTCCCCGCTCTCATCCTCCCCTTCTCTCCCTCCTTCCTCCTCTTCCTCCTTGCCCTCTTTTTCCCTCCCCTCCCCTTAGGTCTTTAAGACACTTAGTGGTTCCCATCCCTGGGCCCCGGGGGGCGGCAGCAGGCCAGGTGTGGCCCGCAGGGCGCCCGTCCCGCACGAGTTGCCCATGTCGCTCTTGTCCTGCAGGCCCGGGGCCGGAGCTGAGCGGCCCGAGCACCCCGCAGAAGCTGCCGGTGCCCGCGCCCAGCGGCCGGCCCTCGCCCGCGCCCCCCGCAGCCGCGCAGCAGCCCGCCGCCGCCGTGCCCGGGCCCTCGGTGCCGCAGCCGGCCCCGGGGCAGCCCTCGCCCATCCTGCAGCTGCAGCAGAAGCAGAGCCGGATCAGCCCCATCCAGAAACCGCAAGGCCTGGACCCCGTGGAGATCCTGCAGGAGCGGGAATACAGGTAACGCACCCTCGCGGGGGAGAGGCGCACCTGCGGTGTTCTAGCAAGTGCCACCAAGCCTACAGGTGAGGTGGCCCCTTCTGTCGTGGTCGTTCTGTTATGGGCCAAGGGAAGGGCCTAAAGGAGATGGCGGAGACAGAAACTCATGCAAGGAGAATGACTTCAGAACAAAGTCACAGGAGTTTGTATGCCATTGCGGGGGCCGGGGGATATGATGGCACCGGGTTGGCCAAACCGTGATTTTCACTCATTCAGTCAGACAGCTTTTATTATATCTACCCCGTGACATGCCAGGCACTGGGGATTCAAGGCCCTTTTCCAGCCTGGAGTTCTGTGGATCCAAGAAAATGGTCATCTCACAATTCACTTACCCAACGCTTTGTCCTTATTCGTATTTGTGCTTTTGAATAATGACTGAGGTGGTCAGATGTTGAGTGTGTTGCGCTGGCCTGACCTGCAGGTTAATGCTACGTGTCATACTAAAGCATACTTCGGTAGCTCGGTATAATATGTTGTGTGTTTTAATTCATGTGTGTTTCGGTCTATAGCTTGGTCCAGCTTTATGGGTAAACCTTACGCGAGTGTCTTCATATGAGGGTCCTTATTTAAACTGTTACTCCAGAAACTTAATTTTCACCTGATTTGGCATATTTATCAAAATAATGGGTTGGCAAACCTTTTCTGTAGAGGGCAGATAGTAAATATTTTATGCTTTGTGGGCCCTTACAGTCTCTGTCACAAGGACTCAGCTCTGCCCTTGTAGTGTGACAACAGCTCTAGACAGTGATGAGCTGGCCGTGGTCCAGTAAAACTTTGTGTATAAAGACAGGCCGTCGGCAGGATTTGTCCTGCAGGCTGTAGTTATTAGCAGACCCCTGATGTAAACCCAAAAGGGAGTCCAGTAAGTGCTGAGTCAAGATAAAACAAAGCTAAAATTGTGGATTCTGGAGTCTGCCAGAAAGCATACTCTGTCATTACGAGCTGTGTTACTGTGGTCAAGTTTTATCTCTTTTCTGTGACTCAGTTTCTTCATATGTTAAAAGAAGATAACCTCTCAAAGAGTTGGGAAGATAAAATGATACTGATTCGTTTAGTAAATATTAGCTATTATTATTATTATTTCCTAAATATTACTTAATTTAAAAGAAAATTAGAGTTTAAAAATGACAGAAAATGTTAATAAGCAATGCTTGCGGTCTCTTTTAAAATATTACCTTAATCTTTATTGAAAAGCACACCACTTATTTGTAATTAAACTAAAATAGTAAGTTACCAGCTTTGAGAGTTAACCCTGAAAGAAATTAGACATATAATTGCCATTAGATGTGTGAAATTTTTTGAATGAAGAGTACAACTTTACTCTCATTATTATTACTAATCATCTGTGAAGAGCTTTTATATTGCTATTTCCAGCATTTTGTGTATACCTAAAGAGCTAGATACTCATCGTCCATTGATATTTCAATGCTAACAGCAGGTTCTGTTGGGTGCATAATTGCTGTGTGTTATAAAGTTAAATACTAGCATTCTCCTGGACAGAAAGACTGTATTCATGTGCAATACTTTTTTATGTTGCTGTTGAATTTAAAAAGCTAAAAAGTCAGTAATGAGATATAGAGGTATCATGTAGTGGCTCTAAAATTCTGACTTCCTAAGAGGTAATATTTTTTTCCTACCCTAATGGTACAGAACTATCAGTACCTTTGTTAAACTACCCTCATAAGATAGGTGCTCTCTAAACCTAGAAATTTTATATATGTCTGGGCATTTTTTCTTTACTCAGCCTGGGGTGTATGTGTGTGTGTGTGTTTTAGCTTTTTATTGTAATGACTTCTAAATGTTTCTTTATCATTTTTGCCAGAATTTACATTGTAGGACTTTCTTGTAATGAGTTCTACTTTTAGCACCTTTTTGGAAAGTGATCTTAATGGATCCATATTAAGTATACAGGATTAAGTAGAACTATTTAGCCTATTCCAATTCCAAAGGTTTTGTCTTCCACTTTTGTGTTTATAAATTAAAAAAAAAAATCTGCCAGTATCTTTTGAATTATATGCATTGCAGAATGCAGAATGTGGCAGGATGGCTGTTTTTCATATTATTATTATTACTTGATAAATGTCTACTTTGTAAAGCTGTGTGGCTTTTGAAATGATTGATCTGGGCAATCCTGGTCCAGAATTTTCCTGTGGCCATGTGGAGAAGCAGCATAGATTTGCACTGGCAGCATTGCAGGGGCGTGATTTGTATTTTTACTTATAGAGCAATAGCTGGCTTGTTCCTCTATGAGGGTAAGTTGTTCAACTGCAGAGATTAGTTAAATTCATCTGTTAAAAAGGTTAGATTAAGTCCCTTAGGCACTTGTAAAAGACAGCAAAGAAACTCTTTTTTCTTTTCGACCCTCTATAACAGAATGGCTTACTAGCCGTTTGCACTGATAACTAGAAGGGTCTAGTGAATCTTTATTACCTGATCAAAGATGTGAACAAGGTATAAAAAAATCTTCTTTTACAATTTAATGAACTTAGTTTGAGCAAAAATCATCTGTCAGAAATTCTTCAACAGATGTCAATTTCTCTGGCCATTGTAATATCACTTACCTTGTCTATGAAAATTGACAGGAAATTTTCAGAATCTTCCATTTTTTTTAACTTTTAAGTCAGTTGGCTGCTTTGCCTTGTTCATCCTAAAATCAGAATTTTGACAAATTGACCTTCTTTATTCAGTAGGTTGAACATAAATAAGTTTCTGCATGTGAACACGTTTGCCTCAGATCTGTCCAAGCTCTCTAGTTAAAACATTTTTTTCCCATTTTAATTGGATTCTTTCTTTATGACCATCTTTCTCTTACAATGGAACTTTATTGCTTCCCTCTGTAGTGTCAGAGAGATATTTGTGCTTCTTTTTAAAAATTCTTTCTGGCACACTTTCTTTGCCCTCTTAATATGCCTAACTTCAGTTTCTTCCATTTAGAGTTAGAGGCTTGAATAAAAGTACTTCGGGAATTGTCACGTTGCATGTAGACTAATTCCACAGATGTTTGCATGGAAGATGTATTTCACACTTGGAAGGCGTTTATTTGGGAAGGGCATCTTTGAATTATATCAGCTGTCTTTGGAATCAAGTCAGAATTTAGTGTGAAAGCAGTTGTAGACCCTCCTTGTTTGGGGAAGCAAGCTGAGGCTGCTTACCTGTGATTGTTTTGTCCTGCCCTTGTCTCCATTGCAACCCCGAAAATTCCTTCTCAAAAATTACCAGTAGCCACTTTACCAGCAGAGTTTCAAAAAGTCACATGCACACTCTCTCTCTCTTCTTTTTAAGTGTCACTCAGCTCCTTGAAGGAACAAAATGTACCAGTGTCATTTTCTGTTCAAATAACTCTCCTACAGGAATCATAAACTTCTCCTCTGGACCTGAACAAATATCTGTTGCCTTTAATGGAACTCTTTTTCTTGCCAGAACAGTAACCCCTCTTGATTTACTGTTCAATCTGTATGAAAAACCTGAGTGACCTAATTCTGCTTCAATTTTCTGTACTTGTGAGGACACTAAATGAGTCTCCTGCAGTTATGCAGTATTACATCTTGTTGTTGTTTCAGGAAGTTTAGAATCCTGAATCTCTTTATCAGACTACCTGCTGAATCCCATTGACAGGAAGATGAAATTGTCTGGAGAGGAGCATTTTTTAAAATGAAGATTTCTATTAAGAACAACAACAACAAAGATACAATTTTCCACGTTAGAAGAAGCCCCTCCTGTACCTTTCTTACTCACTGAATCGAATGCTTAAAATTTTACTATGGAATCTACCTTTCTTCTTCTCGTAGAGTTTGCACTTTGTACCTCTTGCCTCCTTTTCATAAAAGAGAGATTCTTTTGTGCTGGGAAATCAGATTCACTGACAAATTACTAGGCTCTTTGGAGAAGCAGTCATTTTAGGGAGAAGTGCACCCCACACCCCAGCTCCCACTCACTCCAATATCCTAGTCACCCAACCCCCCCTCTACCCCAAGTCCCACTCCTTGCCTCCTCACATCCCCCCACTCTGCCTACTTCTCACCCTCCAGCTGAGTATGATTTAATCTCTACGCTGTCAGCCCAGCTGCCCTACAATTATTTATTTAGTCCTAGTTCTATAGTCCTTTGGAAGATGAAACAGCTATTCCTCTAATTCAGCATCTGACCCACTTTGTCAAAGAGAATAAACCAGAGTACCAGGGGATAGTCTGAGTTCTAGGATATTCAAGTAAGAAAGGTCTGCAAGGAATCTAGAACCAAGGAAGTAGAATAACCAAATCGTTGGCTATCATTTCACCCTACTATAATATTTAATTTTCCTTTTGTAGGTCCATAATCCTGCAAAAGTAGAGTTGTTTTGGTTTTACTTTTTTTCCCTTTAATTTATATATTTGGAAAAAATCCATGGTGGATTTTCCTCTTAATACCCTAATCGTTAAGATGCATCATCATCTGTTGCTATATTTGGAGATTAGGGGCTATATGAATATTTTAGAAAATGAGTTGGGTAAATGAAGTAGATGTTTGTTTCATACAGTGAAAATAAAAAACAGAACATGATAATAATCCCATGAGTATCACTAGTAAACAAAAAGTGGGAGAAAGTTGGGAGACTTTGAACAATTTTACCAAAAGAGTAAAATGATGAAAATTTATTATTGTTGTTTGAACTAACAAATTTTTAGTTTGTTGAATGGTAAGACCAATTTAAGAGTCCTATTGTTTATATTGGTATTCATGGTTAAAATGGCAGCATGGTAGCAATAGTGAATCATTCAGTAAATCAGAATCAATAAAACATATGTAGCAAACAAAACAGGAATCTGTCATAAATATTATTTTTAGTGAAGTCAATGAAAAATGAATCATTTCCCTTACTACTATGTTCAAATTTTGGCAAACAATGACATTTTATTTTCCTCTAAACCAAACAACTGTAGGGTTTTAAAAAGCACTTATTTCAATATTTGGGCCACATTACGTATTAAGATATTTTGCAGCATCTAACTCACAGAAGGTTTTACTTTTTCATGTTAATATACAACATCATAAAGGTTAGAAAAAACTCTGATATTCATTTTTAACAGAATTCTTAATTTTCAGCTTTTACAGTTGAGGTTCAGGAAAGTTCTCAGATTGTGCATTTTAATTATCTATAATATCATTTCAGTGGTTTGAGTATAAGGCAAACAAGGGTTCCAATCTTGGCCCCTTCCTTTTACCTCTGTGATGTCTACGTGTTTTCTCAGTTTTCTTATCAGTAAAATGGGACCATTATCGCATTAACCTCGTAGGGCGTGTGTGTGTGTGTGTGTGTGTGTGTGTGTGTGTGTGTGTGAGAGAGAGAGAGAGAGAGAGAGGGGGTGGGGGAGAGAGAGAGAGAGAGAGAGAGAAAATTTAATTGTTCATTAATTGTACTTAATTTAATGCCATTAATATTAACTTAGTTTAACTAAGTTACTTCTTTTATTACTATTCTTTCTTTGTTGAAATCTATTCCTAGACAGTTTTGTCTCAAATTTAGGGGGGAAGTAGTTCCAAAAATGGATTTAAATGGCATATAATTATTTATAAGAATAGGATCCAGGAAACTCTAAAACCAGCAGATTCCATGTGTAACACTAATAGTACCCCAAATGAATGAAGAAAGTGAGATGTCTTTTATTTTCTATTTTGTTTTTATTAAGAGGAAGTACCTGCAGTTATAGTTTTGATGGTGTCTAAAATAAGAATCCTCAGCATCCTTTTCTAGAAATTCTTAGTTTTTAAGTACTGTTTACTGCTGCCTCTGATTTTTAAAAATGCCTCATTTGTCTTTTCTTTTCTCAAGTAAGCACTTTGCACAGAGGAAGTGGTTGTGGTTGGCAGGGCTCTCTCTGAATGTTTAGGGTTGACTGATTTCTGTGGCCTCAGCACCTAAAACTGCTCTTGCCACTCCACTTCAAGGGCTGTTGTCATCAGCATCTTGGCAAAGAGGGCAAATGGCCCAGTTGCCTTAGGACAAAACTAGAAGTTAGAAAGAAAAACTCTGTTGTCTCAGCTCTGCACTCTGGCTGGCTGGGAGTTCAGGGAGCAAGTCAAATGTTTCCGTGTCTCGTTTTCTCTCTCTGCTAGGAGCAAGAACATTTGACTTTTCCCCTATATATAGCACGAGTCTTCATTCCTGGGTGTTGGAGAGAGGTTATGTAGGAAAACAGAGCGTTAAGTAACACATAGCACCTGTTGGCGTTAATGCAAAGGTAGCTTTTCTCTGTTTAACATCAGAAAATATAGCTGGGTGTCAGAAAGCAACTGTCAGTGTCTGGAATATGTTTTGCCATGAACTTAAACCTGAGGTCAGTGTTTATCATTTAAGACTAAATTGTAACGTATATTTCCACCTCCCCCCTTCCTCCATTTTATTATTTCCTTTAGACTTCAGGCTCGCATAGCTCATAGGATACAAGAACTGGAAAATCTACCTGGCTCTTTGCCACCAGATTTACGAACCAAAGCAACTGTGGAGCTGAAAGCACTTCGGTTACTCAATTTCCAGCGTCAGGTAATACCTTTTCCCCAGTGAATCTGAGATGTAGGAAATAAATGTAATTGTTCCTAGAGTGTGATCTGTGCGTTTCCTTTAGTCTGTTCTGTATCGTTATAAAGATATAAACTTAGTAAAGTAGTGTATCTTTTAGACCAACAGCATACAGCTAAAAGTAATAAAGATGAACTGCTTATTATTCTGCTTTTCTCTTCCATATATTGGAAACATTTTTTTTCTCCTGTACTATGGTTTACAAAGTCAGAGTTATGGCATTTTGTTACCTTGGATGAAAAACCTTGAGAACAAATGAGGATAGCTCACGTTTGCTTTTATGACTCCAAGGAAAAATAGGAAGGTAGTAGGTTGGAACTTCTTTGTAAGCACAAATGTAAAATGCTAGCCATGACTATGAAAATAATTGTAACAGATAAGAAAATAATTTTAACAAGCAGCTACTTTATTGAATTAGTAGCTCATCATTTGATAGAAATACGTAAAACAGTGTCATATAGCTTGATTATTCCTTAATACCTAAGTTTGGAGCCTTTGGTCACCTTAGACCCAAATATTGACTAAGCAGTGAATTATCTGTTCTTGTTGTAGTTTATAGAGTAATTACTTATTAAAAGCCAGTATAATGACCTATTTTCTGATTTCTAAGTCAGCAGGAAGGCTAGTGGAATGAGTGAGAGCTAATTTTCACTTTGCTGAGTTTTGCCTTATCGACCCAAAAGGTACAGGTCTCCTAGTCCACAGATTGCCTCACTAAGCCAAGGGGGATAAGGAACATTTCACTGTTAGTCAAATAGGTTTGTTTTGTTAAAGTCAGGGACATGCAAAATGAATTATTAATGAATAAAAGTAGTTTTAAGTATAGAATTGCTTGATTTGTTCTGTTGGAGCATATGACGAAAATCACAGGCCACTCCACTCGTTATTGTCATATGAACTTGGGTGTACGTGTGCCTTATTGGTTGTAAGGGCACAGAAGAGCATCAGTGATGAGTAGGTGCTACTTGACTATAGATTTGTGAAAGATTTCTGCTTAAATTTAAAAAATAAAAAAATAAAAATTCTCCAAGTTCCATTTACTTCCTTCTTATTGGTGACCTCATAATATGAATTAAGTGATAAAAATCTTGTTAAATAAATACTAACCAAGTATATTTTCAAGAATAAGCTTACATTCAAATTAGCATCACTATGCTAGACTCTTATTGGTCTCTGATTTTTGTTTGATCTTTATTGAAAAAATCTGTTATCTATGAAGCTTCCCAATTAAAGTAACTAATTGATGGTGATTTCAGATTCAATTGAATGATTATTGTAATGTGTATTCTCAAGTCTCCACCCCTGACCACCATATAACATGCAATATGGATAAAATATTATATATAAAAATCTAAAATAAGACCATGATATAATATAAAATTTAAATATCTTGCAAAGAATATCATTGTTGGAGTGGGAGGGAGCCAAAAGCTGTATTTCCCATCCTTTGTATGAGACTATGAATTAACATTGTTTGAGTACCTTCTGCAACAATGTACTGTACATGAACAGAAAGTAATTCTTTTATTCTTTTCTTGGAGCATCATTAAAATTAATCTCTTAACACAGAGAGAATGTGAGTATGATGTTTAAAACAAAGTAAAAAATTTTAAAAGCTTATTAGCTAATTAATATCATTAATAGTTAAATAGAATAATTAAATAGATAATTATTTAAATAATTAAATAGAATGAATTTATTTAAAAACCAAGACCACATCTTTTTTTTTTTTTTTCACTTTACTGTTACAGTACTATAATTGCTTTTGATCTGAATTACTTGGGTGAAAAAGTGTATAATCCTTGAAAATATCGCTTAAATTTGGCATGACTTTAGTTCCTTCGTTTACCACAAGGCCATTGGTGCTTGAGAAACTTGTAGTGTCCCCATTCTGTTCCATGACATGGAAACAAGAGAAGGTCAGGGTTCAGGAATCCGGCTTCTGTTTGGGCAGGCTCTCTAACTGCTCTGCTCTTGACAGCTGAGACAGGAGGTGGTCGCCTGCATGCGCAGGGACACGACCCTGGAGACGGCCCTCAACTCCAAAGCGTACAAACGGAGCAAGCGCCAGACCCTGAGGGAAGCTCGCATGACGGAGAAGCTGGAGAAGCAGCAGAAGATAGAGCAGGAGAGGAAACGCCGGCAGAAACACCAGGTCCTTAGACCCTGGGCTTTGCTCACTTTCACTTTGATGGGAGATGTCCAATGAAATCGTTGGATGGGGTCAGAACGACTGACAAATGTACTCTTGCGGGTGGTAGGGACGTCACAGAAAAGAAAGATTCCTTGGAATTTATATAGTCCAACCATGTCATTTTCATAGACAATACACTTAGGCCAAGACATGGAAATGACTTGTCCAGGGTCACATAGCAGCAGGTGGGTCACAGAGTGAGGTTCAGGACCCAGCTTTCTTGAATTCCAGTCAAGTGTTGTCTTAGTCCGTTTGGGCTGCTATCACGAAATTCCATAGTCTGGGTGGCTGGTAAACAACAGAAAATTATTTCTCACAGTTCTGGAGGCTGGAAGTCTAAAACTGGGGTGCCAGCATGGCCAGGTTCTGCCGAGGGCCCTCTTTGGGGTTGCCAACTGCTGACTTCCTCTTTGTGGTGGAAAGAGACCAAGAGAGCTCTCTGGGGTCCCTTGGTAAGGGCACTAATCCCATTCATGAGGGCTCTACTCTCATGACCTAATCACCCTCAAAGGCCCCACCTCCTAATACCATCGCATTGAGGATTTCAACATCAATATTGGGGGAGACAAAAACATTTGGTTAATAACAAGTGTCACTGTTTATCATCATAATCCCATGGAAAGCTGATGAATGGATAGACGTAGGTGGGTTTCCTAGAGCAAAATTCTGGGAGAAGGAACTTGGAAAAGGAAAGTAGAGAGTAAAGTTATTTTTATAACAAATGTAAATGTAGTATCCTGGCCTCTTTGAAAGGCCCAGTTGAGTCTTCACAGGGGCAAATATTTAAAAACATTCTTTTCTAGGGGTTTGGAAATATTTTGATGTAGGATTTGTTTTTATGTCATAATCCTATAAATTTTGTTTGTTTTCCTGTTCTTAATTTGGTGCTTAGCTTAGTTTCACTTTAAAAAAAATGTTGGATTTTAGCATAAATAGGGGACATGTTTAAAAAGTAGATACAAATTCCGTATGGGCAGTTTGTAGCTTTGTATGAACTTATTTCAGGTCACAATTCTGAAGTATTTTTTAAGTGAGAGCAGAAAAATTTTACTTTTATGACATAATTTTTTCTGGAAACAGCCTTGTTCCTCGGGCTTATTTGAGGGAGTGATTTGCTTTAAATTTTATCATGGCGGTTTTGTAGGTCTCTTTCAGTCTTCGGTCTTTCCATTTTCATGTGTCACACCCTGGAGGCTGAGAAGGCGCCTCTCTTCCACAGGCTTGCAACAAAACAAACTTGAGGAGGTCACCTTTCCCGCAAGCCCTTTGGCCCACACCTCAGCGGCAGGGACACACCAGGGCACTTGTCCCAGAATAGAGTCTAGTCTTTCGATTGTGTTAGATACACACTGAGAGTTTTCTTGGGCTCCTTTTATGCCTCACAGGACATTTGGGAAATGGCTTTTAAGGGTCCTTTTCTCCCCTTTTGGATCCTTTAGGAATACCTGAACAGTATTTTGCAACATGCGAAAGATTTTAAGGAATACCATCGATCTGTGGCTGGGAAGATCCAGAAGCTTTCCAAAGCGGTGGCAACTTGGCACGCCAACACGGAGAGGGAGCAGAAGAAGGAGACGGAGCGGATTGAAAAAGAGAGAATGCGGAGGTTGATGGTAAGAGGCCACCCTTCAGGAGCTCGAGAAAACGCTCAGCTTACATCTGTCTGCACTGAGAATGTTAAAAATGGCAGCAGTAGAGGGAAAAAGTGAACACTGCTTACCAAAAATATTAATACATTTCTTTTGAACTTTAGGGGGATTCAGTAAAATCTTTTTTTCTTTCCTAGACAATGCCTACCACAAATCTAGGGCTACAACTGATGAGTATAGTATTTCCATGTCCTAGAACATGTTGCTGTACAGATTATTGCATCGCACATAAAGTCAGGTTTGCAGGTTGATCACCTCGTCTGGAAGGATGGCAATCACAGTTCTTTTAAACATATGGCCTCTTTGAGATGAATGACCAATTTTTTTTTTTGAATGCATAACTCATTAAGTTGTGTTTTTGAATCTAAGAAGGTCTTTCTTTTGAAGCTTCTGGGGCTTATCATTTTTTTATGACAGAAATTATTTTCTAATAGTGTAAAAAATGATTTTTTAAGTTAATTTTGAATTTTTTTGACAATAACATGGCTATTCTGAATCATCACATTTGCACTGTTATTTTTTAGTGGATATATAAACACAGAAAGGCTAGGTTTATATCATTAGGCTTAGTATTTTGTTTTATTAACCATATTTTTGGAATTGAACCTCAGAGCACACTGTGGATTTTAGAAAAGTGAGTGTGATCTATAATGATAGGAGATCTACAAATTCTATCTGGGACATAATGCCTGGGTGGATGAAGATAAGGTCATTTGTCTCAGCCCATAGTTATATTCCTGGAAAATTCTACGTAACACTGTCTTTCTTTCTGGTATCACAGTTTTCATTAAATTTTTGGGTTCCAGGGAGTCAACAGCATGATTTAAAAGGCTCTGTGTCCAGGTAGTACTAAATCTTATAATCTTATCCAGCCTCTCTCTCCATATTTGGGAGAGAGAAGACCATCCAAGAGATTTCTGACTAGCTAGGGAGACCATTTCATAGTAATTTGAGCAGTAAGCAGTCAAATTTGTCTGATTTAACTGAAGTGAAACTATATTAGAACTTCAGTAACAGATTGGTTTGACACTAATGATTAGGCATTTGCAAATCATTAATTTTTGCAATTAAATGATGGAATATACAGATAATAGAGAGACTGAAGTTTTTTATCACTCTTTCTTCAAGTGAGTTCAACCATAACCAAAAGCAATTAGAGTTATAATAGCATTTGAGGCTCATGTTCATCCACGGGGCAGACAGCAGCTATGCTGAGTGATGAAGCTGCTGTCGCTCGAGCAAATGCCAGAGTGACACCCTTGGACTGACGATCCCAAGATTTTCTGCAGCGGAGTTGCCTCTTAAAGATTTTGTAGTGTGTTCCTTTTATTTTGGCATCACATGAGAAAAATGTGTTAGAGTGTCCTTTTATTGGGATGTGTAAAAAAGATTGCTCTCGAAATGACTCAAGTACATCAGAGTTTTGTTCCATTTAACCTAATAATGTTGCTTAATGGGAGGTGGAGGTAGGAATTATTGTATCTGTTTTATCACTCAGTGGTACCAGACTTCAGTCTAAGGAACTCATCTCCAGTCAAGTTCAGTGCAAATCTGTGGCAAAAATCCCCTCAGTTTGACCTTTCATGTCAACCGCCATGTTTGTAGTACCAAAAATAAAGTTATTTTTAAGTATAAGAAATTTGTTAGAAGCCCATTTGATTCCTTGTCTTTAGAAGTCCTTATTGAAGTATTTATGAATGAAAGGATATTGTGTATGGAATTTGCATTAAGACAATTCAGTTTGGGGCTGGGGAGAGGATTTGGGGGAAGGGGATCAATGAAACAGAAGTCACTACAAGTTAATTCTTATTACTTGGTGTTTGTCTTAGTCTGTTTAGTGTTGCTATAAAGGAATACCTGAGGCTGAGTAATTTATAAAGAAAAGAGGTTCATTTGGCCCACAGCTCTGCAGGCTGTTCAGGAAGCATGGCGCCGGAGTCTGCTTCTGCCTCAGGCTGCTTCCGTTCATGGCGGAAGGCAAAGGGGAGCCCGTGTGTGCAGAGATCACAGGGCAACAGAGGAAGTAAGAGATAGAGGGGAGGGAGGTGCCAGGCTCTCTTGGGAATTAACAGAGTGAGAATTCCCTCCCTCTCAGGGAGGGCATTAATCTGTTCATGGGAGAGCTGCCCCCATGACCCAGACACTCCCATTAGGTCCCACCTCCAACACTGGGGATCAGATTTTAACACAGGATTTGGAGAGGCCAAATATCCAAACTACAGCAGTGTTTGAGAGATTGTATCATTCTCTCTACTTTTGATATTTGAAAATTTCCAGAATATAAAGTTAAAAATAAACTTCAGATAATGAATTGTCAAATTTTAACATTTTTTTGTGCAGTCAAAGCAACACAGGAATACAAAGAGCTAACTCAGAGCGTTGGTCACATACATACACAGTGTGGCTTTGCGCCCTGACTGTGCTGTGAGCCCCAGTGTCTTGGGACACAGACTTCTTCGCACTTCTGTGTGTTTGCCCATCCCCAGCTCTGTGCGATGGCATTTGCAGCTTGGCTCACCTGGTTTGCTACATTCACCAAGAGCCAAAGTTCACACTGTCCAAAGGAGGGAGGAGAGGAGAATGGAATTGTCTGTGAACTTGTATTATGCTCTAATTCAGCTCTTCTTTCCTTAATAGGCTGAAGATGAAGAGGGGTATAGGAAGCTGATTGATCAAAAGAAAGACAGGCGGTTAGCTTACCTCTTGCAGCAGACCGATGAGTATGTGGCCAATCTGACCAACCTGGTTTGGGAGCACAAGCAAGCCCAAGCCGCCAAAGAGAAGAAGAAGAGGAGGAGGAAGAAGAAGGTGCGTACCCTAGTGCTGGTGGTTGAGTCCAGGGTGTGTGGGCAGGGACAAATAAGTACCACTTTGTACACTAACGGAACGTTTCGATTATTGATTTGCAACAATTGCAACATTTTCATGGGTATGGCATGAAAGTATTGATTAGGTATACTAGACAGTGTATAGGAGAGAAGGGCATAATGGATAAAATGTACTAAACTGAAACAATGCAGTGCACGTTTTTATTGTTTAATACAATATTTTAAATTAAGCACACACAGTCAATACGGAAAGGAAAAAGATGGGCACAAATAAGTGTTTGCTTAAGTCTGATGCCAGTGTGGCAGGGGATTGCTGAGTTAAGAAACTGAAATGGAAATTAAGAAGGAAATGCAGTGTCCAGATTGAAAGAAGCCAAAGGAAGATGTATGAGCTAGCTTTGGGATACTTTTGGAACACATTTCAGCCTGTTTATTTGGACAGAAGGCAATGCCAGAATTGTTCATTCAGTTCTGCTGTTCTGGTTTCACAGTAAGGTAAGTGTGCAGATAAGGGTTTTAGGTCATTACAGAAAAAAACAGTCCTATGTAAAATATATGCTAATTATCATGAGAAATGAACAGTAAGACTTAGAATCTCTGCTCTGCAGATACTACACCTTAATTCAAGTATAGACCTGTGAATTTAGATCCCTTTTGAAGCTTCAGTAGTCTAGTAACCTAGCTCTTGATTGATAGTTTGTTTTCATGATAAATTCTGATGAGGCCAGGTACAAACATCAACAGGAAATCTTCATCAGAATTGTAAAGATTGAGCATTGGTAGCATTTAATCATTTATTCTCTACACTAAATAATTGAACAAAATGTTTCTCCAAAAATAATTAATTTCATGGCTCCTGAATTCTCATACCTGTTTCATAATTAAGGAGGAGGAATAAATGATGAAGGAAGCGCCTTCTAGCACCCGATTTCTTTAGTATAAGATAGCTTACCTTATTGTGAAGATGAACAAGGGATGACTCAAGGCTTGGATTTAGACATTTCGTTGATAAGGAATACCTCATTTTCTTGTCAGTGTAGCATTATAGACTGTGGAAAATTCCAGCTCCCAATTTCTGCCTTAAAAAGAAGTTTTCAGAGTTAGTGAGGAGAGCATAGGCAAAGAGATACAATTCTGTAATATTCCATAAGTGGACCCCATTAAATGGCAGTTTTCATTTTTCCTAATTCAGCAGTGTGTTTTGCAGAGGCAATTGCCACTGTTAGTGTTTTTAGTACCAAAGTTCATATTCTCCATCTCTTTGTGATTAAAAGCTGATGACCCAGATTTGAACTTCTGGCTTATAATTAAAAGATTCCTGCCATGGTAATAGACAGTGTATCATCATAGGCAAAGAAAGACACATAATTGAGCGTTGATGGTTATGCCTATATTTCTGTGTTAATCTGTACAGAGCAGGGACCTGTCACAGTATTTTTTGGTGGTGCTGCCTACGCTGCGTGATGTATAGGTTGGTGTTCCCCTTCTAAACCTTTGCCTCCAGGTTTGCTAGTAGCACTCACTCTATTTTATGCTTTCACTCAACAGATAGTAACACCTACTATGAGCTCGGTACTGTGCTAGAATACTGGGGGAAGGAGGGTGCAATGGTGAGGAAAAGCATCCTGCCCCCTCTCACAATTTAATTAGAGAGAGAAAAAGAGAGAAAGACAGACAGACATTCGTCAGACATGCACCCAAATATATAATTATAAACTGGGATGAACACTGTGGAGGAAAACTGGGTGTCAAATTGGAGGTGGGACCTGATTTCTTGGCAAACAAATATTAAATACCAGAGCAGCTACAGTCTGCCTTGTTTCTCTGGGCAGCTCCCGTTGGTTATCTGACTCTATCAATGTGCAGAATTTTGATTTCTTTGGCCATTTATCTCTTCTGTCGCATGCCTAGCATTTGAGCACACCTTGCCCTCTTCAGGACAAAGGAGGAGGGGCTGAATTTCCTTCCTGGGCATCTTGCTGGGAGAAGTGGAAAACCGAGACCCTTCCTAGCCCTTCCTGGAACCTGTCTCTTTCACCAGGGCTTTTAAGACTTAGTTTAAAGTGAATCACCCAGTTCCAGATACACCTTTATTCAAGTGCAAAGGAAAAGGATGCTTTCAAAAGCTGATTATTTGACACGTTGGATTATCTGTGGTTCTTCTTCCCTCCATTAGAGTGAATGATTGAGAGTTGCTTGTTCCAGCTTCTCTGTGATGGGGGAAAACTTCTGCGTCAACAAGCTTAAAAATTCTGTGCTGTCCCTTTCAGCATTTTCCCACAGTATTAAACATCATGCTGTATCTATTTTTTAAAATTAAGATATCAGTGAACCTTTGTTTTGAGAAGACTCTTTTTTATGCAATGAGTTAATAGCATTGACCTGGTAGCAACACTTGAAGGGCCACTAAGATACAGATAGCTCTAAGAACTGTGCTCTTTAAGAAAACAATTGACCTTGTAATTTAATTGGAAAAAGATTACCTTTTACTGTACATAGGTTTTTAAGCTAGTACATAGGTTTTTTTTTTTTTAATTCCCCAGCATAACAGAGAAGGCCTCTGTCTTTCATGGGGAGTTTATTGTATTCACTTGTTGCTAGTGAATAATGGGGTGGGTTTCCTTTAACTTGTCATGACCTCATTCAATTTTTTCTTCTATGAAGTATTACATTTATAAATATTTTGAAGCTTCTCCTTCTCAACTTGATCTTCTCTTAATGCCCTTGAAATGGAAGAAAAAGAAGTAAACCATATATATCTACTTTAGCATCAGAGGAGGAATAATTTTTAAAGTATTGAAATTTCTAATTATACTAGACCAGTTTCTGCAGTGTTACAGAGTGAGTGTGCTATTATGTGCATTTAGCATGACCTTCAGGTCTCTGTTCTCTGCCATGGTTGTTCTCTAATACCTACAGCGTGACTGCAGGATAGAAAAGGGGACAGAGCTACATAAAGCCACCAGGGTATGTACAAATGGATTGAACATGGCTAAAGAAGTAAATTGGGCCACTGTCCAAATCACGTTAGCATGTAGATTTTTAAATTCATAAGTGCATAAGAACACATATGCTAATTTGTTATTATTCCCTTGTGAGCTATTTCATTCTATTACATTTTGCATCAGTCTCTTGATCTGTAAGAAGGTGATAGGAATATCATCTACCCCATAGATTTGTTGTGAGGATTACAAGCATTTAGAGCACTTCCTGGTACATAGTAAGTGCTCAGTAAATATTAGTTATTTTGTCAAATAATTCTGTGATTGTAATGTGTTTTTTTTCAAAATAAAATATTTTTTAACCTTTACTACGTATGTTTTGTGATGTTGAATCAATGAATGGCCATTATTCTTTTCTAGTTGGGAATCACTTGGATATTACTGGGTAGGATGTCTTTTAAGACGGTGACAGATTCTTTGACTATTGAGGCATACAGAAGAAAAATGAGAATTTATTATTTTTGGTGAACTCTGTTTATTACCATCCCGCTCCTCCAGCTCCTACAAAGAGAATTTTCTAATTACATGGCCTCTAATTTACAAAGGTTTCTGATGACAGTAAGGCATTTCTCATAGTACTTCAGGGTGTGTTTTTCCTTAAGCTGTGGTTAGGATCTCATGCCAGGGGCACCCTGCCTACTTCTTAGAAGCCTTAGCCTTTTCAGGGGTTCAGCTTCCGGAGCTGTTCACGTCAGCCAAAAATAAATATTTAATTCTCCTTTCCACATCTTTCAATGGGATATACCAGTAGAGCTATGCTGTTGTTATTTATTTGTGACATTTCTTGATACCAATGTGCACATCCTCAGAATCTATGGAACAACATTAGGCCAGATATCTTTTTCATCGTGGTGTTTTTCTTTCTAAAAGTTATTTTATTCTCTCTCTTTCTTTCTCCCTCTCTCATGTCAACCACTATTACAAGGAAATATCAGGACCATGATTTTTGGAAGAGGAGCTTTCTTGGCATAATGTATTAATCTATATAATTATAAGAGATGTATTTTTATCTTTTTTAGATATTAGATATCAGGCCTGGTGTGGTGGCTTATGCCTATAATCCTAGCACTTTGGGAGGCCGAGGCGGGAGGATCACTTGAGACCAGGAGTTCGAGACCAGCCAGAGCAAGATCGAGACGCCGTCTCTACTAAATATAGAAAAAATTAGCCAGGTGTGGTGGTGCACCTGTAGTCCCAGCTACTTGGGAGGCTGAGGCAGGAGGATCACATGAGCCCAGGAGTTTGAGGTTGCAGTGAGCTATGATGACACCACTGTACTCTAGCCCTGGCAACAGAAGGAGATTCTGTCTCCAAAAAAAAAAAAAAGTTAGATATGAAAAAAAATCAGAAAAGTGTGTGGGCATAATTTTCGGTGAAAAGAGTATCAAATAGGAAAGAGTATCAAATACAAAATAGTAATGTTGTTGAGACATTTGTTTTCATTTCAAGTTGCTCTCTGCTTCTTCCCAATTTTTTTGTCTCTGTTTTCCCCAAAGATTATATAGTTAGTTTATTGCAGCTTTCTCCCACAAGATTTTCATAGGTAAAAGAAAAGTTCTAATGTAATTCTGCACATTTGAGTGAGGGGACTATTTAAGAGTAGGTGAACACAATGCCGCCATGATTAGATTTATTTGATTAGTTCAATGTCAAAATGAGTGAAACCAGAAGTTTGGATCAAAGTCCTGTTTAACTGGATTGACCAGTTACTTGAATCAAAATGTTCCAATTGTTTTTTTTTCTGTAAGAAACAACCCAAGTAATGTGCAAATGTGTGTTAATTTGATATTCCTGGGCATTTTTTTTATTGCCCGATCACCTATCTTAATGCTCAGAGGTCCACTTAAATGACAGTAAAAATAACCCAAGTGATTTCTGAAAGCTTAGGTTTCCAGTGAAGCAGAATGAGTCCTTCAGATGCCAGCACATTTGAATGTTGTTTCAGCATATTATAACAACACCCGCTGGGGGATAAAGTGCATTCACTTTATAATATAGATTGTAAAATATTTGATATAAAACTGTTTCTTTACAAAATGAGGCTGTTTATAGCCTGTGTTGTGGTAATCTAAATAAAGTGCCCCACTGAAGTCTGTTTTCTTGAGTTCAGCTTACGTGAGATTTTCATATTTAGGGAGTTCCCTCCCTGCTCAGCCCTGTTGTTGATTATTTTATGTACCTTCTGCAAAGAAGGTGGGTAGCCACACACATGTCTTCTTTTGTGAACATTCCTAAACGGAGAGGATACACATTAACATTGGCCTTGGAAATTGGGAACCCAAATCGTCTTTAGTTTGAGTAATTTTTTGTGATGAATAATCTTTAATTATGAATAATTTACATCACGTCCCCTTACATGGTTAGGTTAATTATACTGCTTCCTCCCTGCACAAGCATAATTAATTCTAAACTTTTTTGGTTGTAGGAAGAAGTGAGTACAAAGTTTCTTCAGTTCTGATGAATGAATGAATGATAGTATTTTGTTTTGGTTTGGTTTGGTTTTAATCAATGGAAATAAGCTCAGGCATCAGCCAGTAATATTGACAGTGTGGATTTGCAAATACATGGCACTGATAACTGTGAAAATTCCTCAGGTGCGGGAGACGCTGTAGCAGCTGCTGCATTTGCACCAGGCCATTTCACCAGGTGCTCAGGGACTGTCCAAAGTTAGCTCAAACAGCAGCACCAATCACAGTCTCTTGGATGTTAATTTTGCACCAAAGAAGGGACTTTTTTTGGTTAGTTTTTCTTTTTTGTTTTGTTTCGTTTTGAGATATACCATCAGTTTGATGTGAGAACATGGATTTATGAAAGCATACCAACCAGAGATGTCTCCAAACTGAAAGAATCCAAAGCATGGTGCGAGAAATCGACATCTCTTGGCCATACAGTAGACTGCCACCTGGCTTCCACCTCTTAGAATAGCAGCAGAATTGCATCTAAGGACAGGGTATGCAGAAGTCTCACAGAGCACCAGTTCAATGACAAATTGTGTGTGTGTATGTGTTCTTAACTATTTTATGACTTGCAAATATATTGGCACCTAATTACAATAATAATAATTCAGCGAGTTTATGCTAAGTGGAAGGCATTGTTCTTGGTGCTTTCATTCATTCCTTCATTCACCAAGTATTTATTTAGTGCTTTTTAAGTGCCAAGTTACCCCTGTAGGTGTGAGGATGCATCAGTGAACAAAACAAACAGAAATCCCTGACCTCCTAGCCTTGTAAAGCAGTTTTCAGGCTATGCTGTAGCCAGTCTCAATCGCAGACATAAAAGAATAGCCCTTGGACTATCATTGACTCTTGCACGTTGTGGAGATTGATGCTCATAGCATGTATATCTGCAACATTGGGTTGTATGCACTGAGATCGTGATCCAGTCTTGCAACAGCCCTGTAACTCAGGCACTGCTACCATCCCTCTTTACACAAGAGGGAACCAAGACACAAAGAGATTTGCTCAAGATCATACAGCTAAGGTCTCTTGCACTTAGTCACAGAGCTGGGATTCAAACTCAGGTGGTCTAATTCCAGAACCAAGCATCTTAAATCTAATATTAATTTGCCTCTCAAATTTGATGCCTAATGAAATTTTTAAATATAGTTTAGGGGATTTTAAGTAATGGAAGAGCCTAATTATAAGGCAGTTTTTAGATAACAATCTAGCTAGTCGATAGTGTATTCATAGGAGGGTATCCTTTACAATAGTTTTGATTCTATTAATATATGATGCTTCAAGCTTTTTAATGTACTATTCATTCAAATGGTGATCTAATTCCACTTGCTAGATATTTGAAATTGGCTTATTCATTGTCTTATTTGATTTTCTTTGTGGCCAAATTTGTAGCTTATTTCTAGTTTGTGTGGAAAGAATGGTGGGATTAATTGACTTTCCACCATTAATTAAAACAGTCCCTTGAGTATAGTGCCTGAGATTCCAAAAATGGAACCTTCAGTGACTGGTAGCAGGGATGGTTTCTTTTCTGACCTGAGGGCTTCTGCCACTGTCCTGTGTCCCCAGCCTAGATACAGGGCCTGGTGCTCTTTGAAGCTGGTCGGTCCTTTTGAGCTCGTAAATATTTTCACTTTGTGATGGCATAAACAGAAAATTAAATTCTTGGAAAATCATAAACAAAGGGAGTATTTCATTTCCCACTCGTTGGTAGAAGCTACATTTTTTATGCTTTATGCTTTGGTGTACATACACACACTTACACATATTTATGCCTAGGGATTTGGCATACTATACATATATACATACATACATATACTTTATACATTAATAAAAGAACTTCAGAAATTTCAAACATTTATGGAATTACTTTTCTTCAGTCTGGATCAAAGGTTAGATTTTCAGTGTTAAATGTTTACATGAAAGTTGTTTTGTCAAGAGACTATTGAGTTATTTTCATGAAAGGCAAAAATGTATTTTAGAATCAGTGTCTTAAGTAAACAAAGTTGAGTTAATATTGATTCCTTATCATTATATATATCTTTAATTAACTAAAGAGCCCAAGGGAGGAAAGCTCATTTTCTTAAATATCTTGATGAAGGAAATGACTATGGTTGTTTTTTCTTGTCATACTACACAGAAGTAGCATAGCTTTCCAGCAATAACTTTATAAAGATTCTGTAAAGGTGATATTAAAGGTTTCACTTGCCAGAGCGGTTGTCATAAATGGAAGAAATTTTAGACTATTTTGTATATATTACAGATGAAACTCTTGAGTACAAAAGATGACATAATCTTAGCTTTTCACTTAAGTTGTCTTTGAGGCACATAGAGGCTAATGTACTAAGATATTGGAAAATTTAAGAAATGGTAGATCACAGAATTTTTCGTGAGATTACAGTATCTGCATCAAATTTTACATACAGTGGAAATGCTATATGTTATGAAAGCCAATTAGGTAGAATGGAAAACACAGAGGGAACTCATAGAGTTTTGTATTATTTTATATTTTTATGAACCAGGAGCAGTTCAGAGCTTATTTTTGATGGACATTTTTAGAATGTTATTCTTCCTTGCTGATGAAAACTTGCTTAGGGAATAGGAAAGTTGAGCTAATTATGTCAGGATTTGTCTTCACACTGCCAAACATGAGAAGAACATTTCAGATTCTGACCACTGTCCTGATGCTGCCATGTCTTAAGCTCTTTGGGTCCCTAAAGACACAATCCACAAATCTCTAGTGTGCTGGCCTCGGATCATATCTGGCTTTAAATGACTCTCTGCAAGTTGCTCATAAAATACACTCTTTGTCTCAGATAGTGAAGAGAAGTAAAAATAAAAGGCATTAACACTTAGGCTGCATTAGATGATGATGGGTGGCGAGGAAATTCTGTCACAAACCAGAGTACCATGAAGTCCTGCATCCGTCTTCTTGGTGGACACATAACATTTGATATTGTTGTTTTGCAGAAGGCCGAAGAGAACGCGGAAGGTGGAGAGTCTGCCCTGGGACCTGATGGAGAGGTGAGGGGTTTTCATCCACTCCTACTGTGTTTTGCTGAATGGAGTGTCTGCCATACCTTGCAGCATCATTCTTTGTGTATACTAATTTTATTTTTACTCAGCTATTTATTTTTACACTTGATCTTAGCCAAAAGGCCGAGAAGTGATTACTATTTATTTTTAATTAAAAATAGTAGTACATTAGCATAGGAGAAAATTAGAATAATACAAAAGGGATATAGTGAAAAATAATCTACTTCCATCTCAGACTACCAATCAACTGATATTAAATTTTTTGTGTACCATTCCAGAATTTTCTGCACACATATAAGCATATATTTATGAATACACAGAATGTGTAATAATCTTAAATGATTCTATAATTGCATTTTGCCCAGAAAATGATACGGAAGCATAAAATATGACCCAGTTTCCCTAGTTTATTACTAATTTGAAATTATAAAAATACATAAATCAAACAATTCACATATGTGATTAACTTATTTTGTTGACATTTTCTATAGGCTTACAACGTAGCTTCTATGTGTATATTCATCAGTCTAGTCCTAGATTTTGTTTCCTACCATTTACAATATTCTCCTGAGTCATGAGGATACAATTATTTATTTATTGGATTTTTTTTCTGAAATACTCAAGGCTCTGTGCCAGTGGTTCACAATGAGGAGGGATACCCCTAGAGCAGCTCAGGAAGGGGGTTTGTTTCAAACCGCCTTCTCTTCCACTTACAGATGCTGATAAGCGTGCTTGGAGGATTGGGTTGGGCAGGGTGTTGCCTCTTCTCATTCTAGAATCACTGTGCATGTGAGTTGTATTGTGAACTCAGCCTAGATGCTGAAAAAAGGTTTCACCGCTGTTCCACGCAGAATAGAAGCCTCTTGAACAATAAATGTTGCTTAACCACTATAATCCATCACAAGGAAAGAAAGGATCAGGATAAATGTCTAATGTGTAAGAAACTCTCAGTGGGCTGTTATGGGGGAAGAATACTATATATTAGAGCACTTAGAAGCAACTCTAATTTGCAAAAGCCTAGCCTTACCTAAGCATAGGGCCTGTAATTAACAAGCAGGCAGGGAGGGATTTAACATGTTAGTGTAATAGTGTTCTTATCTCTTCTTATCTCTTGGGAAAATTAGCTACTGATCTTGAGCCTGTTACATGCACCCTTTTTTTTTTTTTTCCTTTTAATGTTAACACATGTGTTCTGTTTGCTTAGGTTTGCAAAGAGGACCTTTGCTCAGTTTGTTTTGAAATAATGTTCTTATTACACTCTTCTGTGCTCATTTAGTGATTTTGCCAAGGCTCTAATTCCAGCCACGGTGATTTCCAGTTTTCTTTGAGGCATGACATTAGCAATAAAACAAGCTGTGTTATAATGGCTCAAGATAACAGAATATGAGTTTTCCAAAGGAAATGATAGCAAATGGTAGATTTCCCTTTTTTATCTCGTGAGCGTATAGATGACCTTTTACATTAATGAGGAAGAAGCATCGTGTTGGCAGGAAAGTAATGGTGTTAGAAACCATTGCTTTAACATACACAAAAGAATAAAAAGACAGTCTGGAGTAAGCCTTTTTTTAGGGTTATTTTTGTAGATAATCACCAATATATTATTTCTTATTCTGACAGTGTTTTGTTGAGGAAGTAGAGGGAAAGAACCATTGGGGTTTATGTTTGGGGGCGGTTTGGTCATTTCCTACAAAACAATAGAGGATAACCTACAGCATACTTTTTTCCCCTTATCATTTCTGCTTAACTTCAATTAAAAATAATTTAGGGGCCAGGCGAGGTGGCTCATGCCTATAATCCTAGCACTTTGAGAAATCAAGGGTGGGAGGATTGCTTGAGGCCAGAAGTTTGAGACTAGCCTGAGCAAGAGTGAGACCCCGTCTCTACAAAAAATAGGAAAAATTAGCGGGCGTGATAGTGCGCACCTATAGTCCCGCTACTTGGGAGGCTGAGGCAGGAGGATCACTTGAGCCCAGGAGTTTGAGGTTGCGGTGAGCTAGGCTAATGCCACTGCACTCTAGCCCAGGCAATAGAGTGAGACCTTGTCTCCAAAAAAAATAAGAAGTAATTTAGGAAAAATTTTAGAATTAATGAATTAACCAGACATTCCATTTCATTACTTTTCAGGAGATAGATAACTTGAACCGAACCACTCATAAATCAAGCATTGCCAAACAAATGTTTTCCCTGAGGGTCTGCTTCTAGAAGTCTAGGATTACCCTATAATCAGTAGCATTCATTTGCATAGGATCACTCCATTTTTAGGCCTTTTAAGACAATTTGTTCCCTGAAGCAGGTTAAACACAACCTCTGCAATTTCATTTATTCTTTTAATTTTCTGAGCAAACCATTTTCATAGAGTTTGCTAATGAACTTCAGCTCAGTCTTGGTCGATTCTCCAGATTCCAAAGAAACAGAGCTATTTTCTTTATCATACTCTTTATCACAAGTTCCAGTGGTTGGGTTGATACCAAGTGGTTTGATTTTGGATAAAGGACACTGGGTCTGAAGCCAAACCAGCCACTAATGAGATGACATGGGTTACAACACCTTTTTCTTTTCTCATTCTCTCTGAAACTATAACTTTATAATAGTTGTTATCTGGGAAATATTAATTGAGGGATTGGGGGGTTGTTAGTTGCAGATTACCAAAATCATCTCTGCTTGATTTAAATAAGAAGGGGATTTATTAATAGGATATTAGATAACTCATCAGATGTCTGGGATTACTGGAGAACCTGACTCAGGGCTACTCAATATTATAGTGTATAGCTGGTCCGGTGAGGACATGGCTGCTGCTGGGAGTAGGCAGGAGCTTGGTACGGCCAATATCATTTCCCTGGCACTGTCACCGCTGTGGTCTGCCCTTCCACCAGTGTGACTGTTTGTCCTCAGTCCCTTGAACTTCCAGCTTCTAACTCAGGGCCTTGGTGATGCATCCACTTGGTGGAGCTAAGGATTTTGCCTGTACTTTAGCTTTTCAGGAGGCGGCATTTTCAGTTTCTTTCAAGGGAGGTGGCCTCTCACCTCCCACCAAGACTCATTAGGTAGCGAAATTTCCAAATGCAGAAAAAGGTTTCAGATGCCAGGCAGCCAAAAGGCTGAGAAACATCCAGCACACTGCTAGGAGAATGTCTTAACATCAAGCGGTGATGTGATTTTTTTTCCCCTCCTTTCTAGCCGATAGATGAGAGCAGTCAGATGAGCGACCTCCCTGTCAAAGTGACCCACACAGAAACCGGCAAGGTCCTATTTGGACCAGAAGCACCCAAAGCAAGCCAGCTGGACGCCTGGCTGGAGATGAATCCTGGGTATGGCATGAAAGCGGCATTAGTGGTGTTCTTTCGGCTTCTTAGATTTTGGTTATCCTTGCAAAATCTTAAAACTAAAACGACATGGTCTTTGCTGAGATGGTTGAAGTTGTTACTTGCATTTGTCATTTGTACGCAGAACACGCTAGTTAGGTCATGTATGTTTGTATTGTCTTATACTTTGAAGAACTAAGCCCCTTTCTCTTCCCCGTCCGTTTTCCTTAGTTACGAAGTTGCTCCTAGATCCGACAGCGAAGAGAGTGATTCTGATTATGAGGAGGAGGTATGTATGTGTCTTTGTTTGTGGTTTATTGATTTGAAAGTTGGTAGAGATTCCACAGACATAGCCAAAAGCAAGAAATAATTAAGAAAATAAAATAAAAAAAAAAGAAAGAAAGAAGAAAGTTGGTAGAGAAGGAAACTTCTCTCTAATTGTAGGCGCACGCGCAGCCCCTGTGTCCATCTGTCATTTCTTACTCCAGGGCTGGCTTTCGGGTGACAAGTGGGGCTAAGGATTTATTTGCAGAAGCTTTGCTGAGGCATGCCTGGTGGTACAGTGATCTCTTGGGGGCTGCCGGCTGATGGGGAAGCTTGGCGAATTCTAAATTCGTTTGGAACCAAGAAATGAGAAGCTGGCATTAACCTGGAGTTGGTGAAATGGTCTTTTGGGGGAGAATTGAAGATGGATTGCTTATTGCTTTGGGAGAGGCAATCCCATGCCTCTAAGTGGTTCACACTGAGAGTTAGCTGCCTCAAAATTTCTGAAGTCCTTCAGGCCTTAGAGCAGGCATCGTCAAACTACGGCCCGTGGGCCACATGCGGCCCACCGAGGACATTTATCCAGCCCGCCCAGTGTTTTTGCCGCTGCTGTCTGTCCTGCTTAGCAGCCGGCTCGTCCTGGAGCCCACAGTGCGCATGTGTGGAATGTGCGCCGCACTCTCCAACGGTCTGAGGGACAGTGAACTGGCCCCCTGTTTAAAAAGTTTGAGGACCCCTGCCTTAGAGTCTAGTTGAAGTTGAAAGTCTGGGAACTTAGATGAAAAGGGCAACATGAGCTTGGTTTAATGAGTTTATTGATCCTTCTGATTTCTCTCTACATGTGATTCTCATTTGAATTCATTGGCTATACTTGTAACTCAAAGAGAATCACATTTCTCAGTCTCTTAGAAGGAATACTTAATATATCTAGCACCTAAAATGAGAATTTTGGATACATTTAATAGAAATTAGTAAACAAGATATTTGTTAGATAAACTATGAAATACGTAATAATTACAAATAGAAGAGTTGAAAGATTTGATCTCCTTTATTAGAGCATTGTTAATATGTAGTTCTTTAAATCTGATGATTTCCAGTGTAGGAGAATCTTAGTCCAAAGAGTGCCATGGCATAGGGGCCAAGGACTGAAGAAAGCAGCCTTTACCAGGATCTGTGTTTTCTAAGTTAATCTACCATGAGCACTTTCTGCTTTTGTAAAGAGAAAAAATAATAAGAGTTACATAAAAAAAAAAAAAGCATAACCATTAAAGAGCAAGTACTTTCTGTGCCATGCTATTTTTTTTTTCCCAGCTACTCTATCTCTGAGATATTTAAAGGTTGGAAAATCAATTTTAAAATGTGCCTTGCTTACTTGGATGAGTATGCCCAGAAATGGTCCATTGGAAGAACCTTCTCTGTAAGAGAGGCAGAGAGGGACAGGGAGAAGATGAGATAGGCTGCCTAACCAGCAGGTGCCACCCTGAGACCCAGGCAAGCGCAGGCAGCCCTAGACAGCCGGGAAGCAAACGAACTCTGACCTGGGAGACAGGAGACCCGGCAACTCATCTCAGGCCTGCCACGAGAGAGCCTGAGTGACTTGTGGAGAGTCATGTCCCCTCTCAGAGCTTCATTTCCTCACCTGGAAAGCGAAATTGTGCCGAGTCCTCAGCTTACTCTCTGCTTCTAAATGATCTGTTAGCACAGGGTGAATTTTAGCACCGATGACGTGTTAGTTCATATTTTTTCATTCAAGAATTATGGAAAAGCATGGTTCTCTTTAAACATGCTTTTGAAGGAAATTCTGCTGGATTATCTAGAAAGACATAACCTTCAGCACCAGCTTGGCAGTGGATGTAAATGAATGTGTAGTGATGCTTTCAAACTGACCAGCTGAATGTCCAGTGGTGGGAGGTGTGGCATCCTTTGCCAAGGTATGGACAGTTTCTATCTCAGAGCTCAGAAACGTGTGGCATGAATCAGCCACAGAAAGCAGTGTGCCTACAAGCTTCAGGTCTCTACAGAGGACGCATGTGGGGCCATCACAGTCTACCCGGCATCATCAGGGAGCACATGTGCATGAGGAGGAGGATACTAGATCTCTAAAGTCTGGCTTTGGAGAGAGGAATATCTAATGCTCCTAAGTAAATGAGGCAGATATGGTCTACAGGACTCTTTGATAACCAAATAATGATAAATATCCATCTTTCTGGCATGGTATTTACTTATTTATTCTTGGGAGCAAGGCTTCTAGGGGATGCCCAGAGGGCTCCTTTCCTTCTCTCACTCAGTAATTTAAATAGCAGGGGGATGGTGTATTACCTGGCTTAAGGAGGTGCTAAATTCACTTCCTCCCTTAGTTGTATGTACTTTTTCATTTTTGAAGTTGAATACTATTTAATCTCTTTTCAGAAAATGCCTCCTAGAGAATCCCTTTGTAAAATGCAATTTTCTCCCTGTTTTTGTTCCTTCCCCAGGATGAGGAGGAAGAGTCCAGCAGGCAGGAGACTGAAGAGAAAATACTTCTGGATCCAAACAGCGAAGAAGTTTCTGAGAAGGATGCTAAGCAGATCATCGAGTGTGTATCTCTCAGAGTTTTTTTTTTTTTTTCCTTTGTAAATGCATTGCATGAGGGTCATGCTTTATAAGTTGCCATTTAGAAAATTTGGCTTAAGGAAGACAGCTAACTTCATGCTCACACTCCGCTTCATGCACTCACAGATCCCCACTCAGCTCTCATCTGTCTGTCTTCCTTCCTTTCTTCCCTCCTCCCTCCCTCCCTCCCTTCTTCTTTTCCCTCCTGAATCCACAACCCCAGCTCAGGCTCACTTCTGGGCTTCACACGTGTCCTCTGCACTTCCGTACCAGACTGAACTAATCACACTTTCCTCCCTGATTGTCTGCTTCGCTCCCTTTCCTATCTCCCTTACTGGCATCCGTACTCGCCCAGAAACTTGTCCTCATTGCCATAGCCAACTCAGCCCCCAGCCCCGACCCAGTCCCTGAACCCTCCCCACCTTTCCTGCCCAGTGTCCCGCTCAGCATCTCATCCGTTCCCTGGGCCGGCCCTCTGTAGCGGTGGCTTGCTCACTTCTCTGCGTGGATAGCTCTGCTATTAAAAGAAAGCTGTTGTGAAACAATATGCAAAACAGCACATTTTAAAAGATGAGATTTTTTAAAAACCAGAAGTAGACATTCTTACATTTTCCTCTTTTATTTCATAGCTCTATGCCCCACTTTAGGAACCTTCATTTTACCAGTCTGCCAAGCTCCTTCACTGACGGCTTTAAGAACCCCTCAATGGCTCTTCATTGCCTGTACGAGGAAATACTAGCTTGTGAACATGGCATAGAAGATAGAAGCCTACCTTTCCTCTTTCCTACCCCTTTGCTGCTGTCTCCCACCTGTCCTGCAAACTTTAGCCAGTGCTCCGTGAATAGGATTCACCTTTGTATCCTAGCAGACTTGGACAGCTTCAGTGGCAAAGCGTAGATGTAGAGTTCAGGGTCTTATTGGTCTTCTGAGGTCAAAGGGACCTGCTTTCAAATCTTGTTTTCACTACATTTTATGTGACCCAGCCAAATGAAGTCACCTCTCTGAACCTCAAGTTCTCCACATGCATGATAATGCCTACTGTGCTTAGTGCTTGTGAGGATTATAGATAGTATATTTTAACTGCAAGGCATGTAGTGGGTGATAAATAAACCATATTTATTGCAGCTATGTTAGGCTCTCGATTCATTTCTTGAATGAAATAAAATAACGCATGCACACAAATGTCTGTGTGTGATTTCCCACGTTCCCTTTCTCAGGACAGCGAAGCAAGACGTGGACGATGAGTACAGCATGCAGTACAGCGCCAGGGGCTCCCAGTCCTACTACACCGTGGCTCACGCCATCTCCGAGAGGGTGGAGAAGCAGTCTGCCCTCCTCATTAACGGGATCCTAAAGCATTACCAGGTAATGGGCGTGGTTTGTGTTTCCTTGGCAAGTAGTCATCTTTTACCTAATTTTGATTGAAGCGTGTCGTGCTTATTGACTGATGAAGAGGCTTTCAAGGTGGCGAGACATTTTAGTCACATCATGTATGATATTGAGATCCTTCCTGCCTTGCCTGTAATTCTTTGTTTAGGGTACTTCCTTCCATGTTACCATCTTTACTAGGGCATACCATACCAGTTTTCTCTGTTGTGGTTTTGGGATGAACTTTGTCTTAAGAAATACTGGCTTAACATTGAGAACAGTTTCATTGTAGTTCTCCTCAAAATGGAAACCCCAGCCACATTCTGTTAATGTAGGGAACAGCCATGCCTCATGAAGTAAAAGAAGAGTTTCTTTAAAATTTTTGGTTGTGGCTATAGTTTTATGCTATGGGTTCAACCACCTAGGAGTAGCTGTCTACTACATTTGTGCTTTTTTTTTTAAGGCATGATAAAGTTGTGAGCATCTGTGCGTTGATTAAAAACTAGGCTATTAACATAACAAATGTTTCATTTGACCTGTCTGGATTGAGGTTAATTCCTGTCTTCTACCTTCTACCACTTTGTAGTGTTTCCCAAAGTGTGTTCCTTTGAACATTTGTTCCATGAGTTGTTCCTCAAAAAAAATAAAAAAAGTTTTGTGGTCAAATAAATATAGGAAATACTATCAGCTATTACTAGGCTTATCATATAATTTACTATTCCAAATTTGGATACTTGTGAGAGTGAATAGAGGCTGTTATTATTGATAATAGGCATAATCCTGGACTGTCCTAAGCCAACTAGACATATGGTCACCCTGACTATGACCCCTTGACCCCTCTTGGTAGTTCACAACACACGTCAGCACACTAATGACTCTGCAAAAACAAGTGTGTAATCCACGATGTACATCAGTGTCCTGCAGTAAAATAACTTGTCTAACATTGTTTAACTTTGTATTTCCTAAACTTCTTTAACCACCAAACCCTATTTTTATATATCATCACTTAACATCCTGTAAAACTAATGTTTTCTAGAATATACTTTAGAAAGTACATGCTTTAGGCCAATGGTTTTCAGACTTTTTGGCATCGGGTCCCCTCCACTCTTAACACTTGGCGCTGTGTCTGCTGCCATTGCATGGGAGTGAAGAATACAGTGATTGCTGGTATAGTACTGCCCTGATGTGTGCTAAAGTGCCAGCAGTTTTTACCCGCCATTGCTTTTGTGTCATCTGTGCAGTTGTCAACACAGTGAAAATGGCAGATCATGCCTTAGTATCATGACAATCATTGTGACCTTGTGGATCTCCTGCAAAGGTCTTAGGGCCTCCAGGGAGGACCATGGCTCTGGCCTTAGTAAGGTCACCTTTTCTCCAAAGACCATACCACTTTCATGATGTCCAGAGTGGTTTTCATCTTTTTCATCATTTGGCCTACCCGCCATAGATGTTAATTCAGAGTATGTTCTAATAAACTTTTGTGTACCTGTTTATGGGAGGTGTGTTGGATTATTCATAAATAACTTTTAGTGCCACATTGATTTTTTCCCCCATCCCACACCTTTGTAAGCACTCTTCATCACTCTTTTTCCAAACCTAGCTTCTACTTCCGCGTGTGACTTTTGTGCCTCTCCCGCTCGCTGAGCTGGACATGCCTTGCACTGTCTCCCTTTGGCTTTTTGCCTCATGAGGTTCCTGCTTCTTGCAATCTGACCGCCCATATCTGCTTGATTGAGATCTTTTCCATTCCTTCCACCGCAGTTCAAAATGTGGCCCGAAGCCTTCCCTGATCCTTCCGCCCACGAGTAAGCTTTCTATCTTCTTGCTCCTTGACAGGCTTTTGGATCGTTAATATTCACTTAGCCTTGACATAGCCGAGGACTTCTTGTTGCTTCCTGGAGAGCCACATAAGCTTGGTTCAATATCCAACCCTCCCCACCCCCAGTCCCACAGCCTGGGAAAGTCCAAATCACTTCCCGCAACTTTTGCGAATTTCTACCCTCTGTCTAGTCTCTGTGTCTGTCTTTTCTGAAATTAAGACAGATGCAAAAATCAGTCCCTTTACCAATTTTAGTTTTAAAAAAATCTCCCATGAAGTGTCCGAATGTTTCTTGTATCTAGTTGACTTTTCTAAATGTCTGGTGGTCTTGTGGTCACGTTGCAGGCAGTTTCTCTTGTCTACACCTTGTGGCTTGCAGTTATTTCCCCTCTTCCCCTCTCTGTCTTTTGCCCAGTCTCTTGGAGGCTCTTCCTGTTTCTCTGCTTATCTCTTGGTGTTGCTGTAGTTCTGCAAAAACCTTAGGATGACTTGGAGTCTCACATGGTACAAGGTACCTCAAGTGGCTTATGAAAGTAGTTCTTCAAACTGCTGTAGTGTCTCTCTAAGAAAAATTTCTGGTCAGTAAAATTTTGCACATTGGCACTGTCAACTACTTCTTGGGAAATGTGCATATGTGCCTTGTTTATTGTTTCCTCTCTGAATGCAAGTTTCTGAAGGGAGGCCTGCATCTTACAGACCTTGGTATTTTAAATAAATGAATCATTTGCTTTGTTCTTATATAAAACAAATTAATATTAACATTTCCCTAAGTATAACATCATTAGCAAGCTAAGTTGACTTTAGCAGAAACATATGTAATTTTATATATATTTTATATATATTTTAATATATATAATTAGCATGTAGTATATAGCATATCGCATGTAGTAGGATTACTAAGAGCATGTAATCTGAATTTAATTAATTATATATATAATATATATATGTATATAATTGACCATTTAAATCCAGCATCTATGGTATGATGGTGGAAGGGAATTAGTAGTTGTGGGATGGAGGTTTAACAATTTTGTATCTTCACCCAGGCTTTCTTTTGTATTTAACGTGGGGAATCCAAAGCTGACTCTGTGATGCAGGGCTTTTGTACTTTAAAAATATGTTGAATGTGTCTCCAGGCAATCAGCTTCCAGCGTATGCAGCCTTTGGGGAGTACCCACATTGCAAAGTTTCCATGTGCTGCCTGGGAACTTTCTCTCTGCCAGGAAGAAAAATGTCCTCCTGTGGTCGCAGCAGAGTGGCCCTGGCTCCCTGGTCACTCCGCTTCCTCACTGAGGGGATCTCACTCTAGGGGGTAGTCGATTCATTACCAAAAAGGCTATGTCCAGTGATTGCCAAATATGGCTTCTGGTTTGTTTGTCTTTGATCCTCACATTGGCTTTTTGTTCTTGGAGTGGTTGGAAGAGATTTTAGGTTTGGGTTTTCTTCATTTATAATAATTCTAGAATGTCATATACTGTGAAATGCTAAGTAAGGATGAGCAGTAAAGCTGCTTAAAATCCCACCAGTATGCTATAGCCCATCATTTCTAAATCTGATTAACACTCGGCACCTGCCAGGCAGCGGGGATGATTACAGTCTCGTATTTTACATTCTGTCTGCATTGGTGCCTCCCCGACTTTCCGACTGTGGGAAACCCAACATATAGCACTGAGGAGTTAAGAAGTCACAGCCTCACTTGAGTTGTATTAGTATTAATTACCTGTGCAGATCTTGGATAATTGAAGCAATTACTCTTCATTTCAGCTCCAGGGCCTGGAATGGATGGTTTCCCTGTATAATAACAATTTGAACGGAATCTTAGCTGATGAAATGGGGCTAGGAAAGACCATACAGACCATTGCACTTATCACTTATCTGATGGAGCACAAAAGACTCAATGGCCCCTATCTCATCATTGTTCCCCTTTCGTAAGTAAAGTCATTTATTCTGCCGTCATCGTTCTGTATGTTGTCGAGTGCCCTGGTAGTGGCTTGTCCTTGTTTTTCACTTAAGGCAGAATTGTAGCATGTAGTAGGATTACTAAGAGCATGTAATCTGAATTTAAGTTCTAATTTCCCACCCCACCCCACCCCACCCCCACCTCTTTGATTGGCTGTGTAAGCACAGGACCAAGTGATTTTATCAGCCATTAGCATTGCAGTCCACACGGCCTGCACACTGCCTAGTGGGTCTTATTTGCCATTACTCCTTAAGTGGTTCATGAAGGGGAAAGGAGTGTGTGTGTGTGTGTGTGTGTGTTTTAAGGTTTCTTTGATTTTTTCCTTATTCCATATCCAAAAGGTTTTATATATATAAATAAATATTTTATAGTCTATATATATAAACATTATGTATAAAACCTTATATATAATCAAAAGATTATACATTCTTAAATCTTCCTTTACTGTATCTTTGTAAGGCAGAACCCAAATCAAAATCGTAGCTATGAATTTTGCATTAAAGTAACCTCCGTGTGTGTACTTTCTGTGTCAGTGAGTCTGCTGCTTCATAAGGACAGGTCCTTGCTGTTCCCCTTACATCCCCAATGCCTCCCTCCCTGCTGGACAGTACTTAGTAGGTCTTCAGTGAACACTCAGAGCGAGGAAATAATGGTTGGCAGCCACCCTCCCTGGGAGGCCAGCGTATCCGGCTGTAGGTGTTAGGTTGCAACCTTATTCGCTAAGGTCTTGCTATAGATCTCAGTGATGATATGAACTTGGACTTTGAGTAAGAATAAGGATTCTGTTTTTGTATTTTCTTCAAATTTTGTCTAATGGGGACTATTTGCAGACTTTTTTATATGAATTATCTGTGTTTATGATATTTAGATATCATTTGCACTTTATCTATATTTTGTATGTTCCAATGGTGCAACTTCAGGGATTTAAAAAAAAAAAGTCATTCGATAGTTCTTCCCCTACTCCCTCTTGACAGATTTATTAATATTTTCATGTGGTTTTATAATTTCTTTTTCCTGATTCAACTTTTCTCTGCACTTATATCTTTCTGAAGATTCTCAAAATCACTCTGGCAATTGCTGTTTCAAGATCATATTAAAATTTAGTTTTTTGCTCTCTATATTTGTGCACTCTTTAATTTTTTATATGGGATTTTTTATGAACCACAAACAAACTTGTGATGCTTTGTGGCAAAACTTATTTCTACCTTATCTCTAATTTCCACACCTTTAAAATAAACATGTAGTTGAGATATTTTATATTCTCTAGCCCCTTTAAAGGTGAGGCCTGAAAAATGAATAAGAACATCTTTTTAACCACCGATTTTTATACAAATGTCTTTATTTTTCTATAGGACTCTATCTAACTGGACATATGAATTTGACAAATGGGCTCCTTCTGTGGTGAAAATTTCTTACAAGGTTTGGAATGCTGTATTTATATAGAAATGTGGAAATGCAAAAAATAGACCCTATTTTCTTCATTCCATATGCACATCTGTGAACTGTATTTGGTTGTAAAGTTTTGTCATGTACATCATGTACTAAACCGTGAGAGTTAATCATCCCAAGAAGATTACTGTAATAAACCATAATTACTTTCAGATAGTGAAATCCAGAAGAAAATTGTTAATTATCATATTGCGAGGTTTCTGATGAGAGTAATACAAATGACAAATATCGCACAT
Source organism: Cheirogaleus medius (assembly GCA_008086735.1). NCBI lineage: Eukaryota > Metazoa > Chordata > Mammalia > Primates > Cheirogaleidae > Cheirogaleus > Cheirogaleus medius. The sequence continues at coordinate 54,061,766 of VBSM01003204.1, read as the reverse complement.
TCTGCGTGTGCTGCCGGCTGGCTCACTGTGGGCTGCTCCTGGGCGGCTGTTCCCGCAAAGTCAGGCAATTACCGGGTGCCTGGGCTCCCGTAGAAATGGAGCCTTGCAGCAGCGCAGCGGGTTCTCCACTACTGCGAGGTCACTGTCATTTCCTTTTCAGTCTCCCCTCCCTCAGTCTTGTGGGAAGGGTCTGAAAAGTGTCAAGACGTGTGCCATTTAGCCAAGACTTTCTTCATGGATAATGGATCAGTGTATGACGATGGCATATGTGTATTGCTCAGTCACGTGTCCGGGTGTCATTAAGCTATGAATGGTGAGAAATTACGCACACAGACTCCCATTGGGTAACATACTTTTATTTCCACTCAGGGTACTCCTGCCATGCGTCGCTCTCTTGTCCCCCAGCTACGGAGTGGCAAATTCAACGTCCTTTTGACGACTTATGAGTACATTATAAAAGACAAGCACATTCTTGCAAAGGTATGCTTCAAAAGAAATTCTTTTATCTTCTAATTATGGTCCTTCTCACTAAAGTGTGAAGTATTCCTTAAGTTGGGGGTTCTTTTGTGTGTTTTTTTTTATTTCGGCATATTATAGGGGTACAAATATTTAGGTTACATATATTGCCTTTGCCCTGCCTGAGTCAGAGCTTCAAACGTGTCCATCCTCCAGATGGTGCACACCGCACCCATTAGGTGTGAATATACCCCTCCCCTTCTACCCCCTTCCATCTGCCCGACACCAGATGAATGTACTCAGTAGTTTAATTTGATCGTTAGATGATTTGTCTTTTTCTCTTTCTTTTTATTTTTCCAAAGTGTTTGATATATTTTGGTCATGGTTTTTAATTTTATGCATACTATTTGTGTGTGTGTGTATGTGTGTGTGTGTGTGTGTGTGTGTGTGTGTTCGTGATCGTGATCTTAGGGCTCTTACCTCGCCTCTCTCAGTAAATGAGTTTACATCTCTTAAAAAAATTCACCTGGGTTCCTTCTGCAATTCTTTTCTCACCAACAGCCCTGAACATGCTCAGGAAAGAAATAATTGTTTTTGTTGCCCTGGGATATTGTCAGCGTAACTTCATTCCTCTGTGCCTCTGTCTCTCTGAAGACGAGTAGGCATCTCTCCATATGGTCTCCACCATATGAGCATTTATTCGAGCTGCAGCTTTTGTGGTATCCCTGTTTTAGGTTTTTCCTGGTAAAATAATAGGCTATTATTGTTCGAATTACTCAGGGCTGTTTCCGTGACTATTTATTTGGAGCTGAGAAAGAGTTGTTTCTGTGACCTACATGTCTCCTAATTTGTTTTTCTATTTATATCATCTCGTCTCCTAATATGTTCTTGGAGACTGATGGAAGTACTGTCTTTCATGGAACAAACAATGAAAACTTAATTTTTTTCTTTGGTAATTTTCTTTTATTTTTACCCCATGGTGTTTTGAAAGCACTATAATCTGAAACTAAGTTATGTCCAGAATTGAACAGATCTCTGTTTCTGGGTCTGTTCTATCTCTGCATTAAACCTTTGCTCTGCGAACCGATAGTTCCCTTTGTGGCATCATAGGAAATAACATAAAGGAAACGTGTTCCCAGGGGAGGTTTAATAATTGAGATGGCACCGGCGACAATGCTGTGTTCCTGTTCCTCAGACTCAGAGATGAATTTGGCAGTGTCAGAAATGATGTGTTTTCGATAATACTATGGGAATGTGTTTGTACGTTTGAGATCCTTTTGAAAAAATTCGTATCGTGTCTTCTACATATGTTTCAAAATTTCATTGGAAACACCTGGTAATGAGATAACATCGCTTTTATTTGTTACTGGGAGAAATGGAGCTATCGAAAGGGGTAGTAATTTTTTCCAAGTGGAAGACCTAATTAGTAATAGACCCAGTAGCAAAATCAAAAGCCTCTGATTCCTTGTTTATTATTTCATAAGCTAAATCAGGCAGGAAAGTAGATTTAGAATATTTATTTAAATACATTGTCATCTGCTGGCCTCTTTGCATGCTATTGGCAAGTTTGGAGCAGTTGGTCTTACAACTTTAATTATTCTTAAACACTTTCCTTAGAGGTGGTGGAGGAAGGGGAAAAATAAAAATTCCAGTAGTTTCTTTTACCTGTACGGCCCAGCCTGACTGATGATTTTATGCCTTTTCCCCTGACACTACTGGAGCATCCAATGAGGAAGGCGAGGATTGTGTAGAATACTTTCCTCATCCCCCTGCTCTCTCTAGGCATTCTGCAGTGGGGTCTGGGGACATATGAGCACCAGATGTTTTTTTTGGCCGTTGCCACTGTTTGTAGGGAATGGATAGGCTTAGTGGAACATTCCTCGTTGTGTTCACTTTAAAAAACTGTATAGTGGCCTTCAAGAGAGCTAAAGGGTGAGGTGTGAAAGAGGGAAGAGACAGTGACTGTATAGATTTAGGAAGGAGAATTGTGCTATGTGAGTATTCTCGACTTTTTAAGTGATAGTCGTGTTGAAGGAGCGTGTTGTATTTATTAATCCTGCAGTTTTGACGTAAATGGAGGAGTGATATATTTTTTCATTATCCTCTCTGCCTGTGAGTATATCCTTTTATTTTAGATAAAACAGGGGTCCTAGACCTGGCGGGTAAGGAATATGTGTGAACTAAGGAAGCCCAGTGGCTGGATCTAATTTTTTTTTTTTTTAAAGAAGTTGGATGTCCAGATTTTTATGTGAAATATTCCAGCTTTTAAATTTTAGCGATCGATTCAAACAAAACAAAACACAACAGTGAGCCAAGCCCTAAAGGTAGTAGACAGCCAGAGTAACAGAAAAGAAAACATGAAGCCAAGAGTATCTCTGCTGTAGATGCCTACCAGTGCTGTCTTGGAAAAATTAGCCATTAACATTTGCTTCAGGTGGTTACCTATATTCTATACCTACCACAAGCAGGGATATTGTGACCATGAAATCTGGCATAGTTGTCATGATAAAGTATCAAGAGTAGGAGCCTTAGATGGGGAGATGCAGGATCCAGACACAGGATCAACCATTTCATTCTGGACCTAAGTTCCCTTCTTTGTAAAAGGGTGATTTGGGATCACATGGCCTGTATCGGATGTTGTCGTTTTAACATTCCCTTATTATATGACGTCTTACGTCATATAATGACAGACATGGGAATGGGTCTGTTTCTTGATATTCTTTCATCTTAAGGAGCATCACACCATATCATATACCAAGCATGGGTTCTTTGGTTTTCCACACCATCAACACCTGTTGGAGATAGTTGTATACCCTCTTACTTACCATACATTGGTCCTTGTTCTTGTGTTGTAGATTCGGTGGAAATACATGATAGTTGACGAAGGCCACCGAATGAAGAATCACCATTGCAAGCTGACTCAGGTCTTGAACACTCACTACGTGGCCCCCAGGAGGATCCTTTTGACTGGGACCCCGCTGCAGAATAAGCTCCCTGAACTCTGGGCCCTCCTCAATTTCCTCCTCCCCACAATTTTCAAGAGCTGCAGCACATTCGAACAGTGGTTTAATGCTCCATTTGCCATGACTGGCGAAAGGGTACTGCTCTAACTTGTGTTTTTTTCTACTGCATGACAGTGAAATGAAACGAACGCGCCTAAAACTGAGAACATTAGAGCCACGAAAATCCAAACCACAGGGTGGTTTACAGTGTTTCCTATTTTATGGAGCCGGTCAGTGGGTGGACATGGTCTCATTCCAGGGTTATTTTTCCCTCCTAAAAAAATGGACCTAGTGGTGTATGGGACATCCTAACCCCTTTGTCTTTTACCAAACTGCTTACCAGGCCACCAGAGAATGTTCTCGACTGTTGCAGTGCTTAACTGCAGTGGGCTCAGGGAGGATGAACATGGAGATACATGTTGAATTAATTTAACCAAACCAAATCAACCAGCTGCATACAAGCTTTAAAAGAAATGTTTCCTTGTTATAAACTTGGACTTCCCTTTAAAGTATTTCCACATAAAGAGTTTGTGTGTAAAACAGAACTAGTTTACACTAATTTTCTTTTTTTTTTTTTTGGAGACAGAGTCTTACTCTGTTGCCCGGGCTAGAGTGCCGTGGCGGCAGCCTAGCTCACAGCAACCTCAAACTCCTGGGCTCAAGCGATCCTTCTGCCTCAGCTTCCCGAGTAGCTGGGACTACAGGCATGCGCCACCATCCCCGGCTAATTTTTTCAGTATATTTTTAGTTGGCCAATTAATTTCTTTCTACTTTTAGTAGAGATGGGGTCTCACTCTTGCTCAGGCTGGTTTTGAACTCCTGACCTTGAGTGATCCACCCACCTCGGCCTCCCAGAGTGCTAGGATTACAGGTGTGAGCCACCGCGCCAGGCCTACACTAATTTTCTATACACGCTTTTTTCAGGTTTTGGTGTGAGCTTGTATTTTGAGTGTACATACATACTCTGGAGTAGCCATTTTCAAATTTCTTACTCTTCTTTCAACCGTTTTCTTTTAGGGATCATTTATAAAAGGAAGGCATGGGCCATTGTAAGAAAAGAAGTGGGCACATGTCATTGTGATCAGTGTTTCCTTAGCTATAGGAATGAAAAGCCACTAAGAAATGCTTTAGGAAACTTTATGTTTGAACTGTTTGGGCCCTTTCATTTTGAGGTACCTCGAAGGCACATTTGCCATTCGTCAGTAGTTAAGTCGTTTGCTTCCCCATTTGCAGAAAGCAGTGTCAGTCAACTCTGCCCCCTAGAGGTTGGTTTGTTTTGTTCCTATTGTTCTTTGAGGTGTGGTCTCCCTGTATCACCCAGGCTAGCAGAACTTCTGGCCTCAAAGGATCCTCCCACCTCAGCCTCACATGTGTGCCAGATTTTATAAATGGGACTACACGTGAGCTAGATCAGGGCCAAGAAAAGGAAAGGAGATAAAGTATAGGGACTTAGAGACCCACTAGCATAAGCTGGATCTATTCTTATTCTTCCTCTTTTTATTATATGTTCAAGCCCCTGTTCCCTCAGAATGTTTCTGCCTCTGAGACAAGCAAAGTTAAGGGTCTAACTTAAGGCTTCAGCCGTAAGTAGGAACACATGGACCGTTGCCCCTTTTCGCTCATTCTATCTCAATCTTCAATCAGCCTTTACTGCCAGACATATCCCATAAAATTTTGGGTTAACACTACCAATCTAAAACTGGTGGCTTCTGGGCAATTTTCCACAGAACTCAGCATTTAAGACGTAGACACCCATTTAGAGGCTATTTTATTACCACTTGGTACTGTGTTTCCCCAAAAATAAGACCTACCCATAAAATAAGCCCTAGCAGGATTTCTAAGCATTTGTGCAATATAAGCCCTACCCCGAAAATAAGACCTAGTGATGGGCGTGGCTATGCAGCATATCTGCACAACCCATGTATTTTGTGGCGGTGCAGTAAAGAAGATGAGCAGCCCTTCTCATCTGCCCCATCGTGACAGCTACTATCCCAGAGGTGACCGGAAAGGTGCGGGCAGCCCCACCAACAAGGTCGGCTTCCCCTGTCAGGTCCTGGCCGTCCTGTGCGTGCTGCAAGCTGAGGCTTTGGGGGGAAAATAACACATAAGCCATAGGGTGTCTTCTTGAGGAAAAATAAATGTAAGGCCCTGTCTTATTTTCGGGGAAACACGGTAGGCAGATGGGAGGAGAATTTGGAGGTGTACATAACAGGCACAAACCTGGCTTTAATACATGTAAAATTGAATGTATTGAAACACCTAATAAGTGCAATATAAAGCTTTATTATATGAAACATCCTTTTTTTAAAAAAAAAATCCAATTCATATAAGATTCTCTTGTAGGTGGACTTAAATGAAGAAGAAACTATATTGATCATTAGGCGTCTACACAAGGTGTTGAGACCATTTTTACTGAGAAGACTGAAGAAAGAAGTTGAATCCCAGCTTCCAGAAAAAGTATGTTGCAAATTCAAAAGTTGTGTTTTTCCCCCCTGCAAATATATGAAGTACCTGCCCCTGAAATTATGTTTCTAAAACAGCAGGCTTGTATTTTAGCCGCAGGTATCTTGAAAATGTCTTAAAGTGCTTTTTTATTTGATAGGGCTAGAGAGAGAAGGGATATTACAGTATTTTCAGCCTGGTTTCCAAAAGATTTTGGACAGATTTTATAAAATCACCAAATTCATTGAGTCTCATTACATTTTAATTTTAGATTTTTTTTTTTAAGTTACTGAGCTCATTGAGTTCTGCAGGCACTACAGAATTCTTATTCTTATAAGCTAAATACGAATTTGACTTTGGGACTTGTATCATTACTGAAGGGCATAGTAAACATTTGCCAAATTTCCCAGAAGTTTATTCAATATTTGATGTTTGTGATGTCACCATCTGATAGTAAGTGAAAAACAGAGTTCCTGCAAATTACAAACACATCATTTCATTATTCCAGGACATAGTTTTTGTCCTGCACCATAAAAATTAGGTTCCTGTGAACACTTGAGTATTTTTCAGGTTGCTTTATGGAAACAGTTTTCAATGCTTTAGAGTGTCTGTTAAGCCCTTAGCTCCATGTTTTTGGGTTGGATTTGTGTATTGGTTTAATGTTTCTGCTCACATTTTAGAATCATGCACATTTGAGTTCTAAGTTCCATGCTCTTAAAGATGGTTTAGCAGTGTATACTATTTATTGCAAGAGATATTTTGATTTGAGTTGTTTCTTTAAATGAGCCAGTTCTGAAATGTCTTATTTTTGCATGATTGTGGTTTTTCTGGGTAACAACTCTATTTTTGGACAGATTGGTTCATCCCGTTCATTCTTAAGTGGGAGTTGGCAAGATGGTGTACAAAGTTGATCACTTTGCTAAGAGAGAATTTTATTCCCTAATCCTTTATTCATTAACTGTCAGAAAAAAAATTTAAAAATAAAAAATTGTTTTTATACCATGCTTAGCCCAGTGAAAGTATAAATGTTTAAGTATTTTATTTTGTTGGTAAATGCATCTTGGGTATTGAATGCTGTTGATAGTCCCTTTTCCTTCCTGTGGTCTTGGCTTCTGGGTAATGTTCTTTCTGTTCAAGGTGGAGTTTAGTTACTGAATAGATAACTGGTGAATGGGTGTATTGGTCACATGGCTGCCTTCAGCTACTTCCTGGCATGCTGTTACTGTGATCCTGCAAGTTATAGAGATGCAATGTTAAAGATTTTAATTTGCCCCATACTTTCTTTTTTTTTTTTTTAGAAGAGGTATAAAATAGAAGGTTATTAACTGAAGCCCTTCATTTATTCATCCCATTAAACTTCGTAATCTTGTTTATTCATTTCCAGGACTAATGTAGATTTTTAAAAACATATTATACGTTGAAAGTATGTTCTGTTTTAAGAAAAACCATTGTAGAAAAATCCACGTTTTTCCAGCACAAAGATTATGAGGTGATTAATTATATCACAAAGGAATTCTTTGCTTTATGAAAATATTTATTTTACAGTTCTTTCTGCAAGAGAGCTTCCTGACTACCCTTGAAGGATGATAAACTTTTATAAAATATGTATTTACCCTCAGATTGTCAAGAGTATGCCTCCTGCATAATTTATATTTATACTCATTAATTCCCTGAGTATTATATTGAATATAAATATATTAAATACTTCATGTATGGCCTTATTTATGGATGCCTTTATAGGTATCCATACCTTTAAAGGTAACGATGTTACCTTTTCTTGGAGGCAACTTGGTAAAGTAGAAATCATGGTTTTCTGCCCATCAGAGTGGGCCTGGGTCCCCGCCACAGTCTCTGTCTCTTAACTTACTATGCAAACTCGGGCAAGTCATTTAACCCAAATGGGTCTGAGTGTTCTCATCAGTGAACTGGAAAATAAATAATATCTGCCTCATAGAATTGTTGTGAGGATTAAATGGATGTAGGGCTCATGATACTATGCCAGGCACGCGGTGAGCACCCAACTAGGGACAGCTGCTTCTACCACGTTCCTGATTTGCTACTCATGTTGCTGTTTCTATTATTAATGGGAGTTCCATTTTCCTATTCACTTCAAGTTCTTTCTCACTGTTCTCTTGTCTTTGCTGTACTTTCTGTAGCCCTCCCACATCTCTGTCCCCATAAACCTTTCAAGGGGTTTGTGTGAGTATGTGGCTGTTGATGTAGCTTGGCTGATGTTCATTTTCTACTTGTTCTGCTTTGTTAGGATTTCCGTTACCTAGGGAGAGTTGGAAATTTAAGTGTCATCCTTGAGGGTAAGGAGGTTTCTTCTGCCACCACCTACTTAAAGCCGCAAAAGACATACATGTCTTCCTCAGCTTGTATAAAGAGTCCGGGAAGGAATTATGGCTGATGGCAGGAAAAGGCTAAATACTTCCAAAGCTGTAATTCTCAAATGTTTTTATGAAAAAAAGAGTCAGTTAGGAAAGTGGTTTTTAATTTACTCCTTTTGGTGCGTGGTTTTGAGTTTTGACAATTGCATGGAGTTATGTTAACCACACTCACAACCAAAAATATGGAACAATTCCGTCAGCCACCCTCCCCCCCAAAATTCCCTGGTGCTACCCCTGTTTAGTCAAATGCTCCTTCTACTCTTAGCCTCATGCAACCACTAATCTGTTCTCCATCCTATAGCTTTACCTTTTCCAGAATCTCATATGAGCGGAATCAGACAATGTAACCTTTTGCATCTGGTTTCTTTCATTCAGCATAATGTGTTTTTAGATTCATCCAAGTTGTTACATGTATCAGTAGTTGGTTCATTTTTATTTCTGAATCCTATTCTATTATATGGTACACCACAGTTTGTTTATCCATTTAGCAGAGGAACATTTGGGTTGTTTCTAGTTTTTGATGATTATGGATTAGAGCTGCTATAAATATTTGTGTACACGTTTTTGTGTAAACATAGGTTTTCGTTTCACTTGAGTAAATACCTAGCAGTATGATTACTTGGTCATATGGTCAATGCAAACGTAGCTTTATAAGAGACTTACCCATTGTTTTCTCAACTGTCTGAACTGCTTTGTAGTCCTATCAGCAATAGATGGGCATTCCAGTTCCCCCACATTCTCATCAGTGCTTGGTATTGTCAGTTTTCCAACATTTTTAGCCATTTCAATAGGTGTGCAGTGGTATTTTGCAACTTTAATTTGTATTTCTCCAATGTCTAATGTTGTTGAGCATCTTTTCATGTTCTTTTTCAGGTGAAACTAAAGCAGGCATATAAAAAGCCACAATTTGATAAATGCAGCTCTACTACATAGGAAAATTAGTTTTATTATTAGTCTAATGAAATACCTAATGAGCAAGGGAATGCACTGTGCCCCACCACCACCAAGCTGCTGGCACAACATCCATTTCTTGTACTCAAGAAAGAATACCAAATAGAAAAGGGATTGTATAGAAACAGCTTAAGCTAAATGAGCATTGATCTTTTGATTTGGCTCCTAGTTAAGGTTGTCTGTGCTGACTCTTTTGTTAATTTATATCATTAAGAACCATCAAAATGTTAATTAGGGTTATCTCTGGGTGGTGGGATTGTAGGTGTATTTTATTTTCCCCTTTGTACCTGGTTCATTTTCTAAACTTTATAAGTATAAATCAGAAAATAATTTTATAAGCAATATTGAAAATTCTTCACTGGCTTCACCCTCATTTCCAAGATAAGATCCAGATTCTTTAGCTCAGTGAGTTGGGTTCTTCTTCTAATTGTAATTGGCTGTGTATATATTGATGTCTAACTATGCTAAAATATGTATATTATGTCTGAGGTTAACTAGAGGTTGACCTACCTAAAATCAACCTTGATTCTTATATAATTTGTGTAAAACACCAAAAAAGCTTTGTTTAGACAGGCAGTTTGTGTATTTTATTATATAAAGGTTTGTAATGGTTAGTATAATTAGCATTACTTTATTCTTTTCTCATGCCATAGATTCCAGAACCTGGGACTTTCATAAATTGAATTGTATTGTTTAAAAAAATCTCAGTTCACAAGTGACAACCTATCACAAACAGTAGTCTAAGTTTATTGTTCCAATAATATCCTCTTTCGGAAGGGAAAGCGTAAATGAAGAATAGTATGCAGGCAGAAACTATGAACAAAACTCAAATATTTCTAAGGGTTATATGAGAAGAGACTCTGGGCCAGTATAATCCCCTCATTTGTGTACTTATAGGGACCAATGAGGCCATTTACTAACATACGGATACTTAGGAGATAATGCTCATATATCTGAGGCTAGTGCCTCAGTTTTGCATGTAATTTGAACAAAAATAGCTCCAGTGGCTCTCAAAAGCCTAACTTACTGGTGGAATCATTCCTGTTAAGAAGTCACAAATTTCATTTGCTGCAGCAATAGCATGTTTTCAGGCGTTTTCACATTCCTGCTCTAAACAGGCGCTATCACATTTTTTGGAGGGCGGGGTGGGGTGGAGGTGAACTCAGACCCAACAGAATTGAAGTTGGCGTGATGATTATAGAAACCCCCCCCTCCCCTCGTCGCTGTTGGCCAGTGTGTCTACTTCAGCCCATCCCTTTTCCCCACACGCAGCTACCGGTTGCCTGCTCCGTGCATTGCACTGTACTCAGCCGGGTGGGAGGTGCAGGGGCGACACTGGAAATGGGAGGCATGGTGTGAGAGGTCGGCAGACTTGGCCGTGGCGATGAGGACTGCTCAACACTGAATGATGGTGCAGCAGCAATGAAAGGCAACATCGTCATTGAAGTATTCTAGGGCAGGGGTCTCCAGCGTGCACATGTGGGTCTGTGTGTGGGAGAGGTGCCTACTAGTAATCTATTATTGGGGTGCAGAAAGATATTTGAACAACCATATATATTTATTTTTCTCTTAAAAATTTGAGCTTTATTGATCTTTAATATACAGGTACTTTGTGGTAGGTATATCCATGTCAGAAAGTCAGTAGTGTGCCTGCAACAGCCTGTGTAGTCATCCCAGAGGAAGCCTGAGAGAGGACCTCCCCCACCTGGAGCATCTGGCAGCCCGTTCATCCTCGCTGCCTGCTTCATTTACTTCCTGCCTACTGTGAGGCATTGTGGGTTTCCCTGTCTCCAGACAAGGGGATTTAGTATGATCTGATTTTAACTAAACTAACACCCCTGGTCCCCAGAAGGGCTTAAAAGGATTCTGCAGAGAAGTGTGGGTTGAAAACAAGATGAATAATGTAAGCCTAGGTGAACAATGGGAAAAAGGCCATCCTGCCTCTTCTCCCATTCCTAGTGTGGGTTTTCATCAGCTGCATCATAGGGTAATTGGGCTGGAATTGGCCAAAAATATTAGATATCATCAAACTTGGCCCCTTGAAATATGGATGTAAATCAACTGCCTTTAACATTGACCCCTGCCCCAAAAGTAACTCATATCTTGACATTAATATTAGTACATGCATGTAGTAATGTATAAATAAATATATAGACAGGTATTGGGAGATGTGCTTTAGCATGTCTTTGTGATAGGGGAGTGCCATCAAAAAAGCTTACTGAGCAACCTCTTTGAGGGAAATGAAAGGGAAAATGGCTTTGGCTGATAGGGTAATTGGAGAAGGTCTTAAAAAGAGTCCTTAAGGTAGAGTAGGATTTAGAAAGGAGCCCTAAGACTAAGGAAATCCCAGGCTTGGAGAAAAGTACAAAAACAAACCAAATAGCTTGGAGTTATTTGGGAAGGTTCTAGAAACAAATATAAAATATAGCTGTGAAGTTTATAGCAGTGAATTTTCATCATGTGTGTCAAACCAGCTTCTAATATCCCCTAATTGTGTGAGGAAGGAGACTTCGCCTTTTAAGAGTAGCTGTCAGATCCTGGAGGGGAGTTTGCCTCATTGCTGTTTTTTCGAGGCTGCTTGGCATCTCCGTCTCCATGGCATCATCATGCATGTCTCCGGCTTTCCAGACTCCTTCACCTTCAGCTCTTAACAGTAGCTGACTGATGGGAAGGGGGTTGAGGGTTTTGTCCCTAATTCTGGATCTGCCATCCTCTAATGCACCTTCAACAACCATCCGCCATCTCTTCCACACTCAGGAAGGCTTGAATAAGCCAGCAGGGAGATTCAGGTTCAGGTGAACGTCAGGCAGAGGTAGGAAGCCTGAAAGTCTCCTTGGCCATCCTTAGCATGGAGCTTAAAAGAGTGGACTCTGTTTCAAATCCTAACTACACCAATGGATAGCTGTATCATTTTGGGCCAGTAGCTAAAGCTCTCTGATGCTCGGATTCCTTATCTATAAAATGAGGACACTAAATGTGACTGTCTCAGTAGAGCTCTGGTGGGGGGTAAATGAGAGAAGGCACATAAAGCATTTTGCACAGGGCGTGGTGCACAGAAAGAGCTCAATAATGTTAGTCTTTGATGTAGTTTTTATCATTATTCCTGTTAAAGTCTGAAGTTAACATTTTTCTTCACCATGATCAAATTTCCTTGTGAGTTAACAGTCCTTGAAAAAGTAGAAGGATAGTGGTAATCATTTCACAATGTCTGTATATATCAAAACATCACATTGTATGCCTTTAATATATACAATTTTTATTTTTCAATTACACCTCAGTTAAAGTTGGGGAAAAAAATAAAATTTTTTACAAAAGAAAAAGGAGAAATGCTTTAAACATATAACACAATCAGGTACCTAAAACACAAAGCCTATATTAAATGCATATTTATTTATAAACTTGGAGATTTTTTTTTTCTCCTTGGCCAAGAAGGTCATTAAAAACTAAAGCATGTTTTTGGTGGGTTACTTGCTCTTCCTTAACTTTTCTGCAGAAGAGCAAGCTTTTCTGTAATCTGATTTGCTGCATTAAAATGGGTGGCAAAAGACTATTAATTGTGGTTCTGTCTGGCCTGACGGGTTCCTTCTAGAGCAACGACTGAATGAATATTCAACTTCTTTTCAACTGTGACCTCCTGTCCCTGGCCTTTGGAGCTGAAAAAAACCTGATCATTCTTAATCAGTTTATTAAACATTAGTCAGCTTGCTGATTTACTTTTAATAACATTCTGCATATTTCTAGGCATTAATCTGATGTTTATTATGAAAATTACACATTTGTATTCTTGGGATTTTTTTAATAAAGAAAAACAATAATAGGAAATAATCATGGCAGATTTTATGCATTAGGAGCATGGTAAGGCATTGCAGGTGTGTGATAAACCATGAGCACGTGAATTCCTTTTAACTGCTTTAAATTGGATTTTTATGGTATTTCAGCTTGCATAGGAGGCCTTGTCCTCCTTTGGATGTTCATAAATTTGTGTCCAATTGGGATTAATTTCTCTCCTCCACCTGTTGCCCTCACTAGGTTATATCCTGTCATTTCTCAAGAGCAGAGGTTAATGACAGTCATCTTAGGGCTGTTATAAATCTCATTTTAAGACTAGTATTGGGGATGGCCACATGTGACCATTTAAAAAATGTTTTACAAAGAAAATCATAGGATATTGGCCAGTCACTGCTTTCCTAAAATCATTCTGTTCCTATGAAAGGGTATAGTTGGGAAGCAGGGGAAGTACTAAAAATACCCTGTATTGCACATTTTTTGATTTGAACAACGATTCTCTCTCTCAAATATGAAACCAAGAAATTTCAGAAAACATGACTCTAGTTTTTCAATTATATATAACCTTTTGAGGGACCCACCCTCCTAATCGTACCTCTAATAATAATGACCCTGATCTCCTCTACCACCTGCATCCCACCCACCCCCAACTCCGTGAATCCAAGAAGGGGAAACAGGGATGATACCTTCATGCTTCCAGGAGTGACACCAGTAGCCGTGTCTCAACAGTCTTAGAACAGGCACCAGCTCCCCGCTGCTCTTGCCTATGTACTGTTCTCTTTTCCCCAGGTGGAATATGTGATCAAGTGTGACATGTCAGCTCTGCAGAAGATTCTGTATCGCCATATGCAAGCCAAGGGGATCCTCCTCACAGATGGTTCCGAGAAAGATAAGAAGGTACATTGCGGAAGATGATGCAGCTCGCAGTGTTGGGATATGTCTTCTCATGGCTGTGACATTGCCTATTCCCAGGAAGCATCCCTGCTGATGCTGATTTGTTAAAGTAAATCACTAGGCTTCTTTTGCAGCTACTGTAGCTGCCAAAGGAAATCTCTGAAGCTCTTAACTGCATTGGGACAGGAAGAAAGAAGGAAGGAGTATGTTCACATATTACCAAAATAGTTAGCTCTGCTCATGTCAATTCTGCAGAAAATATATTCTGCCTAAGCTTAGGGGTGGCATTTTAGAAGGTTTTAAAATCCAGTTTCACTCCCTGGGCATCTGTTCTGCACTTCTATCTTCCGGAATCCTGGGGAGCAGACAGTCATGTCACAAAGCCATCAGCTGGACATAATACCTTAAGGTTCACCTTCTTTGTAGGATGAGTCAATCACACGAAAGATGTTCTGTCTGACCCAGAAACTTCTATATAATAACAGGAGCTTTGTACCACAAGGTGTTACTGAGAAGACTTTCTATGGCATTTTGTCCTTTCTATGAGAAGCCCAGTTTTTAAACATTAGACATATCTGGCAAATTAGTAATTTGTTCTATTTTTCCCTTTCCTCTTATTCTTAGGGAAAAGGAGGTGCTAAGACACTTATGAACACTATCATGCAGTTGAGAAAAATCTGCAATCACCCATATATGTTTCAGCATATCGAGGTAAGTCTTCACGATGTCTTTTGGTCCTGATTGTGCTAATCCTACGAATGCCCTTGAAAAAACAGAAAACAAAAACCAAAATAGGTTTAAAACGTGTCTGTGAAGGCTGAAACTGAGAGATCTGATAGCTCAACAAGCAGAATTAACAAACATAAATTTTCTGGTTATGGATTCTCATTGGCACCAAGCACGTGAACATCTGGAATTTTATAACAGAGTTTCAAGTAGTGAGAAAATGTTGTAAGCAGTGGCTTGTTTCGTGAGTTTGGATAAGGACTGTGAATTACCTTGTTATGGTAGGAAGGAGCTCTGAAACTGAGGATAATGATAAATACATCAACTTGCCTCTGAAGGATGCTGTGAACAATATTAAAATAATATATTTATAACTGTTAACGACAAAGATGTTTTTTAAACATTTTCTTTGTAAAAGACACTGGCTCTAGTCTGAGATTAATCTAGTCTCTTGATTTATATTTTTCCTTTCTTGTTTCTATTGTGACAATGTAAATCCATGCTTTTATCCTGATGCTTGGGTCTCTAGAAAGCCACTTTTAGGAAAGAGGACATTTTGTGCCCTGCTCACTACATGTGAATAAGTTTCCTAAATTGACAGTGTTTCACCCCAGTAGGAGCAATTGACTTGAGCAGGATTGAAAAGAAGCCACAGCTGCGGTCTCCATTTTTCAGTGTTGCTGCTAAGACAAATGGTCCTGGTGGTGGTTATCTGCCATTGTAGTGCCTGCTTTCTACTGCAGAATGAACAGGAAACAGAGAGAAAATCACTGCAGGGCTCCAGCGTCTGCGCCAATTTATTTAAAAATATAAATAGAAACTTCTGGAAAATTAAGACCTAATCACAGTATACAAATTAAGTCGAAATATTCTTGACCTCAAATAGTCTTTTTTTTTTTTTGCTCGCTTTTATTTGGCAATTGCACTTGTTGGGTCAGAGTATTTATTACACACGCTTTCCCTATACTGCAGTCCTGTCCTAACTGTGCTGGGGAATTAGAAAGACCCTGCTTTTGCCTTCAAGTCCACAGGGGATAGTATCCATAGACACAGGGGAGGGTTTTTATAGACGTAGGGGAGAGTATAGACCTAAGTAAAATGACAACAGTCATCTTAAAACAACACTTTAAAAAAAAAAATCTCACCAACAGGTCACAGTTATTCGATATACGGTCAAAGGAGAATCCAGTGGGCAATAATGAGTTCATATCGCAGGCCACTTTAACTGGGAACAGGGTCCGTCATTCAGAATATCCAAGCTGTGGTTTGCTTGATTTGTAATCCAGGGTAGTAGCAGATTATAAGACTCGCAGGAGGATCAATTTTTAAACAATAACATGAAGCATCTTATAAACTGATAGCGTGTTAAATAGATGTAAGGTATCAGTGCTTTAGTGGTGAGTATTTGTTGGGTTGGGACAGGACAGGAAAAAAGATTTAATGACAAAAATGGGGTGGTGTCAGACTTGCCTGCCACTCACCATCCCATTTTTCCTTTTACAGACTCCGGTCTGTAGAAGGCTTTGGGGACTTAGAAATTATGGATGTTAAGTGTCGATCTTATTTCATTTTGGTTATCATAAAAAAATTACCCTTGGACACCTGCTGGGCCACGTCAGGAGGAAGGGAGACGATGCCTTCTGTCTTCCAGCTTCTGTCTGGGGTGCAGGGAAGGGTGGAGGGGGCATTGCAGAAGACGCTAAGTTTAAGGACCATGCCTTCTAATGCCTGCATATTTACACTTTAAGTAGCAGTCAGTGGAAAGGCAGACTTCTATTTGCAATTTTTTTTTAACATAAAAAATCTTTCAGGAGTCTATTCCTGGAAAAAAGAAATCCACAGTTATTGGTGAATCTATTGACAATTATGGGTCAGAGATGGGGTGCACATTTGCCTTTGTTGTGTTTTGTTTGCCACACGTCTTTGTTCATCCTAAATCATACCAGAAGCTCAGTCTCAGATTGGTCTCACTGTCTCCCTGGGGTTCTTTAAACTGAAATGAAAACTGTATTTTTAAAATGATGCTGACAACTAATCTCATCACCATCCATTGACACTGACCATCTCTGGATTTTACAACCTTGCATGGAGACAGGGATGGAACCCCATGAGCACAGGTGTGGTTCTAGGGGTTGGAGTCCTGGTTTTGGCCTTTGTTTATCAGTGTTAATTTTGCTGCTGGGCAGCACCCTGGAGGCTGGAGCCTGCCATAAACGATGAGCATATTTGAGAGTCACTGTCAAGCCCAAAGGGAAAGAGCCAGTCCCCTTGGAGGAGGAGCTACAGGGATGAGGGGAGGAGGGAGAGCAGAAAAGGTAGACAGCCGGTGGCTGACATGAAGGTGTGACTTGCTCTCCGTCCCCAGGATGGTCTCAGTTCCCATAAAGTCGGGATGGAGAAATGAAGTGCAGAACAGTCATCTGTTTCTTCCTCTGAGTCAGCAAGGAGGCAATTATGTGAATAAATTCCATATTCTAAAAGTAGAAACAGGACCCCTGAGGGGTGGTATACATTTAGGGCCTTATTTGTAATAGACAAAAACACAGTATGGAAGGGATGTTAGGATTTCACCAAACTAAGAATTATAACATATTATATAATTACATTATTTTTATTGCTAAATGTTACTGCCGTATGTATATTTGTGTTTACATATTAATCCTGATTTGCTTGTATTGAGCTCTTCCTCGGGTCTAGACTCTGAACTCCTTGCAGGTAGCTACTCCTTGAGGGTGGATGCCCACAAACAGCTACAGGCTCAGCCCTGGGCCTGTGGATGCTCAGACGTTGTTTGATGAGCAAACTAACCATATCATTTGAGCATGAGAGTCTAGAGACTTGAAGAAGCTCACAGGATACGTTTCTGTTGGAATAAAAGTCTGAACTCAAAGACACTGAGTTTCTGATTCATCCTATAATGAGTATTTGCTTATTCATTAACTATTTTGTTTGTTTTAACTATACTCTAGAAATAGATAGGATGACCTCATTAAAAGAGTAATCGTTAAGTTAATAATTACATTTTTTAAAAGTCACTTTCTTCTCTCTTTATTAAAGGAATCCTTTGCTGAACACCTGGGCTATTCAAATGGAGTCATCAATGGGTAAATTTTAAAATGTTTTTTCTTTCAAAAAATAACATTGTTGGTCCTACCTAAACACCTTTTCTCTACAGTGTTTCCGATCTTGCAAATACATGCTTCTAGTCTTCTCAGCTCTCCTTGCTTCTCAGCAGAGGTACAGAAGTTGTTAAGCAAAGTGATATCAGCATTCTCTTTTACTTTACTGGCATAAATCACTACTTGCCTTGAGCAAGTGGCTATTCAAAGGACATAGATCTCATTTAATAGACTTAATGGTATCCTCGTGCTCTAAAAATGTTGTTGAAGCTCCAAAGGTTGTTACTTATAACCAAAAGTGTAGCTTGGGCTTGAAAAGAATCTATCTTATTAACTTTTACATTGATATCTACCATGAATGTGCATGATAGGAAATGTCTCATCTGCTATAAATGTGTCCGATTTTACAGTAAATTGTTAGAGTGTGGTCATATAAGAAACGATTTTCATTAGCAACGGATATTGAAGAGAATCATGCCATGCATTAGCAGAAAGTCTCTGTTTTGCTTATTTTGCCCTAGGGAAAATTTGTTATTAGGATATAGGTGTCATTCTTGAATCCCAAGGATAGACAGTGTCACTGGGCTAAGAACCAGGAACTGAAACCCATCCAGAAGCAATGCCACTAAGCTCTCCCTGCCTCTCCTAACCTCTCTTTCCTCTGGGTCCTGTGGTCATTCCTGCTCCCATCAGCGTGGCCAGGGTTGCGTGGTGAAGACATGGCTACAGAGGGTATTTGGAGGATAGTTCTCAGAGCAGGGGATGGCCATCAGGAAGACCTACTTTTGAAAAGAGATCTATTAGAAATAACATATTCTGCGTCATAAAATCAGCTACCCAATGATGCATTTCAGTGTTACAGACTGCATGTGTACTGGCAAGTTTTCCAAACAATATCCACCCTAAAGTTAAGTTTCAACGAAATAACATAGCTCTGTTGATAAAAGAACAAAGTGGTGAATTAATTGCAGAGGAAAAAAGCCCCGCCTCAGCCTCTCTCTGTATGACGGCGTCTTCTCCATCTCCTGTTCCCGTCATATTTTCATTGCTGCAGCAAGCCAGGCCTCTTGTCCCCTCCCGGTCCATTCTGACACAGGGTCCATGGTGGTCATGTATAAAGGTTTGCCAGATCTTGTCACTGCTCTGCTTTAAAGCCATCAATGGGTGAGCCCCGCAGTACCTGTGCCCACGCCCACCCTCCACCCCTCTATGCTTGTGTCCCAGTATTCTTGCTTCACTTGTGTTTAAGCCACATTCTCCATTTTTTCTTCTCAATTTCTCAGACTCTCCATGCTCCTTTCTTCCTCAGGGCCTTTGCACATGCTCTTTCCTCTGCCTGCGATGTCCTCCTCTCCACCCCCACACCCCCCATTCTTCACTTGGACATCTTTTCACTTATTATTTCAGGTTTTAGCTTAAAAATGTTATCTTTCAGGGAGGTCTCCTCTGACACTCTAAACCAGTGGTTGGCAAACTCTTTCTGTAAAGGGCCAGACTGTAAATATTTCTCAGCTTTGTGGGCCATAAAGTCTCTGCCACACCTGTTCAACTCTGCCCCTGTAGCTTAAAAGCAGCCAGACAAAACAGAGATGAGTGAGCGTGGCTGTGTTTCAGTAAAACTTTATTTATAAAAATGGGCCACAGGCAAGGGCCGAAGTTTGCTCTGCTCTGATCTAAAGAGGGTATCACATGTGGCTGTGAGTTCTCTCGTTGCACCTTGCTATTTTTCTTTATAGCACTTATCACGGTTTGTAATTACTGCAATTATCCATTTTGGAGGCAGAGACTCTGTTTTTGCTTATCATTATACACACGCCTAGCATTGTGCTTGGTACATAGTACATTCCATAAATATTTCAATGTATCTTAAGTGTGCCCTAAATTAATAATTTTATATACTTAAGGAGGGACTTAAAGAAATATGACACATATATGTGTGTGTGAGAGAGAGAGAGAGAGAGAAAGTGATAGAGGGAGAGCTGAGAGAGACAGTGAAAGTATTAGGAACAAGAAGCTGTTTCCTCTCCTTTCTAGAACTGTCCTCATACCTAGCATATATAGTGCACTCTTTATGGGTTTTGTCTGAAAACGTTATATTTTCTTTTTCTGCTAAATACTCTCATTGCTTTGGAGTTGATATTCATTCCACAGTTACTTATTGAACGTTTACTATGTATAAGACCCTGTATGAAAAGCAAAGTGGTACTGGATCCTTCAAGAAGACAGCAGTAATACTGTCTTCTTGTTTTGCATTTTTGGGTTCAGGGCCGAGCTGTATCGGGCCTCAGGAAAGTTTGAGCTACTTGATCGTATTCTGCCAAAATTGAGAGCCACTAATCACCGCGTGCTGCTTTTCTGCCAGATGACGTCTCTCATGACCATCATGGAGGATTACTTTGCTTTTCGGAACTTCCTTTACCTGCGCCTTGACGGTAAGTGCAGAAGGTACTAGGCTCAGAGGCCTGCAAATGAAGGGGATGGTGGATCCAATCCCAGCTGAAAAGGAGGGTTAAGATTGAAGAACCAACCAGCAGGGTGGGGCAGTTTTTCTAGATACAAGTTTTACATCCTCGAGCTTCAGATAAGCTGACATCATTCACACGGTTGTATGTCCCACATACAAAGCAACTCAGATGAATTTAGAGTCACCTATGAGCACCACAGTTAAACTAAACTAAACCAAAATTTTAAAATTCTCCTCGATCTCAGGACTGATGTTACCTATGCGCCAGATAGAATATGTTGACCAGCCTTTAACTTTTTCTGTTAAGGAATATTTTAAGGGGATAAAGGCTGTGTCACTTTTCTTCATTAACAATTTAATCGTTCATTTAAGACTATATTTAATTATCAATTAATTATCATTACCTTTCTCTTTTTCTAGATAGAAAATTATTTAGGACCTGCCTAAAACATTGTATTGTCAAGAGATTTGACTTCATTGTTTCCTGGATTTTGCAAACTATGTAAAATGTTTGCCTGATTTTAAAAGAGAAATTTAAACACCATGTCCTAAAAATTAGTAAGAATATATGAATGGAAGAAAATGTGATTTTAGGGATACCCCCTAAATTTATGATTTGGATACCAGCCATAATGTATTAGATATTGAGGATATCAAAGCTTTTATGCCATGGTAGGGGATAATGCATTCAAAGAGTGAAAAGTAGGAATAGGAGCTAATTTACAGCCAGGATGCTGTTTTAATCCCTGGGTACAACAGAGTAGAGTACTACTAATACCAGTTCTTATCTAATGCAGTATTAATATTATTGCTAAGTGGGAGATTTAAAGTTCCACTAAAAGACTTTGTTTTATTTTCAGTCCAACATGTTGTCTCTCTTATGCTCTTGATATAAATGGATATATACCAAACTCCAGCTTGCCAAACATTCTCTTACTTGAGTTTTTAGGTGAATTCACTTTATGGTCCGCCTCTTAGGGTATTATTAAGTTTTAAACTAATTATACCCTCTGACAAATTTGATTATTTAAAATCAATCTACCTGTCCTTTCCAAAGTCACTGAAAGCCAGTGAATGGCTAAGTAAATGTTCATTTTAAATTCATAGATAAAGCCATATTAGCCACAGTCTGTCTCTTTGGGCAAATCTCCTCTTTTGTCTCTTCTCCTTTGATTGGATCCCTCCCTTCCTGGGCGGGGGGGAAAGTTCAGCAGGCTTCTTTCAAAAGATCAACTCTGCTTTACCTGCTGCTCAGGTGAGGGGCATCTTGGCTTTATTTTTCCCCTGGATTTACAGCCCCACAGGTGCCCTACATATAACCATTGTTTGCTACTTTGTGGCACTTCGTTTTTGAAGCTCAGCTCTCCCAGGACTGCTGCATTGAAATATTTGAATCTATAAAACTGGTAAGAAGTGATTTCCTTGAAACAAATCACTCTAATGTTTTCTTGCCAGCCTGAGAGATTCTCTTTAATAGTCTATTGGTTGCTCTCCTTATTGTTATTAATAATAATAGTCATAACAGCTATAATAATAGTCACAATAGCTAACATTTATGGAGCACCTACTCCATGTGGAATGCTAGGCAAGGCACTTCCTGTGCATTATTAATTTTCTCAACAAATAACAATGTGTTATCTCTGTTTACCAACGTGCTTTTATGATCCCCAGTTAACAGATGAGAAAACAGGTAAATGGTGAAACCAGGTTCTAACTTGGATCTCTCTGATTCCAAATTAGCTCAGTTTTAGCACATCCAGCGAGATATACCCCATTTCTGGAAATACAGGCTGCTTTTCTAGCTACTGCCTTTTATGAATGATTTTGAACTTAGTTAAAATTTTTTAAATTGATTAATTGAAAATGACCAGGCACTAGAGATACAAGAGGAATGAACCACTCACTGTTCCTACTCTCAGAGCTCTTACCATTAGGTTGAAGGAGACAAGCAAATTCCATAAAATGCCACAGATGGAATTGAGAAGAAGGCTATACAGATTTCTTTGCGTAAGAAACAGCAGCCATTCATTTTGGGGGTGGACAGAATTGATGGACAAACAATCAATATACATACACATCGATAAATTAGCACACACACTTCCAACTGTTTCACCCTCCCTCCATCCCTATCACTCAAGTGTTAAAATGACTTCACATTTTCATTGCTAAATTTGATGTCTCAGATTTTGACTTCAAGGAAAAAAAAATCACTTGATGAAAGCTAAGCATATTTTTTTTCTGCAAAGATTATGGCTGCATGAATAGATTTAGCTAATATTCCATTATAGTTTTTATCTTCACTGGAAATCATTTTTGAGTAAGAGCAAGTGGTGAAGTTTTATCCCAGAAGAGAAAATTTTATAAAAGCAGCGGAATCTAAGTTAAAGTTAGTAATCGTGAAAGACTGGCAGTGTGTTCCTTCTGGCAAATTCTGTAATTTTCAACATAATTGCGCTTGCTATTAATTGTATCCGTATACTTGGTTATGTTCTACAGCAAAGTCTAAAAGTCCATGAAACCGATGCTAGTACTGAGCACATTAAATCCTCTGCCACCTGCAAGGAATGTTTATTTGCCTTTGGATAAACTCTTACATAGTAGTTAGAATCTCCCTAAGCAATATTAGAAAGATAGCTGATGATCAGCAAAGAGCTTGACTTGGGAATCTTTGACTATTGGAATTGGTAATTCAGCAAATTTGAATCTTCTAATAAGAAAAGCCATAGCTTTGCATGAAAAGTGATTTCATCTTGTTAGTTTGTTTGTTTTTATAATTTTTCAAGTTCCCAGCCATTTATACAGTTTATATACACACCAGATATACGGTCTGTTTGCTTGAGGTATCTGGCATAGGACCTGAAAACTCTTTTGACCAAGTAATTTTGATATTCCTTTTGTTTTTCAGTGCTTTATTTTATACTTAGGGTTATTTCATTCCAGTAGGCATATCCCCTAATTAGTTTATTTCTTGATACATGGGATCATTAACTGATTATTTTTCAGTTAACATTGTTGAACTTCTACCCTCGGAGTACATAGATGGGCAGTTTTTGTACCCTGCTATCAGAAAACAGATGCCATTATCTCTGGGAGCCCCTTCTTTCCCCATTTTAGAAATATTTTTTTGGTTTCTGTAGCTTTTCATTCGGTTTAAGGCAGAGGATAAATATGTGAACCATTCATCCATGTGACTAATTTTTAAAAAATTATTGCAGCTAGAAGGACGATATAGAGAGGTTTCATGGCAAAAGAGAACGTCTTCCATTAGCATCATAAACAAATAGTTCACATTGATCTAAGCCAATTCTGAAAAGAAAAAGAAAAAAAAGGAATTCCACATGTTTGAAACTTCACTCTACAAAGCACATTTAGTGCCTCTGCCCCAAAAATCTAAATTCAGACAATATATTGTGGCAGGATTTGACGGGTTTGCTAAACTCAAAATCTAACTTAGAAAGTAAATTGAATCTAAAGAACGTTGCTTCATCAAATGAGGGGAGCCCCACAATCCCCTGTTCCTGGTCCCCATTTGTTATATGCAGGGAATTGATTTTTCACCTTCATCAGGAGAGGATTGTTATTTTTATTAAATGTGAAAAACAGATTCCTCCCATGTTTGAGAACCTGACCCTCAGAGTAACTTGATTCCATTAGCTATAGTTACTTAAATGCTTTAATCCTCTGGAGTAAATTGCTCATATATTTTCATCCTTAAAAAACAGAACATGTAGGAATAATATTTGTATAGCAGCCAGTCAGGGACTGTCACGTAACATGCCTATACATTTCCCAACAGCCTAAAGCCTTTTTCAAAACTCAGCACCTATGCTTTTTGGCTGAAATATGTCCAGGTGGAATAGTGGTGGGTTTTTTTCCCCCCTTCCATAATGTATTTCATAAAATGGCCAGAAAAATACATCACAGCTACATAGTAAGTGACTGAAGGAACGCGAGTGTGCCCCAGAAGCGAGCAGTGAACTCTGCGGTTTGGGGTTTGGTGTCCTCTGCTAATTCACTATTTTGGAGCCTCCTCAGACTTCAGGTGAACCACCCCCAGGTGTATAACATGCTGCTCTGTTTGATTGGTTTTAATTTAGCATCCTTTGAACTCAACAGAGCAGAACGTTAACGTGAGAAACTGACTTAGGAGGCTCCTTATAATTTTTTTTTTTTTTGGATTGTGGCTTTAAGTCTTGCTAACAAGGATAAAAATATTCCATTCACATTTTATGGTTTTCCCAGCCAGTCCATACTCAGTAGCAATCCAAACAGTAAAGTAGTAGAAATCAGTTTTTCGTTCGTTTCCACTATCTTGGCATAAATTAGTCCTCATTCTGATGCATATTAGCAAACTTGCTTTAAGCCATTATAAGACTCATGTTAGGTAGATGTGTGTGCTTTAAAAATTATTTGGTATTTTAACATACAGAAATAAATCCATAAAATGTTTTCATTAAATTTTAGGTTAGAGTAAGAATGTTGTAAAATTTGTAAAGTTGCAAAGGTGCCCAGTCAAAAATGTTTAAACACTTTCTCTCTCTTTTTCTTTTTAATTGCAAATGTTCAAAGTTCTCTCCAAAAGTACAAAACCCTGGGGATTCTCTCACCAGTGCTAAGAGGAGTCTGTGTGTGTGTTTCAAGGCAGCAGGCCTTTTTGTCTAGTTCTGTGCCATTTTCAGACAGGAGTTAATTGGCAAATTTATTTTTCTGATCCCCTCAGGTACCACCAAGTCTGAAGATCGTGCCGCTTTGCTGAAGAAATTCAATGAACCTGGGTCCCAGTATTTCATTTTCTTGCTGAGCACAAGGGCTGGAGGCCTGGGCTTAAATCTTCAGGCAGCTGACACGGTGGTCATCTTCGACAGCGACTGGAATCCGCATCAGGTCTGCATGCCCTGCCCGACTGGGGTGCCCAGGCCTCCCTCTGGACAGGAGCTGAGAGATTATCAGTCTCATCATTCACATTTAGCGGACAGAGCAGATTTCTAAATGAGTGTCCATTTCTCCTTTGGAATCAATTCTTAGGGCTCTTATCTCTCCGAAAACACAAATATAATATTTGTTTATAATGTAATATAATATGTGTTTAAATATAATATTTAAAGAGGTCAAGTTTGTGGGAGAAAAACTCAGTTTCGGATTAGTTTTAATCACATCTCCTGGGATTGCCATTGAGCAAAGTACATTTGGGGAAGGATATATCAAAAATGTTCCAGAATAATAACAGCAGCAACTAACATGTATGGGATCCTTACTCTGTGTCAGCCTCTCCGGTGTGTTGTTCTGTTTAGTTTTCGCAGCCACCCTGCGAGGTAGTTAATATTCCTGTTTACATCTTTACCATCAAGGAAACCAAGTCCTAGGCATGTCCCCAAGGCCAAACAATTCGTATGTGATAGTTAACCTTTTATTTTGCGTGTTTTGTTTAAAATCATCAAAAATGATTCTGTAAGTTTATTATTGTAAAGTTTATTTATTTATTAATTATTGTAAGTTCTTTTATTGTAAGTTTAGAGTTATCCTTTTAAAGGAATACTTTGATGGTTGATTTAAAAAACAATCCGAATAGATCTCTTATGGCACTGGTTTCCTAAATTCTGTGGGAGGTAACACACCTGCCTGTAGGATATTGGGTAAAATGATACTGGCCAGCATTTGATTCGTATCAGAACAAATGTTGAACTCAACATAGTAAAAAAGGAAAACTGCAGCTCTCACATATGAAGATGGCTTCTATATCAACTTAACCTAGGCTCCTCACTGAGCTGTGGTTTCCTCAGTAGGACCACTAACTATCTCACTGGGTTGTTGTGAAGATTGAATGGAAAAGGCTTATAGCAGTCATTCTGGTCAGGAAGTACAGTTCAGGGCTGCATTAGAATTCTAAGAGAGCAGCTAGGCATCGTGGCTCATGCCTGTAATCCTAGCACTCTGGGAGGCCGAGGCAGGAGGATTGCTTGAGCTCAGAAGTTTGAGAGCAGCCCAAGCAAAAGTGAGACGTGTCTCTACTAAAAATAGAAAAAATTAGCCAGGCATAGTGGTGCATGTCTGTAGTCCCAGCTACTCAAGAAGCTGGGGCAGAAAGGTCACTTGAGCCCAGGAGTTTGAGGTTGCTGTGAGCTAAGCTGATGCCATGACACTCTAGCCTGGGCAACAGAGCGAGACTCTGTCTCAAAAAAAGAAAAAGAATACTAAGAGAGCTTTTAAAAAATATATACATGCCTGCTTCCCATTCCCTACCACCCCACCTCCAGTACTTATTCAGCAGGCTGGGTGTTTCCTTCAGGAGCTCCCAGAAGATTCTGACATAGGTTCTCTCATGCTGTTGAGGAGCACTGATTTAAAGAATAAACCAGTGCTTCCAAACCTTTAGGTGACCACTAGCATTGGACCACTGCATGTGCTCACCAGCCATTCTCTGTAGGTGAGTAAATTAAAGAAGAGTTACTGTTGAAATTTTCTGACCTTGAAAAGAGATGGGAGCCACAAACACAGAGTATATAAGTTCCAAGTCTTCAGAAAATTAATTAATTAAAGATGAGGTCTCGCTCTGTCACTCAGGCTGGAGTGCAGTGGCACAATCGATCATAGCTCACTGTAACCTTGAACTCCTGGGCTCGAGCAATCCTCCCACCTCAGTGTCCCAAGTAGCTGGGACTACAGGTGCACACCACCATGCCCGGTTAATTTTTAAATTTTTTGTAGAGATGGGGTCACACTATGTTGCCCAGGTTGGTCTCAAACTTCTGGTCTCAAGTGATGATCCTCCAGCCTTGGCCTTCCACAGTACTGGGATTATAGGCGTGAGCCATTGCACCCAACCCAGAAAATATTTATACTTTTTTTTATAAACATATAAAAATGTTGCATCTACGGCTCGGGCAGAATTCATATTCACGTGAGAGATCTGCAGTTTTTCTTTTTACCATTTTGAATTCAGGATTTTTGGCACACTTGTTGAGGGTTTGTTACAGGGCAGGCACTGAGCTAGGCTGGGTATGTAGTGGGGAGGAATATGTGATTCCTCTTCTTCCAGGGGTCTCAATGCAGTTGGACGTTTAGATTACTTGTTGTGCCTACGTCTTTATTGAAGGCTGTCCTGTGGGTGACTGGAGAGTTTGTTATATTTTATTTTCTGAGGTAAACATTTCTACTGAGTCTCAGATGTTTACCTTCACCGGCACATGTAAATTCTAAGAGCCAAAGGAAATCACTGCTTCCGGAAATGCTAATCTACCATGGAAAAGGATGCTGGAACATCTTCCCCTCCCCACCCCTGTCTCTTCTCTTTTCCTCCCTAGCTCCCTCTCGAGCTCTATTAAAAACATTGTGGGTACAACTTTTGTGACCAGTAGCTAAGAGGGGAACTCCAGAATCAAAGTAGATTGCAAGAACACAGAGCAGATCCCTCTTAACTACATGTAAAACTTTGGCAACAAAATCCAGGACCCCAAATTTCCACTGGTCTGCTTTACCATGGCTTCCTCAAACTGGCGCGTATGCATCTGCAAGTATTTCTCTCTGCCACAGGTGGATTCACTTCCACCAGATCCGATACAGTGGGCTGACCAGATTTTTTGTCTGTCACTTAAACAGGATCATTAGTTTGGGCCATCTTTTTTTAATTTTTAGAAATCAGTGATCTTAGAGCGATAAAGATGAGTGCTGAGTTTTCATTTAAAAGGTACAGGAACTAACTTTGATTAAACCACTCTACCAGGTATTATGAGGCACTTTTGCATATGTTAGTGTAGGTAATCCTCAAGATACTTTACCCATAAGGAAACCAGTCAATATTAGCCTGCGTATGAGTGCACAGCCAGGACCATCCAAATCCGTGTCCGTCTGGGATTGGGCTTGAATCCTGGCCGTGAGCTCTTCCCACCCTGCACCCCTGCGTATTTATTGCATAGCCCCAAAATGAAAGCTGTGGAGCTCTTTTCACTGTGTTAATTTCAGCAGGCACTGAAGGAAAACTTCTGTGGTTATTCTTTATCATGTTGCATCAGAACTAAGGCAGACGGATGAAATAGGGGGATTATTTGACATAGGTTTGCAGATTGAAGATAGAGGCCTTGACTTGGCTAACTGTAGGCCCTACCTAAAAGCAAAGATAGAACTCGTGATTGTGGAGTTAGCAGTCAAATTCCTCAGGGTTACCAAGACTCTCATTTCCAAACTGTTGGTTAGAAACATGGGTCGGTACTTGTTTTTTTTAACCCAGGGAGCTGCAGGTGCTATTACCGAATGCCCAACTACAGTCCCCTTGCAGGCCTTCTGCTCAGGCCCCGGCGACTTGGCTTCAGGTTATTGTCACACCTAAGTCAAGGTGATGAAGTTTCAGACCACTAATTAAGACTTCGGAAATAATAAATAATCCATTCGGTAATTACACCTATTTTTTGGTCACAATATTCTTTTCCCCCTCGTTTTGGCTCAGCGACTCACAGGCTCACCTTCCATAAACGTCTCCAGCCCAGAAATACTAAAGCCTTTTGCTGCCTTCCAAATAGATGGATGATCTCAAACACGTAAGCACACACCACTGTCACCACCACCCAACAAAACTAACTGCAGCAAGTTCCCAAGGATTCGAGAACTTCTTATCCTGTTTGTATATCGTCCATGTGCTCTGCTTCCTTACCTAACGTACTGTGCTGCCACTTGCATTTTAGCATTTTTGGTGGCTTTATCAATATCTTCTAGGGCAGGGGTCAGCAAACTATGACTCACAGGCCAAGTCTGGCCTGCCACCTGTTTTTGTACGACCTGTCAGTAAAGAATGGTTTTCACATTTTTAGGTATAAATGTAAAATGGGGGGGGAAATTATTAGCCTCTGGCAAGACTAGTTGCTCAATTTTCATTCCTGGGCCAGACAGCCTAGAATATTGACTGTTGGGCCCATTGCAGAGACAGTTTGCTGCCCCTGTTCCAGGAGATGATGGAAAGGTTGATGACACAGAGCTAGTCACCTTAACTGTGGCTTAGCAGTTCCGGTGAAGAGGGATTGAGAGAGATGATCAAACTAAGGGCTTGAGAAGGAAGTTTAGGGTTCCCTCCCCCCCTTTGGATTTTAATTATCCACTTCACATTCTCCTCTTTAGAAAATAATCTAATTTGGATGGGCCCCAGCTGTGCTCATGGCTCAGCACTGTGACATTTTACATTCACCTATTCAAATATCTTCTGAGGACAAACTTTTGCCTAATTAGTTATTTAATTTTAAAGGTCCCTGCAGCAAAAACAAATCATCTGGGCAGAGATTTGCCTGCTGCCTCCTTTTGCTACACGGATGACCAGGAAACTTGTCTGGGCGAGAGGACGGGTTTTACAGCTA
Source organism: Cheirogaleus medius (assembly GCA_008086735.1). Taxonomy (NCBI): domain Eukaryota; kingdom Metazoa; phylum Chordata; class Mammalia; order Primates; family Cheirogaleidae; genus Cheirogaleus; species Cheirogaleus medius. Next base: position 54,032,198 of record VBSM01003204.1, on the reverse strand, counting down.
CTGAGCACCAGCTCTGCACAAACTATGGTGCTAGGGATGTGGCATCCAGGCAACAGACCTTTGCCCTCAAAATCTATACTGTGTATTGGGGGGCATGTGGAAACCACTAATTAGCACTGGCCCGGATACCATCGCCTGGACCACAGTGAATAAAAGTGGCATGCCAAGAAGTTTTTATCGGATAGCTGTAAAATTAGGTAACTCTGTGCTTCATAGGTTTATAAAGGTTTTTATTTAAAGATTTCATTAAAGCCTTTTTTTCTTATTATAAAACATTTAAAGTAGAAAAAAGCAAAAGGAAGAAAATTAACACCTATAATCTTATTACCTGGAGATATAAACATTGTTGGGATGTTGGCGTTTGTCCTTCCTGTCTTTTAGACAATCTCATTTTTAACAACCTTTCAATGAAGAATGGTTTTCACATTTTTAGGTATACATTTTAAATAGGGGGAAAATTATTAGCCTTTGGCAAGAATAATTGCTCAATTTTTGCTCCCAGGCCAGACAACCTAGAATATTGACTATTGGGCCCATTACTGAGACAGTTTGCTGCTCATTTTTAACATGTTGTTTTCACTTACTATGGCTTCATGTCATTAAATCTTCTACATTATAATTGTTATGATTACTATGTTGATACATACAGTGGAATACTATCATTTCTTTAACCAATCTAAAAGCCTCTGAAAGTTATCCAAATGAGTGTTTTGTTGAATGTTGATTTCTTTTATTGAAAAGAAAACATTATAAATATTAATAAGTAACACTGAGAAAGTACATCTTTTAGAAATAAAGATGTACTTTCTCAGTGTTACTTAATAATCTTTGTGCATATCCATGATTGTTTCTTTAGGATAAATTTTCAGAAGCGAAATTTCTGAGTCAGAGACATACCCAATTTTAACACTTTTTAGTGACAAATTTCTATCCTGAAAAGTTTACCAGTTTACTAACCCACTGTCAATTCTTTTCATTTTCCAAACTAAAAACTGAGTCTTTGATAGGGTTAGGACCCAGGAAATTGGCTAGCTATTCAATCACTATAAATTATGTATGTACAATTCAGTGATGTTTTAAAAATCATCTTTAACACATCATACCAAAGGGAAGGTGTTTCTTGCAACTTAAGGTTAGTTGTAGGTAACATCCAAGTCATAATTCTGATCTCAGTGTTGTGTTTTTTGCTTTAGTTAGGGACTAATTCTGATAGCAAACCTAAGAAGAGAAAGCATCTTGAGATCTCCATTTCAAAACCTGAGATGTGTATAGGTTGGCTTGGTTAATTGAAACTCGTGTTTCCTCAACTAAAAATGTCCTTGAATTTTCCCAAAGAAGGTAGCTTGGGTGTTTTTAAAATGTAAGCAGACTCTTACCTTGGTGAAGGCAGAATGCACAACCCTCCCGTATTTCTCTCTTGGGTAGGGACTGTTTTGGGAGGCCAAGCCAGGCATCTCAGTCCTCAAAGCATGTTGCTCCCCCAAACAGGATCTGCAGGCCCAAGACCGAGCTCACCGCATCGGGCAGCAGAACGAGGTCCGGGTGCTGAGGCTGTGCACTGTGAACAGCGTAGAGGAAAAGATCCTCGCGGCAGCAAAATACAAGCTGAACGTGGATCAGAAAGTGATCCAGGCGGGCATGTTTGACCAGAAGTCTTCAAGCCACGAGCGGAGGGCATTCCTGCAGGCCATACTGGAGCACGAAGAGGAAAATGAGGTATTAACAGAAAGCCCCAAGTTTATGAAATCAAACAGCGACCTTTTGTCTCTGAAGGAGTAAGAATAACCCCTTTGTTCTTTAAAGAGCTTCCCGGGCTGGCGTTAATTAAAATGAATAAATTAGCAGCTGTTTTCGATCCCAAGCACAGAAAGCCTCTGAAATTTATCCAAAGGAGTGTCTTAAAAGCTATTGCTAGGGGGACCTCAAGGCTTGGCCTGCGGGTGCCCCGTTCTCCAGGGGAGGTAGAAGCCGCTGTGTTATTGTGCTGCCGATGCTGCCTTCTGTGGGGCAGACGTGGAACTGCAGGGAGACGCTTGCAGGGACGAGTTCAGCTGGAAGAGAGGAGACAAAGCTGGAAGGGGCCCTCCTTGCCTTTTCTTCTTTGCCTGGTCCAGAGCCCTCTGTCTCTGTTGCTTTTTTGATCAGGGATCACAGCTCTTCAACACCTCCGCAGGACAGGCCCTCAAAGCTGTCTTTCGCTCATTCAGCTGTACGTGCACTTGGAAAGCTTGATCTTAACCTCTCCTACAAATTGTTCTTTAAGAGCTGCCCAGAGGCTGAGAAAAATACTGGTTCAACAGTCTTTATTCGCCCAGATTGCAGAAGGAATGCATTGATTATATTTATTTTAGGGGAACTTTGGGTTGTCGTTTGTATTTTTTTTTTTAGATCGCCAATTTTAGTAATGTTGTACTAAATATTCATTCCGAAATGGATTTGAAATAGATTTTTAAAACACATTTAGATAATCAAGCAAACTACAAAATACCAGTACTAGTTCTTATCATAAAACTGGCAGGGGATGAACGTATATTTTTTGTATACCCATACTTATAAATTGAAGAGTAAGTTTACCTTACATATTCATATGGGATACTATTTTTATTGCGCATATTAGATAGATTTTTATTTTTGCCTTAAATAGGATATGTGTTTTTGAAGTCTTCTATAAATTATGAACCAGATTCTTTTTAAGGTCTTATATACAGATGCTCCTCAACTTACGATGGAGTTACATCCTGATAAACCCATTGTTAAATCAAAAATGTCAGGACATAGCCCCATCTTAAGTCAAGGAGTGTACTGAATACATATCCCTTTCACACCATCAGAAAGTCGAAAAATCATAAGTCCAACCATCGTTAAGTCGAGGATTATCTGTACTTTTTTTTTCTGAAATGAATCTAAATGTGAAGTAGAGCTTGATATTTAAAGGAATCCTGAAATGAACCCTTTTGCAAACTGAAGAGCACTTTCGTATTATGCTTCCTAATGTGATGGTCTTACATATTTGATTAGTTATCCATTGAGTTTCATGAAATTGATGAAAACTGCATCTGCACACTCACACGTGTGTACACATTTGAAAAACTTTTATCTCCAATAATTCACCATTTCTGATTCTTGAAATTGAATATCTGATACAGATATAGACTTAAATTGTCAGGTGATTTTTTTGTTGTTGTTTACACACTTGGACATTACAAAAAAAAAAAAAAAAACCCAATAGGGTGAATGACATTTACTGTCACAAAGCAGATGTGGACAGAGCTGATACTTGGCCTGTAGTCTCCTCAACATTTTTGCTTATTTGTTTTATGTAGGCCATGTGACATTAGTACCTGGCCTGGTTTAGAAGGGGGTGCAAAGTGGCCTGCCCTCCTAAGCTGCAGGGAGATCTCTCCAAAGCCAGAGGGCCTCCAGGTGGGGCCTAGAGTGGAATCACCTGCCAAATGCTGCTAGCTGTGAGCAGCCTCGCTGAGGCTCCACACCCCTCCTGGGCCACCAGCGTGTCACACAAACATCGTCATTTTCTGGGTGGCCTGTTTTGGGGGACAATGAGAGATTGCAGTCAAGGGCTCCAGTCCTAAATATCCAAGGCAGCATAGGCCACCATCACTGTGGTTGACGTGCCATCAAGTGCTAGGGCCCAAAGAACCCAGGAAGATTTATCATGCACTTCCCAGCCATTTGGTTCTCCAGGAAGGTCCGGTCTGGTCACCATGAGCAGGCTTCTTGGGATAATCTTTTCAACTTTGGCATGGAGATGTCGAAGACCTCCATTGTGTAGGTGATGAGAGGGTGACATGTGGCTCTAGGAAGAGGATAGGCAGAGCAGGATGTCTGTTCACCAAAGGATGCATTAATCGCATACTTTATACCGTGAAGTCTAAGCCCACTCCCAACTAGACTGTGTCTTTGTCAGATGAAATGTAATATTTAGACAGATTAACTTTAATCAATCTGGAAGTAAACTAGAATAGCAGGTTTTTCAGCAGTAATTATTATCTTGAATCATAGCTTTTCTACTTTATTGGATTACATTCATTTCTAACACTTATTAAGTTCCTACAGCATGAAAGACATTATCTTGGGAACTGACACAGTCATCTCATTTAAGCTGCTGCTAGTACACTCATACTCTTTTTCTAAAACAAGTTGCCTCATTTTGAACATATGATTTGTGAAATTGAAGGTTTGAAATTCTGTGTTTTCCTCTTTCTTCCCTCGGCTGATACACTGAAATTCCCCACTTGATTTTTAACAAGCCCACTCAGCATATGATAAAAATAATTTTGAAAGATAAGTCCTGTAGTATATGCCCCACTTTTAGAATCATTTTTTAAAAGTGTAGAAGTCATAGTATAACATTTCTGAACAACTCGAACTGATTATTTCTGAGGAATTAGCAGAGAGATAATGTGCCTTTTCATTTAACATAATATAAAATTAAAATTTTAGCCCTTATGTAATTGCTTTCTCTATTTAAATTATTTTTGTTATTGATACCTTTTGTCCCAGCTACAGCTCTAACCATTAACAATAATAATGCCCACAGAAATACATTGATTAAATATATCTTAAAGGCTATATATTTGGCACATATAATATATGATTTTTATTGTCTTACTCTGTGCCTAGTCACAAGATTTCACATACTTATGTCTTTTGTAAGGCTCTTTACCTTATTTGGGGTAAGGTAAATGAAATTAAAAGAATTAATTTCATTTTTTTCTTACGGTTTTCCTTATTTGAATCTGACATCCTCCTGTGAAGTAGATATCAAGCCCTTTTGACAGATGAAGTCATTGAGGCAGAGAGATACTAGGTAATTTATTTTAAAAGTAACAGAATCAAGATACACACCCAGGAGAAACCAGCATTTCTTTTAATGAACCATGTTTCCTCCCTGAACAGATTTTGCTCTAGGAAGAGCATCTGAAAAGCTTGCAAAATAATTAAAGCAAGTACTAAACCCAGCAACCCTTCCCTTTTTTTTTTTTTTTTTTTTTTTTTCCTGGCTTGAGAAATGGGACCCCTCTGGTCTGGAGCACAGAGTAGCCTTACTTGTCTATACTCTGCCTAACTGTCCAGCCTCTCCCATAAAGCCTGTTAAATCACTCTGTTTTTTAACCCCAGGAAGAAGATGAAGTACCGGACGATGAGACTCTGAACCAGATGATTGCTCGACGAGAAGAAGAATTTGATCTTTTTATGGTAATGCAAAAAATCATGAAAACAAATCCCTTCTTCCTCTGCCCCTCTTTCTGTTAACCAAGATGTCTGGAGCCTGTGTGCCCTGGCAGAACTTGCTTTGTGAAGCCCGTGCCTTTCCTTCAGTTTAGAGGCTGCAAACTGGCTGGATTTAGCCTGCAGACATATTTTGTTTGGCCCACGCAGAGATTTTTTCTTTTTTTTTAAATATCCCATTCGTTGCCAACATAAAAAGAATCCTGATTTCTGGCTTCTCTTGAAAAATGAGATCGGGCAATACCAGGCCCACATCAGTGTGTGGAAACAGTTGGCCAGAGCTGAGTAGCAGCTGCACCCACTGGACAGGCCATGTGGTCCACAGCTTACCACAGACCCCTATACTCCTAGATTGTTTCTAATCCCAGGCCAGCGTCATTGAGGAAACCTGCCTGGTCCCTGTAGGCATTTGAGTTCATAACTATGCCCTAGCCGTCTCCTTACTGGATCAAAGCAAGTATGCTCCCTGTGGGGCCAGGTGGGTAACAACAGCTAAAATAACACAGGTGTGCTTCTTTTAATTGTTGAAGAGAGCCTGCTTGAGCAAATAGGATCCTTCAAGGTGTGTATAAAGATATCACCTTCATTTAAAGATCAAAACGGGTTGGATTTCACTGGTACAAAGTAGGTGTAAAAGATCCTTGGCATTTGAGGATTTGATGTCCACGGTTTCAACCTTGACGTTCTGTGACATGCCTCCTCTGTAATTTTACTGAGACCTGAATTTGATTTATGTGCAATGCCTGCCGCAAGCCCCTTGGCTAGTGAAGGAGGCTCCCAGAAGTGATATTTCCTGCGTTCTTGAGGCATTTACTACAGCTATCTTGTCTACCTCTGTATCTCCAATGACCAGAACAGTCCCTGGCACTTAGTAGTTGCTCAATAAATATTTATTGCCTGAACAGTGATATTTGCAAAATTGCAGGCTCTGTGAAGATGTCAGGATGGATCAGGATGTGTAAAGTTAAGAGGTTCTTTCCAGTACCCTCAATCACTTTTGTCTTTATCAGAGACATTTAGCCTGATCGTGGAGGGAGTAAATAAACACAAACCGTAACTTCGGTGGTCAAATGCTGCGGAACCCTGAAATCAGAGGTCCCAAATTTGAATGCCTTCAGGTCTCAGATAAGTAACTGAGTGAGGCAAGTGGACAGGGTTAGGTGTACTGGAGATGCTTTGTCTAAGGGGGGCAGACAGAGCTGCAAGGTAGAAATGTGAGACCCATGTAGCCAGAAGTTACGAATTTTCAAGAGAAGCTGGAAATCTAGGTTTTTATATGCAGTCTCTAGATTTCAAAATGTTTGCAACTAAATTCATCTTTAAAAAATTATTATATAACACTGCAGGCCAAACAAAACACTACTGTGGGCCAAATATGACCCACAGAGTTTGCAATCTCTGCCTTTCCAGCCTAGACAGTCTTTGCCAGTGGAGCTCCAGCTGTGTGGAGGCTTATGTTATTTTTGTTTCTTCATGTGTGATTTTTTTTTTTTTTTGTCTAGGGAGTACTGATTGTGTATAATGATTCTCCATAAAAGACATTTAATTCCTTCTCAAGAAAATTCAGGTCGCCATAGGAATAACTCCTAAACTCCTAACCTGGGTTATGTTCCACCCCTTCCAACTCACTCCCCCAAAGGAACCACCCTACCCAGGCAAAGTCATTTTGGAGATAAATGACAGTAAGAAAGATGTAACAGCATGGTCAACATAGGGCATTCATAAAAATCTACATTTCTTAACTCATACTATTGGTCAGCACATTTGTAGATTACAGAATTCTCTATTTAAGGGAGGTTAGTTATACGCGTCGGATGTAGACATCCTCTCGCTCCTTGAGGAACTTATTAAAATGTAGATTATTGGGGAACACACAGGCAAGAGGCCCTCTGCTTCCCTGGCTGATGATCGCTGATTGGCAATAACCCAGCACTGCTGTAGCCTCAGCTACTCTCGAGACGCTGGAGAGGATAAGCTGCCTGCCATGATCCAAATTAGATTAAGCCCAGAGAAGGAGAATTCCATCAGCATCCCTGAAAGAAGGAGAGAAGAGTACTTATCCTCCCTTACTTTTGGGCTGGGTATTTGCAGAAAATGAAAGCCTCAGAAAAAAATTTGAATGCGTGGCCAAAGCACAGCCTTCTTTTAACTTGGGAATATTTTACTACCCAAAGAACAGGCTAGTAACAGGTGAGGCTGATTAGAGAACACTTTTTTCATAGGCACTTTGATTTTGTGAATTTTCTGCTTGTTTCTTAAAGGTTGGCATCTATTTTGGGGATTATACAGATTTGTGGTGTGGTTTGTTTTCTAAAAAAATCTTTTAATCCACTGTCTGCCTTTGGCCAATACACTGTTCATTAGCACCTCCACCAGGGGGCAGGAAATAAAATGTGAATCCTTGCCAGCTGTTCCTATTAAAAAGTTTAGTGAGAAACAGGAATGGAATGTGAGCTAGGATAAATCTTTGGATTTCAAATATTTAAACTCTTTATTATTAATAATATAAGAGAATTAGTTCTCTCTGTAAAATGAATGTAAACTTATTATTTGATTTTATATCATAGACACTGTGATAAACAACACAGGATAGAGAGTTTCTTTCAAATAAAACCTTTATTTTACACATTTGTCTGGCTTTCTGCTTCTAAAAATGTGACTTTGGAAAAAGTTATCTTTCATGCTGATTACTTATGAATTTTACCTAAAAAGGTCTTGGACAGCTCAAGATATATCTCTGAAACATTTTGCTAACATACAGACATTAAACTTTTAGATGCTATGTTCTCTAGAAAGGCAAGAATTTTAAAATTTATTCTAAAATTTTAAAAAATTATTTAAAAAATAATTTTACTTGTAAGTATAAAGTTTATAATCAGGTCTCAAGACAAATGTGTTTATGTATAATAGTATCTAAATAGTGAGTTAGACTTTTTCTTGAGATGGTAATTTAAGATTCTGTATTGGTATTCTGCAGATAGAAATCTCTAGGGAAAGATGAACTCACTAAGACTTTAAGCTTAACTTATTTAATTGCATCTACCTTTCCTAAAAGAAAAAGCAAGTATATAATATGCTTTTATATCAGAAACGACTTATTTTCGCAATTGTGGATAAATGCATAGCCATTTTACAGGCTTTAGAATAGACAATAGTAGTAGCATAACCAAAAAATGAAGTGGCAATATTTTGTCATCTCCATGTAGAACATTAACAAAAAAAAATGTTTTTTTCTTATTAGCTATCTAATAACTATTAGGAGGTTGCCTCATGAAGCCTCTCTTTAGATCCTCCTATAATCAAGGCATCCTCTGTGTGCTAATTATGAGAGTTTGGTGGATCCCATTTCTGATACCAAAGCATTAGAAGGCAGGATGGAAGCAGAGTGTCGTGAGCTAACTATAGCATATGACAGAGCAGGATGGCCACATTTATCTACCAATGGGACTTCGCCATGCCCCAAGCCTACCCGATTCTGGGAACATAATGATTTCCAGAAGTGTTGAAGAAGCATAGTGTAAGGGACTCTGACCTCTCATTTTTAAATCGGTTCTAGAGGTCATATTTGGGTCTGAATAGTAGATATTTCATTTACATTTTATCAGCCTTAGCTTTTAAGAAAAAAATTATATCGAACTCTGTTTCATTACGGTAGAACGGAAGGAAGAGGGAAAAGGTAAATAATGTAATGATTAATGGTCTATTTGTGGAAATAATACATCTATCTAGTGATATTATATAATTAATGTATATAGAAATTCAGTGGCAGTTTTATTCACTCTTTTTTTAATCAGAGTGTTTAGTTATTGATTAAAGCCAAATATGTGGCACTTGGTTTATTTACAAGTGAACTGAATTTTTAAAAATAGAGCAGGACGTGGGGAAATAGGCATTTTGAAGGCTACGGAAGGGAGCCATAGCACTTATAACCTGATCAGTTGAGGTGAGATTACCTCTGAGCTCTGTGTCTCTGAGGTGTAATATTTTCATAAGAGTTCAACTTTTAAAAGGTAGGAAATTGAGGAGCATTCCTCTCACAGCGCCCACGATGGGTTGAAAATTTAGTACATTTGTGGCCGACTTACTAATCAAGCCATTTATCTTCTTTCCACATGACCAACCACAGGTGGCTATTCTGTCACTTGGGTCACTGTGGTTTTTCTTCTTTCCTGATTATTTCATTAAGAGTATCAGCCCTACTAAATAAAAGTTCATTTTCTTAATGAGCATTTTCTTGTATATGCTCAAAGAATGTATTTCTTCCAGGGAAGCAACAAATTTTATAGCCAGAGCTCGTTGTTTTTTTTTTTTTTTTTTTTTTTTTTTTTTTTTTTTTTTTTTTTTTTTTTTTTTTTTTTTTTTTTTTTTTTTGAGATAGAGTCTCACTATGTTACCCGGGCTAGAGTGCTGTGGCATCAGCCTAGCTCACAGCAACCTCAAACTCCTGGGCTCAAGCAATCCTCCTACCTCAGCCTCTGTGACTACAGGCATGCGCCACCCTGCCCAGCTAATTTTTTCTGTATATTTCAGCTGGCCAATTAATTTTCTTTCTATTTTTAGTAGAGATGGGGTCTCGCTCTTGTTCAGGCTGGTTTTGAACTCCTGACCTTGAGCAATCCACCCGCCTCGGCCTCCCAGAGTGCTAGGATTACAGGCGTGAGCCACCGCGCCTGGCCTGGAGCTCATATTTTTAAAATGCATTCCCAATTTTCCTACTGTTACTTAAGGGGAAGCTTTGCACACACACGAACTAAGAAAAGGAATTCTTAAAGAGTATTTTTTTTTTTAATGTACAAATAAATTTCAAAAGGTGGGTGCAGGGGAAGGGAAGGCATTGGCTTTATGGAATCTCTCCCCAGACATTATACTTTAGGGATGAGCTAGGACAACTCAACCAGGATGAGAGAGGCTGAAAAGGGACCCTGCGGCCGTAGGAGACAACTTGGGAAAGTTGTAGGTACTGTAAAAACTATACCACACAGCAACCCCTTTCCCTTTGGTGACACTGTTGTTACTGTCTCCAGCGTATGGACATGGATCGGCGGAGGGAAGATGCCCGGAATCCGAAGCGCAAGCCCCGCTTGATGGAAGAAGACGAGCTGCCGTCCTGGATTATTAAGGATGACGCGGAAGTGGAAAGGCTGACGTGTGAAGAAGAGGAGGAGAAGATATTTGGGAGGGGGTCTCGCCAGCGCCGTGACGTGGACTACAGCGATGCCCTCACAGAAAAGCAGTGGCTAAGGGTGAGTGTGGCTTTTCTAGCGTGCCCTTGTTGGGCAGAGTGTCTTTGTTGGCTTGGAGAAACCTAGAGCTGGCATTGTCTGAGTGGGTTGCGTTGCCCATCGAAGGAAAGGGGCTGTCGAACACAGCGGATCAAGGCATACTGCTGTCGCTGGGAAGGCATTCTGCATTGCAAGGCAGTGCTTAGAAAAAATATCATGCAGAATTTTTTGCTAGAGCAGATCGGCCATTGGAAGCACAGGATTATGAGAGCTGTGAGACCCACTAATGTTTTATGACCAATTGCCTGGTCATGCCTCGCTCTCTCCAACTGACAATCAAAATGTGGAAGGGCACCTTAGAAGTCTTCCTAATTGTTCCCCCTCATTTTACGATCTTAATCGGGGCTTTACTTTTGCAAGGCCTGCAGAGATAGCCCAGGGACAGCAGAGTTTTCTAACTGCATTGTTATTTCGTAGACCCATAGCACATTTGGAGCTGGAAGGTGTCTTTGTACTCTCTTGGTTTGACAAGAAAGTTGAGGCCCAGAGAGGTTATGTGACTATGCAGGACACATAGCTGGCTAGAAAGGACAGAATCAGTGGGCGCTGATGCATTTGCGTGCTTGATTTCGGCTTGATCTGCTCTGTCCATTGCAAACACAGGCTGTGGGGCCTGGGACTCGGGTCACTGATGTTTGGAAATGTTATTCCAGAGTTTGTTTGTGTTCTTTTTCCCTGTGGAAAATGGTGATTTCTCATTTTGACTGGGGACTGAAGTCTCAGAATGTTCCTCGGAGAGCACAGAAATATCAAAATGCTCACAGGAGTCACGTGTGTGATTGTGGAGGCCCGTGTGAATCCTTCGTTTGGGGGTTTAGCTCTACTTTCCATTATTGGGAGCGGCCTTAGTACCTAGACAGGCAGAACAGCCTAGGACATGCCTTCCAGACGAGGCCAATAAACGCACGCAGGCAATAGTAAGGGCAGTTGGGTAAAGACCAAACAAAATAGAAGCTGTTGTATGGGAATTGTTCATTTTATCAAAAGGGAATACAGTTCCCAAGCTTTGCAAAACATGGATTGTAGGACCCAGGCCATACCTAGGTAGGTGGGTAGAAAGGCAGTGGGAAGTATTTTGAGATTGAATATCAAAGGCAGACAGGTCTTGGCACCACTTGAGATGTGATTTACTCAGGATGTTGTGTGATGAGAGGGATGTGACTTGAATTTCGAAAAGATTGAAGTCTGTGTGACTCTGAAAAGAGAGAGACGAACAAAAGCATCACTCATATTTATGGTTGAGCAATGGCGTATAAAATGTAACTTGTGTGTGATTGTTTTACTGCCATTTCCAGTCAAATATTCCATTTGAGTGGCCTTAGAATATAATTTTATGAATTTTCCTTATTTCACAATTGAGGTTGTAGTTGTATAATTAAGATTCATTCTGTAATGGGTTTTTTTTTTCATTTAATAGTCATTTCTGAGCTTAGGAAACTTCTATTCCCTATCTCTTTTATTTAAATAATAAATCAAATACCTGGAATATTATTACAGCAGATGAGACAACAATAATCTTGGCCAAGGTTTTAAAGTCAATCTTTGATATGTATAGTCTCTAAACATCACAAGCAAAAATAACTCTTTATTGGGCAAGAATGTAGCTGAACTTATCTTTTTTTATAGTCATTGGGAATTGCTGTTAAGAAAAATAACATTATTAATCTTATGAAGTTTTTAGGTTTGATACCTAATTTTTTTCCCTCTTTTTTTATTCGGTTTATATCACTGAGAATTAACACAGTACCCCCAGCACGCAGTAGAGACTCAATAAATGTTTGTGAAAATGAAAGTAAGACCTTATAAGAGGAAAGTAGAAAGCTACTAACTTACCAGTAATGTTAGGATAGCATTTCTCTTTTTAGTGCATCTAGTAGTCTTCTTTTACCTGTAACATAAACATCTAAAAATGGAAAACTAGTTTGTCTTACAAAACTACACTGTGGATTTTTATAATTTTAACCCTAAAGTACCTTGCAACATGCAAAGTCATCCAAGAAGGATAAAACTATTCTCCATACAGCTTTATTGTAATATATCACTTTGTAATCTGATCTTTTGGGAACCATATGTCTATATTTGGTATGAACTGGCAACTTGCTGTTAACTAAGACAAGTACTGAAGACAGAATGCCCCATGGCCTCAGCATTCAAAATAGATGCTTACTGCCATATGTTTTTTTGTTCACCACCAGCAATCCTATTTAATATCAGCCTATTAAGCTTTTTGATAATAAATGGTTATTAAGGGTTTCTCACGGGCCTGGATGTGAAGAGATGTTCTCTACTGGCTTATGATTTAACATGTTGCGCGAACCCAGCCAACATAGCCTTGAAAGGGAGTTTGGCAAGGACTGTTGTGTAAGAAATGCTGTAACAGGGCTAAAATAATTCTTCTTTTTCCTGGCAATGTTGTACAAAGCCTGTTTGGCAGAGGCATCGGAGATACATAGAATCCCAGAGTTGGAAGGCAGCTGAATGGAGCAACTACTGCCCGTCCCTTACTTAAATCACATTCTCTGCAGTCCCTGAGCCAAGAAGCTGGCCAACTCTAAAAGGAAACACACTACATTTAAAGTCTGCATGGTCCCTCTAGTTCACAGTCAGCTCTGATTTTTAGTTCTTCCTCCCTTGGAATGGAATCCTCTTTCCCTGTAGCTGCTCCTTACTGCCCTTAATTGGATGGACAGAACAATGCATGTTTTTTTCTGTCTTTAGCATCACAAGTCCCATGGATAAAATGTTTGTGTACTCACATTCATTCTGGAATGAACTTTCCTAGCCTCTTCTTGAAATTTCCTCATCCTTCAAGGCCACACTCAATTGCCACCTCCTCTGTGGTGCCTTCATATGTAAATGATACTTGCACTTTGCACTGTGTTCTCTCAGTTCTTTGCATTTCCTTCTGTCACCGTTTCCCAGTATTCTTGTTAGTTGCCAACCTGCCTGCTTTCCTGACTAGGCGGTAAGCTGGATCTGTGTCTTCTTAGAATCTAGGATTTCAGTGTGCAAGTGGTAAGTGTCCATTGATTGCCAAATAGAAACAGCGCTGTATTTTGATGTATAAGAGCATAGACGAGGAGAATGTTCACTGCTGCGACAGATGGACCTCCCATGCCCTTTCCATGGACCTATCCAAAAAAATAAATAAAAGTTGCTTTCTCACTCGCAGAAAAGTAGATAGTGGGTGTTTCTGGTTGGTGAGAGCAGCTATTCTCCATGGGGTCATTCGGGGATCCAGGCTGACAGAGCCTCTGCCAGCTTGGTCATCTCCGTCCTCATGAGCTGGAAGTGGGGCACACAGCGTGGAGTACTGGGTGTGGAATTCTGACAGGCGCTGCCTAAGTGGTGACACATCACGTCTGCTCACATTGCATTGGCTAGAACTTGGTTATGTGGCCACTCCAGCTGGTAAGGGACACTGGGAAATGTGGTCTGGTTGTGAGCCCAGGAAAACAAGGTTTTGATGAATACCTAGCAGTCTCTGCCTCAGCACACTGAGGTTACATTTAAGTGATATGGCCACTTTCTTTGCAAATGGTGTTAGAGTTTTATCACAAACAGGTTTTATTTTATAATCATAGTATGCTAAAAATTCCCACGGTGTCCTTTAGAGAATCTGTTTAGTTGGAAGAATTCTATATTTTTTTTCTGTATTCATAATGTTGTTTTTAATGAGGGAGGATCACAATTTCAATCACAGCTCAGTTAAAAAAAAAATAGGTATTTTAAGTTGCCTTGAAATCCTTGTGTCCATTGAGGAAACTTAAATGTCTTTGGTGTTAGCTGATCTCTAGTTAACTTCATCTTTTGGAGATAGTCAGTTCAACATTCACGTACCCCTCTGGGCTGCTGCTTTCTTCTTTTGGGGGCTCCCACCCCATCTTCCTTCCCAAGATGGCATCTGGCTAAAGATGGAAGCTGGTGTTTCAGCATGGCATTTTGAGGGGGGGGTGTCCCGGTTCTCCTGCTTCCCTGGGAGGTCTCCGTTGGTCTCAGCACAGGGCTGCTGGCCTGCTCCTGTCTGTGAGGTCTTGATGTGCAGTTGGTCCCATCTCATTCTCTTGGAGATTTCGATGACAGGTGCCATTGCAATCTGGGGTCCTAGCCACAGGCTCTAGCTGGCAGTTTTTCTGCATTCAGCTGCCTCATAAGACCCCTGGCTCCTTTGGTCTCACAGTGCTCTCAGGTTTTTTGTGTTCCGTTTGGGAGCCTGCAAACTCTTGGCTGCTTTCCCCACACTGTGCTAGAACATGAGGGATGTTCTCCCTCAACAGTTGCTAAGTCACCACCAGGGGGTTGTCAGACTTGAAGCTTCTAGAATCTGATGGTTGGGTGGGTCCTGGAGCTTTTTAAAACAAGCCATTCACAATGCCTTAAATTTAAAAATATTGTAAAAATATGTGACCATATGAACACGATGGAGGAGCCCTCCCAGAGCATGGGAAGGAGCTTTTGAGTGAGAGACCTGCAGCCCAAATGTCAATAGCTTCCCAGTAAGTCCACCTCTGAGCATTGTTAGCTCCTCACTCTCTTGTTCCCCACTTCACTCCCCTCAAATGCCCCAGGTTTGGACACCGAAGGGGCAGCATTCTATTTCAACCCCAACTGCAATTCGATTCTGGCACTACCTACACAGAGCTAACACGTACCCCACAGGTTAAAGGCACAGGCCTTAATGAGACTGCCCTTACTTCAGATGCCAGCCCCAATCTGGGGTCCCTAGGTCCCCTACACTTCTGACTTGCTGGCTATAAATTCAGGGATTCCCATGAACCCTTTGGGTTCGATAATTTGCTAGAATGACTCACAGAACTTGGAAAGGTACTGCTGGCACTTGCACAGTTTCATTATAAAGTATAAAAACATCAAGAGGACTAGCTAAGTGAAGAGAGGCAGAGGACAAGGTCTGGGCGGGAACCCAGAGCTCCCCTGTCCCCTCCTCATGGAATCGGGGTGCATCGCTCTCCAAGCACCACTGAGCTTCCGTGTCCAGAGTCTTTACTGGGGCTTCGTAGTGTGTGCATGATTAAGTAAATCATTGGTCACATGACTGAAATCAGTCTCCAGCTTCTCTGTTCTCCTTGGAGGTCAGGCTGGCTCATAGTCCCAACCCTCTAGTAAAGTGGTTGGTCCTTCTGGTGACCAGCCCCCATCTGAAGCCATCCAGGGGCCCATCGCAAGTTACCTCAGGAAATGCTGAGCCTTGTAGAAACTCCATGCCAGGAACCCAGGATGAAGACCAGACGGATTCTTTATTATATAACAGGTAGCGATATCTTCAGGCTCCACCTCTTCCCTCTCTTCCTCTTTGCTCCCTCTCCCTCCATGGAAGAAGATTCCTCTCATTGCCTTCCTGTCAGGCAACAACTTCCCAGGCACTGTGTCCCCCAAGTCTCGGGTTCTGCACCATGGCTTCCAGTGCCATTCTGAGGGTCCCCGTCCACCAGGCATGGCTCTGGATTGTGGAGAGCCTCTAGAACTGAGGAACTCTCCTATCAGTGATGCTCAATTTAGATTGTTGTCTTGTGGTGGGCTCACAATCCTATTTGGAGAGTCAAAGGTTTTATTTGTCTTTTCTTTGCATATCAACGTTATCCTAATTCTCCTCAAGGCAATGGGTCTCTCTAGAGGCCCCTCTAGAACGTGTAGAGGAGAATATTAATATGGTTAAAACCATTCTGTTACTATTTTGTAGCTTTCCCATGGTGTACCCAAGGTGATAACAGAGCTCTATTACATATGTGTGTGTTTGCACATGCACAAGAATTGGCTCATCTTGATAATTTCTTGGAAAAATATCTTTGCTTCTTTATGTGTGAGAGCAGGCATGCCATCTACCTAAATTGGCAGAGACTTCTGATGAGGCCAGTGGGCCAGGGTTTTTTGGTTTAACTTCAGCCATGTACACATCAGCGGTGATGCTTCTAGCATCGTAATGCAGCCATCATTATGGAGGCAGAGGCTCTGCAAGGTTGGGGTGACTGCAGAGCTGAAAAGTGGGCTGGAGGGTGATTTCTAGAATGCCTTGTTTCACTATTCTTCCTGTTCCTTCAGTCCCTCTGCCAACTTCAGAATCCTTCTCTTCCTGAAAGCATTTAGTGATATCCTTGAATTTATTTAATTGCTGCGTGAGTGATTTTTGCCCCACAGCACTTGGAGATAATTGGAATGCAATCTAGATTATGTGCTCTGGATAATATGCAATTGCCAGGCAGTGGAGAGAATGGACTTGGGAGAGTATGCCTTTGTTTTACAATGGATCTGATGTCTTGAGACTGTAATTTTGAAAAATCTCTCTCATTTGCTGGTGTCTCTTGTTACCTTTCCATGGCATCATCTGTCTGCAGTGGGGTCCTTAGGTATAAGCATGTGGACGCTTCTTGGTACACTGACTGTGTAAACTCCTGGCAATGAGAGAAGATACCTCTTTGTTTTGTAATATTCTATGCACTTGGGCCCCCATAAATGCTATTTAAATGATGGTGATGAGACTCACTTCCTGGCGTCTTTAAATCTGGCCATAGATACTGCACGTTTTAGAAGCCACAGAGTGAAAAGGAACCTTTTGGAAAGACAAAACACCCTCTTTTGCCTTGACTGGTCTGTCACCAGATGAGAGCTTGAGTTTTCCATGATTTGTGTGCCTGAATGGGGTCCCCATAATCATGTCTGCTGACCTCTAAAAGGATTTGGGGGTCTTCCTCTTCCCAAAGTTTGTAGTGGAGAAAACCAAATAAGAGACTCTTAAAATATGTAACAATAGCAGGGTACTCAATAAAGTAAAATGTGACACCTCTGTATGGAATTTACTCTGGTGTCTTAAAAAGCTGCATCACACCAGGATGCAAATACAGGACAAGCTCCCTTAGTTGCCTGTCATCACTGGTAGCCAAACTGCTGAACACCACACAGGAAAAGGCAAACAAATCCATGGAGAATTAGTGACAGAACTGGGAAAAGTATGAAGAAAGGTTAAAAAAAAAAGTGGTGTTTCAAACAAAATATTTGAAATACACAATGAGAAATAAAATATTTCCTCCACGTATGAAGAGGTAGACTATAGATTTTTCTCTCTAGAAATCTTTGGAACAAGATAATGTCTGCTCTGTTTGGGCTGGATTAAGCCTGATCCGGCCTGAAATCAGAGACAGGGGCTGGAATCTCTCTGCTATATTTCAGCTGAAAGTGTTCGTGATTCTGGGAGATATACTTTTCTCCTAAAATATTTTATACTGCCAAGAGTTTTTTGTTTTTTTGGATCCTTTATCTAAAGGATGATGTGCATAATACTTTTAATATCTTGCTGCTTTTGTTTTGTTGTTTTAAATAATCTTTCCTTGCTTTTTGCTATAAGATGACTTGAAAAAATCGCCCTTGTTTTCTTTTAGCAAATGGCATTTGAGCTTTTAAAATTGGGTCATCAGATTTACGGGGGCAAAATTTTCTAGCAAGCTGCATTTCCGTTTTTATACACAAGGGAGAGCTAAGGCCCTAGAAAATAGATTTGGGTTTTGCCAAATTCCAGGTTCTTCAATACTTTAGGTTGGAAGTACTGAACTAATTAATGGCAAAAGGAGTTGTGAATTGTTTGGGGAAATATTTGACAATAGTATACGAATTTCAGTAATTTTCTACACTTTATTTTTTTCTTAAATACATTGACTGGATTGCTTTCACAGCAATTAGACCCTATAATGTTCTCTTTTGTCAGAATTTAGAAGAATAAATTCAATAGAAGAAATAGTCCTCAGAGGGCCAACTAAAATAAATACTAAAGATTGAGAAGTGAGAGGGACTTGTTTCGATTGATTTTTAAAACATTGATGTCTGGAATTTCTGGTCTTGAGTTTTATCTTTTGAAGTCAGGATTCAGGTCTGAAATCAAAGTGAGTCATCGAAAGTAACCGTGGGAAACTGGATCTGGCTTACAGACGCTAAGAAGCCCCGATAAGTCACATTATCATGAGATAGAGCAAACTACTGCAGAGGAGTAAATGGTTTGGGGAATATATCTGTCTTTTTTGGAATCAAGATTTGGTTTTGGCTTTGTGCTTTTTTTTTTTTTTTTTTTTTTTTTTTACTTTTTAAAAAATCAGTAAGGTTACACGAAGAAAATCTTCATCCATGGGGTGAGGGTGGGAGGGTACATTTTAGGAAGAGAGAGACAGGGCAGGGTGACTTCATTACAGGAAAAGAACTGTGGCTTTTGATGGCTCTCCATCTGGGGAGTTTAGGATAATGGTTAAGAGCGTAAGCCTTAGAATCTGATGAACCAAGGGTTCAAATTCCAGCTCCACCTAATTAGCTCTGTGACCTCGGGGACCTTGCGTAACCTTTCATAGCTTTGTTGTCCTCTTAGGGGAAATCACAGAACCTGCTTGATGGGGTGTTCTGAGGTTTAAATGTGTGCAACGTAGAACCTGGCATATAAGAAAGATTCAAAAAATGTATATTACCTATTAAGAAAAAGTAGTAAATTAGTTCATAGAAAACCTAATGGGTAATAGGAAAAGAAGGAAAAAAAATCTCTTGTGTGTCTTCAAGAAAAGGTTTGGAGTGACAGGCGAAAGGTAAAATGGGGACCAAAGAGGCTCCCTTCACTACTCACTGGTGGAACTAGAAGAGGATGCTGTGTTTACTTGCTGCGTGTGTTACGGGACCTGGCCACAGGTTTGCTCACGACAAGCGCACCACCCTCTACTCACCCAGCCGTGAACGGGCTTCACTCTGGTTTCCTCCTTAACCCTGCTTGCCTGCAGGAGGAAGACTGGGGCTGGCAGTTAGGAGCCTGGAATGTGGGTCCTTCTAGTGCTACCTGCTAAGTGTGTGATCTTGGCCAGGTCTTCTGACTGTCCTGGGTTGTTACAGACTGGACGTTTGTGTCCCCCCCAAATTCATATGTTGAAATCCTAACCCCCGATGTGATAGTATTGGGAGGTAGGGCCTTTGGAGGGTTATTAGGCCATGAGAGTAGAGCCCCCATGAATGGGATTAGTGCTCTTTCTGCTATGTGAGGATACAATAAGAAGTCAGCAATCTGTAAGCTGAAAGAGGGGCCTCACCGGAACCCAACCAACCATGCTGCACCCTCTTCTTGGACTTCTAGCCTCTGGAACTAAGAAAAATAAATTTATGTTGTTTATAAGCTGTATTAAGGTTCTCCAGAGAAACAGAACCTATAGGCTATACAGGAGAGATGCATAAGAGGAGATTTATTATGGGAATCAACTCACGCAATTATGGAGGCCGAGTCCCGTGAGATGCTATCTGCACGCTGGAGACCCAGGGAAGCCAGTGCTGTCATTTAGTCCAAGTCTGAAGGCCTGAGAACCAGGGTGCAGGCCACCACTGCTATTACTCCCAGATTCCAAATGCCTGAGAACCAGAAGCTGCAGTGTCTGAGGGCAGGAGGACAGGGATGTCACCTCTCAAGATGAGCAGGAATTCACCTTTCCTCTACCTTTTTGTTTTATTCCAGCCCTCAAAGGATTGGGTGATTCCCACCCACACTGCGGAGGGGAGATCTTCTTTCCTCAGCCTACCAGTGTAAATGCTAATTTCTTCCAGAAACATCCTCCTGGACACACACCCCCAAAATAATGATTTACCAGCTATCTGGGCATCCTTTAGCCCCGTCAATTTGACACACAAAATTAACTGTCACGTTGGCCATCCAGTGTGCCTTCGTTAGAGTGGCCCAGCTGACTAGGACATGGGCTGAGTTGCATTATCTTTAATTTGCAAGGTCCCTTCCACATATCACATGCAGCTGCTTTGGCTTTTAACTTTTTACTCTTGTTTTAATGGTGATCATCCCTTGCATTCTTACCACTGAGTACATTCACAGAGGCTGCTTCAAAGTAAATTCAATTCATTTATTGAACATTGATTAGGTTGAGCCCCATACTGTGCTTGGCCCGGGGAAAGCAATGTTAGCTTTCTCTTCCTTACAGTCGTGGCTAGCCTGCCTTATTAGTGCAATTAAGACCCAGATGCGAGAGATCATACTAGAGGTAATGTCGCACAGTTAGCCACCTTGAAGCACTTGTTGGGAGCAGGTCTCCAAGTATACACAGGTGTGAATTAATAGATTAAAATAGGCTCTTACTTGTATGGTTTTTAACTGTTCAGGAAATCAGAGTTTAAACAGCACATATTCTACTTACGCTGGAGTTTTACTGTCTCGTCTAGGGATGTTATTTACAGTTTTTCCTTACCCCATCCTCAGACTCCCAGAGGAGGAAAGGGCTGCTGCCTCCTTGGCCAAACAGCGTGGCCTCCAGGCACAAAAGGCAGCTGGGTTCGTGGCCCTGGCTGCAGCTGGGAGACGCGAGCCTCTCTAATAGCAACACCTGTGCTTGTGCGGCATCTCTCAACCCAGCTTGGCCCCGAGTGAGGGAGAGATACAGCACATCATAGTCGTTTACCTTTGACAAAAGAAAAAGAGATTCAAGGATTTGGGTGCCAAAATAATAAGGGTCTGGAATGTGTCACATTTGCAGATTTCTGGCATTTTGGAGGATAGGTTTCCTCTGTTCACAGCAGCAGTTCAGGTGGCTACCTAGCAATTCAGTGGGAATTTTCCAAAACAAGAAACAGCTCTGATCACCACTCCTGCATAAAGCCCTCCAGTGGCTTCCCATCATAAGTATAATTACATCCAAACACTTTGACATGGCATATAAGGCTGTGGTCACCAGGCCTCTGTCTGGCACTAGACTCTCCACTCCTCCCCTGGGTCTCTGGGCAGCTGCCCCACTGGACCATCTTTCTGGTCCTTTGCACTTCTGGAAGCCTCTATCCCGAACCTTCACATGCTGTCTCCTGCTCATCTTAATGATCTCTTTCCAGAGAGACCCTTCCTGGCCACCCTTGCTGAAATGGCCAGCCCCTGCCAGTAACTGTCACATATAACCTACATTAATGCCCCTTGCTGTCATTGCCACTATCTAAAAGTCATGTCATTGTCTCTTTGCACTAGTATTAAGCTCCAAGAAGGCCAGGGCCTTGCCTGTCTTCTCCACTGCTGTATCCCAGTACCTGGAACTGCTCACTGCACTCATCGTAAGCACTCCGTACAGATGTGTGAATAAGTGAATGCACCAGGCAGAAACAAGGGCTAGGAGAGGAGACTTGGTTCCAGTCCATATCCTTTTGGCAAAGTCAGTAGAATCATGCGGGTTTTTTGACTAATATAGGTCAAGGTAGAAATTGTTGTGATTCTTTCCTATTAGATTCCAGTGATCTATGTGTCTTCATATAAAGATTCCTTACTTAAAAGAATTCTAAAGGCACACAGTTTTGACATAAAAGTGCTTGAGCTTTTCAAGAATTTGAGGGCTTCATTCTAATTTCAGAACATATTAAGGAAGATTATTTAAATATGCATTAAAAATTATAATCATTGCTTCAACCCAGCTATTCCTCTGAAATTCCCATCGATTTTATAACTGCTATCTTCTAGTTTGAATCCTTATTTCTTTTGCAGCAAAAACTGATGAACAACACATCTAATCTAACTTAAAAGACAAAAAGAAAGTTCTAAATTAATTGGGTTTTTGTTTTTTAATTTTGTTATAGGAAAGTTCCCCAAATGAGTATGCTGATTTAAAGTATAATGCCATATACCT
This sequence comes from Cheirogaleus medius, assembly GCA_008086735.1. NCBI lineage: Eukaryota > Metazoa > Chordata > Mammalia > Primates > Cheirogaleidae > Cheirogaleus > Cheirogaleus medius. The sequence continues at coordinate 54,010,033 of VBSM01003204.1, read as the reverse complement.
TTTAGATGACTTCCTTTCTTATTTTCTACTAAAGACCAAATTGTCAGAATTATGAAAAACGGTGGATGGGACCAGGACCCTTTGCTTTAAGGTCTGATTCTTGTTCTGCCATTCCTACTGTTTCAGCATTTAAGTCACTGCTTGTCACTCATTGTAGAAAGCAAATTCCTGAGGCATGATGCTATTTTTTAGAAGCTCTTTCCCTGAGACCTTGTAGAGTATTTTTCCAAAAATTATTTTAGATGATATCATTTTCAAAAGTTGAGCTTTAACAAGACTACCAGTGGTTCTGTTCTGCTCTTCCACAGTTTACCTCGGATAACTTAGTGGAAGGAGGGTGGGCACAGGCATCCAAGATATGAGGGCTCTGGATCCAGATCTGCCCAAGTTTTGCTCCCTTATCTATACACTGGCGTCATGAGGTGGGGAAAGCGAGGATGGGGAAGAGAGCACAGCCCATCTCTCCTGCCCTGTCATTCTTCAACTTTGCCTTTGGTCACCCTAGAAAGAATGATGTGGGTTTGCCCTGGTCTGGCTCCAAGTCTGAGTCTCTATTCTCAGGAACTAAAACTCAGAGGGGTGTGGATGAGAGATTTTTTTCCCCCCAATTTCAGACTTTCTCTTGAAAATGCAGGCTTGACAAAGGGTTCTCACACATATCTGTAGCTCAGTATCTGACCCAGCATGTAGAGCTTTCAGGGACTCCCCTGGTTGTTTACAGCGTTGCAGCGAGTCCTGTGTGCCTATTGGACGTGATGGGCAGGACGCCAACGTGGTAGGGCTCTAAAAGAAGCTCCCCTGCCACAGGGCCTGCTTTCCTTATGCAAGGTGTTATAGTTGGGGGCTTCAGCAATTCTGCACAGGCCCAGACCAAGAATTTCTAGCACTCTGTCATCAAGAAGCTACCCACCCTGGTCACTTTTTTAATCCCTTGCACACTACCTAGCAGAATATATAACAGCTGCCAAATGGATCCATTTTGTGCATCAAAACATCAAGTTTTCCCAAAATTATCAAGACCAAATTCATTTGCATTCACTTTAATTGTTTTTAAAAATCCACTAGTGTCACAGCATATTATTAGAAAGCATAGGGAAGGATATTGCGAAGTCCAACAGACTACGATGTCAACATTCCAGGGGGAAATCACTGACGTGAACATTTGTTCTGCAAGAGAATTAATAAACCCAGTTTAGGAGCTCACTGATACAAGTTTTTATTGGCCGCCATTTATCTGGTTACATGAATCTGATGATTGACTGTTTTATTAGTTCTATCTTTCTGCGTTTTTAGAAGCATTACCCAAAACACCTGGACCTTTGAGGTTTTTTTTTTTTTTTTTGATGTAAAGTTTATCTGGAGGCATTTCCTTGTCATAAAAGCATAGTGAAAAATACAGAAGTTAGTGAAAATACAGAAGTTAGTGAAAAATACAGAAAAGGGAAGAAAGAAAATAGAATCACCTCTAATTTTATTGACCTTTATGTATCCAGGTTGAAGAAGGAGTTAAATAAAATCACAGGCAGAGCTTATTTTGGTGCCATTACATTCAGAATGATTTTTAACCTGTTGCGAGGCTCAGCTCCTTTGTAGTGGCTTCAATAAATCCCAACCCATGGCTCCTATCAAGCTCTGGCCTGTTGTTGGTGGTATTTGCATGTCCTTCCATTCAGTCTTGAGAACACCCTGTTTTACTGGGCACTTGTTGCCAGAGGACTTTTTATTTTTTTAGGGCCATTAAGGGATACACAAGCGCATGCCTTCCCACACTGCAGCAGCAATTTTTGCTTCCTTTCTCTAAACAGGACTTTGCTGTTTCACAGAAGGGAAAAAAAGAGTTTTCCCTGCTCTTTTAGAGATGACTTCTTGCCTCTTGTGTTACACAGTCAGTGCTTTCTTACTGCCATCAAGTTGGCAAGCATCATGCCATTTTCCTCTCCAGGAAATTCCCAATCCACATTCATTCCCAGAGAATTTTCAGGACTTTTCTTGAGCCAAATCAGACCCTTTCTCTGGGAAGATATGCGACCCCCTCCCTTCCCTGTATCAGACGGTGCTAGACTGGATGCCATAAACACACAGCGCCTTTTAATCTCCTTAACAACTTGCAGTGGGTATTATGGCTCCCATTTTGCAGATGAGGAACTAAGCCTCACAGGTAGGCAGTATGGTTTGTATTTAGCATTTAGTTCATGATAGGTGTATTTGTTTAGTGAATGTCGAATGTTGAATTTTGCCTTTTATATTTTGAAAATGCACGTCTACGAAAGTCTGAGGGACTGTTTGAGTTTGGTAAAAGACAAGTAGATCACATCCCAGTTCACAGCTCCTTTGCCCGATGAGCCAACCTCCTCCTGGCTCGTGAGGTCTGGCCACTTCTTAAAAAGGTGCAGGAGAACAAGTCATATGAGCAACAGGTGCTCTCGATGGCTGTAGGAGGGCTTGTGCAGAAGCACTGAGGAGGCTATAAACCTGGTCGCTCCTCGGGGGGAGCTCCCGCGTGGACTTCCTTCTGCCGGGCAGCAAGCAGGACCCTGGGGCTTGTTGGGACTACAGGTCAGTCTCCCCACTCTGCGGGTGGCTGCTTCTGGGGAAGCCAGGGCCTCTACCGTTCCTCGGCTTTACCCGCTTCAATCGATTTGCAGACGCTGCTCTGCCCGTGAGCTTAACAAGTGTTGATCTTCATGGCTCTTCAGAACAGGGATAACATTGGAAGGGTCCTTTTTGCCTTGCAAAGAGACAAAGTTACAATAAGCTTAAAGACCTTAACTGGCAAGTGTTATAGCTCTTTTAGAATTTGTCTAGCAGGTTTTCCGGTCCTCACTGGAAGACCCCAAATAAAAATAATAATAAGGAAAAAAAATCTTTTTAAAAAAAAATTTTTTTGTTTTGTTTTTATTTTTTTTGAAAAAAAATTTTAATTGGCTTTTACTATTCTAGGATAAAATAGAATGAGTGTTCTGATGAGCCAAGCAGAGGAGGTTGGTTTTATGAACAGAAAAGGGCAGAGGATGGCAGAAACACAGGGGAAAGCAGATTGGTTGTTTCAAAGTTACTTTTCTTGTAAAAGGTAAAGCAGAGCGCACTTTCTTACCATGCTGGCTAAAACTGGCCTGTTTAGGGATTTGGCTATTATTTCTTTCTCTCACCTGATTTCTCAGAAGGTCAGATAAACAACTTAGTTTGTGGGTGTGGAACTTCAGCATGAGTAACTACATTTTGGTTTGGTCTGTTAGGCCTAGTGCAGTTCAACCAGTGCCCCCTGCCCCATAAATTTTATTTAATAGGCTGTAGAGTGGAACATCTTTGTTAAGCCATTTAACTCTCAAAGCTAAAGCAAGAGAGAAGATTGTATAGTTACTAGTTAAAATAGAGACAGTTTAGAGAGATGGGCTGGAGCCAGGCAAACTAAAAACAAAGATCTTCATTTTGCCCATTACTCATATCTGCCCTGGCTTATTTTAATTCACTGTCTAATTGGATGGCCCTCCCTTGAATAGCAATCATTTGAGCCAGGTGTTAGAATGTGCTTCCTCAGTGAGCTCTGTCATTTTGAGAAAGCAGTGAGCTAAACAATAAAGACTGAATATTATTTCAGCAAGATTTTGGGGTCCCTTTGGTGAGTATGTCATCAATTTCAGTGCCTTTGGAAGCTATTTTGATTAAAATGACTTAAAAAAAATTCCAAAACAGATTTCAAGCTGATATCGGAGAGTCAGACATTAAAACAAGTGAACTTACACAAAGCAGAATTAAACTGATTTAAAACACCTGTGATGTATTGTGATAGTACAGGAGGAAGGAGAGACCAGGTGGGATATTATGAAAGATGGTATTTTAGCCCTTTTTAAAAAGATGTGCCTGCTTTGGATAGGAAAGAGGGAGCCAGGAGCAGAATTCCGGGCTAAAGGAAGCATATGGAGGCTTGGAAATAGGTGACGGAAGCATACTGTGTGTTGAGAGCAGAGTTTTCATAGGAATAGAAGTGGGGAGGAAAGAACGAGGGTGTGGCCGGACCCTGGAGGTAATGCATGACCAAAGAATCCGGGCTTCATTCTATTTCATAGAAAGAATTCAAAGCCTGACCATATCTGAGATGGGAGGACGAATGATGTGTCCCTCCTTAAGCAGGGAGAAGATAAGTATTTGAATTGGAAAGGCTGGAGAGGGCAGGAAGACCCACAAGGGGATGCCATTTGACCCTATGAGAGAGGAGACTAGAGGGAAAAGATTGTTTATGAACTATTTTAAAGGTAAACTATGTGGCGACTAATAGGACTGCAGGGAAGTGATAAGAGAAACTGATGATTTTAAAGATTTCCAGCCTGGATAATTGGGGCGGAAATGATGCTACCTTTAGACCGGGATCCGGGAAGAGAAATATTTGCTCAGTTGGAGGAAAAATGATAAACTTGGTTTGTTAGGATAGTGGAAATCCCACTTGGTAACTCCAAGAAGTACAGGCTGGAGAAAATATTGGAAGCCATATGCACTGAGGTTATAGGGGCCAAGGGAACACTACCTTAGCCCCCTGAAAGTTCGACTGACAAAAGCAGATTAATAGGAGAAAGGTGTACAAAATTTTGTTTTAATAGGCATAGCACAAGGGGGTCACAGGAGAATGCTGACCCAATAGCCCAGTGCGGTATAGAAACTTATCTACCCTTTGTCATAGAGGAGGGGGAAGATGGGCAATGTGGGCAATTCTTCTGAGAGACAGTAAATCATAAGGGAATGAATGGACAGAAATTAACTTGCAAGTGATATTTTGGGGAATTTGGGCCTGAGAAGCAGGTGTACTATCTTGTGAAGAATTCCTTTCAGGTGCGTTCATTCCTCAGTCTTTACTGAGATAAATAATGAGATTTCAGGGAGGGGAGGAAGGCAATTGTGTTTCTTTTGGAAAGAAGCTTTCTTGGCCAGATAAAGAAATTCCAGAGCTGGTCTCCCCCTGCACTTGGTGGGAGGTGCAGGTACAATACAAGGTTAAAGGGGTTTTGATTCTGAGACAGCTTCTAAGACCTCTCAGCTTGTCAAAGGGGCAGTCTTTGGGGCATTGCTTTCTGAGCCTCAACAAGGTCATATTTGAAGCTATAGGGGCAAATTGGATCTCCATGGAAGATTTTCTACCCAGAATGAGAGACTAGATTCCTCTCAGGTACCTCCTGTCAGTCGTTAGGGCTCCTCAGAAAGCACTGGCTTGTTGGGGATTGTTAGTCTGTGTCCAGGCTGCTCAGCAGGAGTCTACAAGGGAGGCCCCTGTTTAGGAGTGGCGAGATTAAGGCCTTCCTGAATTGTGCCTTACATCCTCACTAGAGGGGGCCACTGTGAGTTCTTTAGCAGTTAAGTCCTCCCAGGGTTATTAAGAGACTCAACTGTTGCTGATGAAGACATGGGACTTAGTGATGTCTGTTGTACACTTGGAAGTAAAACTCAAGGGAAATCAAGCAGGTGGGAGGAGGGAGGAGGGGATGAGTGAAATCCTACCTAACAGGTACAGTGTACTGTATCTGGGTGATGGGCACATGTATAACTTTGTCTCAAGCAGTACAAAAGCAATCCACAATCCATGTAACTAAAACGTTTGTACCTCTGTAATATTCTGTAATTTTAAAAAAGGTGGGGGCAGGTGGCCACATTTGACTGCTTATTTACAATCCATGAGAATGAAAAAAGAGGACCAGAGGAAAAGTTGGGGAATCTGCATTTAAGGAGAGAAAAATGTGGTTAGGAAAGGTAGGGAAATGCAAGACTATAGCAGCATTACAGGAAGGAGAGATTTTAAGTAAGGAGCGGTGGAGGAAAAAGTAAATAAAACAGGGTTCAGATGAGACTAGGATGTTGGAATTAGGAAGCTTTTGGCAACTTTTTGAAAATGTTAGTGACCTTCTGGGTGCTAAGGAATCTTATGTTGCGGCTAGGATATAGAATCATCAGTAAATGTGACTCTAAAAGCTTGACAGTAAAGGGGAGGTGAGACATGGGTGATATAGGGAAGATACAGAGAGTTGGATGCTAGAGTTTATCACTTAGTACTCAAAGATTAACATAAAACTATCTAGAACAAACATATTAAAACTTGGATTCATTATTAGTGTTCAATAACTAGGTTTACACCCATGAGCAGTTTTCCCAGGGAACCCTATCTAAAAATTGAATTTGTATTCAACTGTATTTATGGTACCTCACTTTCTCTCCCCCATTAGTGTGTTATGTACAATAAGGGAATTGATAAAAAATAAGACATGTTCTCTGAGGGGGAAAAAATGATCTGGCACATCAAGGGGGCCACTGAAGCATGTGTGTGATGTGCACAGGTACAAGGGATTGGGAAAGACATTCCAGGTGAGAAGTGAGAGTAATCACAAAGGTGGGGATAAATACAGCCTGCTATGGGGAGGCATTGGATTTGTGTTCCTGTCACTTATAGAATGTTTACCTAAGTGGTGTCTTAGTCTGGGCTGCTATACCAAAATACCGTAGGCTGGGTGGCTTAGAAACAGAAATTTATTTCTCATGGTTCTGGAGGCTGGGAAGTCCAAGATCAAGGCACCGGCAGATTCCATGTCTGGTAATTCCACTTCCTGGCTCCTACATGATGCCTTCTTGCTGTGTCCTCACATGGTAGGAGAGGCAAGGGAGCTCTCTGGGGCCTCTTTTATAAGGGCACTAATCCCATTCATGACCTAATCACCTCCTGAAGGCCCTACCTCCTATACCATCACCTTGGGGAGTAGGATTTCAGCATAGGAATTCTGGGGAACACAACCATTCAGACCATAGCAGTGGGAAATACAGCAAATCAGATTGAGTAGGATCAGATCATGGAGGTGATCTCTAGCTTTGAAACAGGCAGGCTTGGAATTAATATACTGAGGATAACTTAGGAACATGCCTGGCACAATAACCTGGTGAAAGAAGTGTTTATGGTCTGACCAATGGAACTATGGCTCGTAACTATTTAGAAAAAATACAGAATCAAGCTATTAAGTCTTATCAGGGAAGAAAAGGACTGGGTGGAGAAAAAGAGCAAGCAAGGTAATACAATCTTCCTTGTGACCCCAATTCCAAACAAAAGCAACAGCAGATGCCTTCTTAACTGAAATAAGTGGTACGTCGGTCAATGAAAATATCTGCTAAAGTGAGAAAATGATACATAGTCACTTATATGTAGATGAAATTTTTAATCAGAAATGTAATATATGTCTGTGTGCCACATTTTTCGATGTAAAGCTGAGGTCGCCTCTTGGAGTCTGCTGACTAGAATATTGTGTAGTCCTTCTCACATACATGACACCCATAACATATCACTTAGGATTTCCAGCTTTGGTGTTTTTAGAATGAGTGAGAATCTTGATACTAACAAAGCATGCTGAGTACAGACTCTTCCCCAATTTGTAACAGTCTAGCCCTCACCGAATTCAATAGCATTTTTGTTGTCGTTGCTGTTTTTAAAGAAACCCACCTTTTCAGAATCTTCTGTTGTACTTTTTGTAGAAATAAGAACCCAGGTTTTTTTTCACAATTACGTTTCATCCATTTATGTAATTCATATCTAATCGAATTATGTAGCTCCAGTATAACAAGTGTAACCACCAGCAACAACATGTTTGGGAACCCAACTAACTGTTGGTATTCGAGCCAAGTGGGAAGGGCAGAATGGCCCAGGCAAGTAGGGTCTATGCTGTGGGCAGAGTCTGTTAACTTCCTTCAGATTTAGTGACTGTCAGGTGAGCACTCTCTAAAATTTTCTCTACATATTCCATTTCTGGTATGCATTTTAGGGGATGTTTTCTATATATGTTGCTACTGCCCATTAGAGCCAGTCCCTCTGTTTGCTCTGTGCAAACCATTGACCACGCTTCAGCTAGCCCCGTCTCCTGGTGTCTGATTCTCTGCCGCCCCACTCTGCCTGTGTGGATTTTAGCTGTGGATTTCCAGCAAAACTATCAGTCCTGGCTTAAAATACCAAAAATCCACGGAAGCCATGCAAGGCCAGAATATAGCTAAGAGTGTTTGCTAGTAAAACCTGGTCATATTTACCTCTGTTCTTATTTCTTGGTGCTTTAAAGTTAGAGCTTCACTTTGAAGTTTATTGCATAGCAGATTGTGTTTGCAACATATGTATAACTCTCAACTAGCCAGGACTCAAAATTTTGTTTTGAATTTTAGCTTTATTAAATCAAGTAGGACAGTCATACTTGACAAATAACCTTATACATAGCACTGTACAGACTAGATCTTAAATGATTATATATTTCGAAGTTGGCTTCTCAACCTTAACTGGAGCCAGACACTCCTACACTGATACTCTCCTCTCATAATATGTGTGTGTATGTGCATCTGTGTGCATGCATGTGAGTGCATATGCATGTATCTGTGTATAGCATAACCAAATGCATGTGTGTATACAAGGAATTACAGTTTCCCTGGGAGCAGCTAGTCTCTTTCGCCTTCACACTGTATACTCTTTTTGTATTTTCTGTTGCCCTCTGCTTATTCATGATTTCTACTCATAACATCTCTGCCCTGCATGCTACCTCATGACCTTTATTCAGCTTCAACTCACACACCATCTAGACATATTCTTTCACACCTGCAGTTAAATTCCTAAGAGAAGTGAACTGACTGGCTCAGCCAATCACTCTCACTTGTGTTTATACAGAGACCCTTATTCCAGGCCCTGGACAAGCCTAGAGACAGGCCAGTCTGAGAACAGGGGATCATTCCCATTTCCATCAGGTGGGACCAGGACAGGGAGAAGCCGCTGGACATAGAACATGGCCACCCAAGCAGCAGGTGCTGTAGGTGGGGCAATTTGCCTTCGAGGATGGCATGAAAGAAAGAGGCTGCCATCACTTATTCAAAGGGACGTGTCATGTGGGCATACGGGCAGCCTTGTTTTCCATCATTCCAATATGTACAAATTTCTATCACCAAACATAGTTAAACACAAGGTCCCCAACAACAAATTTCAGTTATACTATGTATTAGTTAGCTGGGTCTGTCGTAACAAAATACCACAGACTGGTGGCTTAAACAACAGAAATTTATCATCTTACAGTCTGGAGGCTAGAAGTCTGAGATCAAGGTGTCAGCATGTTTGGTTTCTTCTGAGCCTTCTCTCTTTGGCTTGCAGATGGCTGCCTCTTTGCTGGGTCTACACCTGGTGTTTCCTCTGTGTGTATCTTAATCTCCTTTTCTTAGAGAGACAGCAGTCATATAGGCTCAAGGCTCACCCATATGACCTCATTTTACCTTCTTTAAGGGCCCTATTTCCAAGTATAGTTACATTCTAAGGTATTGGGGGTTAGGACCTCAACACATGAATTTTGGAGGGATGCGTTTCAGCCACCATAGCATAGTAATTGTGAGTCGTTGCACATGAAGTACAGACTTTGCTGCTAACTCTTCAGCCCACTAATCAGTGTGTACGTAACAGATGCACATTATGATCAGTGACCAGTCACTTCTTTCAAAGTCTGTTGGTGCACAGACAGCAAAGCATGTAGTTATGTTGCCTCCTTGTCTCTCAGTGATAAACTCAAATAACATTTTACAAAAATAGCTCATCAGGAGAGGGAATTAGCTACCAAAAATGAAAATGCTGCAAAGCAACAAGAAGTGAACGCAGGAAGTGAAATGAGTTTTGATTAGGAGATTTCAAAATGGCAACAGCAAGGTGAAGACAGCGTGAGACCTAGGCCTGCGTGAAGCTACAAAACAAACCATAATAAAAAAAAGTCTGATGAATATATGTAAAAAGCAAGGTAAAGTCATCACAACATAGTTTAAATTGCACTAGAAGAGAAAGGCACTTATGGTTGAAATTGAGTATTTGCATCTACTTTAGATGGAAGACTATAATAATAATTTTAAAATTCCTGATCAGTTTGACTCGCATTCAGGGCAAAGTGTTGAGGTTAGTTGCTGAATTAAAAGAAAATGGTAATTACATGGAGACTGTAGAAGAACCTTTTTACTGCCAATAAAGGCTGGTTTCATTGTTCCCGAAGTCAGCGTGAATGTCACACTGCCTGGTGACAGCACTTCACCAGGCTTCTGTGAAATGCGTGCCCAGAATCCAAGGATTAAGGCAGGTTTGTGATGATCATGGAATCGTTAATGCTGATGAGATAGACCTTTTGGAAGACAACCCTGTCAAGAACTTGTGTCAAGAAAGATGTAGGATCACAGAGGGGTGGTAACAGAGATTTTAGATATTCCGCCAGGGAACTTAGTGAAGGAAAACTTACTGACACAAGTGAGAAATGTGGTTGTGAAAAAAAAGGATGAAGATGTCCGAGAGGAAGTGGCACTGGCCAAAAAAAAACTTCACATTAAAAGAACTCAGATATTTCGTGGCATTGAAAGTGCAAAATGTTGGATGCTGATCCAAATTTAGGAGTGTGGCAATTAGCCACACGGCATAGAAGAGATGTTCCTTCCATATCATAAGTTATTTGACAAGAAGGCAAGAGCTGTCCAATATACTTCTGATAAATTTTTTTACAAAGAAATAAAGCACTTTAATGCTCAATATTTCTAGTATTTTAAATTACTGTACTAAGTAAAGTTCATTTTATTATTTTTTCATTTTTCTATCATGTATAACTAACAATAAGAATTTTCAGTGTTTTGGCATAAATTTTTAAAGGTCATGGAACAATCATAATTTTCCCATTGATCATCAAAATGGCTTTGTACAGTTTCAACTTGCATAGTTATTTTTATGGTCCCACACACCCACGCAAAATGAGGACTGTGTGTGTGCGCGTGCGTGTATGTGTTTGCGTGATCTTTGCTGGAAGTCTTCCTAAGATGTATCGTGTTATGTTTTTACTTGCATTATTCACCTAGCCCTAGCAAGTATAACTTTTCCTGCTGGTTAAGAATTGTCACTAAAAACAGCAGTTATTGTTTTGTGCTATAAAGCAAAATAGCCTGAAAGTTAAGGGTGTGGTTTATGCAGCCAAATTTTCAGAGTTCAAACACCGAGCCTTTTCCTTAATTTTGTATGATATGAAACAAGATGCTGTGTGTCTCTGTGCCTCGCTCTCCTCATCTGTAAAATGAAGAGAATAATTGCACCTACCGCATAGGGTGATTGTGAAGATTAAATGAGTAGAATGTGGGTAAAGCACTGAGTGCCTGACAGCATCATAAACAATGTGTTAGCCATTGTTGCTGGTGACCGTAGTGGTGACCACAGTGCTGGTAGTAGCAGCGGAAGCAATAGTGGGAGTATTAATGATGCTGTGTATTAGTATCTGAAGATTTACTGAGATTGGGGCTATTTCTTCCCTATATCAGGTAGCCTCAAGCTACTATGCTTTCAATTTCTTGTGTTGCTTTATTTGTGTGTTCTCCTCCCTCGTTATTGGGCTATTAATGGGCATTCCCTGCATCTGCCTCCAGCAGAACAAGTGCCGCATTCTTGTCACCTTCTCGTTAATTCGACCCTCTTAACCACAATGGGCACATGGAGCAGAGAGTCTGTCTTGTTGTAGTAGCTTGTAACCCTGGATCAGGCCCAGTTCCTCGTGGAACTGTCACAGGGAGCCCAGAGGAGAGCCATTTCTTTGGCTCAAGCCTCACATTCACGAAAGTGCCTCCGGTTTGCCATTTGCCATTAGCTCTAAATGAAGTTATGCTCTTAATCATTGTTATGCTCTTAATCATTTTATCTGTCTGTCTTAAAAGCATTGAATTATTCTTTGTGAGTGTTGAAATTATGCCACCCTCTTTTGTTATTTCTTCATTTTTTAAATATACTGAGAACCTTGAAGTACAGAAGGGCCCAGGCCCCTCTGAGGCGGCCTGCTCAAGAGAAAAGCAGGTGGAATCCTGGTTGTGTTATAAGTTGATGGTAACTGGATAAATGAGCTCAGGACAAGAAAGCACATATAAGAAAATACCCATTTTCCTCTTCCCAACTTCAAATTGCTTTTACTCAAGATAGTGTACTAATTAACCTTGTCTCAGAGGTATAAGCTGTGGTTCCCTGTGTCCTCCCCCAAGTTTCCTTATGCCATAGGGGGAAAGAGAACACCTTGGCTCATTTTATTTTGGCAAAAATAATCTAAGGTTATTGAACAAGAAACTGAAAAAACCACTGTACCAGAAAATTTAGTTAAGCTGAGGCTCAATTGCTTCCCCCTGATGGCCAGCATTGTATATTTCAGGCCCAACTCAGGGAGAGCTGGGTGCACAGTTGGCATCCAGGTTGCCTGACAGGTGAGTGAAATACATGAGGGTCAACTGAATTAATGTCATCAGTTTATTGCACCACAGTGGAAAAAAACCCTGTGTGCTAAAAGATCCTTAACCTTCAGATCAACTCATCTCTTAAATAGTTGAGGCATTCATTAACAAAATTACAAAGTTTGTGAACAGTTTTGTCCTATATACAGGTATTTTCTTACATCATGGATATTTCCTTAACAACATTTGAATGAATAAATAGGGATTTTTGAAAAGGCTTCTAGCCATTGCCCAGGGCAAGACTGAACGTGCTACCTGTTGAAATGCTAAGAGGTTTTAGCTCTGAAGGAAAGCTAGTGAGATTTTGCTAGTATTGTGTGCTCTGTGTTGAGTGGTAGGAACACGTTTGAACCTGCAGTTGTTAGGATTTTCTCCTTAATATTTAGAGAATTTGATTCTTTTTTTTTCCAGGGACTTTTCTTCTTGTGGTAAAATACACATAATGCAACATTTACTATTTAAATCATTTTAAATGTACATTTCAGTAACATTAACTATGTTCACATTTGTTGGGCAATCATCACCACCGTCCATCTCCAGAACTTTTCCGTCATCCCCACACTGGAACTCAGTACTCATTCAACACTAACTCCCCCTCCCTGCCCCCACACCTGGGCCCTTGGTAACCACTGCCCTCCTTTCTCACTTAAGTGGAATCATACAACATTTGTCCTTTTGTGCCTGGCTTACTTCACTTTAGGAAATTCAATTTTATGCATACTTTTCTAACAAGTTGCTGCTTTTGAGGACAGTAATAATCAAAAACTTACTATTGTCCAAAGCCCTAAGTCTGAAATTCTGCCTAAAAGTGCTACAGTATTTATTAAACTAAGTGACTAAAATGATGTAGTATAATACCTTTGAGGAAGAGTTCCACATTCAATTTTGTTGTTTAATATTTCTATTGTAAGAAAATGTTTCACATGTGAAATTTTAAATTTTCTTAAAAATTCCACTTTTTTTTTTTGTTATTGCTATTGCACTTCTTATTTGGGGATTGTTACCTGTCAGGTCTCAGCAGGGATTGAGGGAGATTTAGCCTCCCTGATTAGTGGAATCAAGTTTGGTGATGTGTGAGTCGTCCCCAGAAAGCACCAGTATAATGTAATTGTCTTCTTCTGCATTCTTTAATGCTTAGCCCCACCCCCACCCCAGCAGCACCCCAGGGTCCTCTTCTGGAATCCCCTAGAGTTCCTAAGGGAGAAAGAGCATGTGTCAGGGGACAGACCCATGATATTTAAACATCAGATTTAGTATTGGAATATTGAATTTCCCATTTCATTTCCAAGAAATTCCCCATGCATTGTTGTCTAGAATCGTCTTTAGAATTGCTTCTTCCAGTGTTTCTTAAGGTGGTTTGCTTCACTCTGAGGGCTGTGCCACACTGCCTGGTGGACTTGGAGATGCAGAGGTGGAAACAATGCGCAGGGGTTGGCTTGGGGCTTTTTGTTTGCGTGTCCCTGTTTACCTATTCATAATCATGGATCCCTTCTGCTGCGTGATACCGTGAAGCACGCACAGCAAGCAGCTCCTTACTTCACCGGGTTGAGAGGGGAGAGCATGACGCCGACTTTCTGGACCTTCTATCCGGCAGTAAGAGGTGTATACACGTTGGTGTGTGTCAGGATGACAGAGGGCCAAGGCTGGACCCACGTGTGGCCGCTTCCAGGGTCTGCCATGTGCTTTTGCAAGCTGCAAAGTGTTGCCTTTAAAACAGCTCATCCTGCGTGACAGTCTCCTGCATTCTGTTGTCAGGACCTACACGCTGCTTTCTTAGGAGCTAATTGAAAAAGGGAGCCAGTCTGCACCCCATTCCTGCACACCCTGAGTCATGAAAACAGATTCTTTTTAAGCAAAAAATTGAAAGAAAGAAAAGAAAGAGAGAGAAAGAGAAAGAAAAAGGTTGCCATCCAGCGGAGGAAGGAGTAATTCCCAGCTTCATTCAGGGGAAAAAAAAAAAATGCAGGCTGAAATATGCTTAACTATTTTAACTTGACTGGGGATTTTTTACCACCTTATGGGCTTTTTTCCCTGACATCCGGAGCCAAATGGGTGCAGTGTGCCTTTAAGAAAAGAGGTGCCTCACCAAACTTCGCTGTAGTTGTATCTCAGCATTTCGGTAGGGAAGGAAAGTGTTAATTTCTTATTTGTACACTTTTTTTCCCCCGACTTCCTTCCTATTCACTTCATTAAATCTAGAGGCAGTTCGGCATGGGAGCCGTCTGTATGTTGAATTAGGGCTCGCACTCTTGCGCAACACGTCACCAGTCGGAAACTGGGGGTTTGCTTCTGTGATTTATTTCATTATTGTGCTGGTAAAAGGTTTGGAAGGGAATTCTTTTCTTGGGGGTAGTACTTTTAGGATTGTATAGCAAGTTTTTGTGTTTCCTTTTTTTTTTTTTTTTTTTTGGGCGCCCCCCATCCCCTCAGTGCTGAGTTGAGTCAGTTGAGCCAGTTGTAATAAATAATTTTTTAAAACAAAAGAACAGTTTAAAAATCTCCATGAAGGATTTTACTTACATGCAGGAGTAATCTTACTCTACTCTTTATGTGCGAAAAGCATTTGGGAAGTATTTAGTGAATTGATTTCCATTAGAAAAAGACCCTTAGAAATCACAGAACATAAAGCACTGCATATGGATGTGGTGGGGGTCTTTGGGGAGGAGGGAAGATGTTTGGTAGCTCTCTGCATTCCTGCATAAAACCTTAATTTGAGGGGAATAATGGTCAGTACTTTGTGTGTTTCCTTGTAATTCCAGAACCTAAATTTAATAAGAATCTGCACGTATTAGCAATTGTAATAAATATTGTTTCACTAGTTCTGTTTGCAATCTAATTTGTTTTCGCTTCTTAGCTACTCACAGATTTAGAGATTTAAAAGTCCAGATATCACAAGCTTATGCTTTGTTCCCTTTTTTCAAAATTAAGGGGGGTGAGTGTAGAAATACTCTTTTCACAACTTCCCCCCCTCTTCATTTATGCCACTGAAAAGAAAAACAATGAAAAATTTTACAGCATGAAACTGAAAGTGAAGTGTCACAGTTGTTAGGATTTTCTTTAAAGAGAAGACTAACATATTGTATTAAAATGTTTGAAACTGAGAACATGCACATTGCTTTTACTTACATGCAGTTAATGAAAAAAAAAATTGTCTTCTATTTAAAAAATCATCTTAGACTGCTCCAAAACCATGCAGCTTTTTAAAATAAATAAATAAATAAAGCACTAAAATGAGGTGTAAAATATCAAAAAAAGCATACCTTGTTTTAATTTTTAAAAATAAATTTGAATATTAATTTGTTTTCTTATTGGCTTAATTGTTAAAATGCGAGCAAGAATCAGAAACCACCTGAGCTAAAAATCTCTAATTCTGCTGCCTGGAATAATAAGGGGAGAAAAAATATGATAAGTAGTTGTCAATATTAAAACAGGCTGAAGGAGGAAGGCTTCGGGCCTTGTAGTAGGTAGAATGAAACAGCAGATTTGAGTATCCACAATCCTTTCAGTATTAAATTTTCAGTAAAATAAAATTACTTGTATATGAAAACATAGCCTTTCCCCAGCTCTCTTTTTTTTCCTGATCAGCTGATGAAGAGACTAGCAGCTCGCTGCTTTGCTGGCTTGTTAATTTTATCCCCACTAACTGTGATTTCCGATAGCCGGCCTGCTGATAGTGGTAAGGTAAATATCCTTTTTCGTTGCCGTCTTGAAGATTCAGTAGAACTACATCCCAGGCATGTGTAGGTGTGTAACACATCAAAAGCCGGTGTTCTCCGTATTTCTGTGTGCAACTGGGTGCTTGAGAAGAGCAATACCATTAACTGTTGACAGCCTTGCATGCTGTATTTATTATTAGCATGTTCAGCCTCCAAGATATGCGGGACAATTTCCTTTTCTTAATCTTTGCTTAGCTGCAGTGTGTTTAGCTGTATAGTGGGTGTCCTGCTTTTAGGCAAATGAATATTGATGAAATAATGTGGAGCTTTTTTTTTTTTCCTTTTTCCTTTTTCCTTATAACTCATCAGATCTTGCCTCCTTCATAGTGGTTATCTGAACACTGTAGGATCGTGATGGAAATTGTCTTTTGATTATTAAGGCCTAGGCTCAGACTGTCCCTTAGGATTCTGTCTGTGTGCATGTTGCTTCTATGGATTTGCACATTGGAGGATGCATAGAAAACATTTCTTTTAATCCCACTGGCATTTTTAACACGCCAGGTTGTTTTGTGTTCTGTACCAGGTTTTCTTCACAAAAACCTTTCTTTTTCAGGAGGCATTGTACATAAGTGAAAGAAATTATGTCTGAGCTGTAATCACTCTTTATATTGATTGTTATACTCACATGATCATAAATATTAGCCATGTTTGGTGCTGTGGAGAAATGAAGGTAATTGCCTTATGATTAGAGCTCTTTCAGCTAGAGAAAGGATTGATTAGCATTTGCATACTGGAGGCAATATTGAGAGGCAGGAAGAACAAATAACAACATCAGTTATTTTGTGTGAGAAAGCAATCGCAAAATGTAAAGATTTTTTTTTTAAGAATTTCTTTGCCATGTTCACATGTTATCTGGGTTTTGTGGTTTTATGGGGGTTTCTTTCCAGTTTTTTTTTTTTTTCCTTCTTTATTTTTCTTCTTTTGAGTTTGAGATTTACAAGGGAGAAAAAAAAGTTGAAACTTCTGGGTCTGTCACATGGATCTTTTAGCCCTTTATGAACAGGTTTCTTTTATACCTGGTTGTTTTTATAGCTATTTTATTATCTCTCTGCATTAGTGCTGCTGGCTCTGGTTTAAAGCAAGCGTTTGCAGGTAATTGGAAAAAAGTGTTTATTGTTTGTGAGTGTGTGTGTTCTTTTATCGGATGATTTAAGTGCGTTTACCAAGGAATGTGGCTTTGTACTTTCCCGTTTCCTTGTTTACTAATTGCTACGTTAGAACAAAAATCTGGACGGAATTTTGTTCTATGTTGTGAATCATGAATAAATTGATGTAAAACCTCAAGAAAAGGTCAAAGCTTGTATGATTGTACAGACGTGTTCTTAGGGAAATATTTTTCTTCACCCACTCCTCATCTTTGTTTACCTTCCCCCTTTTACAGTAATGAAACAGTTACGGTCCTGTTCTGATATGGAGCTCAAATTTCATTTGGATTCAGTTATCAAACACTTGAACATATAGCTCTTTTAATATTTGTCACATTCTCCTTCACTATGAGTAATTCTGGCCTCCAACGTTATTTTGTTCCCGAAACAGACTTGGGTTAAAGATGCATTTATCCATTATGATTGCATTCCTTTTTCTTCTTCCTCCACTGATTATTGTTAACTTTTTTTGTTAGTTTGTTTCATTTTATTCTCATTGTTCAAGCTATATATAAAGATATGTGTATATATATATATTCACACAGACACATCTTTTTTTGTCTTGGTCATTTTCTTGTCTTGAATTTTTCTTCTTCCTTTCCGATCAACAGGCCATTGAAGACGGCAATTTGGAAGAAATGGAAGAGGAAGTACGGCTTAAAAAGCGAAAAAGACGAAGAAATGTGGAAAAGGACCCTGCAAAAGAAGATGTGGAAAAGGCTAAGAAGAGAAGAGGCCGCCCTCCAGCTGAGAAGCTGTCACCAAATCCCCCCAAACTGACAAAGCAGATGAACGCTATCATCGACACTGTGATAAACTACAAAGACAGGTGAGTGTTTTGTCTTCACCTTGGTCATCCTTCACCAAGACTGTGAGTGATTCTACCTAAAGAGCAAGATTTATTAAGTTGCGTGCATGGGTTTGGAGGTTCTTTCTACTTTGTGTTTTATGGTTTTCCCTGCAAAGGGATGAGTAACCTTGCGCCATGTTCAAAATGGCCACTTTTGTATGATGCTTCAACAGGTATTATTTAAGATAGTTGGAAATGAGTTTAGATTACAGAATTTTAAAAAGGTTCTTAAGGACCTCTGAAATACTATTATTTATGTGAGAAGGGATTGGGATGACAGAACGAAATTATTATTATTATTTTTGGGGGGATGGAATTGTTAGAGGAAGACGAGTCCTAATATGTTTAAGGTAAATATTTCATGTTAAGCCTCTGTTTAAAACCAAACAGATGCTTCATTGAAAATGCTCTTTCTTCTTTCATTCTAATGCTTGAATTTCTGAGCACTTGTCAGAGCCATCTCTTTCTTCCTAACAATATACTACATAGTGTGATTTTTCAGGAAATTTATCTTTTCTCTGGAACTTTCTGGATGTGAACTTTGAGAAGACTGTGCTGGACACTCTCCTCAGGACATTTTAAACAATAATTATTTGAAAACCAAAGCAAAGCCATTTTGTGGTGGTGTCAGTCCTGTACAGTAGATAAACTAGTTTGGCTACATTTTGGTTAGTTGATTTTGTTTAGTTGATTTGGTTTCCACTTGATAATCATGTAATGATGTTTTCATTTGAAGATGGTGTCTCATTTCAGTTGAACAGTTGATAGGAAACAAAACAGACATTTTAGTTCTCTAAATTGCATAGTGGTATTAATCAGTTTTTAGTTATTAAAATTTTTTTTTCATTCCCCCAAGGGGGTGCATCGTTCCTGGAGGTACTGCAATCCCAGGTCAATGCATGGAGTGGACGGAGCTAGCTCCTATTCCATCTCCCTGCTCCAAAAATATATTTAATATATTGCCCTCCAATAGAGGATGTATCAGATATTAAACTGACAACAACAGATACTATACTCGATCTTAGCCAACAGGCTGAGAAGTAGTTGTTTACCAAAAATGTTTGGCATTAACTAGTGTTGCTCTGTACACCTGGAAGCATTTAACATGAATAAGTTGTGTTTTTAGTTTTTCACTGTGGCTTTTTGGTGCCCGTATTATAACAGGAAAGAGGAATTTGTTATAAAGATAAAGTAGCATAAAAATCAAGAAACTTTCCACCATGGGGTTTTGTTGTTAAGCCTTTCTTATCTGTCAGGCGTTTTCAGAAATGGTGAAAGAGGAGTAGGAGGAGATGTTTGTGAAAGGGTCAGGATTTCTTGCCCCTTTGTACCCACTAGATCTCTTAGATTCCATTGCTTACTATTTTCCTTCCTTCAAAAAACAAAACAAAACAAAACAAAGTGCATCCCCTTTAAGAATTCTGGAGTGGCCAAAAAGGGCAGCCCCATTATATTGGGTTTGGATCAGCTGTTCATTGACATAGGGGAACGGCCGCAATCCAGGAAAGAAAATTTTACTGCAAGTCCATTCCTTGCCCAGAGTGAACATGAAAACTTCCTTATAGACCAAGACTCAGTAACACACTCTGTCAAGTTTCTGTTCACCCCCAGCTCCACTTGTAGATTTGCCATAGATTTAGGGACAGTTTCCAGGAAGCCAGCTTGGATTCTGCCTTATTTTGTCAGTCCCTGGTGTAAAGAAAAATATTACTAAGTGGAGAGTGTCAGTCTGCATATACCTCGAACTTTCTTGCCTTTGTCTCGGGAGAATGTCACATCTGTTTTTCTGACCATATGTGCCTTGACGTGCAACAGGCATTTTGTTCGTTACTTGCTCACTATGTCTAGGCCTGTTGTAACATTGAAAAGGGCCAAGAAAAATCCTTAGAGTTTTAAAAGCTAGGCCTTTTATTCCAAGATAATGGCTATATCTTCCTTTAGCGATGTAGAAGAGGTCACCAACAGGTGGACTACATATTGCCAACAGATTGTTCTTTATTTGGTTTTATGTTGTTGGAGTTTTTTTTGGGGGGGGGGGGAGAGGAGGCAGCCAATACATAAACCTAGAGAGATTTCTTCTAAAAACTTCAGGGTCCCTTCCCACCTCCTCGTCTTTTTGAAAAACCTAAAAATGTGGCAGCACTCTGCCCAGCTTTCCCTAAGGTGACAATCAGTAGGGGTGAAGAAGTGGAAACCCGGCGTACTTGGGACAGCAGGCACTGGGTTGCCACAGTCCCCGTCACTCTCTGTCATCTCTCCAGTATGGAGTGCGAGTTGCCTTTTATCCAGCTTTTCACACCAGCCTCACTCCATTCATTTGTATGACCTGCTGGCTCCGCAGCCTTTTGAGTTTGTGACTTCCTGGTGTACGTGGCTGCGGGCTGACCGCTTTCCTAGAAACCATCCCAAAATTCAGAGCGGTATGAGGTTATAGCCCTAAACCTCAGCAAGGCATAGCACAGTGGCTTAGAGTACAAACTCTTGTCATGATTTAACTGCCCGCGTTTGAATCCTGACTCCAGCATTCACTAGTTGTGGGACACTGGGTTAATTTACTTAACCTCCCCGAGCTTCAGTTTCCCCATCCAAAAAATGGGATGATTACTGGACCTGCCACTAGAGTCATTATGAGTCATCAATGAGTTAATAGAGCTGAGGTTCTTTGAACAGTTGAATTATTAATAATTAGCCTTTCAGACTATTTGTAGCTTACTTGGGTGGGTGAATGGACCTCTGCACTCTATAAAGAAAGTGTCCTTGCTGGTCCTGGTTTCCATGGTTTTCTTTCCAGAAACAGAAAATGCAGCTTCATGGTGACCGATCGTTGAGCATTGAGCATGTCTTTATTGTACTATAGGTAAAGGATATTTAAATATTTCAGCATGCAGATATTTTTCCCCAGCAGCTTTTTTCCCCCAATTTCCTGGTTTTTATTTATTTTTTTAATTACTTTCTTTACTTTTCCTTAAAAAGTACCCTTGTAAGGCCCATTCTGTTAGCTCCCATCTTTAGGTACTTTCTGAGGAGTATGTGCTGAATCTCTTACCAGTGCATGTTTCATGTACATTTCATGTTGCTTATCCTCTGGAAAAAGCTCTTACTCTATTTATATTTTGTATTTCTCTTTAACTTGGTACTCAAGTAGGAGGCACTCAAATTAGAGGGCCTTAATTAGATACAGTGTCATATTTTTGGTTGGTTTCAGAAAATGCTACTGGAAGATGTACATCTCACTATGTTGAGATTTTTGCATCATTAAAGTCAGTTGCTAATATAGAAACTCAACCTACCTGTGAAAGAAATACCACCTGTACTAATCTCCCTCCCATCACCTTGGTCCAATGTTAGGGCTCTGACAGTCGTGTAGATTACCAGTGTATTAAATAAGAACTGCCATCTATATTTAACTGATATATAAGAAGAATTAATTAGTTCTCATGAGACAGTTGTTTAAAAGTTCTTGCATGATTCTGGGACAGATGTATCTTGATATTTTTATAAAGAACTAAGATAATTTATGTATCTATTTATTGCTTTTGCATTTTGTGCCAGGCCTCATTTTTTAAAAGGAGGGTACTTTTAAAAATGTGACCCAGAAGAGCCAGTAATTTTGTGTAATTCATAAATGTGAAACCCTTCTGCAGTAACTGCTGTCAGAGGTAGTACTGGTCTGCTCCTACTGGTTCCCATCATTTTATTTCCCCAGACAGAATATTTTATATTAAGTAGTACTAGACGGCTTTGTTTTGACTTGTTTAAGCATGTTTTGTTCTCTGCTTATTTAGAAAGGCTTTTAAAAATCCTATTCTCAGTTTATGTAATGTTTAACCTAAGGACTCTCTATTTCTTTGAAAAGGGATTCACCCTAATTTGCATTTGTACCCTTGAAAATTGCCCCTGGGATGAGGTGTAGAATAAGATGGTAAAGACTAGGGTTTAGTAGAGTTATCCCAAATCTAGAGACATGGCTTATTGTTACTTGGATAAAGGAAAGAGAGATTCTTAGACGCATTCTTAAAGTTGGAAGGGACTTTTAGTTCTGCATGGTCCCACTTGCCACATCCCAGATGTGTTCCCCTTCGCCTGTGACAAATGGGCACCCAGCCTCCATGGGGACACTGCAGCGTCAGCTCACTGCTTCCGGAGGCAGTTCATGACACTGAAGGACAGCCCTAAACACATGGTTATTTCCTCCATTAAAATGGATTCAGCCCTCTGACACCTTCAGAGAAAAAAACTGTTCTCATTCTTAGAAATGTCCCTTAAAATATTTATAAACAAGCATATCCATCTCAGGACATCCTTCTTCAGGTTGGAATACCTAACTTTGCTCTCTGAATGATGTCTAGACTTTGGCCATACTGGTCTGCCTACTCAGGAACATGCTACTCTCTTTGAGTCACATTTAAAACATGGCACCCAAGCCTGGCTTGGTAGTGTGCACCTGTCATCCCAGCTACTCAGGAGGCCGGGGCAGGAAGATTGCTTGAGCCCAGGAGTTCAAGACTTGCAGTGCTGTCTGATCACCTCTGTGAATAGCCACTGCACTCCAGCCTGGGCAACATAGTGAGACCCCATCTCAAACAAAAGAAAAAAGAAAACGTGGTACTCAGAGCTCCAAAGATATTCTGACAGCTAATTGCAGGGTGGTTAGCTTCCTTATTCTGAACGCCAGGATTCTGTTAACTCGAGTGTGTTTACTTTTTGTAGCAACCTTGACACAGAGTTAATGCATATTGAACATGTGACTTGTTGAAAAACCCTCACTCCCCACTCCAAAACACACACACACAGTTCTGTTCTCAAATGAATGCTGTCAAGGTCAGCCTTCAACTAAGCATTGATGGTTTCGAACCTCTACCTTCTGATTGTATTCTTATCCCTGTGCAGTGCCTGTGTAAGTTTTTTGTCTCGTCATCCTTGCCTGTTGCTGTAACTATGAATCTTTATTTCTTTTTTAAAAATGATGTTCACTTTCTATGTTTTTGTCATCTGAAGATTCGATATAAACTATTACAGAGAAACTTCTAAGGGACAAAGTTCAGGTCTCTATGACATGCCCCTGAAAATCACTTCAGTTTGACACAACTATATTAACCAGTAATCCTAAAAGTTGATTAACCATCAGTGAACTCACACGGCCATGCTGTCATGTCACCCACATTTATCCTTTCTTGAGGTTTTCAAGAAACGCTAAAACCAAGATACACTATAGCTGTAGCCTGTCCTACGTATCAACCTAGAAACCCCGCCAAAAACCTGAAATGAGGTTAGTTTGCCATGGCTTTTTCTAAGAGACCTCCTGCTGGTACTTAATGATGTTATTTATCTTTTCTAAATAGCCCCGTGGCATCGGAATAATTTCTTCTAAATTTTTACCAAGGGTCAACATCAAACATAACAGTCTTAGGTTTTGTTTCTCATTCTGAAATTGGGACATTTGCTTATCTCTCATCTTATTCCATTTCTGCTGTCTGTGATTTCCTAAGCGTTATTAGCACATGCGATCTACACACTCTTTCAGGATGTAATTAGATTGCAACTGGACACTTGAACTTATTTGAAGTGACTTGATATGCTCTTTTTATCAACTCTCCTATCATGAGCTTTTGTTCAGCATTCATGATGCCTTGCTTTTCAAACCTGAGCATTATTCTCCTTCCTGAAGAATCTGGAAACAGAACACGAGTAGGGTGTCATCACCTCCTCCCTCTCTACCAGTTGTTTGAAGATGCCTTCTTTGAAGGAGCACTGCACAGGAGGACTAGCCCCGCTGTCTGTAAAGGGTTTGGACATCAGGTCCAGCTTTGAAGATGGCTGCAGGGAGGCAGGTGTAGGAGGCAGGAGATGCCCTCCTGGCCAGCCCCAGCTGAGGGCACAGCCCTGGGGCACAGTGGGGCGCTCCTGCCTTCCTGGCACTCTTCAGTTTCTGATCTCTTCCCCCAACAGGGAATATGTTCTTGCCCCTAATGTGAATAAGCTCTGGTGGTATCCTAGGAATTGTGGTAAGCCTCAGCTTGTTCTGAATTTAGTTCTCGTCACATTAGGGAACATCATTCATTCATCCAGGAAACATCCCTGCATTGTTCTCTTATTCCCAGCAGTGCACTGCCGAGGCTGGCCATGGGGTGAAAACTCCAGGTACTTGCCCCGTTCACCGTGCAGTGGAGGAGAGAACTTTCTGCTGGGTATTACTGAATGGGCAGCAGGCCTACGGAATTCAGGGAAGGAGGGGTCACATGAGCCCCATTATATGAGGATGTAATTATATTATCTGGTGTTTAGAGTCACTTTTGGACATTGCAATGACATTTACCTGGGAAAATAGAGCCAGCATTTCATTACATTATAGCACCTTTCTAAGGATTTGGGAAACTTCAAACCTAAGAACTAGTTGCACTTGTTTAATTTCTGTACACACCAAAGGTAATTTGTAGCACTTTCCTCATTTTAAGTAAGGCTGAACCAGTTTTTAAGGCTCACATATAATCAACCCATTCTCCAGAGGGCTGGGTTCTTATTTTAAAATGTTTGCAAGGCTCCCTCTCCAAAGTGCTTTACCTAAAGTGCACTTAGGTATTTACTGTGTTGAAGGCTTTCCCGCACTGATGGTGATCCAATGGACTATTCATTCTGGTGTCCACTCTGCCTTTCTAAGACAGATCTGTAGTGACATACGTTTTTAAAACCAAATCCATGTCATTTTTTAGCATTCTTTTTTGTTGTTTTATCTTTAGATCTTTTTGTTTGTACTTTTTTCCTGAGCCAATCAGATTGCTGACCTACGTCTACTCCTTATCAGAATGATTTGAAATTATTCTGCCAGAATATTTTCTGTTCAGAACCTCACGTCTCTGTTGAATTGTACACTCTGTTAGTCTCAGATCCTAGAACCATGCCTTTCTTCTCTGAATTATTTGCAACGTATTCTGTAAAATGTCTGAGATGTCATCCGCAGTTCCCAGGTTTCTCTTCCTTCACTGTTAAACGCTCTGAGATGACGCAGTCTGTTCCAGCTTCTATATTCCCTTGGTCAACACCAGCATCATTCCAAGGTCCTAAAGGTGAAAGAGTAAATGTTTTCCCAACCCTATGCCTTGTGTATGACATGCACTCAAATACAGAGTCCCCTCAACACACCCAGCAGCGTCCCCCCGGGCACCCTTCCTCCTGCCTCTGCACACACTGTCTTCATGAGGCCCTTCCCGGCCCGGCCCAGCCTCCAGTCTGTTCCTCAGCCTGCCTTCTCTCTAAGGCGCTTGTCTGGTCCTATCATACCATTACCGAAGAACTTTCTGTAGCTTCCTGTTGCCTGACGGCGATCAGACTCCTTAGCATAGGAGAGTTGTCTTACACAGTCTGTACCTGAGGACCTTCCCAACTTCTTTTTCCATACACGCCCCTCCCAGCTCTCCTTATAGTTCAGACATCCCAAGTGCTTCTGTACGTCTGAAATACAGCATGTTCAGTTATCCCTCTGCTCCTCGGTTAATGCTTTCTTCTCTCTGCACCCCTCTCCGCCACGCCGCTCTAAAGCAGTGTGGGGCAGTGGCTCCGAGGGGCATTTGTTAGCGGCTGACGGTAGGATGTGTACGCCACAGGGTGCTGCCTGCGCCTGGAGCGAGGTCTACAGGGTTGGAGGGTTTCCCAGGATCCAGCAAACCTGACAGCTGCTTCCTTGCCACCACACAAAGGGACACCAATGTCGCAGCTTCAAAAGTCCTCAGCTGAAGAGGCTTCCCTAGAGGCCTTCAGAGGGCCGAAGGCCTCAGGTGGTGGTTTATTTTTATTTCCACTTGAAGATCACGGATTCAGTGATCTATTCAAAAAGAATAGAGTTCTAGGAAGCAGAGCTGACTACTTAGACGGCATGCAGAACCCGAACCGGCCGATGCTTGGATCTCCTCTTTGTGCAGGCTACTGTAACAAGGCACTTTATCCTGTTTCATTTTCACAGCAGCTTTCTGGGGGTAAGTATTATGCTCATTTTGCAAATGAGGGGCTAGACTCCCATAGGCTAACGCTACCTTCTCAAGATCACATACACCCCTAGCAAGTGGCTGCCTGTCTTCCACTGTTGCAGGAATAACGAATGGGACGTGTTTGGAGGGAAATGGGACCAGGGCAATAGGCATTTCTGTGTTTGGCAGAAGCAGGAAAAGTCCCAGAGAGGTTGGGATATCCATTTTCCCCCCATTTTCAGAGAACTCTCTTTTTTCAGAATGAGGGTCTAAACGTTAACCCCATGTGATCTTCCCAACAAGGTAGGTAGGTGAAGAGAACGAGGCTTGGAGAGCGAAATGAATTACGCCAGGTCACCCAGCCTGGGAAGAAGGTGCCGGGCAAGGGCGAGAACCCAGGTCTTCTGACTCCAGTGTTCTTTCTACTCTACCGCAGGTGTAACGTGGAGAAGGTGCCCAGTAATTCTCAGTTGGAAATAGAAGGAAACAGGTCAGGATCTGTCTTGTATTCCGGTGTCTCTAACTACAGGTATCCCTTGGTACATGCAATAGAGCGATTCATAGAATCTGCCTTTGAAAGCAGATTTCTCCATTTACCTCCCTATCACCCCACTTGGCGTGGGGGATGGAGGCACAGATATTCTTAAACACCTGTCATGGCTTCTGAGGTTTGCTGTGTTTTAACCTGGGTGTGTCCTGCTCTGTACACGCACTTCTTACAAAGGTGTCGGGAGCTCCCTAAAAGCCTGCGCTACTCCAACAGCACGCGTGAGGATGGGTCTCTGCTGCTTCCTCCCTTCCAGAGCAGCTTCTCTTGTGCTTTCTGCCGTCCCTATAACTCTGTGCTGTGTTGGTTTAGAAGCTTAACGCCCAGCACCTGTGGTGACTTGATCTGCAAGACACGAAGCGTGCATGTTCATGCCGTGTCTGCATTCTGGAGTCGATCACAGCGTGCGGAGGGCAGCTGCTGAGTCGCTTCCTGTTTGTGCAGCGGGTCAGGTTTCAGGGTGTGACTTCTCCTCGGCCTACCTGTTGTGTGGGGTCCTGAGCATCCTAAGCTGGTCTGTTTAATCTTTGTGTGCCTTTGTTTCTGTTGGGTGGAAAGTAGAAATGCTTTTCTCCTAGAGATGCTGTGAGAATTAGATGATGTTGGTGGAGCTAGAGAATTGGATGTACATAATATACCAGGTCTAGGAGTTGTTATAATAATATGTCAAAAATAACATTTCTTTCCTCCTTTCAGTGTGTACTTTTAAGAACTATTGATACAATGCTTTGCCATCCATATTCCAACTTTGTCAACTGACCCAAGTAATGTTCTTTAGAGCATTTTTTCCCCACCAGTGTAGGATCCAAAGTAGGGGAAAAGAATTGAGGCTGTATCTTGTATTTCAGAATGAAAACTGATCACCAGTTGTGACATTCTTCTTTATATAAGGAGATACTAAATAGGAGTGACTTATACTTACCCATTTTTGTGTGGAGATGAAAGTGTTAGGCAAGGTTGTCGATTTTTGATCTTTCTTACTATTGTTCAGTAAACAATAATTAATCCTGGAGATAATCCACAAACCATAGTGTCTACTGAGAAACATCAAGAATCATGTTCTGTTTTCGCCATTATGAGAAAGAGCTTGGTGTGGATTTGAATTTGGAGATTGAAACGACAAACACTTAACTTTGTAAGTTTGGGCAGTTTAAACAGAGAACCTGTTGGGCAGACACTTCTACCCCGAGACCTAGAAAGGAGGCCTTCCAGTCTAAATAGCATGGTATGGGCTAAACACCCAGCTCAAGGCATGTGCTTGAGCTCCTCTTTCCCTGTCCCCTCTTCCATCAAAATGGTCATATGACCATGAAAAGTGGATTAATAACTTTAAAGAATATTGTAACTCCCCAATGTCATGCCTGGGCTTTTCAAGGGGAGATGATATGACCATATGTAGTTAGGACCTAGAGAAATCCATTTCCACTAAACAGACATTTAAGCCGTATTTCCAGAGGCGTAGCAAGGGGCTTGGCGTTCGCTTCCTCAGGGCTCTCTGGAGTCTGTCTCGTCCCTGCCTGGCTGTCATACCTGGCTCCTCCTCCCATAAGCCTGAGCCAACGACGTGGTGTTCAGAGGTTGTATTATGACAAATTAACCCTTCAGAGCAGTTTGGCTCTTTTTTTGAAGTCCTTTCTTCATGTGTTCAAAAGCACTGAACATTTTCTGCGTGTCAGTCTCTGTGTAAGTATTGAAAATGGGGAAAAAAATGAATGAAATGGAGTACTTTGAAGCACATTTGGAAAGAGCTGTCTAGAAGAATAACGCAAGTACCTAGTGTGAGTGAGGTGTATGGACGACGGGGTTGGGGGGAGCTTCTAAGTGGCGGTGGGCAGAGTGGGAGTTTCCCAAGCAGACTGAGGGGAGGACAGTGGGCAGGGCAGAGGCACCCGGTGGCCTGAGCGTGTGGGCAGCCGTGGAAAGCAGGCTCTCTCTGGAGAACCCCCTATCTCAGTATGACCAGGTCCCTGGGGACAAGGAGGAGGACAGCCCAGGTGAGGCTGGAGGAAGCAGCAGAGCCTATCCCAGAGGCCTCGAACACCAAGTTGAGGAATTTTAACGTTCTCTTCTAGAACTGGGGTCTCAAGGTCAGTCATTAATCACTGCAGTGACTGTTAAGAGCACCGTTTCGAGGGGACCGGCGGAGGGTACACCTGAGCTCCGGGCGTGAGCGCGCAGTGCCCCAGTGTGTGATGTGTGTCACGTGGGGGAGGGGAGGCGACAGTGGGGATACAGGCAGATTCCTGTTCGGAAATGTCACTCTGATAGCGTGTGAAGGTCGGATTGAAGGAGGCATACGTTAGGAGGATGTATGTTGTTAGGTGTAGGAGGAGATGTCCTTAAAATAAGGAAGTGGCAGTGGGTAGGATGACAGGGGAATAAATACTCAGAGGTATGATTGACAAGACTTAGGGGCAGGCTGGATGTGCGAGGAGGAGGAGAACTCAGACAACGCTTGGATCTCTGCCCTGAGTGATCAGTGAGCGGCAGTGGAAGGAAAGTTAGTGTGCGTGAAGGTACTGTATGTACATATATGTTCACGTGTGTGTGTCTGTGCAGTCACCCAGGCCCTCATACCCAGCACAGCAGCTAAGTTCTCTCCATGGCTGTTAACAGCTCTGAACATTGTGATTATGTTGTTAGTATTGACCGCCCCTTCAGGACCAGCCAACGAGCTCTGTTAGACAAAATTTATTTTTAGCATCCTTGGCACCAGACATTCCATATTTCTTTAAGCCAGGCAGAGAGACTGTAACAGTGGCTCTCCAGCCCAAGCACCTTCACATTTAGTGGCTCTAATTTGATTACAAGAAATTGCCATGAAATAGCAGTGTGACCAAGTAGATCCACTTTTAAGGAATTTTAGATCTAGGTGAAGAGCCTTTCTTCACTCATTCTGTTTCCCACGCTTGGGACCCCGCATCCAGGCTGACAAGTTTACCTTGCGGAGTAGCAGCCTGTGAGGCTGGTACCTTCTTCAGCATTGTCTGGGACGGTGCTTCCAGAGTGTGGTCTTCCAACTGGAGTCCTGCCGCTCCTTCTTGAAGATTCCCAGTAGGGTTAGAGGCTCTGGGAAGTCTTGCTGTAAAGTAAGCTGTTTAATGTTGTTTAAGCCACCATTTCCCAAACTCATTTGAACAATGAACCCTCTTTTCAGGAAACCCTGTTAGTAACCCATTAAGCCAGTGTTCCGTGGAGCACACTTTGGGAAATGCTGAATTAGAGCTCCATTATTACATTTAGTCCAGAGAGAATCTGCTCCAGGAGCTGTGGATTCCAGGACTTTATTTTGCCCTCATTACAAATATTGATACTTTAAACGTTTACTGGAACAGGCTGCTGTGACTTCTGGTGACTTGACACTTATTTGTGGTGCTCAGCCAGTTGTACCCACATACAGCAGGTGGGCAGCCCACAAATAAAGTTAGTCCATCTGCTCTCTGTGGCACAGAAGGCCTCCCCTCGGCTTCCAGCGTTAGCCTGGCCCCCAGTCCCCTCTCCCCAGGGTCTCTGCCTCCCAAGCTCCAGGCTCAGCCCCAGCATAAAAACCCCTCTCGGAGGGGAGGGAGTCCCCGCTGGAAATAACAAAATGGGGTTTTCTTCCAGGCTGACGAATTGTTTTCCAAACCACTGTATAAACATTTTAATCAAAAATGAATTGCCCCAAAAGATAGCAGTTCTTTGGATATGTACATCCTTGTGTATTCATGGAGAAAACAATCTGTCTCATTCCTTTAGCATCATACCTAATATGTCTTCCTTAAGAATTTACCAAAAGGGCCATTGTCGGAAAAAGCAGTGCTCTGATGCCTGCCAAGACCCACTGTTTAACAAAGCAACGTGTGGGACTCGGGCACAGATGGAGAGGCATTTGATTTTGTTTGTCTGCAAGAGCTTTGTGCTTTTGGGTTTGGTCCACAGTTCAGCCAAAAGCTTTGAAGCATTTTTACCATTAAGAAGTGGGGACTCAGGAAGGATCAAAGGACCACATAGTGGAAGAGAAAGTAGGTCCTTAGGTTTCGAAAGGCAGGCGTTGAGTCATGAGCAGGTGAGGTGGCAAAAGTTGGTAAAATGGTCAACCAAGGAAGCAGCAGGCTATTCTGCTTTCAGACTGAGATGGGCAGTGAGAATTCCACACCTTTATCTGCTGTTATGAAATGTTAAGTGAGAAAAAGAGGGTAGGAAACTAGTCCTGAGTCAATATTTCCAAAAGTCAAACTTTTGGAATGCTGGGAAGTCTTCAAAGATCTCTCTTCAAAATGCTTGTCCAAAAAAAAAAAAAAAAAATACTGTCTGAATCTCATATACTGTTGCCAGCACCTCTGATTTGTAGTAACAAATGCAGTGTGAAAATCCTGAAGAAATAAATAGGAATTTTGTACAGTAGATTCCGATGGTTGTAATATATTAAAATTTTATGTAATTGTATTTATATGGCCATATACGGTAGAGTTTAAAATAAAAGTGCCAATTGGTAAAACGTGCTTTTTATGGTGATACAAATAAAAGTTGGGCATATGACCCTGAGACATCATTTTTCTGGGAAAAATAAAATTAGATTTATGACTTATACTATAGGTTGTCAAAGAAGGTAACCCAATGTGTTTGAGGCCTATTTATGGCTAACATGATTCTAAATTATTAATACATTCAATTATAAATCTTCATTTTGTTGAGTAAGAGTACATTATTATTTATGCTTCAGTATAGCTCCTTCTGGTGCTTTTAAAAAACTTTGTTGAAGTCATATTGCACTTACAAGTTGATAATCCTGTTTTCCCCCCATTTAATGACATAAGCAATTTTTCCATTCTTTTAAAGCATATAATTTAAAAATATATAATTTTAGATTCTCCAGCATTCCATTACTTGTCCTTTTTCCAACTGCTAAACATTTTGGCTACTTTAAATTATTTAATTATTTTAAATAATTATGTAATAAACATCTTTATATATAAATCTTTAATCTGTGTTTCAGCCTAGAGTAGATTACCAAAAGTAAAATCATGCATCAGAGTGTGATTATATTTAAGACTCTGCTCAATAAGAAAACCACCAAGACTTTATCTAGAGAGAGAGCCCTTTCCAGTCTCCTGACCTGGGGGTGTTTACTTTGCATTAATCTGATACAACCTTGTGTTTCCTGATAACTCAGGGACATTATATATCTACAGTTCTTTATGACCCTTAGGGTGATTTTAACAGCTACCAGTTCATTACCAAAAACAAGTCCACCCCCATCCCACTCTGTTTTGCTGTTGTTGCTTATATACTTCAAGAGTCTGGGAGATCAGATTTCCAAGCTTTTTAGAAATTATCACCAGTACATACTCATTAAGACTGAGATGAGAGATCTCCATAGTGAATACAGAATGTAGGTCCTTGTGACACCTGCTTCATGACTGACTTGGATTTCTGTGGGCTCCCTCGATAAGTGAGATACTACTTACTATGGGCTAAGGAAATTTTTCAATGATATGTATTAACCTTCACAGGAACCTGACCCTGAAACCTGCCCTGCAGTGTTGACCCAATTTTTAAAGTTTTCTTCCCAAATGATTTCCTGTGTTTAATTCCTTTAGGACTGTGATAACTTTCCTATAAAATCTTTCCAACCCCAAGTGGGTATTCTAAATCATGACATCATTTTCTTATCAAGGCAAGGTAGTCACATTTTTACCTTTATTAACTAGTGTAAACAAAACTATTTCAGCTTTGGTTAAGATCTCTTTTTCAGCAGTATCCAACTTGTCAAAAGACCAGCTTGTGCAGGTAAAAAGAAAAATCATAAAACAGGAAAAAACCAAAAAGACCCTCACCCAATATCAATCTTGGTTTGGGCTTGGAAAAAAAAAAAAAAAAATCACCCGAAGATATAACAGGCAGTATTTGAAAGGAATAGGCTTTTTAACTAGCATATCAATCTTCAGCACACCTTTAAGCCTAACATATAATCAAAGGTAAAGCTGACATTTATGTAAAGTTTATAATGTATGTAGTCGCCATTTTAGAGTCATAGTAGTATAGATGTGGAATTATTTCTTTTTGGTTTGTGGACGCAATGAGGAAAAAAATTGGTTCCCAGATGAAGCATAACAAATTAAATCTCAGTTGTGTTTGTGTGTCTAAGTTGTGCATGCAGGATTTGCAGACCACCATTTACACCGTGGTATGTAGGGCTTTTCCATCTCACACACTGTGACATCATGGGCATGTCCCTATGCCCATTCGCTTCTGTGGAGAGGAAAGGTGCCCACCATCACCTGTAAACTCTTAAGTCCAGGGTGTTCCTTCAAAATTGTATTTCAGGTAACATTCCTCTGCCACCCACCCTATGTCTTATCAGAGTCCCACTTGATCTGAGATCATTGTGCAAAATTGGTCTGAAATCACAGACCATTGTGGACTCCGGGAGAAGGGGTCTCACTTTTGTCCTGGGAAGCAGTGTACTTTGAGGTAACAATTTATACGTAGGCCTTCAATTGTGTAAAATGACATCATGGAAAATACCTTGGGTAGGATAAGCATTTCAACAGAAACAGAACACCTTCTGTAAACCATTGTACAATTAGTCCATTGTTCTCTACTTTAAAAAGAAAAAAAACTTTCTAATGCTGCAAAAAAAAAACAAAAACATAAAAAAAACCCCACATTTGAAAACGTATATTAAAAAGGCCCTTTGCTCGGCTCAAATTTGAAAAAGAAATGCTAAGAATTCAAAACTCTATCGAGCTGTTCACTTCCTTTGTCTGTTTTCTTCTTTTTAAACCTGTAATTTAAGAGAAAACAAAGTACCAGAGCAGTGTGTATGCTCCTGCTACCTCAGTGCGTTCCATAGGTGACGCAAGAGCTGGATGCGGCTGACTCCCGACTTTTCCTGCGGAAGCTGCCCATCACTGCCATTGCTCTGGTGGGGGAGGGGGAAGGGTTTGATGTGTGTGTAAGATATTCCCACCCTGTGGGGAGAAGAGAAAACAACATACATAGAAGAATTAAATGAGAGACTGAGAGTTAGTATAATATTTGGGAGAATTTCCTCCATTTTTATGGAGAATAGATTCTTAACCCTGGGCGGATTATGAAGTATTTGAAGAGGGGGGAAAAAGCAGAGAGAACCTTCCAGCCATGGAGTGAGAGATGGGTCAGGGCTAGAGACCTGGAATGGGTCATAAGAGAGGACTGTCCACGGTACGTGGGGGTACACGGAAGGAAGGCTGTGCCGACTAGGAGAGGAGGTGCTCAGTGGTACAGGTTGGGTTTGCAGAGAGTAAGGACAGATCCTGGAGGGCTTTGGAAGCCAGACTAAGATATTTGAATGATGATGCAAGCAACACAGTCCTAGGAAGTCTTCCTTAGGTAGCTTCCGGGTCCTCCTCTTGGCCTTGTGCTTTACTCTTAGGAAGGGAAGAAAGTGGAATAGAGGTATTAAGGCCAGTGAACTTTTATTTTTGAAACAGAATACATTTTGTTTCTCATTTTACGGTTTTGGCACCAAGTCTCAGAGCATTCAGCTCTTTTGTTTATGAACATAGACAACTCTGGACTTGTCTCTTTATGGGGTGTAGAAATTCTAGGGCCTGAGTTCAGAGATATCAGACCAAGATTGTTTTAGCTATTTTGCCTCCTAGAGCTTTATTGCACTATTGGTCCAAACCGCTTATTTTCTTATTTTTGCCAGTAGCACAGTTGGAATTAAGAGTATGTCCATCACAGGGGTACGAAGCAAAGATGTGCTGTAATCCGTCAATAGAAAAATGACACCATCTGTTGGCAATGTAGAAAATGACACCATGATGTTATTGAAGGAGGATCAGGTGTTAACTCCACAATTGAAAAGAGATCTGACTTTTTGGGTTGTTGCTAGGTTATAAGGAGCACTAATTATAAAGTCACTTCATAGCAACAGAAAAATTAATATCTATAAATTACTCCCCTTGCATTTCATATGCTCCTTTTTAAACAGGTAAAATGTTTGAGTCTATAAATCTCAGAATGGTAGAAAAATAGATGAGAAATTGTGGTATTGAAGGTGACAGAGTGGCATAAGTTACGGCAGTACAAAAGCATTTCTTGACCTGGAAGGGGGTGGGGAGGGGAGTAGCAGTGGTTGAGAGAACACCTTGGTTTTTACTACAATAATCCAAAAATCCAATTCCCTAGTAAACTGCAGTCTTCTTAAACCTCTTATTTGCCCCTGATTTTAGGATTCATGAGGCCTATACGTGCATTAAAAAATAAAACAAAAACAGTGACCCAGTGTAGAAGAAAAACTAGCCCATTCCTTTGACAGAGGATTTTCAGTTAATTTATGCAGGCCCCTTTGCACTTCAGCATTTTCCCCACTGGTTGCTAAGCAACCATTTGAGTTACTGCGCATGCCTTTTTTATGATAACTGTCATTATGATTACTTTTTAATTATACAACTGGGACCGTGGATTAAAACAGCATATTGTCACTTACGCTTTGCCACTGCCTTCTAGCATTCTCCCAAACTCCTAGATTCACCTTCTGAAATTTGCATGGCGGGGACTTAATGATTTTTTGATATCTCTGGCTTCACAAAGGAAGTAGAAACGGCACTGTAAGGAGAGCGAGGTTTTTGTGAAAAATGACTGTACCATACATCACAAACTGTTATTGATCTGGGTGGGCCAAATCAGATGTTAGGATCTGGAACCTAAATTATGAATGTCTTTGTTCCTTTAACCATGTCTGCTTCCAACATTAAGTGATGTTAAAAGCTTGTATTGCTTTTGTAGCCTGTGTTTCAAAATTATAAAATGCTAAGCATTTGTTGCTATTAAACCTGCTTTCAAATAAACCTACCATGAATTTGGGGGGAAGGTACAAGCCCTAATCCCAGAACCATGAGGCATCCACACCTGCTAAATATATGCGTCCCCCCCCCAAATTGCTCCATACACACAGAAGGGCAGTTAGGCAAGATGAAGGGGTTCCTCCAGTAAATAATAAATGTGTGTGCCTCACGGTGTGTAAAATACTCTGAAAGGAATAAGACCAAGAAGGTAGACACTAGGTACATACAAAAGCTCTCCATTTGAGAGGATATTCTAACATTATTTTGAGTTACTTTGTAAACATAAAGTGAATTTGAAGACAAAGGAGTATGAAAATAAAGTCTGGGGTTTTTTTTTTTTTAACCGATTCATTTACAAATGAAATTTTTGGCTGAATAGGATTTTTTAAACATTTCTGTCAAAATGAAGAGATATATTGGGTCTGAAAGAGAAATCCACAGTGGACTTCCTGTATCATCTATGTGACAGAAGTGGAGACCAAATTGTATTTTAATGTGGCTTTGAAGTTAGCACGAGGGGCATTAATTTCCAGTACAGTTGTGGGATTTTCCTTGACTTGACGAGCCCCATGTCAATATGCATGGGATGTAATTTGCTTTGTTGACATTTTCTGAAATAAAACCTTTCCTCAATAGCGTTTAATCTGGTTTGTTTTTCTTTGTTTCACCCACCCTACAGTTCAGGGCGACAGCTCAGTGAAGTCTTCATTCAGTTACCTTCAAGGAAAGAATTACCAGAATACTATGAATTAATTAGGAAACCAGTGGATTTCAAAAAAATAAAGGTAGATGTTTTGTTTACCCACTTTATTCTTCAAGTAAATAAAGGAAAAGTGTAAATTCATCGAAATGGTTACAAACTCATTGAAATGGTTATAGTTGGGACTCAGCGTGGCATCCTCCCTGACTGCCACTGCCACCCAGCCAGGGCTTGCCCCCAGAAAGGTTGGGATGTCTGTCTGCCTTTTCTTGTATTACTTAATCATTATGTTGAGAGCTATATACTATATTGTATTTTACTGAAGACCTTTCAGATTCCCCCGAATTGCTCTTCTTGTTTCCCATCATGTGCTTCCCTTCCCCAACCCCCAAGAAGGAATACCAGTGGGAGGGTGGTCTCGAGGAATGGTGTTCCCCAGGGTTGTACAGTCCCCCATCTCTGGCAGGGCTGTATTCTGTGAAGACAAATGGAAAATCAGTCTTTATTAACTAACGACTGTTGCATTTTCCTCTTCTTTTTCTCTATCTTATCCCAAATTTCCATCAGGAAAGGATTCGTAATCATAAGTACCGGAGCCTAGGCGACCTGGAGAAAGATGTCATGCTTCTCTGTCACAACGCTCAGACGTTCAACTTGGAAGGATCCCAGGTCTGTCTCCAGTAGTCTAAGTAGTTTTTAACCTTAAACGTGGTTATTAGTTCTTTTAAGTAAAATATTTCATTTTTTACCCTTTGAATCGCAGAAGGAAAATGACAAAATAAAAGCCTGTATTTCTATGCTACCTGTGTAAGTAAACTGAAGCTTTAGCAGTTTCAAATTACTTTTGTACCTTAGCTGTACTAGCTCCTACCCTTCCCTTCAAGGCTTGTCTTCTCTTAGAGGAGGAATTGAAGTAAATCATTTAAGGTGAGATGCTGAAAGGCTGGCAGTACCACTTTTGATTTTATAGAGATGGTGTATTTGATTATATTTACCTTCATTTTTCTGACTGTAACCTTGCATCAGGAGTTGAAACTACTGTGATTTAAGACAAAACAAAATATATATATATATATTAAAAAAAACACTACCTCTAATTGCTTTAAAAAAATCCTTTTTATTAGCCCTACTGCAATTCTCCTTTTACTCCTCTTCTCCGTAATTAGCAAGTCTAAGCATATATAAGTGAACTGAATTTATTAAAATAACAAGGGGGAGGACACTTTCACTTTAATTACACCTCAATTACTGTCACCTTTTGTAGGAACTCACTTTCTTTTAATCTGTATATCTGGCCTAACACTCTCCTGCCCGTGAAGAAGAGAGAACAAGACCACATGTCAGTGTGTCCCCCAGCCAGGGCAGTGTCAAAACACTGTTAAATTCCTTAAGCCTTTCTGATCTTACTTTTATGCCTTCATGTCAATCTAGTCCTCAAATTGGAGAACACAGGAATCTTCAGAATGTTCCTTGAACAGACTCTACATTTCCAGGTTGTTAGTTTTATCTTGACCAAAATAGTAGGTCTTGAAAGTAAGCCTCTGTATTCCAGACACTCCCCAAGGAAAGTTAAGATGAAAGCCAGGACATAGAGAATAGGTAGAAGAGTCTTTTGTGAATGACAACTTTAGTCTCTGGATAGATTTTTGGATTCTTGCTATCA
The DNA here is from genome assembly GCA_008086735.1 of Cheirogaleus medius. Lineage (NCBI taxonomy): Eukaryota > Metazoa > Chordata > Mammalia > Primates > Cheirogaleidae > Cheirogaleus > Cheirogaleus medius. The sequence goes on along the minus strand of VBSM01003204.1, from coordinate 53,972,368 downwards.
GTATGGCATTCCTATGATATGCATCCAGTCCCTTTCCAGCCCCACAACCTATCCCCACTCCCACTGTCTCACAGCTGAAATGGGGTGATACGTGGCCTCTTGATTGGTTGCCCTCCCAGTCCATTTGGGATACTTGTTTCTTTCTCTAACCACCTTCTTACCCTGTCCATATACTGCCCCCCAGCTGTGAGGTTCCCCATGCACTGTCTAGGATGAATTTCACCTCTGTAGACTGCAGAGATGAAGTCTAACCTAAGTCTTGAGCTTCATTTCCTGCTACTCCTCTAACCAAACAGTCCATAGTCCAGCCAGACTGATACCATAAACACCTGCCTCCTTGGATGCATTTAACTTTTTAAAGATCACTGTAGATTCACATACAGTTGTAAGATGTAATAAATACCGAGAGACCCTGTGCACCCTGTACATCTTCACAAGATAGTGACATCTTGCATACCATGGTACGGTGTCATAACCAGGAAACTGACATTGACACAATCCCAGATGCATCTTTCATATTCTCGTTTCCTATGAATCCCCTCACCTTTCTCACCCCTGATGGCGTCCCCCTCACCTTTAAGATCCAGTCCAACTCTGATGTCTCTGGCAAATGTTGCCCCCATGGCCACATCCCAGTGTTTTCTCTCTCTGGGGGCTTTTCTTCTGTGGTGCTTGCTGCCTTTATTCGTTTGTTGCTTACTACAAGTCACTCAGTCACCTTTTGGAGTGTGGGTCATCTTTACAATAAAGGAATATGTTCTTAGAGAGCAAGGACCATTTTTTTTCCTTTAAGTATTTTCTTAATTGTGGTAGAAAGACATAAAATTTATCATCATTTTTAAGCATACAGTTCCATAGTGTTAAGTATATTCACATTGTTGTACAACAGATCTGTAGAACTTTATCTTGCAAGACTAAAACTCCTGTGTCTATTAGATAACAACTTTCATCTTCCTCCTCCTCCTAGCCCTTGGTAACTACCACCGTGCTACTTTCAGAGTCTATGAATTTGCCTACTTTAGATAGTTCATATAAGTGGAATCATACAGTATTTGTCTTTTTGTGATTGGCTTATGTACTTATGGACTTGGCATAATGTCCTCAAATTTCATCCCTGTTGTAGCATGTGACAGGATTTCCGTCTTTTTTAAGGCTGAATAATATTCTATTAAATGTAATACCACTTTTGATTATCCATTCATCCTTCCATGGACACTTGGGTTTTTTCCACCTATTGGCTATTGTGAATTATGCTATCAAAATGGGTTTGCAACTGTCTTTTGAAGACCCTACTTTTGATTCTTTTGGATATATACCCAGAAGTGGGATTGCTGGATCATATAGTAGTTCTATTTTCAACGTTTTGGGGAAAAGGATTACTTCTGAACTTTATTTCAGCACCTACCCAGGCTATGCTTAAGTATATACATGTACTAAAAAAAAAAAGTGTTGATTCAGTAAGTATTGGCTGGTACTGAGAAACTCAGTTATAGGGAATAGCCCTCACTTTGCTGGGAGAATTGCATTTAAAAGAAGGTTGCTTTACCACAGTATTACTACAGTATTTGATAGAACAATTCAAATAAGAAATGTGGTTTTATAAATACTATTTTTGTTAAGATGAAGGATATCTTATCCACTGTTCTCCCTCAAGTAAAAATGCGTGAGCGAGCACGCACACACACACACACACACACACACACACTTTGAACTAATTTCAACTACATTTGGACTTTCTCCTGTAACAATATGTATGTCTATATTTGGGTATGGTATTTTTCTATTGAGTTTTCATGTAGGCATAAAAGCCAGTGGTGACATTTCTACTAAAATTCATGTAAAATAAAGCTGGTGTGTTGCATAAGAGAAAGGCATGCTGCAGTGGTGAATCTTGGGCCCTCAGCTCACAGTTCTTAACAGATGCCATTTTGACCATTTAGATCTACGAAGACTCCATTGTCTTACAGTCAGTGTTTAAGAGTGCTCGGCAGAAAATTGCCAAAGAGGAAGAGAGTGAGGATGAAAGCAATGAAGAGGAGGAAGAGGAAGATGAAGAGGAGTCAGAGTCTGAGGGTAAGCCCAGGCACCCGGTTCTTCCACGTCTTTGTCCCTTTTCACCTGCATTGATGTTTCTACAGAAGCTAATGGAAGAGACTTTAGAGTTGGCCTCTCCTTAGTCCATTCTGCCCTTGCTGGGCAACCTTGGGCCACCTACTTAACCCTGCTCATGCTCAGTTTCCTCATTTGTAAAACTGGAGTAATAAAAATGACCTGCAACCATGTAAAACATTCAGCACAGGGCCAGGCTCATGGCAAATCCTCTCTTCATGTTACCTTTGAATGTTAGTATAATATACATTTTCTATTAACACTACTGCAAAGTCCACCTATCTATCCTTTCGCACAGTGGTTCGCAAACCTGGGTTTCTAGGTTTTGCCCACGGTGTTTTTCACTCAACAGCCTGCAGTGGAGCCTGGGAATAGGCATTTCTAACAAGTTCCCAGGGGATACTGCTGGGCCAACAACCACACTTTGGCAATTGCTCTCTAAAGCAGTGATTCAAACTGAGTTGGAACTGTGGTCCACTTTATCAGAGAATTTGGTGGGGGGTTTTTTTTTTTGTTTTTTTGGTGTGCAAGGATACTGACTCCTGTCTTTTATTTAAAATGTTGATAGTTTCTTCATCATGGATTTTTTTGGCATTCATTTTGAGTTTTTAAAAATATTCCATTAGAATATTTGATTACTGAGTTTTGGTGCCCCCTTAAATTTTACACCCAAGGCAGGTGTCTCCATCGTTTTTCCCTAGTCCCAGCCTGGTTGATATAGCACTAATATTCCAAAGGTTAAGGCTGCTTTCAGAAGTCTAAAATTTCTTCTTACCTAATTATGTTTTTACCTCATACCTCCTCTCAAAGTAATAAATGCCTATAGTTATGGTCTGCTATGTAACATGCTTTTAAAAAAGTATCAGGTTTGTTTCTAATTATATACTTAGTACAGAGGACTTGGAAAGTATTTTTTAAAAAGTAAAGTTTTCTGTAATTCCTTATCCTGATATATATTTAACTTTCAAAAGTTTGCCTTCTAATTTTCTTTATATAAATAGTTTATATAAGTATATAGCACACTCTTTTGTGCCATGATTTTCCTACTTATTATGAACATCTTCCCATAGCTATATTAACATTCATTAATGGATGTACCAAAATGTATTTGTCACACTCAAGGGTTGATCAAGCTTTTTTTTTTTTTTTTTGAGACAGAGTCTTACTTTGTCACCCTGGCTAAAGTGCAGTGGCATCATCATAGCTTACTGCAACCTCAAACTCCTGGGCTCAAGCAATCCTCATGCCTCAGCCTCTAGAGTAGCTGGTACTACAGGCCCATGACACCATGCCAGTTTTTTTCTATTTTTAGTAGAGATGGGGTCTCCCTCTTGCTCAGGCTGGTCTCAAACTCCTGACTTCAAGGGATCCTCCTACCTCAGCCCCCCAGAACGCTAGGATTACAGGTATGATCCTCTCTGCCCAGCCCAGGCTGTTCTATATAATCCTGTCCCGAACGTTCTTATCCATAAATTACTGAAAACATTTAAAATACCTGATATGTACATATTGCTACACAGAATGGATTTTACAGCCCTGTCAGCGATATATACAAATGTCTGTTTCCTGACACTTTCATCTACTCAGTATTCTTTTGTGATTCTGCCTTTTGTTATTAAACTTTCTGTATTTCATCTGCTTATTCCCTAGTTCCAGCATTTGATGACTACATCTATGTAAACTATCTTAGCTATATATTTCATTATCTTAGAGCCAGATTTCTAACCTATTTTCACATAGCTGCCCTTTTATCCCATTGAGCTTTTCTGTAGTTCCTTGAGACTTGTGTTCATTTTCTGTTGCTGCTCTAACAAAGCATACCACCAACTTACTCTCCCACAGTTCTATGGGTCCCTCTGGGTTAAAATCAAGGTGTTAGCAGCCTGTGTTCCTTTCTGGAGGCTTGCAGGAAGAATCCGTTTCCTTGCTAAGCCTGGTGGTTAGCAGAGTTCAATTCCCTGTATTTGTAGGACCGAAGTGCCCGTTTTCTTGCTGGCTGAGGGCTGTTCCCGGCAGCACTCTTTGGCTTGTGTCCCCCCTTGCTCCATGTTAAAGCAAGCAGTGACAGGTGGAGCCCTTCTCATGTTGCATCGTTGACCCTCCTGCCACCTCCTTCCACTTTTAAGGACTCATGTGATTAGACTGGGCCCACCTGGATAATCAGAATCATTTCCCCATCTCTAGGTCAGCTGATTAGAAACCTTAATCCCTTTTGCCATGTAAGGTGACATACTCACAGGTTCAGGATTAGGACACCTTGTGGGGAGCCCACCACACTTGGTAATTAGGACTTTTCCTGGGTGCATGTGGTCATATCATAAAACCTTAGGAAGCTGTTTGTAGAGCTCACCTGACGGTCCAGTTGATCAGCCTGCCTGTCCACAGCAGCCTGATAGGCTTTTTGAGGGACATAGCCACTGACACACAGGCCTGACAACTGAGGGCCCCACACTCCAAGGCACATGTGGATTATGGTCTCAAAGATTTTCTTGCCCTTACTGCCGTTCTTCTGCCCTCTTATACCTTTCTGTACTTCCTTGTCAGGAAGAACCACACCCATATGGATGGAGATTTTTCACTTTGTCTTTCCAGATGATCTGGAAATGCCCAGTAAGACTGCCTGCTGCCATCTTTTGTTTTTTTTTTTTTAGAGGCCCCCCCCATCTTTATGCATTTCCATTAATAGGTTGGTGTTTTCATCTCCAGTCTTCTTTGTGCCCTGAGGTTACTCCACCCAAAGCAAAGGACCCCCCACCTTATAGCTCATTAAGCAGCAGACAGCTGGGTATAATGGATAGAAGGCTTGACTAGGAACACTATTTTATGTAGTAGGATTTGCCAGCTTTTAACCCACTGGGATGAGGAAGGGCACATGCTACCACTGCACTTCATAACAGCCCCACTCTCATCTCTTTTGTTAGCTTACATTTCTATGAACGATTTCATTTTTGCAAATGTTTTGTGGGTCCCTTCACAAAAGAAGTCTGAAAAAGTCTAATTCCTTCTAGAGCTATGATTCCTTCCATGACAGTATCTATTTCTAGGAGCCGTGAGACCCCCAAACGTGATATTCTAGCAAAGCTGGTTTGAGCGAGACACCCACATTCTCAGTGACTTCATCATCAAATATTATTCTGTGTATGCCTCTCTCGGATAGATACCCTGGAGCAGATTTTCTCTCTTCCTTGGGATACGCACCTTTCTCTGTGTCATAGCATTTTGAACTCTTCCAAGTGTTAGCCTTATGAAAGTAGAGGTGGGTGCAGTATTTCTCAAGGCTAATTTGGCAAAGCTCTAAAATTTACCATATGGATATGTCCACCCTACCTCCCTCAAATTCTGCCAAGGTACGTTGACAAATAGGTTTATAGCAGCTTTGTTTATACTGGCAAAAAAGCAGGAAACTTTAACACCAGGGGACTGGTTAAATAAATTATAGTGTACTATGAGATGGAAAATTTTCAGGTGTCAAAAAGAATTAGGTAGATATGTATGAGCTGATACATAAAAATGTCCTACATATGTGAGTAAACAGCAAAGTGTGGAATATGGGCATGTGTAAAGATCCCTTTGGAATAAGAATTCAAGTGTGTGTGTGTATATATATCGGAATTCTTTATATATTATATAGAAACTTTTATAGAATATATGTAGAATTATGCACACATAGCACACAGAGAGAAATGGATGTATTTGCAGGTATGGACATTTTTTTCCCCCTCTGGAAATAATCACCAGAAAGAGAAATGAGGGAAAGGAGGCTTATAAATTCATGGGTTTGAATGTTTTAGCTTTCCATTTTGTACCTTTCTGTGTTGTTAAAAATATTATTAAACTATTTGAATTTTCTTTTTGTTTAAGTCAACTGGAGTTAGCTACACAGTGAAATTATTGGCTGCCTTTTTTACCCTTATATTTTCTAATGTAAAAGTTCTATTACACGGATGCCCACACCCCTCCACAAAGTAGGAAAGGCACCGCCTCATTATCCCCCATCAGCAATTAGGAGGCAAAAAAAGGACCCAGCCCAGCTGCACACTCCGTGAGACCTCTTGCTGCCTGTTCAATGTGAAGATAAAATTTATCTTCCGCATGGAGATGCGCTTGCAAAAGTGAAAGGGGCGCTACCCACATAGGAGAACAGGCCTAAATCAGTACCATTCCAGGCACTCTGGGATGTTTGGTTCGTTGTCTGTAGGTCGGCGATTGTTTCACTACTTATAAAAAGGTTTCCCTGCGATGCCTCATTGGTGTCTGTTTCGTGTGTTTTGGTTGTAGCAAAATCTGTTAAGGTGAAAATCAAGCTCAATAAAAAAGATGAGAAAGGCCGGGACAAAGGAAAAGGCAAGAAAAGGCCAAATCGAGGAAAAGCCAAACCTGTAGTGAGCGATTTTGACAGCGACGAGGAGCAGGATGAACATGTAAGTGACGCTGGTGCAGACCAAAGGCAGAGAAGTCCTCCTGCTGCTTGTCTGCCCCTCACAAATACCATGCCCCCTCCACCTTTCCACTTTATTATCCAGGGAGGGAAATGTCAAGATTTGGTGAGATTTCATTATGGAGGGATATGAACAGAGCTGCATGATTTAGAACAAAGAATTTGGGGCTTTGTTTATTGCTTTTTTAATAGTCTTCAAAAATGAAAAACTACTAAATCAAATTCCCTTTTCCTCCTTTTTTTAATCTTCCCACATGCTTGCTTATAAATATGGTTCTGTCCATGGCCAGTTAATATTTTATGTCCATCACACCCAGCGTGGTGCCTAGTATATAGCAGTCAATTAAATGGAAGAATGAGAAAAAGTGTTTTGATGTCAGAGTTTTGAGTTGATTCTTAAGGGGTCATTTAAAAAAAAAAAAAGAAACCTCAAATGACTTTTTAAGTACCTAAAGGTGTTATTTTTAATATTTGGAAAATTTAAGGAGCATTTATTAAGCTAGACCCTGAAACAGGCACCTTCCTGTATGGTAGCATATTTAATGCTTATATCAGCATCATTAGATGTCACTCTCGAGATATTACCTATTATAGAAACCAGTACTTAGCTGTGTGTGTTTTGCTCCAGGTCATGTAGCAAGTAAACAGCAGAGGCTGAATTGTAACTCAGTCTAATTCACCATCCCTGACTGGGCAACGAGGTAGAACGGTGGGCAGAAACTTCTAATACCTTGCCTTTTGAAGCACCCTGCATTGTACCTGTTTCACTTTGCAGAGCAGCTTGGGTTTCCTGCTGCCCATACTTTATTCTTCCCGGAAAGATAATTTTTCATTTTAGTATATATGTTAGTTTGATTTTTCTTCAACACAGTGCCATTTTGGCAAAGTTTCAGAATTATTACCCAACCCCAGCCTTTACTCTTGAGACAAGCATTTTCAAATACATTTACAATACTGTGATTTCTTTAGAAGACTTACAGTGAGTAGACATCAAATGCATGTTTTTGTGTCCTCCCATGAATTTCTTAAAACACAGAGTTAAAAGTAAAAATTAGTAGCCATAAACTTTTCAAGCCAGAGTGAAAAAGAGTACAAACACCAGCATAGATGGTGGGTATTGCTTTGGGATTTTCAATTAGGAACTCCCTTTTCAGCTTAGAAACACATTAATGAGGCATTGACAGCCTCTGTCATCCCACAGAAAGAGATTTGCAGGGTTAACTGTTTCCAAACTACTTTGCCTCTTAATGGTTTATTACCATACCTTCTTTTGCTCACATGTGATTTTATTTCATTTTGTCGTTTTACTTCTAGGAACAATCAGAAGCAAGTGGGACTGATGATGAGTGATCAGTATGGATCTTTTATCCTTGGTGGAAATGAATTCCTTCCTCCCCTGTCTCATTTCTGCCCAGTGAGTTCATTTGTCATATGGGCACTGGGTCGTTTCTATATCATCATCATCTATAAACTAGCTTTAGGATAGTGCCAGACAAACATATGATATCATGGTGTAAAAAAACACACACACACAAATATTTGTAACATATTGTGACCAAATGGGCCTCAAAGATTAAAACAAACAAACAAAAAGCTTTTGATGGAAAATATGTGGGTGGATAGTATATTTCTATGGGTGGGTCTAATTTGGTAATGGTTTGCTTGTGCCTGGTTTTATCACCTGTTCAGATGAGAAGATTTTTGTCTTTTGTAGCACTGATAACCAGGAGAAGCCATTAAAAGCCACTGGTTATTTTATTTTTCATCAGGCAATTTTCAAGGTTTTTATTTGTTCGGTATTTTTTTTTTACACTGTGGTACATATAAGCAAATTTAATAGGTGATAAATGTACAGTAGTTAGATTTCACCTACATATACATTTTTCCATTTTATGCTCTATGATCTGGAAAAAAATGCTTTTTGAATTGTATAAGATTTATGTCTACTGTAAACATTGCTTAATTTTTTTGCTCTTGATTTTAAAAAATGTTTTGTTGAAAACGCTATTGAATATTGCAATCTATATAGTGTATTGGATGGCTTCTTTTGTCAACCTGATCTCCTATGTTACCAATGTGTATCGTCTCCTCCCTAAAGTGTACTTAAATCTTTGCTTTCTTTGCACAATGTCTTTGGTTGCAAGTCATAAGCCTGAGGCAAATAAAATTCCAGTAATTTCGAACAATGTGGTGTTGGTGCTTTCCTAATAAAGAGATAATTTAGCTCGATAAACGCTGCCTCGTATTTTTGAGTTCTAGGGGATTGAAACCCTTGTGCCTGAAATAGCCATTTCCTGCAGAGAGCTGGGCACACTTTTGCTACAGAACACTTGGGGGGAAAAAGAAACAGAGAGCCATTCTTCTGGAATGATCCAGGTGGGTCAACAAGGGAGAAGAGTCTATTGGATCCATGACTTTAAACAGCAGGAGAGATACTGCCAAAGACCAAGCCACATGAAGTCCCTACTCTTAGCCTTTTCTAGTGGCTTAAATTTAATCATTAGCCAGAAAATCTATATAGCTATTTATGTCATTTGATTTTGAAAGATTTCAAAAAGATTCAATTGAAAGACTAGTTTAGTGGACACCCTTATGCCCTCCTACTGAGATTCAACAATAATATCTTATCCCTCCCCTCTTTTATTTGACCAAACCATTGGAAAATCACTTGCAGTCATTATGACACTTCACTCCTAATACTTCAGCATATATCTCCTAAGAATAAGAGCATGTCCTGGCCAGCCACAAGCCCACCATCATACCAAAAGGAGTGAATAGTCCCCTAGTCTCTAATATCCAAGTCATAGTCACATTTTCCCAGTTGTCCTAAAATTGTCTTACATTTCTTTGTTTTTAACCAGGATCTTATCAAGTTTAACATTTTACATTTGATTGTCATATTTGTCTCAATATCTTAAAAAGTTCTCAAAAAACCAGCACAAAGATTGGCACATTCTTTCTTAAAGAACTGATGGTGATAGGATCAAGTAATTTTCCTTTATCACTAATGGAGTGGTGAAAACTTCCTTTCTTAGAATGGTTTAAGGAGAAGTCCAGGATCCTTGCTTATGTAACCTGAGGATTTGCCATTGCTGCATCCTAATTTGAATCTTGAAGGAAATTTGATCCATAGAGAGTAGAATACTCCTGAGAAACTTCTTTGTCTTTCTAAATGTCTGAATTCTTATGTCTGAATTTCCAGTTAATCTGAACATCGAGGATGAGTTTCCCTTCTTGGTTTGTTTCTAGGATTTGCTAACTGCAATAGGATAGGAGACCTCCACGAAAGAGTAAACCATACTAGCTTTTCTTACGGAGATGATTTGGTGCCAATTCAAAGAAAGCAATCTTCCTTCCCTGTTTCTACTTCTATATTTTCTGTATTTTTTGTGCTCTTTGCGATCTCATCTTGGCCTTAGAGGCATTGCTGTTCTAAAACCATCAAAACCATCGTCTTTAGGGGTCAGGAGTTCTGTTGTGTGAAGAATGTTCTGTAACCTTTCTGCTGCTGTCTTTGGTATATTGTTCTCCCTGGCAATAGTGGAAAGGAGAGCTGGGGAAGATAGGCAGGTAGGTACCTTCATGGTGTGCGGTGGCTGCAGAGTGAGCATACACCAGCAAGAGGCAGGCCATCCTGAAGAAGGCACTGTTCTTGTTCCCATTTTACAAATAAGGATAATGCATAGGAGAGATTAAATAGCAATGGCCTGAGCACCAAAAGCTGGATTGGGAAGTTAGATTTGTTTGACTCCAACACCCACATGCCTTGCATCTTATCTTCCCTACCTGCCCCACCTCCCCGCAGTGAGTGAGGCTTGGCATTGACCTTGTTGATTAGCCTCAGTACCCCTGTGCCCAGCACTTGCTGACACAATTGGCTCACAAACAAGTCCTGGCTCAGTCGTCTGGTTCCCATGGCTAAGGATGGAGCTTTCCTCTGAGACCCATTTTTCTTGGCTGGGCCCTGCTACCCTGGCGCTTTCACCAGCTTCCATAAAGGCCAGGACCTTGGCTCATAGGCCCCAGCTACATTTGGATCCTAAAGGCTACTGAGACGTAGCTGACTTAGATATCACGACTGCCATGATCCACCCATCAGATGAGGGTCTGCCATGAGTGTAGGTAGTGATCAAGTTCAGTGTGTCCCACCCATTGACAGGACCAAGGGCTTGCTGAGATGAGTTCTTTAGACTCCATGATCTCTACAGGTGCTGGATAGGGTATGCTTAGTGTACAGCTATAGCTTCAAGCCAAGTCCTCCAGTTCCACATCCCAATAGGATGTCTTGCCTGCTCCCTGCCCCAGCCTGGCCTTTGAACCAAGTCAGTCCCTCAGCTCTAGTTTCTGTCTCTTCTATGCAATTGATTTGGCATATATCATGGCTGGGTCTGCCAGGGTTACGGCTGTGCTCAGATAACTAGCAATATTACCTTAAATGAGATTATTTTCATAGGTCTGACCCTTAGGATGGGGTGTTCTAAATATGAGCCTCTGGATATTCATTAAAAAGATCATGTAGTCAGAATATACTGGAACCAGATGCATTGTACCAGGAATAAAAGGCTTTTTAAAGACCTGATTTTTCTCCCTAAAGCTGTTTATTTATCTTTAAGTATAAGTATTCAGATGAGAGACAATGATCATGACTCTGAATTGGGAATCAAGTATGTGGGTTATTCTGGGCTTTGACACAGACTTATTTGAGTTTCATTTTCCCCTACAAAACGTGAAGAGTAAGCAAGTTGTTCTGTAATTCTAAGCCTTACAGTTGAGATATACCTCTGTGTAGTCAAGGATTTTATGTTAGAAACAATGACTTGTAAATTAAATTGTATGAAAAAATCCAGAAAGATTCACAAAATCAAGAAATAGACCGGAGATGGCTTCTAAGGGCCCTTCAAGCATTGATCTCTGTTAATTCATTCCTGGGGAACAATATGAGGCCATATTGTGGTGTTGATTTAGATCACTGGCACAGGCATATACACCCAGTACCCAGTTGTCATTGTAGTAAAAAGAAAGTCAACATAAAAGGGAATGACAAAAAAAACCTGCATATTTTTTCTCCCTCTGAAACAGCTTTTCTGTCATATATGTTACAAAGCAGCAATCTTCATTTGTGCTTGACTTAGACCTCATTCAGATTGATATGGTATAATACTTGTGGGAAATATCTTTGGTTTGCTTAACAGAAAGGTAGAAACATAGTCTCCCCTTATGAATAAATGTTTTTCCCGCAAGAACTTTATATTAGCAATCAATCTTATTACTACATTGATATCTTGGAGGAATGGGCAAGTCTAATTTTTTTTTTTAAATTTACTAAATAAGAGCTGCATCAAACTAGATAAAGTACAATTTCTGTCTATATATACTGTCATAAAGTGTGTGAATTCCTGTTTTGCTTGGGGAGGGTAATGAAAAATAATGGGCATAGGCTGAGAAACAATGACTGATAGAGCTAGAATTGCTAGACCTTGGCCCAGGTGAGCTGTGTTCATTCCTGGTGTCGTTTAGGACACTGAACTTAATGGAAGGCAAGTGACATATTCCAAATGACTGAGCCCCTTTATGCAAGAAGGTGTTTGCATTCTGCATCACTTTCAGTAAGGTTTTTCCAGTGGGATTTTCCAAGTTGAATAAAGCAAGGCAACTAAGTCTGGAGACTACAGGGAAACCAGTTTCCTGCTTCTAAACACTGTTTTTTGTTATGTACAAGAAAGAGTCCTCCTCATCTGTGAACCCAAGAGCAGTTATGAAGCAAGGCTCACTGTGGGATTATAAACCTCAAAGAGAATGGACTCAACCCCTCAAGCAAATATATGGATTTTTTTTTAATTCTCTTGTAAAAATTTTAATTAAATTCCTCCTGTAGGATTATAGAATGGACATGTGTCCACCACAACCAGAGAACTAATACAAGAAAATTAATTTAGCATTTGCCCCCCACCAGGGAATCAGCTTTAATAGCCTGATGTGGTTACTTCTGCACCTTTTCTTCATGCCCACATAAACACAAACAGGCACATAGTCTATCAGAATGCCAGCTCTGCAACTATTACAGATACAACCTGTTAATAATAAGATTACATTGAAGTTACTGCTTACTGTGGTAGGAGAGACCACCACCTTGATGGAGTTTGGTAGTTTCTTTGAGGAAGAAGGTCAGGTCAGATTTGATTGAAATTTAAAGTGTGTCTTTCAATGCAAGGATTTGATTAGGATTGGGTAAAGGTCATGACAGTAGTTTAGGATTGTTGGAATTATTAATAGCAGGGTGAGGATTTTGAACAGCAATCAGAGAATCTTAGAGCATAACTATCAGTTGATGCTTTCTACTGAAGGGTTGATGTGTCTTTCAGGAAGCCCCTATATTGAATAATTTGCCTGGGTAAGAGTCTTCTGGAATACTAAAGTGGTAATGAAGACAATGGTATAGTAAAGTTATTCTAATGTAGCCAGTAAGCTGTGTGAGAGTAGATGGCTTTAGTTCTCTGCTCTACTTTAAGGATAGTTTAGGTATTTTGTTTTTTGTTTTTTAAAGCATGCCAGTATTCTCTGCAACTTGCCTTGCTCACTTAACAATACATTGAGTATTTTCCCCCAAGTAGAGTTTGAACTCATTTACAGGAAAGACAAAAACAAGGATACCAGAGGAAAGTTTAGCTTCTGACACCTATAGTTGCAGCAAACAATAAACATGGCCTAACCCCTAGCCAGATAAACATAAAACCTCACACTAAGGCCTATTTATCTCAATTCTTTTTACCCTGCACCTCACATGCAACTTGCAGCAACAATAACAAAAAAATTACAAAGCACACTAAAAGACAAAAAACATTTTGAAGAGGCAGAGCAAGTGTCATAACAAGACTCAGATATGGCACAATGGGATCCAGAATGAGAAAGCCGAAAACCAACACAAAGAAACCAAAAAAAAAAAAAAACACCACAAAAAAACCCTCACAGCTTTTATAAAGCAATAACACAAGGGAGAATACAAAGCAACTAAATTATAATCAACATAACATCTGGAAGAATATCTCTCACAGGCCAATATTAACATTAAATGTAAACGGTCTAAATACCCCTTTTAAAAGATATAGATTGGCAGAATGGATTAAAAAACATAAATATGAATAAAAATGGATAAAATGAATTTAAAAACCTGCTGTCTACAAGAGACACACTTAACTCACAAAGATTCTCATAGACTCAAGGTAAAGAAGTGGAAAAATTATTACATGCAAATGGAAACTAAAAGTGAGCAGGAGTAGCTATTCTTATATCAGGTAAAACAGACTTTAAATCAATAACAGTAAGAAAAGACAAAGAATATCATTATATAATGATAAAGAGATTGATTCAACAAGAAGATATAACAATTCTAAATATATATTCACCTAACATTGGGGATCCCAGAACCATAAAACAAATACTACTAGAACTAAGGAAAGAAATAAACAGAAATACAATAATTGTATGAGATTTAAACCCTCCACTGACAGTACCAGACAGATCATCAAGGTAAAAATAAAGAAACACTGGACGGAAATGGGACTCTAGAATGAATGAACCTAACAGACATTTACAGAACATTTTATCCAAAACCTGCAGAATATACATTCTTCTCATCAGCACATGGAACATCTTCCAAAAAGACCATATATTAATATTAGTCCACAAAACAAGTCTCAAAAATTTTAAAAAATTGAAATCATACCAAATATCTTCTTAGACCACAGTAGAATAAAACTAGATATCAATTCCAAGAGTAAATCTCAAAACTATACAAATAAGTGGAAATTAAATAATTTTCTGCTGAATTAATTAATCTTTGGGTCAATGATGAAATGAAGATGGAAATTTAAAAATTTTGAAATGAATGATAATAATGACATAAGCTACCAAAATCTCTCGGATACATCAAAAAGCAGTACTAAGGGGGAATTTTACAGTACTAAATACCTACACATCAAAAGATAGAAAGGACAGAAATTGACAACACAATATCACACCTCAAAGAACTAGAAAAAAAAGAACAAACCAAACCCAAAGCTAGCAGAAGACAAGAAATATCAAAGATCAGCACAGAATTAAATGAAATTTAAACAAGTAAAAAATACAAAGGATCAATGAAACAAAGAGTTGATTCTTTGAGAAGATAAAATTGATAGACAATTAGCTATATTAACCAAGAGAAGAAGAAAGGATTCAAATAAATTTGATCAGAAATGAAAAAGGAGACATTACAACTAATACCACAGAAATACAAAAGATCACCCAAGACCAATATGAACACCTCTATACACAGAAACTAGAAAATCTAAAGGAAATGGATAAATTCCTAGAAACATACAACCTCCCAAACTTGAATCAGGCAAAAATAGAAATCCTGAACAGACTAATAACAAGTAGTGAGATTGAATCGGTAATACAAACTCTCCCAACTAAAAACAGCCCAGGACCAGATGGATTTACAGCTGAATTCTACCAGACCCACAAAGAAAAACTTGTACCAATCAACAGTTTTGGAAACTGTTCCAAAAGATCGAGAAGGAGGGACTCATCCCTAACTTAATTCTGTGAAGCCAGTATCACCCTGATACCAAAGCCAGGAAAGGAGACAACAAAAAAAGAAAACATAGACCAATAACCTCATTGAACAAAGATGCAAAAATCCTCAACAAAACATGAGCAAACCAAATCGAAAGCACATCAAAAAGATAAGTCATCATGATCCAGTGGGTTTCATCCCAGGGATGCAAAGATGATTCAACACTGACGAATCAATAAATGTGATTCACCACATAGATTTAAAAACAAAAATCATATGATCACCTCAATAGATGTAGAAAAAGCATATGACAAAATCCAACATCCCTTCATGATAAAAAACTCTCAACAAACTAGGTACAGAAGGAACATATCTCAAAATAACGAAGTTCATGTATTACAAACCCATAGCCAACATCACATTGAATGGGGAAAAGTTGAAACCCTTCCCCCTAAGAACTGGAACAAGACAAGGCTGCCTACTTTCATCACTTCTATTCAACATAATACTAGAAGTCCTAGCCAGATCAATCAGGCAAAAGAAAGAAATAAAGGGCATCCAAATTGGAAAAGAGGAAGTCAACCATCTCTGTTTGCTGATGATATAATCTTATACCTAGAAAACCCTAAAGATACCTCCAAAAGACTCCTAGAATTGATAAATGAATTCAGTAGTCTCAGGTTACAAAATCAATGTACACAAATCAATAGCATTTCTATACACTGATAACAACAAAGTTTGAGAATCAAATCAAGACCTCAATACCATTTACAATAACTGCAAAAAAATTAAAATACCTAGGAATAAATTTAACCAAGGCAGTGAAAGATCTCTATAAGTAGAACTATAAATCACCGATGAAAGAAATCATAGATGATATAAACAAATGGAAAAGCAATCTGTGCTCATGGATCAGAAGAATCAATATTGTTGAAATGCCTATGCTGCCCAAAGTAACCTACAGATTCAACGCAATTCCTATCAGAATACCAACATCACTTTTCACACAAGTAGGGAAAACAATCCTAAAATTCATATGGAACCAAAAAAGAGCATGAATAGCCAGAGTAATCCTAAGCAAAAAGAACAAATTTGGAGGCATCACAGTCCCCAACTTCAAATTACACTACAAGGCAACCAAAACAGCATGGCACTGGTATAAAAGTAGACACACAGACCAACGGAACAGAATAGAGAACCTAGAAATAAAGCAAAATGCCTATAACCAACTTCTACAAAGCAAACACATACACTGGGAAATGGACACCCTATTTAATAAATGGTGCTGGGAAAATTCATGCAGAGAATGAAATTGGATCCCTATCTCTCACCATACACAAAAATTAACTCAAGATGGATTAAAGACTTAAATTTAAGATCTAAAACCATAAAAATATTAAAAAGAATACCGAGGAAAAACATGTCCTCAGCATTGGCCTAGGTAAAGTTTTTATGACTAAGACCCCAAAGTCAAATAGAAACAAAAATAAATGAGTGGGACTTAATTAAACTATTAATAAAAAGCTTCTGCACAGCAAAAGAAATAACAGAGTAAACAACCTACAGAATGGGAGAAAATATTTGCAAACTATACATCTGACAAAGGACTAATATCCAGAATTTATAAGGAATTCAAATAAATCAGCAAGAAATAAAACAACCTTATTAAAAAGTGGGCATGAGACATGAGCAGACATTTTTCAACAGAGGTAAACAAATGGCCAACAAACAGGAAAAAATGCTCAACATCACTATTCATCAGAGAAATGCAAATTAAAACCACAATGAGCTGCCACCTTACCCCTGTCAGAATGGCCATTATTTAAAAATCAAAAAACAATAGATATTGGCATGGATGTGGTGAAAAGGGAATGCTTATACACTGTTGGTGGAAATGTAAATTAGTACAACCTGTATAGAAATCAGTATGGAGATTTCTCAAAGAACTAGATCATTCAATCTGTCAGTCCCACTACTGGGGATCTACCCAAAGAAAAAGAAATCATTTCATAAAAAAGACATCTGCACTCATATATTTATCACAGCACAATTCACAATTACAAAGATGTGAAACTAACCTAAAGTGCCTATCAACTGTTGAGTGGATAAAAAAAATGTTACACACACACACACACACACACACACACACCATGGAATACTACTCAGAATGAAATAATGTCTTTAACAGCAACTTGATGAAACTGAAATAATGTCTTTTGCAGCAACTTGAAGTAACCCAGAGAAAAAAAGCAAACACTGCATGTTCTCACTTATATAAGTGGGAGCTAAGCAATGGGTATGCTGGTCATATAGAGTGACATAACGGACATGGGAGACTTAGAAGGGGGAGGTTGGGTGGGGAGATACAATATGAAGCATTACCTATTGAGTACAATGTACACTATTCAGGTCATGGGTACACTAAAAGCCTAGACTTCTCCACTATACAATTCATCCATGTAACAAAAACCAAACCATTTGTACTCCCTAAATCTATTATTAATAAAATTTATAAAAAAAAGAAACAGGACAATTGGACATACCAAAATTATTGAGACAGTGTATATTTTTATACAGTCTAAAAAATAGCATGTGGTTTACATGTGGCGCACATCTCAATGTGGACTAGCCACATTTCGAGTGTTCAGTGGCCACATGTGGCCATCATAGTGGCTGGTGTAGCTGTAAGCCTATGGGTCTCAGACTTTAGCTGCATCAGGATCACCTGGAGGGCTTTGTTAAAGCTCAGATTGCTGGGTTCCACCTACAGAGTTTTTGATTCGTTGGGTCTCGGGTGGGCCCAGAGAATTTGTATTTCTGAGAATCTCACAGGTGATGCTGATGCTGGTCTCTGGGCCACACTCTCAGAATCATGGCTCTGGATCACAGACTATAAATTTCTCTTAAAACTGTGGTAAAAAAAATTAAACTCCTCAATTATTTAAAACATTCCACCAGTTTGAATTTGAGCTTCATTTCACCCCACTTGAATTTACTGAAAGCCAGAAATTAAGAAATAAAGTATAATATTATTATGTTATCAAGTTACAGACTCCTGCATATCATCTACACTGCACCATTATCTTGCTGATTTAAAATAAACAGAAAATTCTTTCCTCAGAATAAAAGAGACAATATTACTTTAAAGACTCTTGGAATTTGGCACTAAAAGTTTAAAGGGGTAGAGGAGGAGGAAAAAGAGGAAGAAAGAGATTGAGATTCGATATCCACACTGACACAGCCAGTATACTAGGCACTTAGGGAATTGCAAAAATGTAATAGACAAATTCTGCTCTTAAGGAGCTCATTGTCTAGTGGAGATGATAAGACATAGACCCAAGTAAATGTAATAAAAGATAGGAAGATGCAAGTGGCATGTGATAGGTAAAAGAATGTCATGTGGGAATTCAGAAAGTAAAAGCTCTTCCAGCTTGGGGAGAGAGCTGGGGATCTTGCATGGTGTAGGTAGCATTTGCCCTGGTCTTGCAACAAAATTTAAAATATGTATGTCCTCCAAGAAACTCTATTGTGAAGTACATTCAAAAATATATTTTCAAAGTGAAAAATATATGAGAAAGTAGGTTAGCTTAAGAAAAAAGAACACCATATAAAGACCCTAGAAAGCAAGATTTTAGACTCAGCTTTGCCAGGAGCTAGTTTGTGACCTTCAGAAGTTTCTTACTCTTTCTGCGCCTGAGTTTTCTCATCTGCAAGCTGAGCTGATAATAAATTATGTCTAAAGTTCTTTCTGGTGCTATCATTCAATGAATGTCTATATTCTAATTTTTTATGCTGATTAGACTTTTGTGGTTAAACGCAATTAGTTTTGCTATGTGCCTCACAATAAATTCAGCCTTTGGAATCCTTCATTATGCACAGAGGTAGTCATGTCTTATTGCTTAGGAGACAAATGAATTGTCAACTTTATTCTGAAGAAAATGATTAGAGATTATGTGTCTGGAGGGGAAGAGTAACTCTTATTCACAAGTGAAATAATAACTTCAGAATGTCTTGAAAAGACTATTGAAATGTTCTTTGGAGTCAGATAATTAAAGAAAGAAGATTGCATAACTAAGTCCCCAGATGCAATGGAAATAGGCAATGCATATGTCATTAAAGAAATGGCAATTCATTAGTCCTGACGAGGTAAAGGGAGAAAAAGAGGAAAGAACATGCTGATATATTTTGCCCAGCTTATTGAATCCTGAGAAATGGCATTCAATCTATTGAAAGAAAAGCCTTTGCTAGTGAGCATGACCAGAATTTGCATGCTTCCTTGTTTACTTAACACTTATTCTTCACTGGTGAGGATATTTGCTTGTAAGCCATATGCCAACAAATGAAATAGCCCAGAATCAGGTAGGTGATAAAAAACCTACTGAAAAAACCCTATGCAACTTTATTTACCAGCAATATTTTGCTTAATCTGGCTATATACCAGGTATATTCAGTGACACTTATGGACAAAGATGGAGTCACTCCCCACACTTCCATCAAAGGACTCTTCGAGAAGCAAGCCTATGCATGTAACAAACCCCAAATTAATTTGTTATTTTTAAAAGTCAGTTGCTTCACTGCAATTTGAGAACACAGGAAAGATTCCCAAACAGTAGGATGCCTAAAGCAGTAATGACACAGTATCTTTCCTTTGGAGCTACAGTAAAAATATAGTCTTCTCTCTGATCCATGGAATGAAAACAAATCAGAGGCAAGAGGATGTGTACAGCTCAGAGAACACTCAGGGGCTGGGCTGCCTGCTCTTCCAAGCTCACGCACTGGGTTAGCTGCTTCTCAATGGGTTTGGCAGTTGAAGCAGCCACAGCCAGCAGGGCCCAGGGATAAGGCAAAATAGGACCAGGACAATTAAGGGCTTGATTGGTCTGGGGCTGCTCTTAGATGAGTTTGTCCAGAAGAAAAGAAAAGCAAGCTAGGGTGAAAACAGGAGATAGAGGACCAAAGAGAGAGCACTCAAGGTCACAATGGCTGAGATGGACTCAAACCATGGTCCTGCTTTCTTACAGAGTTCACTGGATAAATATGGGCAGGGGTTTTATCTTATTTGGGAGGGAGAGTGGCATGGTGAGATTCGGAGCCGCACAGATCTGGACTGAATGCCATGGACTATGTGAGTAAATGAGGAAATGTACATAAAATGCCTGGCAGGTGGATGACCCTCAAAGAGGGTTAGTTTTCTTCTTTCACACCCTCACCCCAGTCTATCGGTGTAATGGCAAACCTTGCTGGTATTTTCCATTTTCACTATGAGGTTTAAGAATTGCCTTTCTTGAAAATATGTAAAGCACATGGAAAAGACAGTCTATGTTTACTAGATAGTGATGTATTTTTTAAGCCTTTTCACCTACTTTTTACTAAATGTTGATAATACTTGCTAACTTTATTGTGACTTACTATGTCCTAAGCACAGGCCCAAAAGAGAAACAATCTGGAAATAATCCTCAAAATGAGGCTACAAGGCAGAGTGTATTATGATTCCTACTGTATACACGAGGATGGCAGGCATGGAGGGTTAAACAACTTGTCCAAGGTCACTCAGGAAGTGGCTGTGCCAGGATTCAAGCAGACAGTGTGGTGCCAGAGCCCCTCCTTGTTTTTAATCCCTCTGCAAGGCAACCACCCAATGTGCACGTGTCACTCTTGATTACGTGCATAGCACCTAGATCTAAGACGTTAATCAAGCTAGAATCAACAGAAACACAAAACACCTAAGCTCATTCACTATCAACTTCAGAGACAAGATTTATCTTTGGGAAAGAGTATTTCAGAGTGATTGCAAATCCTTAATAATACAATAAATTGATTGACCTGTAGCTGTCAGCATCTCCCTGTTTCCTGCCTATGCTTAAGTTTCCACAACTGAGCCTCAAGAGAAGCCACAGCTTAACAAATCAAATATTATCTTCCATATTATCATTAAATCATTCCATTAAAGTTTATTTAGCTCCTGGTACGAACAGAGTATAGTTGATCCTTGAGCAATGCTGGCGTGAGAGATGCCAGCTTCCCCCTTTTGCAGTCAAAAACCTGTGCCTAACTTTTGACTCTCCCAAAACTACTAATAAGTACTGTTGACCATAGCCTTCCTGATAACATAAATAGTTATTAAACATATGCATGTAGGTTACATATATTATATACTATATTCTTAAAACATAGTGAGCTAGAGAAAAGAAAATGTTATTTAGAAAATCATAAGGAAGAGAAAATACATTTACAGCACTGTGTTGTATTTATCAATATCTCAAGTTTATGTCATCTGTTTATGAAATGAATCATCTGTCTGAAATGGTGAGCAACCACAGCTGCAGACCTCAATGTATAGTACATATCGAGCAATTCAACCTTTTCTTGTGATGTCATGATTTTTCTCTGTTTCTATAGAGGGCTTCCAGCATCTCCAGTGGCACTGCATATGGGTTCCATAGTGTTATTCAAGGTTTATGATATCATGATAAACACAAAAAATACCCAAGAATTGCAAGAGATCACTTTGTACTGTGATATGCAATTTACTGGAGAAACAAACTACTTACGTGGAGATGATTAGCATCACATGGTGTTTTAAGCAGATATTTGCAACACTTGAGCTCACTGCCATGGCAACAAGGGGGGCTATGAAATTATTTCAGTAGTACTGTATGCACTATGGTTAATTTTATGCAGTTATAATTGAATATTGCATTTTTACTTTTTTTTTTTTTTACATTTCTCTAGACTGTAAATAGTACCATATATAGTCTGTGATTGTGTAAGTTTTGATAAATTTTAACTCAAAGTATGCTTTTTTTCATGAATAGACACATTTCAGCCAATCACAAACAGCCAAACTTCAGCCAATCACAGGCCACCAAATCACCGCACTATGCCCAGATAAGGTCCATGTTTGTCCTATAAAATCTCGCTGTTCACCCTGCTAGGTGGAGCTCTCCGAACCACTTGTGGCTCTGACTTGGGTGGGGCACAAAGGCAATATATGTAACCTAAACATTTGTACCCCTGTAATATACTTAAATAAAAAATAAAATAAAATAGAAAAAGAAGCCATCAGCATGTAAGGATCAGTGAATGCTGAGGAAATGTGGGCAGGGCACTGAGGGCATCTGCTATCCATCCATGCATCTTTACTTAGGCTAGAGTGAGTCCATCTTTGCAACCAAGCAGTCTCTTACTAGAACAGTTCCACTAGAAAAGGCTTTGGTAGCAGAGTTTAATTCATGATATTTTTTAAAGGAATAAATCTTCACTTCAAAAAATATATTTTTCATTCATTCTAACTGGCTTTCCCCCTCCCAAGCCCCCATCGTCTGAATTAGTGTCATTTTATTGCATTACTGAAAGTTGATTCTACACTGTAAAAATTTCAATAAAAAGTTACAGGAAGGGAACTGAAATTGGACTTAAATCTAATGCGCCTGACAGTTTCCTTCACTAGAAAAGTCCCCTTTCATTAATTATTTATAGGCCAGTGACAGTACTGTATCATGAATTAGGATAGCTATACAGGCCATTCATCTCGCAAACTAAGAATTAAAGACCAGACAGAGGTGACTAGACATGCAACATGCAAAGTCTCTTAATGTCTGCTATTAAAAAAAAAAATACCAAGAGGGATCGAAGTCAATGAGAAAAAAATAGTTTATTTTCCTGTTTTGAAAAATGCAACTGACTAAAAAGGCCAAGGCTCAAGCGTTGATAATTTATAGTCCTGCCTCAGCATTACTCTTGGTACTAGAATGCAAGCCATCACTAAACTCTGCTCTGTATTATTAAAGAAGCATGTTAACCTGACTCCTGAATCAAGGGATGGACTTTTTAAGTTATAGAATAATGATATAAGTCAAGACTATGCAAGGGGAGGCTAGGAATTGTCAGTGAATAGGACAAAGTGCGGACTGTCCATTTCTTCTGACCCTGGGTTATTCTCTCTTCTATAGTTAGTAACAGGGTTTGAATCAATCTACCTTCAAGTGACCCTGGAAGAAATACCATTCACATTCTTTTGTCAAGAGTCTTTTCACAAAGTAATTGCCCAGTCTCTCCTTCAGTGTCAGACTGTAGAGAGCTACATTCTCTAGATGGTAAACATACTAGACCTTGTTTGGGTTGCTCATCACTCTGTCCTAGGAGCTGGCCCAGTGTTTGGAACTGAGGGCACAATATGTTTGTTGACTGACTGAATGAATGACAAGTGCTAGCCTTCCAATCTAGGGGAATTTTAGTTGGAGCAAAGATAAATAATGCTAAAAAAATGTGATTTCCATAGCATCTTTTGAAAACCAATTATGTTACACTCTTTTATCTAAAGTCCTCAAGCATCTGAGGACTGAAAAGGACCTCAGGATGCAGTAGACTATTGTGGGTAAAGTGCTAGGCAGAAATTCAGGGGCTTGGGGTCCTAGAATAAACTCTTCCTCTAATTATATGGGTAATTTTAGATGCCTCACTTCTCTATTGCTAATTGAGCTCTATTAGCATTGATCCTTCCAGTTTTATTATGCCAATCCACCTCTCCTTACCATGCTAGGTTACAAGAGTCAGACATCATGAATTGCAACAATGATCAAGATAGGGAAAGCCCCAGTGCTCAAAAGTTTAGCACCAACCTACTACTAAACTACTGAGCTGAAGGAGGTTCCCTGTGATTCTTGCTTTCTTCTGTGAAATGACCAGTAGTGAGGTCTCCAGACAGTTGGAGACTGAAGACTCATCTCGATGGCCATTTCTATCTTCAAAGAGGATTCTTGGAGGGAGAGGTTTCTGGTGGCTCAGGCCTCACCTTGCTCCATTCAGCCTCAAGGCTTCTGATCACTGCTCCCAAGCTGGGGAAAGGGATGCTCTAAGTTTAATAGCTTGAAGACTAGAAATGGGTGAGAAACAATAATTTTCAAACTTTGAACAGGTTATCTCTTTTTCTGAAAACTGAGTTTTGGGTTCACCTTTGGGAGCCTGTGGGGACTTTGGTTGGGGGGAAGGGTAGGACAGGATCATGTTTTGGGCCTTTCTGTCTTAAAAAGCAAAAACCATCGTTATGGCACAGTTTGATACTGGGAAAAAGTAACTGTTCTGTATGCATCACAGTGGAAAATTTTGTCTATGGGCGGAGCTATAGCTCAAATATGCTTCCTTTACTTTTTAAAAAAATGGGCTTTATCTTTTAGAGCAGCTTTAGGTTCACAGCAAAATTAAAGGTACAAAGATATCCTATTTACCCCCTTCCCCTACATATACATTGCCTCCCTCATTATCAGTATCACCCACCAGAGTGGTACGTTTGTTACAATTAATGAATCTACACTGACACATCATCATCACCCAAAGTCCACAGTTTAGTTCATTCTTGGTGATGTGTATAATGTATGTTATACATGTACCTGACATGTATCCACCATTATAGTATCATACAGAATAATTTCACTGCCCAAAAGTCCTCCATGCATTGCTTGTTAATCCCTTCCTCCCCAATAACCCCAGGCAACTACTGATTTTTTTTTTATTTTCTTCCAGAACATCATCGTATAGGTAGAGTCACACAATATGTAGCCTTTTCAGACTGGCTTCTTTCACTTAGTAATATGCATTAAGTTTTCTTCACGTCTTTTTATGGCTTGATAGCTCATTTATTTTTAGCACTGAATAACATTCCATTATCTGGATGTACCATTGTTTATCATTCACCTACTGAAGGGCATCTTCATTGCTTCCAAGTTTTGGCTATTTTAAATGAAGCTGCTATAAACATCCATATGTAGTTTTTTATGTGGTCATATGTTTTCAATTCCTTTGGGTAAGATGACAAGGAATGCAATTGTTGGATATGATAAGACTATGTTTAATTTTGTAAGAAACTGCAAACTATCTTCCAAAGTGCCTGGACCGCTTTACATTTCTACCAGCAATGAATGGGAGTTCCTGCTACTCCACATCCTTGCCAGATTTTGATGTTGTCAGTGTTCTGGATTTGGATTTTTGTCGTTTTAATAGGTGTGTAGTGGTATCTTAATGTTATTTTAATTTGCACTTCCCTGATGACACAGGATGTGGAGCATCTTTTCATATGCTTATTTGCCATCTGTGTATCTTCTTTAGTGAGGTGTCTGTTAAAGTCTTTGGCCCATTTTTCAATCAGATTGTTTTCTTGTTGTGAGCTTTAAGAGTTCTGTCTGTGTTTTATATAACAGTTCTTTATCAGATATGTCTTTTGTAAATATTTTCTCCCGGTCAATAGCTTGTCTTCTCATTCTCTTGACAGTCTTTCATAGAACAGAAGCTTTTAAATTTTAATGAAATCCAGTTTAATTTTTTTTCATAGGTTGTACCTTTGGTGTTATATTTAAAAAGTTATCTCCAAACCCAAGGTTATCTAGATTTTCCTGTACCTTCTTGGAGTTTTGTAGTTTTGTGTTTTACATTTAGGCCTATGATCCACTTTGTGTTAATTTTTGTGAAGGGTATAAGGGATCTGTATCCAGATTCATTTTTATGCATGTGGCTGTCTAATTGTTCTAGTATCAATTATTGAAAAAACTGTCTTTTCTCCATTGTATTGCTTTTGCTCCTTTATCAAAGATCAGTTCACTATATTATGTGGGTCCATTTCTGGGCTTTCTATTCTGTTCCATTGATTTATTTGTCTATTCTTTCACCAGTACCACACTGTCTTGTTACTGTAATCGTACAGTAAGTCTTGAAGTTGGGTAGTGTCAGTCTTTCAACTTCATTCTTCTGCGTTAACATTATATTGGCTATTCTGGGTCTTTTGCCTCTCCACATATATTGTAGAATTCCTCTGTTAATGTCCACAAAATAACTTGCTTGGATTTTGATTGAGATCACATTAAGTGTATAGATCAAGTTGGGAAGAACTGACATCTTGACAATATTGAATCTTCCTATCCATGAACATGAAAGATTGCTCCATTTATTTAATTATTTAATTGCTTTCATCAGAGTTTTGTAGTTTTTCTTATATAGATATTGCACATATTTTGTTAGATTTACTGCTAAGTATTTCACTTTTAGGAATGCTAGTGAAAATGATATTCTGTTTTAAATTTCAAATTCCACTTATTTATTTTTCTTATATAGAAAAGTGATTGGCTTTTGTATATTAACCTTGAATCCTGCAACTTTGCTATAATCACTTGTTAGTGCCTGGGAATTTTTGTTGTTTATCCTTTTGGATTTTCTACATAGATAATCATGTCATCTGTAAACAAAGACAGTTTTGTTTCTTTCTTCTCAATCTGTATCTTATTTTCCTTTCTGGTGTTATTATCTAGGACTTCCAGTACAATTCAAAAAGCAGTGATGACAGGGTCCATTCCTGCCTTATTTCTGATCTTAGTGAGAGAGTTTCTCACCATCAGTATGTTAACTTTAGTTTTTTGGAGGTATATTTTATCAAGTTAAGGACATTTCCCTCTATTCCTAGTCTACTGAGAGGTTGTTTGCTTTTTTAAAAAAAATCATGAATGGGTGTTGAATTTTGTTAAATTATTTTCCTGCGTCTGTTGATATAATCATGGGATTTTTCTTCTTTAGCTCTTGTTGTGATGGATTTTATCAATTGATATTTGAATGTTTAACCAGCCTTACATACCTGGAATAAACCCCACTTGGTCATGATGTATAATTCTTTTTATACATTATTGGAGTCAATTTGCTAATATTTTGTTGACAACTTTTATATCTGTGTTCATGAGAGATATTAGGTCTATAGTTTTTTACCCTTGTAATAGCTTCACCTGGTTTTGACATTAGGGTAATACTGGTCTTATAAAATAAGTTAGGAAGTATTCCTTTTGCTTCTATCTTCCTAAAGAGACTGTAGAGAATTGATATAATTTCTTTCTCAAATGTTTAGAATTCACCAGTGCACCCTGATGGTCCTCATGCTTTCTCTTTTGGAAAGTTATTAATTATTGATTCAATTTATTTAATGGGTATAGGAATTTAAAATTGTTTATATCGTCCTATGTGAGTTTTGGCATATTGTATCATTAAAAGAATTGGTCCATTTCATCTAGTTTATCACATCTGTGGGCATAAAATTGTTTATAATATTCCTTTATTATCCTTTAATGACCATGGGATCTGTACTTCTGTCTCCTCTTTCATTTTTGATATTAGTAATTCTTATTATCTTTTTTTTCCCTTAGTTAACTTGACTAAAGGCTTATTGATTTAATTGATATTTTCAAACAACCAGCTTTTGGCTTTTTTGATTTTCTCTATTGACTTTCTATTTTCAATTTCATTGATTTCTGCTCTAATTTTTATTATTTTCTATTGCTTACTTTTGATTTAATTTGCTCTTCTTTTTCTAATTGCCTAAGGTGGAAACTTATATGATTATTGATTTTATATCTTTGTTTCCTAATAAGTGCATTCAGTGCATTCAATGCTGTAAATTTCCATCTAAAGACTTCTTTCATTGCACCTCACAAATTTTAATAAATTGTATCTTCATTTTCCTTTAGTTCAAAATACTTTAAAATTTTCTTGAGATTTCTTTTTGATCCATGTGTTATTTAATCTCCAAATATTTGAGGATTTTTAATCTATTTTTTTCTGTTATTGATTTCTGATTTAATTCCATTGTGATCTAAAACAAGATACTGCATAATTTCTATTCTTTATAATTTGTTAAGTTATATTTTATGGTCCAGAATATGGTCTATCTTGGTTTCTATATGAGCTTGAAAAGAGTGTGTATTCTGCTGATGTTGGGTGAAATGGTTAATAAATGTCAATTTTATCCACTTGATTAATGGTGCTGTTGGGTTCACCTTTGTCCTGATTTTCTGTCTGTTGGATCTCTCCATTTCTGGTAGAGGGGAGTTGAAAGTTCCAGCTGTAATAATGAATCCATCTATTTCTCCTTGCAGTTCTATCAGTTTTTGCCTTATGTGTTTTGATGCTCTGTTTTTCGGCATATGCACATTGAGGATTATTATGTCTTCTTGGAAAATGAACCCCTTTATCATTATGTAATGTCCATCTTTATTCCTGATAACTTTCCTTGCTCTGAATTCTGCTCTGTCTGAAATATAGGTGCTACCATTTTTTTGATTAGCGTTAGCATGATGTATCTTTCTCTGTGCATTGACCTTTAATTTCTATGTGTTTTTACATTTAAAATCAATTTCTTGTAGACAACATATAGTTTGGTCTTGTTTTTTGCTCCATTAGAATAATCTTTTAATTGGTTTGTTTAGACCAATTCCATTTAAAGTTTTTGCTGATATGATTGGATTATTATCTACCATATTTGTTACTGTTTCCTATTCATTGCCTTTCTTCTTTGTTCCTGTTTATGTCCTACTCTTCTGCCTTTTGTGGTTTTAATTGAGCATTTTAAATAATTCTATTTTCTTTCCTTTTTAAGAAGACATCGGTTATACTTCTTTTTATACTCTTTTTTGTAGTTGCCCTGGCGTTTGTAATATACATTTATAACTAATCCAAGTTCATATTGAAATAACTCTATACCACTTCATGGGTAGTATAAATTAGCTTATAATTTTTTTAAAATCCTAATTTCTACCTTCTGCCTCTTGTATTGTTGCTGTCATTCACTTCACTTATATATATACACATACATGTATATATGCAGTTAGATGCATATAATCATACATATATAAATATACATAATATAATACATTGTTGCTATTTTGTACAAAGCATTATCTGTCATATCAATTTAGAATAAGAAAAAAAATGTTTTTATTTCACTTTCAGTTATTCCTTCTCCAGTGCTTTTCTTCTCTTTATGTAGATCTGAGTTTCTACCCTTAACTATTTTCCTTCTCTTGTAAGAACTTCTCTTTAATGTTTCTTGCAAGGAAGGTCTACTGGCAACAAACTCCCTTAATTATTGTTTGTCTAAGAAATACTTTATTTAACCTTTTTTTGGTATAAATTTATGGGTTATAAGTGTAATTTTATTACATGGATATATTGTGAAGTGCTGAAGTCAGGGATTTTAAGTATATTCTTCACCCAAATAGTATACATTGTCTCCATTGCTTTTGAAGGATAATTTCATAGGGTACAGAATTCTAGACTAATGTTTTTTTTTTTATCTCAATTAAATTCTGATACTTCCTCCCACTCTTTTCTTGCTTGCATAGTTTCTGGAAAAAGTTGGATATAATTCTTATCTTTGTTCCCTTATAGGAGCTCTTTCTCTTCGTGCTTCTTCCATGATTTTTTTTCATTTGATTTTTTGCAATTTGAATATAATATATCTAGAAGTAATTTTTTTTTCAAACTTATCTGGTGTGGTATTCTCTGAGTTTCTAGATCTATGGTTTGGAATCTCACATTAATTTGGGGGAATTCTTAGTCATTGTTTCAAATACATTTGATTGTTTATATCCATGTGTTCTACATCTGCAGATTCAACCAACTGCAGGTCAAAAATATTTTGGAAAAAGAGTAAAAAATAATAATACAATAAAAAATACAGTATAACATCTATTTATATAGCATTTACATTGTATTAGGTATTATATGTAGAGATGATTTAAAGTATACAGGAGGTTGTATGTAGGTTATATGCAAACTGTGTATCAGGGACTTGGACATCTGTGGATTTTGGTATCTGCGGGGGGTCCTGGAACCAGCCCCCTGTGTATACTGACAGATGACTGTATTGCTTCTGCTCCTTTCTGTCTTTCATCTCCTTCTGGTATTTCAGTTATGCATAAGTTATACCTCTTATAGTTGTCTCACATTCTTGGATATTAAGTTCTGTTTTTTTCAGACTTTTTTCTGTGTTTTCTCAGTTTTGAAAGTTCCATTAAGGTATCCTCAAACTCACTGATTCTTCAGCCATGTCCAGTCCATCAACTCTTGGGCTGGACTAACTTTTCCATTAGTGTTTTTAATCTCCAGCATTTCTTTTTGATTCAGAGTTTCCATCTCTCTGCTAACATTGCCCATCTGTTCTTGCATGCTGTATACTTTATCCATTAGAGCCCTTCACATATTAACTATGGTTGCTTTAAATTCCCAATCTGATAATTCCAACATCTCTGCCATATCTGACTCTATGATGCTGTCTCTTCAAACTGTATTTTTTGCCTTTTAGTATGCCTTGTAATTTTTTCCTGGTAGCAGGACATAATGTACTGTACAAAATGAATTGTGGTAAATAGGACTTTAGTAATGTGGTGATAAGGTGTAGGGGGAGGGGAAGCATTCTGTAGCACTGTATAGTCCAGTCCTATGATTAGGTCTTGATCTTTTAGTGAGCCTGTGCCTCTGGACTGTGAATGTCACCAGTGCTTCTCAGTCCACCTCCGCCCCCTTAGGTGGGATGGGATGGCTATTGTGGACTAGGATTGGGTATTTATTTTTTCCTAGGTTGGTTAGATTCTGAAAACCCCCAACAGTTTAGGCTCTGGTAAAATAGTTTCTCTTTTTGGCAGGCATTATTAAGAATAGCATGCCCTGGCATATTTTAAAATAATTACTTTTCTTCTCTGCTTACCAGAAGCAACAGGGATTTTTCTCTGATATTCACTGTGAGGACCCAGTTAAGTTCCTGGAGGTAAAACTTACAAAAATGTGAGGTTCCCCCATGACTGAGTACCCCTGGAGTTTTTAATTCTCAGACTTACTTACACTGAGCCACTGGCAATTTGTCAATTGTAGTTCAGGTTTTTCTACCCCAGCACTGGTCTCCACTGAGGTTTTTGCTTGTGAGTTTCTGTTCCTGTAAGTTGTGATTCTCTGTATCCACCTGTTGGTCTCACCTTTTCTGGGGGCAGCAGTTTGCCCTGTGACCTCACATCTCTGGCAGATCTAAGAAGAGTTGTTGATTTTTTTAGTTTGTTCAGTTTTTTACCTGTTGTTAGGATGGAGTGGCAACTTCCAAGCTTCTTACATGCTGGACTGGAAACTAGAAGTCTCCTTCCCTTACTTTTTATTCCCTATCTGCAAAGCCCAGAGATTTGGATTCTGGGTAGAAGAGGTACAGTTAAGGCACTGCTGTTGAAAGAAGAGGATCTGGTCTTTGCAACGTGGCAATCTGCCTGGCTCTAAGCAGAGAGATACTTAGTAGGGAATTTTATGATGAGGACCCTGGACCTACAACATCCTGCATCTAAACGGAAGTCTTTTCTATTTATGACTCCTCAGCTTATTCCCAAGCCTTCAGTAAGTTTTTCTAAACATTATAGCCCACTATTTTCTTTGCTTTGAGGGCATTAAGGAATAGGCCAGTATCTAGGCTTGGAAAAAGGACGCTTACATGTGTCCAAGTAGCTGAGCGCTGCTCAGGTTCAAGCAGAGGGTACAATTCCCACATACCATAATGTGAATGGCAGCCTTTAAATTTGCAAATGTGCACTTGCAGCATCTGTCCTAAAAGAAGCCACAGGCGATAGGCAACCGGGACAGATGTGTGGTATTAGGATGCGTCATAAAAAAGTTCTAGAAATACCTTGAGTAAGAAATTTAGGAAAAAAAACAAAAAACACCAAACTGAATTTCCAGAAATCAAGTGGGATGGGGCTTTAGACTCACGCCATTTGGGCATTAAAGGGGAAGAGTGTGACCACCAAAGGCTGGAAAAGTCGGGGCAGCTAGGTCACACGTGTCTGTTCTCCTCAACCACTCCCCTGGCCTGTATTTCTCCTTATCAGAGCTCTTTCCTGCACCCCTACAGGCTGGTGGCCCCCACCTCAGCTCCCTGCCCTCAGACCAGCTCTCCAGGACACTGTACTCTCCTAGTGAGGTCTTGGAGAAATTCTCACCCAGCTTTTATTTCTCTTCCCAAGAATCCTGTCAGCCACAGGCTGTTTTGTTATAATTTGATGTAAAAGTGGGAGCTAAGACTGCCAAACTGAAAATAAATAAAATTCAGAAGCGCAGTCTCATTCTGGAACGTTGTATTCCAATTTAATATAGGTTTAGTCTCTATGTGGTAGAACAGCCCAGAAGAAAAGCAACATCATGTTTCTCATAGGAGTTGTTTTGGATGAAGTGATGAGCTGATAAGTGCATTCAGGAGCCATCATCTCAAATCCAAAGCATCGCATGGGGTCTGCAGAAAGGTAGCCCAGGAGCACCTACTGGTTTCAGCAACATGCAGTGAATATTTATTGCATGTCAGCTCTAGGCCATCCCTGTCCTGAATCACCAGGAATCCTTCTTGATGGCTGTCATCCTTACCTCTCTCATTTCGCTCCATCACTAAGTCCCAGTGCTATTTTTATTTAGTATCTTTTGAGTCCCTTCCCTTGAATTCACTTCACCATCTCATTTATCACCAACACCTTGGTCTACTATGCATTAGCCTTTTATCAGTTCTCCCCCGTTCCCACTTGCCCCCTCCGATCCATTCTCTAGACAGAAGCGAGAAAGGTCATTTTGAAAAACAAGCCTGATTATGGCACCTCCTACTGACAGCACTTCGGCCGCTAAGCATGGTTCTTAGGACCAACACCGAAATTCCTAAAGCAGACAATAGGGCCCTGAATGATCAAGCTCCACCCACTTCTCATCTACTGTCTCTCTGTTTCTACATTCCTGTCTGACCTACATTGTTTCAGTTCCTCGTTTGTTCCATGTCCCTTCCTGCCACACAGCATTTGCACATGCTGCTCCCTCTTCGCGCAGACCCTCCTTGTGATCTCAGCTCAGAACTCACATCCTCAGAAAGCTTTCCCCCATTCCCGGCAAGGTGAGACCCCGCGGCGCACTCGTGACTCACACTCATAGTAAGTACTGCATAGCTTCTCTGCAGCATTTCACGCGATGGTAATTTTCAAATTTTTATTCCTATCAAAACATCACATGAACATAATTTGGATAAGTTTATGGAAATGTAGCACATACGGATAAGTCGTATTTGAAAATTCAGCCCCATAAATTTTCACATGATCAACACACCCGTGTAACGAGCACTCAGATGAGGAAACAGACCATTCCCAGCATCCCAGAAGCTCCCTTCCCTGTGACTGCACCCCCTCCCAAGGGTAATGGCCACTGTTTTGATTTCTAACATGTAATGTATTTTTGTTTTTAAAAACTCCTACAATTCACTTAAGGCACGAATCCCTCAAGGCTCCTTCTCACAATGAGTTTGGTGTGTTTCTCCTTATTCATTTTCGATGCATGCATATACACATAAATGATGTATGAGTGGAAATGTGTGGTTTTGCTTTCTCATCACGTTGTAATTTTACATTTGTGTGTGTGACAATTTCCTTTTCTGCTTCTGCCACTAAACTATAATCCCCACAAGGACCAAGCCAACGGGAATATCTGCTCCTCGTTTTCTCCCCAGCACCCAGCGCCGGCCTGGCACGTCTGCTGCGCATGCTCCATAACGTGGTAAATAAATGAATGAGCGAGCCAGGCCGCAGAGTGAGCAAGGAACGCATGTTCACTGTCCCTACACCCTTCGGTTTGTAGAGTGTGACTGATCAGAAATTTGTCATCAAGCCTCTCAGAAGTAATGTCCTAAAGCCACAGTCTTTGCTTGTACTTTCCTCCCGGAGACGTCCTCCTACACCTCAGAGAGCTCTGCCCTGCTGAGTGACACATCTTCCCTAGGCTAAAAAGGGGACCTCTGCCCAACTTCCTGATGCTTCCCTCCCACTTCCTCTGTGTGATGTCCCCAGGTATAAAAACACAGGGGAGGATCATCCTTCTGCCTTCATGCTACAAAGCACAACATGTCTCCTAGAATTAGCTAATAAGACAAATGTGGTGCAGAGGGCTTTGTGCTTGAGAGTCTGAAGACATGGGTTCCAGTCCCAATGCTTTCACTTTCTGGACCCCCCCCCCGGGCAGATCATTCCACCTGTCTGTCTCTGAGTCTCTACCATCCCCCTTGAATGAAGGGGCTGGACTGACAAAAGCTCTAGGGCTCCTTTTAGCTCTAACATTCTGTGATTTTTATGATGAAAGGTACCAATGCGTAAGTGCAGACAGCTCATCTTTCTACTGATGGCCTAAGTCCCAGTGATGATTTATTTCCCCTGAGGGAAGCTTAACACTTCTGAAGCTCTGTTTGGTTTCTTTATTACAGTGGTCGGTCTCACCCCATACCTCCACTTCAATAAGACATACTGCAAATAGCAATAGTGGAAGGTAGACAAACAGTTCTTTAGGAAGGTTGACATGGATGATCAATGCTATCCTTGTGAAAATGCCAGCAAGTTTGGGTGTTTTCTTTTAAAAACCTCTTTCTTTAGAAAATTGTCTTTTGAAACACTATGACCTGATTTTCAGGGAAGGACTGCTTACAAAGCCTGGGGTTTCTTGCCAAGGCAGCGAGTTTTTGACTCCCACTCAATGATTAAAGACTAAAGCAAAAAGCAAAACAACTAGAACCTCATGTCCTTACCTATTGGATCATGCTGGGTTGAGATATAGAAACTGAACAGCTGTCTGGAGAATAGGCCAGCCAGTCAGCAAGCATTTGGGATCAGCAGACCATGGGAACCCCAGATTTCATACCCAGGCCCCTGGGCACCTACCAACACGAGGACCCCCTGTTCTGGGCCATTCCAGTGTGTCTGGGGCTACTTCAGTTCTAGTGATGAGAAATGACTCCCTGCTGCTAGTAATGGCTTGGTCTCGACTCTCCTCACTCCCTGAGACAGCAAGGAATCTCCAGACTCTGGGGACTGAGAACATGGGTTGTTATGAGCTTCTCTGGGCCATTTTGAAGCTCACCTCTAAATCACTGTCTAATTTTGTTCTAACAGAAGCATTCTAATGAAATATTATTAGCCCCATTTTATAAATGAGGAAACTTAAGCCACTTGTCTGATGTCCCAGGACTAGGGCAGAGCAGAATTAGGTTTTAATTCATGTCTTAGGGCTCTAACCTCCTGATGTCAGTTACACTAAAAAGAGCTTCCAGGGACTGCAGCCTCCCCTTCCCATGATCCCTTATTATGAGAAAATTCCAGGGCATGTTGTAAAGTCTGTCATTCAGGCTGGGCAGAGTAGCTGCCAGCCTCACTCTGCTCCTTGGTTCCCCTTATCCATCACTGAGCAGGGAAGGAGCCAATCTGCTACCCTTGGGAGACACCAAGTCATCAGGCTCCTGTGGGCTCTGTCTAGGGCAGGGAACACATTACAAAATCACTTCCTATGACCCTCCCTCAAAACAAAGACAGTGATGAAGTTGGAAAGACCTGGATTTGAGTGACAATGATCATGAGGCAGAAGCACACCTGGAAGTGGTTTAGGGGGAAGGAGCTCAGGGAAGGAGAGTTAGTGAAAGGTAGATTTTTGGGGGTAGGGTAGGGGCCATTATTTTGTTCCAGAGCCTGGTACTGACCCTAGTACATAGGGATCATGGGATAAACCAATAAATTGATATGTGAACACATGTATAAATTTCAGGGGAAGAAGTACCTTGAAAGACACCACCAGTTTTCCCTCATCCTCTATGGCTTTGTCATCTGCTAATATGCTCAGGCATCCCTTAACCTCAAACAAACACTGCAATTACATTAACACCTTAAGGACAGCCCACGAGTTTTCTCCTGTTTCACGTGTCATCTGTTAAGGACCGCTCACAAGTTTTCTCATTTTTCACTGTAGTTAAGATGATTTAAATAACGTGCAGTTTGCCCAAAAACGTGCGGTCCCTGGCATATGTCTTAGAGTTTTCTATGCAGTATGAAAGGTGTTAAGCTACTCTTCCCTGTATCACCAAACTTTTGGAAAAGAATAGTTTGCAATCACTACTTCTAGCGTCTCATCATCACCGTCTTTCTCTTTAACCTCATTAAGTATGACTCATTCTCTTAGAACAGGACTTAGTGTTATTATTCTTTTATTCCCAGCACCCATCTGACAACAGTGAGAGACTCTGCTTTGAGGACAGTTCCTATATCTCTAAATTGCTCCTCCTACCTCACACAGGAACTAGACACCTTGCTTTGCCATCTCCTCTATATGGACACCTCTGGAAAGGCCCAGAAAGCATCTTCTGTTCTATATGAAGCCAGCTTTCTCCCTGCCCCATCCTCCCATCTGAACTAATTTGCTCGAACCCAAAGTAGGCAATTGGTTCAAGGTGAAGGTATATGCAAGCTAGACAATGGCCTATGAGGTGGTCTGGGCTAAAAAGTTCTACCCATATAGGAAACAGGTAAACAATTACTCTCTTTCATGAATTTGAATTGAAAAAT
Organism: Cheirogaleus medius; assembly: GCA_008086735.1. Classification (NCBI taxonomy): domain Eukaryota; kingdom Metazoa; phylum Chordata; class Mammalia; order Primates; family Cheirogaleidae; genus Cheirogaleus; species Cheirogaleus medius. Next base: position 53,936,079 of record VBSM01003204.1, on the reverse strand, counting down.
ATGAAAAGAACCAGGTGGAAGCAGAAGTTAAAGCTGAAAGGACATAAGAATGGGGATAGCTTTAATAAAGCCCATGTTTTCAGGAATGAGAAACATTAGTAAGTGGAAGTGCCAATGGAAATAGAGGAAAGTCAAGAAACATAATGAAAGCAGAAGAAGAATTGAGAAGCCATGATAAAAGAAGTAGAGAATGAGTTATATTCTTACGCAATGCTAGCGTGAAGATCAGTGAACTCCTAACCACTGAGACCTTAGTGGAAGTAAACTTGGATCTAGGATACATAGTTGACAGTCACAGCTTTTGGGGGATTTGGCCACAGAATGGTCTCTTTTATAGATTGCCAGTAAAATTCCAGTTCCCTTTGGAGCAATCCTTTCAACTTGAACTTTCTGGGGAGACTCTTACTTGCAAGCATATAAACTGGACCCAAGTGGGTTTTGCAGAAGTAGATGATGATTCGGTCTTTCCACAGTCCTCTGAAAAGAATATTAATAGCCCAGAATACTCTAACTATTGTAATTGTTCCTTCCAACATGTCTCCACAGGACATAGGGCAAGTAAAATTTCCCATTTCACAGAAATGTGGGAAAGTCAAAAGACTCAGTGAGACCAGATATCATGATCTCTCCGCACAATGCTCTCATAACTAAACTCTGCAAAGTATATGGATATCTCAATAACAGTTGTCATTTCCCCTGACGGTTCTTCCCTTATCTATCATGTGTCTGGGAAAATTCAGTTTTAAAGAGGAGCTCAAGGAGATTGCATCAAACTAAAAAGCTTATGCACAGCAAATGAAACAATCAATAAGCAAAGGGTCAACCAATAGAATGGGAGAAAATATTTGTGTACTCCATATCTGATAAGGTGTTAATATCCAAAATATGTAAGGACCTTAACTCAATAGCAAGAAAACAAATAACTTGATTAAAAAATGGGCAAAGGATCTAAAACGACATTTCTCAAAGGAAGACATACACATGTCCAACAGGTATATGAAAAAAAAATGCTCAGCACCACTAATTGAAGTCCAAATACAAATCAAAACCACAATGAAATAGTACCTTACATCTGTTAGGACGGCTACTATTAATATAAAAGAGACAAGAGATAACAAGAGTTGGTGAGGATGTGGAGAAAAGGGAACCCTTGTATACTATCAGTAGAAATGTCAATTAGTACAGCCATTATGGAAAATAGTATGAGGTTCCTCAAAAAATTAAAAATAGAACTACCATAGGACCCAGCAACTCCACTTTGGGGTATATATATCCAAAGGAAATTGAATCAATATGTCAACGAGATATCTGCACTCCCATGTTCATTGCAGCACTATTCACAATTGCCAAGATACGGAATCAATATAAGTGTCCATCAGTGGATGAATGAAGAAAATGTGATATACCTACATAATGGGATATTGTTCAGCCTTAAAAAAAGAATGAAATCTTGTCATTTGTGGCAAGTTAGATGAACCTGGAGGATATTATGCTAAATGAAATAAGTCAGGCACAGAAAGAAAAATGCCACATGATCTCACTTATATGTAGAATATGTGGAATTTAAAAAAGACAAATTCATAGATGCAGAGAGTGGAATGGTAGTACCAGGGCCTGGGGGAAGTTGAGAATGCCTGGGAAGATGTCGGTCAAAGAATACAAAATTTCACTTAGATAGGAGGAAGAATAAGTTTGGGAGAGCTCTCACACAACATGACTATAGTTAATAATAATATATACTTAAAAATTGCTAAGAGAGTAGATCTGAAATGTTCTTACCACAAATAAATTATAACTGAGATAATAGATATGTTAATTAGCTTGATTTAGCCATTCCACAGTGTACACAAAGCATCATGTTGTACACCATAAATATACACAATTAAATAATTTTGCCAATTAAAAAATAAATTTAAGGAAAACTGCTTTTGTTGCATCCCATTAAAAACCAAATAAAACAAAAAGATGAGCTCAAGAGTTCAGTATCACAATTATTAGAGAAATCACAGCTGGAAGAACTGGAAAGTCTACTAGGGACTGTCCTTATAACCAAAGTGCTATTTTGAGCCACTAGGGTACAATGAAGGTGGTGGTATCTGCTGGTATTGAAATAGTTTTTCCAAAAGAGAAAAGCATTTCGTGACTCTTCTGTTTCCGTATTCTGTGGCTTGTGAACATTAAACCAAACAAAAGGGTTTAAGAACACTGCTGCCTTGCTACACAATATCCACCTTGCTTAGACTACCAAATTCGAGAAACCACACACAGTTCTTACTCTTGTACTCCCTGCAGGTCATGTGGCAGGTTCTTAGCTTAGTGAATCAAATCCAGAGCGATAGTCCATCAATTATTTCTTAAGTGATAGCTTCTTCCAAGGAATTCCATTTCTCTCCCAAGGCCTTGGAGGACAAACATAGCATGGCCTTCATTAGAGGGAGATTGGAGATTCCTCTCAAAGGAAAAACCTGCTGATTAAAACAAAGTCCAAAATCTTATTACAGTGGGAAAGGCATTTAGCTAAATTATTTAGATCCAGGGCGGAAGCACAGGTACCTCCTTTGTCATGTATGGATTCACTGTCAGCCTCTGCTGGGCTTATCTGGAGGGTGAAAAGACCTCCACAATTTAGGAAGGGCAAAATCTCTTAATGTCATACCAAACCTGAAGTAGGTTTTCTAAGAGCAGGAGTTTCTTCCTTTTCCACACGATTGAAACAACGGCCCATATCTGGTAGCTTCTGGGAAAGGGCATTATAATAATTTCTATTAACCCCCAGGCTCTAAAATCTGCTGTGAATAAGCACATAATCCAAATAAATATAGCATACTGGCCACATGAGAAATTAGAATCTCAAATTTCCTAATTTCATATCCAAAACAGGATGCCTGACACTTCTGAAACCCTCTTAGACATTCCAGGGGCTCACAGCCTTGGAGGTTGTTCAAAAACATGTACAGAAAAAATTCCTGGTGTTTTGGAATAGATCCAAAACAAACTTTAGAGATTTTAGGCCACCCCCATTTTTACTGGTAAGGATTCTAACCCAGAATGTATTGGGTTCGCTAACCTGGAGAGGACACCAAAAGGAGGTTGAGCATCTGTCTTACCTCCTGCCTGTTTTGTTCACCTGAACTGGCACCTTGTAAGTACTACTATACAGTCTTCAGTGGCCAATTTCTGTGTTAGCTTGCCAGGGTTTGAAGCTCCTCTCTGCTGCTAATTATAATATGTACTCCTTGTAATAGGATGGGAGAATAAAATGAGTTAATGTGTTCCGGCAAGTGTTAACAGCTCTTGACCAGCTCTACGTCAGCAAGTGTTAACAGCTCTCACAACAGCTCTTGACCAGGGAAATAACCGAGCAGCACGTGGAGGGTGGAGAACAGCCTTTACTCCGTCAGCATGCTCCCCACTGACTTCTGATCTTCTGACCTCCCCTTCCCCAGTCTCCTCCAGCTTTTATACCTTTGGTAGGACTCAAAAAGCATCCAATCAGCAACAAGCATTAACAGCCGATCAGCAACAAGCATTAACATCCAATCAGCAACAAGCTATAACATCCAATCAGGAACAAGCTTTAACATCCAATCAGGAACAGTGGGATTCCAAAAGTACCCAATCAGGATCGCGCAAGAAGCGAGACCAGAGGACGGGAGCAGGCAGCCAAGCATAGAGCGCGGGCCTGGACTGGCACACGAGGACCAGCTCCAGCAGCGCGCACCCGCACACCCGCCCGCCGCTGCCTCCAGCTGGCTCCGCACAGCACCAGCCTGCGGGGATGCGGAGCGTCGGGGAGGCGGCGAGCGGCCGCGTCCCAGCGCCGGACAGTTTTCCCCATCAAATGTATATAAGCACATTGTTGAATGTTTAAAACAGTATCTGGCATATAGTGAGTGCTCATAGGATGCTAGCTAATACAACTGGTCCCTCCAAGGGCTGTTTCCTAGGATTGTGAGATGATACCTACTGAAGTTTTAGCATAGTACCTGGCACCTCATGCTCAATAAATGTGTTCTCACATTTTACAGCTGAACTGCATCGAACAAGGCATGTTTACATCCATCCCCAGTTATTAACATCTCCTTAGTTAGGAACGTCCTATTCCTGCCCTCCAACAGTTGTGTTTTCTCAGGATATCTGGGTAAAAGGTGCTCTGGGGTCAAATGTGTTTGGAAAATGCTTGGTAAAAGGAATCTTTCTTTACTGTGGGACCTTTGAAGGTTTTTACTATGGCAATTTGCATTGAGAATTTCCAAAAGGGGGATTTGATATTCAGTGGTTCCCAAACCTATTAAACCATGGAACCCTTTTTTTTTTTTTTTTTTTTTTTAAGGAACTCCTGTTAACACATACGAACACTTCAGAATGAAGGCTGCAAAGCTCTGCTCTAGAGCTAAACTCTACCCACAGTCTCCAGTATGCTGATGCACAGGCATGGCTCAGAGATGTCCTAACACAGTTCCTGTGAACCAACACTGTGACTATCAGGATAAGTTATCATGTTCAGCTGGGTAGTTGCCATGTACGCCAATGGATGAGGACTGAGAATAAGGGCTATTATTTCAGCAATAATTTAGAAAATTATTTTTCAGCTAGAGGAGATAAACATCTGGAAACTGAGGTGCTTATGTCTCTGCTCTGCTGTGATTCAGGGTGAGGGGCAGGATCTGGGGAAGGGGTATGTGAATGTCCTGCTGTCCGTGGGAAGGAAGGTGGAAGAGAGCGAGTGGGGGCAGGTAACACGTTGTGTCAGAGCAGGGGAGGGCGGCAGTGCCTTCGATGGACCTGGGCTCAGGGAGCAGCTCTCGTTGCTGATACCTGTTGTAAGGACTTGCAACATCACCAGGTTTTTATCTCCTAAAAAAATTACTAGAGTGTTCTAGGTCAACAGCCAACCTTAAGTGCAGTGAAGATTATACCAGATCTACGTTATAAAAATGTGATACTGATGATTAAATCGGGAGAGGAAGTGGCTGCCCTTTTTAGAATAGCACCTAATGCAACTGGGATCTCTGAAAAATGAAATGCGGAGGATACTTGGGCGAGTTACTCTAATTTGAAGAGTCTCTGAGCTCGGTGAAACTGCTCTGTCAGCTCCCTTTCCTGGGATTGTGTGCGATTTGCTGAACTCTCTCAAGGACATAAAATAAATTAAATTAAAACAACTGTGATACTACTACCGCAAGTTTCTTGCTCTGTGCTACATGAGTCTGGCTGTCTCACCCAATTAAGAGGAAGCTGAACTTCACGGAGGCCTTGAGTGCAGAAAACAGGCCGCTGGTGTTGAAGTGCTCGTCATTAAAAAATAAACACGCTGGCCTTGCTGCCAGCAGCAAGGCTGTGGCTCCCCCGTCTCTCCCGGCTTCTCAGGCTCCAGCTCTAACCAGCTGGCCTGTGTCATCTCTCCATTAGTGCAGGGTTTGAAAAGTGCCACCACAGATGGACTCGAGATCGGGGGACCTGCCATTTATATTTGCTGGAATACACTGCTTGCATTTTTAACAGTGTGGCACACAAGAATGTTGCTTTTTAATTGCAAGGAGCAGAAAGGGTTTTTAAGGCAGCTGGCATGCCTCCTGGGAGCCCCGCCAAGGGAGCCTCCGACAGCAAACTTCATTTTCCCCACGGCTGAGGTAACTCATGTGGCTCTTTATTAAGTCACTCTTTCAGCTGCCCCCTTCTGTGCCTGGCTGTCCTTTCTCAGGCTCCCAAATGTATTCTAAAGCCTGTCAATGCTGAACCCAGGCTGCACATCGACTGGCAGTCCTCCCACCCCCGCAGTAGGGGTCGCTGGTCACCGGCTCAAGCAGCCGGGGAAATCTTCATCTCTCTAGCGCCCAGTGTGCTCTGAGGGCAGGTTCAGCTCGGGCACTCTCATTGCATTGTGTGTGTCACTACGTGAGAGTCCTAAAAGCCACTGCCATGGGGCTTCTGAGAGCAGAAAGGGCTGAGGGCAGGAGAGCCAAGAGATACTGGGATGTTAGAAAAATGTCAGCCCTGCTCCCCTGGATGCGGGCAGGCTTTGCTGAGGACACATCAGAAGGAAAGCGGGAGCTGCTCATTTCAGAGGAGAGGTTAAGATGACAGAGTTGGTTATAGAGACATTGGCATTAATAAGGCTCTCTGTGTCCCGATTCCTCTGCCTCAAGAACTGTCCAATACCCACCCTCAGCCCCTCATCCCACCAGCCAGCACGTAATTGGGATCAGGAATCTGGCAGCTCAGGGGCCCCTTGAGGAGCCCACAAGTCCTGCCCTCACGGTGTTTCCTCTGTAATGAAGGACCCAACACTGACCAATTGGTGTCAGCGGAGAAGTTCGCAGAGCCCGATTGTGACCACACTGAGCTGCTGAGGCAGCTTCGTGCTCCTATATCGTAGTGCCAAGGATGAGCCGGTGATTCTAAAACCAGGAAGACAGTTCTAAAGTGCAACCCCCCTATTGTACACAGGATTCAGTGTCAGTTTCTACTTGCTTCCCATCTGACGGCTTGTCCACCTCTGCTTTTTGGGAACAAGAATCACACATAGTGAAAACCACCAACGAGGCTTGGCAGGAGGGCTGTCAGTGGGATCTCACTGAGAGCAGAATGATCATCTTGTCTTTCGGGCTCCATAATTAAGGGTAGCAATTGGAACCCAGGGGACTGATAAATCATTGTTTAATGGCATCAAATCGCCCTTATCTTTCATCTCCACAGCACCTTTCTATATTTATGAAATAGCTTTATATGTTGTTTATTCTTACTGGAAGCCTTCGTGGTAGAGCGGATATTTTTCAATTCTTTAAATGGGAGATGACACCAAGGTACAGATGGGTTAAGTGACTCGCCCAAGATGACAGTGCAAGTAAGTGTTAGGGCTGGCACTAAGCCAGCTACCAGGATGGGGGACACTTTAGGAAAGGGAATGAGATCTCCCAGGTACTGCATATGTGTCCCTTGACTTACTTAAGGCTTTAAATTTGTATTTATTTGAAGTATCTTAGAAAATACTGAGGGTTTTTTTTAGTTATAATGCAAAAGTGAACATACATAAAGATCACTATAGGTTATGGATGAACAAATGCCCACTTCTAGGTTAAAACTAATGCTAACAGTTTTATACAGCTGGTGAGTAATAGTAAAGCAATCAGACATCACCATAAGGCACAAAACTCCAACACGAAAAAAAATATCAATTTTTTAAATAATGGAAAATAGAAATACTGACTGAGTCATTGGGAATATTTACCATAGAAGCAGTTGTTTTTGCCAGGAAAGTAAACACTTTCACTTTTCCTCGAGTACTTATCTAGCAGCAGGGGACCAGCACATCAGATAGAGCCCTGTTCAATTAACATTATCCCTTAATTATTTCTAACAACTACTGACAACATAACCAAGTGGATCAGTGGCCACAAAGCTTAATTCTGTACCTCTACTGTTACTCTTATGGTGCCATGTTTGCTTTCAGAGAGTAAATTATTAACACCTGAATCTCAAACGGTATCAAGTATTATTTTTGTCCTTGTAAACAATTCTCTAAAAGCTGCTTTTTATTCTCTAAGTCATATATTCTCAATAGGGCCAGTATTGCTCCTAAGGGGGTGAAAATTGGTTAAGGGTTAGAAGGGGAGAGGCATGTGACAAAGTCTTACCCTTTTTATGTATAAAGCATATAGATACAGTACCTAAACACATATGTAGTATGTTTGTTGTATTGAAATTTTATGGGGAGGCAATTAGGGAAAAAAAACATATCTTAAAAGGGATATGAGAAGCCTTCCTGGAAAGGCTGGGGTGGGTATCAATAACGAAAACAGGTGCAAGTAACACTGCCCTACACCTGTGCTTCTCACAACCAGCGCACACTGGAATCTCCTCCGGAGTTTTGAAAAATACTGATGCCTGGGCCACTCCCAGAGTTTCTGATGCAATTGGTCTGGTTGGGGCCTGGGCTTGGCCTATGTAAAAACTCTATGTAAAACTCTGGGGACTCTCCAGACTGAATCCCCTTTAGGGCAGCCAAAGTTTAAGAACCACTGCTCTAGATTGCAAGTAACTACACTATCTACCCACATCATGGCAGACGTGACTAAACTGTCATGACACTCTTTCCTAAGCCCAGGTGGCACTTTGGAATTTTTTCCATACATTAGTGCAAATTGGAGTTGACACATGAAATGAAACCTATTTGCCATCTCTGTTCTAGATGGTCCCCTGGGCTAGAGCAGACTCTAAACCCATATTCTAATATTTTAGCACCCAGAAGTGTCTCATTAAGTGTCATTATACCTTATGTTTCCTCATTATCCTTTTATTGATTGAGGAGGAAAGCACAGAATAAAAATTGGTGCTGAGCGAGTGGAGAAGAGGAAGTCTGCTGAATGTCTAAATATAGTTGTGCAAAAGTACATTTGGTTATACCTGGGTGGGGCTGGTTGATGTTCTATTTTCATACTACATTCATTGGATGTGAACAGACAAATCTGCCAGGTCAAAGAATAATCCCAAAAGGTTTCTTTCATGGCAGGTCTCTTTTGAAAGATAGTTGTTCAGTTTTACACTAGCATCTATGGTTAAATGTATATCATTCAGTAGGGATAAAGTGAATAGGTATCACTAAGAGCAGGGATTAAGATCAAGTTTTAGTGAAGTTAGGCAGATCTTCCAGTGGAAAATCAAATGAAATCATTTCAAGAGTAAGAGTTTCTAATTAGTCCCCAAAATTTAAAAAAATGCCTGCTGAGATAAATACAGATTAAACAAGTGTATTCTGTAAGAAAATTTGAACACAATTTTCCTTGAATTTGATGACTGAATAAAACATAAAATGTGATGTTTATTTTGATCACTTAAATTGAATTATTCATATATTACTATGTGTGTGTGTGAAAGAGAGAGACAGAGAGAGAAAGAAAGTACTTAGTTTTTGGTAACAAAATTGCCAATAAAGATATGAAAAGGTATGTACTTCAGTTATCTAGTGATTACAGTAAAAAGAAAAAAAGTCACCAGATGGGCAAAAACTTAAAAATCTGCAAATAACAAGTTTGGAGAGGATGTGCAAGAATAGGATATCTCATGTAGTGCAGCTGGGACTATAGATTGGTTCAATCACTTTGGACAAACAGTTTGGCAATATCTAGTGAAGGTGAAGATATACAAAAATCTATACCCCAGCAATTCTGCTCCTAGGGACGTCCGCTAGAGAATGTGCTCCCAGGTATCAAGAGACACAGAAATGCTTATAGCAGCACTTTGTCACAATACAAATGTTCTTCAAGGATAGAATGATTTAATAACTGTACTATGCTTACAAATGGACTCTTATATAGCAATCAAAACAATAACCTACTTCTACACATAACACAGATTATTCTCATAAACATAACATTGAACAAAGACACAAAAGATTCCATTCACACAAATTTTAAAAATAGACAAAACTAAACAATATGTGTAGGGATGCAAATATAGGTGACAAAACTATAAAGCAAAAAGAGGAAATGATTATCAAGAATGGCAGCAGAGTGTTCAGGGAAGAGCAAGGTGGTTGTCATCATTAAGGAAAGGTGGAGAGAGGGTGTCCAGGCACACTGATAATCTTTAATTTCCTGACCCAGGCAGTAATCGCATACATGGTGTTCACTCTATAATTATCTGTAATACGTTTTTTTTAACTTTTCTGGATGCATGTTATATTTTACAATAAAAAAAACTGGTTTTAAACTTGTTCTTTTCTATATAACTTGTATATAAATGTATTAAGTTAAGCAACAAAAAAAATGTTTTTTGAAGGTAAAATGGAGTAGCCTACAAAATGGAGAGGACAAGTTGAACAATAGGTCTCGCGGCCCTAAAGACTCCTTCCTCAGGGTGTGGTTATCAGATAATTTGCTCTACCTCCTATATCCTGGATCTCCCTAGTGAAGATCCCAGTTCCTAGAAGAGAGAATAGAATTGGCCTGGTCATGCGCCCTATTGGTCATGTGTCCTGATTCCCCAGAGCCATGTGGTGTCAGGCCTATGCCTACGCCAATTCTTCAAAGGCCATGGGGAGAGAGAGAGGCGAGATTATACAGATGAAAATAACCCACAATCTGGACACTGTCAAAGCCAACAAATAGAAAACATTAAGATCCAAGAAGTTGTGCAGGTAAGAATCACTAGCAAAGATAAGATTGATTTGTTTCTTTGACGATAATTTAATTGTTCCTGAAGAATTCATCCCACAGAAGGAAAGCAGTTAACTTGTTGCATTCTATTGACCATTGGATGCCAGAGTTGGAGTGAGTAACTGATGTGAAAGAGTGAACAATGGCATAGGGATAAGATTCTTCCCACAGTTCCTCAACTCGCCATATTCCCTCTGAGAAATGTGTGCCAATCAAACAATGTCACTCGGATCATCTTTCCTTTTCAAAAAACTAGACTTCAACCATCCTTTAATGACCTCCTCTCTGGTGAGCTCTATGGTGGTTAGAGTCACAGGAAAGCGTGGAAAGTTAAATAAGAAATTTCAAGAATCAGTGCTCCTGTTTGCTGGGACCTGGAGGCGGACATCTACAGATGTCTGCCTGACATCTACAGTTCTTCAACTCCTTCCAGGCCTTCACTTGGGTTCAGGAGGGAAGAGGGCTTATAAACTGGGTGACTATGAGGGTTGAGAAGCAGGAAATATTACCAGGCCAGTAGAAATCCTGACCACCTTGGTTACTCATCCTGTACCAAGCAACCCAAGATAATTTTTAAAAATGCAAACGTGTGTATAAGCATATCCTTCCCCCAGCTCAACCTCAACACCCAAATGGCTCTTAACTGAATGGAGGCAAACACGCAGGTAAACAGAACCTTTATGAAACCTAATAAGTTGTCTCAGTTATAGAGACCAGTTTGGAGACTGCTACATAATAAAATTAAAATTAAGCATGAATTATCTTTATTCATGAGTCTGGATCCTAAGAGCGAGGGTACCTATGACTGTATTCTTATTTCGTTCGGCAGTCACATTCATCAGACAACACTCGAATGCATATTTGGTTTCCAGTTTGCACTTATTCCTCTGGAGCCTTGAGCAGTTAACAAACATTAGCTCATTAGCATTAATAAAAAAGCATCTTATCACACCATGATCCAGAGTTACCACTGAGCCACTCTAAGAATCAACCGATCTGCTTGGCTTTTAGCAAAGCCTCTTTTATCGATGGCTTCTGTGGATACAGTTGACATGGCCATCGCCCCTCTGATCTCGTTATTTCAGATCAACGCATCCTGGCTCGCGTTGCCTTCTCTCTGTCCTCCATCCTCCGGTTACATAAATGTGATTGTTTCATCGCTTCCTTTCTGGAGGCTGGGTTTTGTCCGGGCTTGCATGTTTAAGGACGAACTCCTAGGCCCCTGGGTGGAGTGTCTAGCGCTCCTGCAGCCCTTCATCGGTGACCTCCTCCTGTCAGGGCCGTTTGTCTTGAGGACATCTCTTGGCGGCCCATAACAGGACGTTCTGAGTGGGGCCCGAGTGCTTGGCAGACAAGCCCCCAGATTGTTGCTGGAGACCCCGGGTCGCCCCGGGGCGGAGCGCGCCTTTCATGGATCCGGGAGGCTGAGGCGCAAGGGGCGACGAGGGGGAAACGTGCTGGGGAGAAGGCAGGCCTTGATGTATGCCCCGGTGGACAAAAGCTGCTAGTGTCAGCTTGATTTGCAAGATCAACATTCATGAGTTCCACCGCTTAGAAAGGGGGATTATCTGCAAACCGGAGTCTGAATGGAAGCCATAAATAAGTGATTTCACACTACCAAGCAGGAAGAATATTCTACCTCCTAAATTATTCTGAACAGCATGTTCGGCCCCTCCCAGGTTCCCACCGCTGGCGAGCCCCGGGGGCGGCGGGGGGTAGTGGCGCACAAACGGTAGACCTCTCGGAGCCTAAGGGGCCGGGTGCTGGGCACCGGAGCAGCGCCTGCTTTGCTTCCCAACATCCACTCCGGGTTTTGCCTGATGCTGCTCCAGCAGCCCATTCCAGGTCCGGGGTACGTCAGGCCACATTTTCCCTCTCACCCTCCCGAAGCCAGCCCGGAGCCGCTGGGGTTCCCAGGCCGAACGTGCCACACAGGCACGTCTCCAATGTGCTCGGATATGCATCTTGCATCAAAGGTGTTGGGAGGGTCTTTCATCCCTTCTTTCTGCTGCCTAAGTAGGGACATGCTCCCAGCTACCCTCATTTGTAGCTGGGTTTACTCTGAAATGGAAATGTACCTCCAGATGCAAACAGAAAGGGTGGAAGGTTTGTGTGTGTGTGTGTGTGTTTGCACTCGATTTCTCATTTTGCCTCGCCCTCACCCATCCTTTGTGTATGCTTAGCTGTGTTAACCCTATGAGGACCCCCGTGGCTTGCTCCTTCCTTTCTCCCTTATGGCTGTCCTACGGTTTGTAGCTTGACTTCTTCGGGCTGTCACATATCTTCGCCTTTTCCTGCAAGTAGTTTTGTTGTAGGACAGCCACAGGTGGACTGTTAGAAGTTATGGAGCTTTGAAGTGTGGGGGTCTGGGGAGAAGGCAAAACTCTGCCGCCCAACGACCCGGCCCAGCAACCCACGTGGTTGCAGTCCTTGTTTGTGGTCATTATATTCAGCCCCCTGGGACCTCGCTTAGCTTGGCTAACACCCCCCACCCCCAGCTGCTGATCTGGGAGAGGCAGCTTTCCCCAGGGGCTGCTTTAGCAGGACGCAGGAGATTAGAAGTGAAGGGTTGAAGAGCCACCCCCTACTAGAATGATGCCTGACGTTTAATAATGATGAATTACCCAGCAGGCAGCTGACTTAAAATTTTTTTTTTTTTTTGCTTTTCCTTAGGAGCCCCCCACTGTTGTGGAAAGATTTAAGCCTTTCAAAAAAAAGTGTATGTGTGTATGTGTATGTGTGTGTGTGAGAGAGAGAGAAAGAGAGAGAGATAGGAGGAGGAGGGAGGGAAAGGGAGGGAAGGAGGGAGGGAAAGTGAGAGAGAGGAGGGAGGGAAAGAGAGTTCAGGTGAGTTGGGAGGTAGAGGGGAAGGGAAGGCACTGAGCACCATGCCCTAGTATGGGAGGAAGCTTTGTTCCTGGAGGATTGATTGTGTGAGGGAGGGTAGTACCAGGCAACAAAGAAAAGTGAGGTCATGTGTCTGCTGGGAGGAGATGAGGGACTGCGAGGGTCAGCTAAGGCATTGGTCTGCACACTCAAACCATGGGGTGTAGACAAGGCACAGAAAAGAGTGCTACGCTGGGGCCCAGCCCTTTGGCGGGGCTAGGCGTGGAGCCTACCTAAGAAAGGTCTATACCATGAACCCAGCTCCCTGTGGACTTGGGGCTGACTGATCCCCCTTCGCTCTGTGTGGAAAGGCACACGTTTGCAGCATGAATGTGGGGCTGCAGGGAAACCTGCTGGTCTCCACAGCTCAAGGAAATTGTTTCTTCTCAACAAACTGAAAAAGAGTATACATAGTTCCTAACTTTTTTGAGAAAAAGGGAAAATGAGAAAATACATATATGTGCATATCTGAGAGAGAGAGAGAGAAAGAAATATAGGAGGACTAAACCAGAAAATAATGAAGTGGGATGAAAAGTAGGCGGAGAACAGGGTGGAAGGAATATGAGAGGGAGTATACAGCTTTTTGTATGGTTTTGATTTTTAGAAGCTTAACAATGTTCCACATATTTAAAAAATTAAACCATCAAGTATGGGAAGGGAGAAAAAAATAACTAAAATTAAAACCAAACTGAAAAAAAACCGAACCCAATTGTATTTTAAATGAATGATCACACTGAAAAGAGGAAAAACAAGCAATCCAAGTAATTTATGAGCAAGCATTAGAGGATACTCTGTTAGACTTCTGGTGGGGGTTGGGGAGAATTGTAAACAAATACTAAACTCTCTTTAATAGGTTTGTTTTTGTAGCAGCATGGAGAGAGTGACTCTGAAGCTATTTTGGATATTTTACAGTATTGAGCAAATAATACATTGATGTTGTTGGGAGCCAGAGTTCTCAATGTGGGGGAAGAGAGTTATAAACACGCAAAGGGAGACACATGGATTGAGAGGAATGGATTGCAATTAGAGGAATACCAAGTGCAGTGTGAACTCTTGATTTCTGAAGTATGTATATGTGCATGTATATGTATTTATGTGATTTCTATCTATCTCCTAGCTCTGTCTCCTGAAGCAAAGACACCCAGTAGCAACCAGACCTTGCTTTCTAATGCAGTGTTCTACCTAAAAGGAACTATTTTCAGGGCTAAGGCAGGAAAGATTCAAGATGAGCCTGGAACTTTTTTTTTTAATTGAGGTGACATTCACATAACAAAATTAACCATTTAAAGTGTATCATTCATGGCACTTCGTACATTCCCAGTGCTGTGCAACCACCACCTCTGTTGAGTGACAGCCTGGAACATCTTGTTATTCCAGGACATAAGAGGCGTGTCATGAGGACAGAGGAGCCACCCTGGAGGGGATGTTCCCCTGCCCAAGGCTGAGACAATTTGAATGCCAAAATAATTAAGGATAGTGACAAATTATAAACCACTGACAAAGAAAATGGGAATTCATTCCATGTACTAGTAAGCAGAGAAAGAAACAAACATGTAAGGAGTGGATTTTTTTAAATAGTAGACTACTGTTATAGACTGAATTGTGTCCCTTTAAAATTCACATATTAAAGCCCTAACCCCTAATGTCACTATATTTGGACAGAGAGGCTATAAAGAGCAGTTAGGGTTAAATGAGGTCAAAGGATAGGGCCCACATCTAATAAAACTGGTGTGCGTGGCGGGTGTACACAGAGAAAAGGCCACGTGAAGACATGGTGAGAAGATTGTCCTCTATAAGCCAAGGAGGGTGGCCTCAGGAGAAACCTACCCTGCTGGCACATTGATTTTTGGACTTCCAGCCTTTAAGAACTGTGAGACATAAATGTCTGTTGTTGAGGCCACCCAGTCTGTGGTGTTTTCTAATGGCAGCCTGAGCTGACTAGTACACACAACTTGTGTCAACTGGTAGATGTGGAAGGAGAGCTGGAGTTGGGGGAAAAAAATAATTTTACCACCATTGTGTAGTTAAGACTGTTTCAGGCAAGAATCATCCAGAGGCTAAATTTAGAGAAAATTTTTGGCAAGGAGCAGGCAATTTGCATGGTCTTAAAGTGTCTCTCCACAGATTGCCTTTTAGTTGCAAGGGAAAAAATTGTAATTATACAGTGGAGAAACCAGATACCATCTTTGCCAGTGATCAAAATTAACACCACAATGAAGGATAGATAGACGTTGTATGTCTCTGGATGTGATACCCCAAAGAGAAGACAACGCTATTCATGTAATATTTATCTGGGAATTCATAGCCTGAATCTAATAATAAGGAAATATCACACAAATCCCAAATGAGAAGAATTCTATTTTAAAAAGGGAAACTGTTTATTCAAAAATGTGTCATAAATTAAAAAAAAAGACTAAAGAGATATGTCAACTAAACTGCGATAAGGTTTTATACTGGAAAACATTCCTGGGTTTGGTATAGAGCCACTAAGCAGGTTCCTAATAATCCCACCTCCTGGTCTTAGCCCCATGTATAATCATTTCCCCTGAATGTGGGCTAGACTTAATGACTTGCTTCTAATAAATACAATATGACAGAAGTAATGGAATGTGACTTCAAAGATTAGGTTGCAAAGAAACCATGGCAGCTGACATGCTGTGAGTTGCCCTGTGGAGAGACCGTGTGGTGAAGAACTGAGGGGCACCCCTGGGCAACAGCCAGCAAGGCACTGAATCCTGACGACAGTCGTGTGAGTGAGTGTCAAAGTGGATCCACCCCATGATGAGCCTTCGGATGAGACCAAAGATCTACCTACACCTTGAGCCAGAGGACCCTGCTAGGCCACGCCCAGACTGCTAACCACAGAAACAGAGATCATACATGTCTGTTATTTTCAACTGCTAAGTGTTGGAGTAATTTGTTATACATCAATAGATAACTAATACGCTGTGTTAGTTCACAAAATTGGAATATGGACAGATTATATAATAGCATTGTATCAATGTTAAATTTACTGAAGTTGATAACTTTACTCTGGGTATATGACATTGTAAGATAATACCCTTATTCTTGGGAAATATGCATTCACACTGATCTATTAGGTAAAGGGACATGATGTTTGCAATTTATTCTCATATATATCCCTAATTGTGTATATTTGAGATATATATGTAAATGTAAATGAATTTATATAGATATATATAATATGTAAAATATATATAAATAAAAAGAGAGAGGAGAGAAATGGGAGGGAAGAGGAGAGCCCGCAAGCACACAAGTACAGGTAATAAAACAAATGGAGAAAAATGTGAATGATCAGTATATCTGGGTAAAGGATATATATATATGAGTATTTTCTGTAATATTCATATACCTTTTTTGTATGTTTGAAGTTATTTCTAAATAAGTTTTTAAAAGTGTCAGATAACTCTGACGTATCTTTAACAAGGCATTTATAATAGTGATTCCAGGCTTTTAAGAGACCAATGTGAAATGACATGTAATACCCCACATTTCTTCCCCCTTACTTCAGGCATATCTTATAGGATTTGTTTTTAATTCTTTGTGACACCATAAGAAAAGAAAAACTCTCAACAGAATGTTGTTTCCGTGAATCTCCTATATTCTGCTCATGTCTCTTCTTTATTTCTAAGGTGTCTATTTCATAATTTCACTGTTAGGAGCTAGCATTCTTAGCAACTTTGAGAGAGTTATTCTTACCAGGCTTTTCTTTAATAACAGCTTTATTAAGATAAAATTAATATACCATAAAATTCATACTTTTAAATAAAGTGTACAATTCAGTGATTTTTTTTTGTAGTATATTCACCAAGTTGTGCAACTATCCCCACTATCTAATTATGGAACATTTTCATCACCACCTCCCAAAAAACCCCCTCCATTTGTACCTATCAAGCATTCTCTATTCCCTGGTGTCTCCAGCCACTGGAAACCACTAAATCTGCTTTTTGACTCTATGTATTTGTCTATTTTGTATATTTTATATAAACAGAATCATGTAGTATATCACCTTTTGAGTATGGCTTTTTTCACTTAGCATAATGTGTTACAGAGTTCATCTATGTTATAGCATGCATCAGTAGTTAATTCCTTTTTCTTGTTGCATAATATTCCATTGTATGGATATAACAATTTGTTTATTCATCAGTTGGTAGACATTTGTTTCTATTTTTTTGGCCATTATGAATAATGCAACTATGAACATCCATGTACAAGTCTCTGAATGAACATATGTTTCAATCCTTTTGAGTAGACACCTGTGAGTAGAATTGCTGGGTCATATGGTAACTCTGTGTTCAACAATTTGAAATTCTTTTCAGATTTCAATAAGCTTTTAGGCTGTATTATTTTTTCAAGAGGTGACTTATCCAATCTTATAGCATTACTGTCCTGTGTATGTTTGTTTCCCTGAATTTCTCTTGGTGGATTTATGGTAGGCATACTTCCTTATGAATTAAAGTGGTTTACAAAGATCCCATAGGTACAAGCTAAGTCCTTCCTTACCAGTGGATATCACTGTAGTCCGCTCTTGTTTTCCCTTCCAATGAGTGACTATTTAGACTCTGTGCAAACCTTTCTGGCACTTACATTTTCTGAATAGGATCACAGTTTAAATATTTCAAGTGCATATTTTTCATTTCCTACAAAACCATGAGCTCCCGAAAAGCAAGATCTGTGCATTATCTTTCATGTCTCACCACACTTAGCCAAGTATATGAGTTCATTCAATGCTAAATGCTAAGCAGGGACTATCTGTTATACTTTTTAAATGTAGGTCTTTCATAGCACTTAGCCCAGTGTAGGGCATATAGAGGTGTTTATTTAATGCTAAATAAATAAGTTCCTACGATTTTACCCTAAAATTATTTATAGTTTGGGGTTTCTTAGCATGACTCCCATTTGACAAATATAGTTATGGCATGTTCATTCCCCAGATACCCAGAAAAAATGTCCATTTCTCTATAGAGATGCTGCAGACACATTCAATACCAGTCGTGTGTATGTTTGGTAGGGAAAAGAGGGAGAAATGGGCAAGGCATTTCCCTCTTTTCTCCTGCTCCACAGCAACTTCTCTGAGCCTCATTTGCCTCTTATTTTTTCAACTTTTCCTCATGGTACCATTTCTCAACAATATTTTCAGCACTTTTCTGGACAATCGAGGAAGAAGAGAGAGAAAATATTAAGGAAAGGTGGTATTTTCTAGAGACTTAAAAACACAAACTTCAGCTCTAAAATGCCATGCCCAGATGGGCTCAAATCAAGACATCCTGTCTTTACATCTGGAAATGGAAAATCTAGAAAAAGCTTACCTGAGAACTTCTTTGTCCCGCAACATAGTGGGGGAATGGTAATCCTAGCAAATGATTATTCTGATTAGTCAAGAGTTACTACACACACAATACCTGGATCATCATTTTTTGAAGAACTAAAATCCACTAAGATATTCAACACCACAGCTGCCCTGACATAATTTAAACCTCTTTTGATGATTCAGAAGGTATTTTAGGATTTTTGTGACATTTAATTATTCTACTACATATGTGCAAGACTGCCAGATAGTGGAGTCTTGTGGAGAGAGGAATTCCAGATTACAGAAGGATTCTCATAGTCAAATAGAATGCGCATTATATATTCCTTGCTCATCACAAGGAAGCAGAGCAATGACAGAGACCAAGCGAAATCAGAAAGTGGAAATGGACAGCTCTTACCATAGCCATCTTTAAAAAGTCATACCTTCCTTCTCTCAGAGTACCTCGTTTGTTCCCCAGTTCTCCTTGTAATGAGATTTCCTCCTGTCAAAAAAAAAAAAAAAAAAAAAGTGGACGTTGGTTTGCTCATTGAAACTAAATACAGTGAAAAGGTATAGGAGAGTTTTCTCTGGATTTGACGATGTACATTCACAGAGTTATTCTTCACATTAACCTGTGCTAAGATCCTCAGTGACATCTTGCCAACAACCTTCAGCCCCTCTGCCTCAGTCTATGAAAGGCTATTATCTGGAAAGATTTAAGGGTTCTTCCTCAGTGGGATGATTATTTAGACATAAGTTGTCCTTAAGGGTCCCTTCAGGAAATTTGGAACATAAAGACTCTTAAGAGGTTGAACTTTGTCTTCAGTCAGCTGTGAATTTGCTTTTTTCCTTTTGCATATGCAAACTGTTTACAAGTCAGTAATTTTTTTTAAGGCACTATGAGATGTACCTATATGTTATGACTAGATTTGAATTCCTTACTTATTAAAAAACTTAAAATAAAAAAAGTCATCCACCATTCAAGGAATTAGATAGCCATATTCCCAAACCAATTGGGTTACTGAAATCACTAGGCAATTGGCATTTTAAGACCAGCTTTGCAAACCTATCCACATGGCTCACTCCCTTGTTTCATTCAGATCTCTGTTGAAATGTCATCTCCTCTGTGAAGCCTCCCTTGACTACCCTCTCTGGTTAACCCTCATCACATTTTATTCTCTTATCCTGCTTGATTGTTTTCTCTAGCAATTACCACCGTCTAATATGATAGCATACATGTGTTAATTCATTTGTTATCTTTATCTCCCAGAATAGAAGCTTCTGAAAGTAGGGATTAGAGTTCACTGTTTGTTACCAAGCCCTGAAGCCTAGCACGTAGATGCTCAATAAATATTTGTTGAGTGAGTGATTATTTTAGCCTTATTAATAATATGAAGGTCACCTAAATTTAAGAAATCACTAGTTGACATTAGAGGCAGCAATTTGTTTGTTGAACACCTCAATGTTTAATTAAAAACAACATACTGGATAGTACAAAGGGTTTGAGAAACAGGCTGAGTCCTCAAGGCACTAAAAATCTAGTACTTCACAGGATAGGTTTACATGATCAATAGCAAAGCCAGAAACTATTTTCCAAGTACCATGAGAGAGTACAGGTGAGCAGGTGAGCCCCACACAACCTAAGAATTCAGAGGAAGATTTTTTTTGAAGAATTAGGGTAGTCAGGAAAAGTTTTCTGGAGGGAGAGTTGAATTGTATCTTGAAGGAAGGTGAAAAAGTTAGCTAACTGCAAGGTTAGGGGAACAGTCCACATAAGACTATGCTCACTTCTGACACCAAATGCAAGTTCAAGGGTTCCCCAAACCACCCTCAGTTTTGATAACTCACTAGAAAGACTCACATAGCTCATTGAATGCCATTATATATTCATGGTTATGGTTTATTACAGGAAAGGATACAGGTTAAAATCAGCCAAGGGAAGAAGCACATAGGGTAGAGTCAAAGAAACGTCCCAAAAGCCAAGCTTCTAGTTATCTTTTCCCAGTGGAGTAAGGAAAGTGTTGCTTTCCCAGCATCCACGTATGACAATATGCAGCGGGTACTGCCACCCAGGGAAGCTCGCCAAGCCTGGGGCCCCATCACACAGGCACAGATGACTGCCTGTATGGCTTTCCTCAATTTTCAGCCCCTCAGGAAGTCAAGCTGATACGGCATAACCCAAAGTCCCCATCCTGAATCACACTGTGGTGGCTCAAAGCTCCAACCCTAAATCATGTTGTTAGTATATGGCTGACTCAAGACACCCAGGCAAACAAAGACACCCTGATCATGCATGATACTCCAAGGGCTTAGAGATGACCACCTATAATCTCTCTTTGGGGTAGGTTAAATTCTTACTACATAGGAAGAGAGTTTCTGATCATAGATTTATCTAAAAATAGTGAATCACCCAATAATAGATGATCAACAAGCCTGTGACTATATTGTTCCAGGAAAAGTAAGAATTTGTCAGTTTTACAGATAATTTTTATAAAAATATCTGCTTTTGAGAAAGGAAGGCAGGTATTCAGAATAAGCATGCACGGGGGAGTCACATGGCTTGGCTTATTGTGTACATTTTCTAAATAATTTCTCCAATTCTCTTAACATTGTCTATAAGATTTGTAAATGGTAAATCAAGCATTAAAGCAGAAATGAATCCCGTGGCAGTTATCTATTGCTGTGTAACAGACCGTCCCAAAATTTAATGGGTTAAAACAATGAACTATCTTATTTGTTAATGATTCTGCAGGTCAGTGCTTTGGGCTGGGCTCAGGTAGATGGTTCCTCGGCTACTTTACCCTGGGGTTACTCATGAAGCTGCAGCCGTCTGGTGGCCTGACAGGGTTTGGGTGGTCTCAGATGGCCTCACTCACATTACCAGTAGTTGGTAGACATTACTTAGGGTGCCTCAGTTCTCCCCCAAGTGGCCTGCCCAGCAGACCAGCTCAGACTTGTTCATTCAGGGCAGCATCCAAGAGAGAAGAAGCTACAGGCCTCTTAAAACCAAGACAAAGAAGTCTCCCAACTTCACTTCCAACACATTCTATTGACCAAAGCAATCCTCAAGACCAGCCCAGATAAAAGAGCAGGGGAAATAGACTCCATCTCTTGATAGGAGCAGCAGCAAAGAATTTGTGGCCATTTAAAAAAACATCATGATTCCTAATCACAACTTTTTTTGTTTTCATTTCCTAATATAGCTTTGTAAGTAGATGGCTAGGCCTTAGCTTCCCTAGAGAAAGAAGAGTTTAATGTTGCTAAGTAGAAAACAACATTGCTTTTACTTCTCTAAGTTGCCATTTAAAAGCATTTTCAAAAGCATTTGAATGACTGGTCAATTTGTAATAGTACTTTCTGAGTCATTACAGATTGGTAAAGGATTTTTTTCTTTCTTTTTGTTCTTTGGCATTTTACTCAGTTAGGCAGAGTCCCTCTATAGTGGAGAAACTTACATCTTTTAGATCTTCTATAAAATCACTCCTCAGCCTGGCCATGATGAACACACCCACTTTCAGAGCCTGGCTAATGGGGCTGCCCCAGAATGCTGAACACCTGTAGGGAAGCCACTTCCTTTGAGAACAGGCTTCTGAAAGTAATCCTCTTCCCTGTGGGAAAGCTTCCTAGAAACAACTGGAGCTACTCCATAGAGGAAAATGTTTAATAGATGTTGCAGCTGGGCTGTCAGAGGAGTTTAATTCCAAAGGATGGAGCATTGATTTGAGGATGAAATGCATGCAGGGGACTGAGTTAAGTTGGGTGGTTGGTTGTGCTGTGGCTTTTACCAGAGCTTTGTGCACTATGATTTCCCCCGGTGCCTTGGGACTTGCATTTATGGGGAAGTAGAAATAAATCACTCAGAGAGTAGAGCTAAAATTTCAAATAGTATAAGTTGTCCTCAGTGATCTTTATCAATGCAGACCTGAGTCTTATAATAAAATGCTTTACTCCCCCCTGTAGTTATTAAAATTTCATTTCTCCACATGACACTTCCCTTCTCTGGCTCCCCTGGGGAATCGGCTCTATTTGCCTTCTTAGTCAGTGGTCAGCTGGATGGCTATTGTTTTCTGATTTCTACTTGTTCATATTTTTCTTTCCTGCTGCCCTGCCTAAAAGCAGGGCTCAGCATTGGAGCAAATCATTCTGTTGCAGAAGAAGTGAGTAGGAATGTAGAGGAACCACCCTGCTCATATCAGCAGTGAAATATTTTCAGGGAATTGACCTTGAAGTTTCTGCCAGTTGGAAACCATGGTAACCACTGCTTGCCCCTGGAAAATCATTTCTCCTTACAGCATCCCTGTCAATCAGTGCCTGCTTCCTCCAACTTCCAAGCTGTGATCCTTAAAAGGGATATGACAGCTAAAATCTATGATTCTAATATGTAGATGACTATTGGTGTTTGAGATTCAGGGAGGCATCGGCCCTTCATGCACCAACCCAAAGTCTCTAAGTAAATAATAATAGCCAGTGTTTCTTTGGCACTTAATATCCACCAGGAACTTTTTAAAGCATTTTACACATGCCGTATTAGCTCATTTAATGCTTACAACCCCATAAAAGAGGCACTATTATCTTCATTTTATACGTGAGAAAATAAAGCACATAGATTTAAAACCTTGCATGGGATCAATGAGGCAGGCTTCCTAATCCAGGCAGCTTGCTCTGGAATCTGTGTAAAAACCTCCATACTGTCTCTCATTAAAGATAGTAACCACTTTCTGGATTAAGGGGAGATTGCAACTCTTTGCTGCCAGTGAGCTCATCCCCTTGAAATATGTCACTCCTTGCTACCTCATTGTCCTGACTTATTAAGGCCCTTGTATTCATCTGGGTCTAACAAGAAAAACAGAAAACACTTCAAGTATTTATAAAAGAGGGAATTTACTACAGGGCATTGGTTACCCAGGTGATGGAGGAGTTGAGAGCCAAATATGGGATGGCAAGATAACCTAAACCAGCAATAGCAGGCTGGAGGGCCAGAGGAAAGAAGCCATGCTCTCTGGGAGGCCAGAGACTGAAGTCACCCAAAAAAGTCTGGAACCACAGCAATAGTGTCTGGAGGCAGCTGGAGCCACAGGGGAGTCTTTTAAGTCTCTCTTCTTTCCAGTCCATTCTCCACGCTGATGCCAAGTTGGTCTTTCTAAACTCAGATCTGATCCTGTCATCTCTGATGTCCTAGTGTATAAACATCTGATGCTTCTCCTGCCCCACCAGAGAAGCCCCTTATACTCCAGCGTCTCTGAACTATATGGTGACTTCCGAAAGCACGGCAGTTCTTCAATCTTTTGTCTTTGCTCCATCTGTCCACTCAGTTTTGAAATGCTATATTAGTCAGGGTCGCAACGTGGAAGAAGTAGCACACTTAAATTGATGTACAAAGGGACTTATGTACAAAGGTAGCTTGCGCAGGAAGGTGGAGTAATGGGTAGGAGAACCACAAGGGCTGATGCAGTAGCACAGTGTCGGCCACAGTAGTGATGTCGCCACTCATAGGCTGGCAGGGACTAGGGGAGGATATTTACTGGGACCCAAAAGGAGAGGGTTCTGTAGACATCACCTTGAGAGGAGCAGTGACCTTTGGCTTAATTTGGGGCTGAGAAACAACCAGCCTGAAGCAACTTCTCAGGAATGAATCCAGGGGAATAAAATACCTTGACCTCACTTTCCTCTTTCTGCAAGTGTGTGCTAGGGCTACCAACTGACTGGTCATAACTTAAAGCCAAAGGGCCCAAGACCCTGTTGATAGGATTCATCCAGGTGAGCTGGTCCCCTCACCTCAGCGGAAAGCAGAGGTGAGAAGGGAGGGATCGGAAGGGGCAAGCGGAGGACATTCACCACGAATGTCTTTCCCTGACATCTCCACTGCACGTGGCTATCATCCATTCTTGGAAGACAAAGCCCATGTGTTCCCTCTGAGTGATACCTCCAGCTCTCCCAAGCTGAGACAGTCACTTGTGGTCTCCCATGGTCCTTCCCATCCCTTGTGTCTGTGCTATACATGGTGCAGACTCCGAGCCTGCTAGTCTTCCTAGTAGAAGTGAGTCCCTTGAGCACATACACCATCTCTATTTATATTCACAATATGTGCACATGATGCTAGAGTATTTTTTGCACTCAAAATTTGTGGTTGAATAAATGAATGAACTGCCTAAGATAACTCTTGTTCTACACAGATCACACTTTCCATTAGTTCTGAGAATAGGGCATCTTCTTTCACATAGGGATGATGTTTCTTTATACAGGCTTTCATACACTAAGTTAAAAATAAATTCTTTTTAAGAACCAGCCAACTAAATTCTATCCTAGGTAAATTCATCCAGACTTGACTAACTATGAATATCATCTACCACAACTGGCTATTATGTTTACGAAAGAAAGGTTCCAATAAAAACTCCAATTTATACCCCCAACCTTAGGAGATGTCAATGTTTCAAGACAAGATTTCATGTCACATCACTTCTAGATGTCTTAGTACCTGGGATATGTAGAGTTTAACATGATTCTTATGTACAATCAAAAATGTTTTTTAACAAAACTGTGGATTCACGTCTAATGTGAGTTATCTATACAAAGCTATTTTTCATTTGGTTTAAAATTAAATATCAATAAGCCAGCAAGTTAGGAGCAAGGGGATTTGTGGCCACAAAGCAAACTGAAAATATTTTCAGAGGAAGAGAATTCTAACTAAGAATCTGGGTTTTCCTATACCTCAAATAAAAACTCTGTTCACTCTTTTTCTCTGGGCTGATTAGGACAGATCACTAACGGGGCAAAATTATGAATTTAATCCCAGTGTGAGGCAGGTGGCTTTGTGTTTATAGATTTGAAATTTCTGAGGTAGGTGGGGTCTTTGTAGTCATCTAATTCAATTCTTTCATTTTATATATAAGAAAAAAAAAGAAAAGAAAGTCAGAGAGGTTAAGTGACTAGCTGCTTGTCATAATTATGCTTATGGATTTGCTTTTAACCCCAGATCATCACACATCCTGTCACTTTTGGAAAAAAAAAAATTCACAGCACATTGTCTAAGGACAATGTTCCATCATTCAGTAAGAAGGATAGCATGCTACTCTGGGGTGAGATTTAAGGACCTACATACAGACAATGGGAAGATATGCAGAAGTAACATATCTGACCATGTTAATTTCCTGTTGACTCTCTTATATGTTGGTTCTTCAGTATGTCTGCTGATAAAGTCTCCACACATGGGCTTGCATGCTTTGAGGCTCAGTATTAAGCAATGACGAAGAAACTTGTGATGTCATGGCTGTTTCTTCTGACAGTACACTGGGCTGAAAACATGTTCAACTGTCAGTAAGATCCCTGTATTCTACATCTGCTGACAACCCAAGGAGCATCTGTCTGTTGATGGACACTAAGATACACAGATAACATCTTAACCTTATTTTAGTTACGAGGGGGCAGGACTAGCTATTGTACATAGTGTTTATTTTATTCATACTCTTTTTCTCAAGGAGATTTTAATGTGAGACAAAACAGAGGATAGGAAGATCATGGGTTGGGTAGAGGATTTGCATAGAGGAAGAAATGGGGAGGGGGGAGAACTAGGTATTTCACTGTCCTGGTTCTATCAACTCTGTAATTTGGAGAATTTATTCAAGCCATTTGTGTCTCGGTTTTCCTGCCTGTAAAATGGGACAGGTTGGACTAGGTAAACTTTAAACCCTTTCTGAATTCTAACATTTCATATTCTCTTAGAAAAGAGCAGTAGCAGCAATAAGTCAGACTCTCCCAGAGGTTGCACGGATGACATAGAGGAGGAAAAACCCTTGACTCTAGTTTCCATTTTAATAGAGTATACTGCAGCTATTCTGCAATCCTTCTCTACCCCCTCAACCAAACATTATATGCACATATTTACTTATTTTTGTTATTTTTTAAGGCCATCTTCACACTAGTGACTTAGACAGCAGAAGCTTACCAGATGATAGAAGAAAACCAGAGGTGACCTAAAGACTATAAAACCTTGGCTCCGTAGACTTCAGGGTCTATAAAACACACTTCAAAAAATAAATGTAAAGCACCACATTTTGGGCTGCTTTGCCTTATACATCATCTTGCTCACCATGCAGTTTTTAGCAATTGAAATGAGTTGGCCTTTTCTGTGAGGAATACCTGTTTCCATATCAGTTACCTTGGCAGGCCTGAGGTTCTTCTGGAAGAGTACAGCTGGGTAACTCCCCTCCCCATAACTATTTGCATATTCATGAAGATTTCTGGTCCTTGGGTAAGGAGAAAGGAGAGATTTTGAGGTAGAGGTCAAATGGGTAAGAAAGAGGGGCAGGACAAGGACAATCAAGAAAATGACATGCGGCAGGCCTTTATGTACCTGCCCACACCTGTCCTCACCCCTGTGTGAGAGAGTAAAGAGTTGAGGAGGCTTGTAAAAACTCTATGAGACTCTAGACACAAGCATTGCTATATCAGGACTTGGAATCAAGTACAATGTAGAGTTGAAGAAAGGGCTGTTTTGGCTGCTCCCTCCAGGATTTTGCCCTTTTGGGACTCTGAGCTCACAGTCAGCCTATGACAGAACATGGCTTCAATTAACAGAGCGGAGGTTCTACTAGGCACAAGTGCAGCTACAAGGCGCCTTAATGTGCCCAGCAGAGAACGTGGGCACATTTATCCCAGAGGCACGGAGATACCACCAATGTTCAGACTTTGCAGCGAGACTGAAATACTGCTGTTAAGTAAATCTAGGCTCAGAGCTACTAAAAATTGGCAATAAAATGACTACTCTATACCCGTAAGCTGGTGAGGACTCACCAAATATTCCATGAACTACCCTACATTTCCCCATGTTTTCCTGCTGTTAAGTTGCACCATGGGACTAGTTCAGGCCAATGAGCTGTAGGCAGAAGTGACATGTGTCACTTCTGGGTCAAATGTTTAGAGCTGGCATCCTTCCTCCATCTCTATATCTCCCCCTTTTCTGGGAAATCTTAGAGGTCACATGTTGCAAATGCAAGGACAGTAGATGGAGGAAGCCACTCTGCTTGAATCTCATAGTATGTAATGTGAACCTGAAGGAAGCTTTTATAGTGTTAAGCCATTGAGATTGGGGGGGTGTTTATTATTATAGCATATACTAGAAATTAAATTATTAAATTATTATAGCCAGGTTTGGGGCATATCTCTTTGGGATATAATCCCAGGCTTAGTATACCATCAATACCTGAGTTCCACCAATTCTACCTCTCCAGAGCCTCTATTCTCACTCCACTATGTGGTGTTAGGTGCTTATATAATAATCTCCTAACTGCTATCCCTATCTCCAATCTCACCCTGCTTCTAAGTCATTATTTATCCCACTATTGGAATTATGTTCGTAAAACATTACTTACATTGTGAAACACAAACTTGTCAGGTACATAAAGTCACCTAGGAGGAGCCAGGAACCAGGCCAGCAAGTACATTAACAGCCTCCCAGCCCGTGCGTCACCACTATCTGTGTGTGGGCCAGCTGGCAGTCCTGCCCTCTGGATGTGGAAGTGACTTCTCTTCCTTGACCACTGTAAATAACTTTGAGTTCAGAGATAAGGAATCCAAATTCCAATTAAGTCAATCAAGACAACCTCATACTCTAACTTTGCTCAAGGATCAGAACAATCAGTATTGTTCAAATGATCATAATGCCCAAAGCAATCTACAGATTCAATGCAATTCCTATCAAAATACCAATGTCATTTTTCACAGAATTAGAAAAACCAATTCTAAAATCCATATGAAACCAAAAAAGAGCACAAATGGCCAAGGCAATCCTAAGCAAAAAGAACAAAACTGGAGGCATTATATTACCTGATACACAAATCATATTACAAGGCTATAGTAATATTAAAATGGCATGGTACTGGCATAACTATAGACACATCAATTGAACAGAATAGAGAACCCAGAAATAAAAATATACACCTAAACCAGCCGATCTTTGACAAAGCAGACAAAAACACATGCTGGGGAAAGGACACACTATTCCATCAAGGGTGCTGGGAAAATTGGATAACCCCATGCAGAAGAATGAAACTGGATTCCTCTCTCTCACCACACACAAAAGTTAACTCAAGGTGGATTATAGATTTAAATGTAAGACCTGAAACCATAAAAATTTTAGAAGAGAATCTAGGAAAAACTCTTCTGGACATTGGTATAGGCAAAGAATTTATGACTAAGACCCCCCAAAAAAATACAGCAAAAAAGAAAAATTGACAAACGTGACTTAATTAAACTAAAAAGTTGCACAGCAAAAGAAATAATCAACGTGTCAATAGACGACCTACAGAATGGGAGAAAATATTCACAAACTATATCCAACAAAGGATTAATATCCAGAAATTATAAGGAAATCAAACAACAAAAATAAACCCACTTAAAAAGTGAACAAATGACATGGATAGGCATTTTTCAAAAGAAGATACACAAATGGCCAAACATAGGAAAAAAATGTTCAGCATCCCTAATCAGAAATGTGAATTAAAACCACAATACCATACTACTCCAATTAGAATGGCCATTATTAAGAAGCCAAAAAAACAACAGATGTTGATGTAGATGTGGTGAAAAAAGGAACGTTTATACATTGTTGGCGGGAATGTAAGTTAGTAAACCTCTATGAAGATCAGCATGGAGATTCCTCAAAGAACTAGAAGTAGATTTACCTTTCAATCCTGCAATCCTACTACTGGGTATCTACCCAAAGAAAAAGAAGTCATTTAATCAAAAAGACACCTGTACTCATATGTTTGTTGCAGCACAATACACAATTGCAAAGGTATGGAATTAACCTAAGTGCCCATCAACTGATGAGTGGATAAAGAAAATGTGTTATCTATCTATCTATATCATGGGGTGCTACTTAGTCATAAGAAAGAATGAAATAATGTCTTTGGCAGCAACTTGGATAGAACTGGAGACCATTATCCTAAGTAACTCAGAACAGAAAAATAGATGCTGCATGTTCTCACTTAAGTGGGAGCTAAGCTATGGCTATGCAAGGACATACAGAGTGGTATAATGGACATTGGAGACTCAGAGAGGGGAGGGTGAGAGGGGGTGAGAATGGAAAATTACTTATGAGGTGCAACGTACACTATTCAAGTAACGGGCACACTAAAAACCCAGACTTCCCCATTATACAATATAGACATATAATTGAATTCAACTTGTACTCTCTAAATCTATCAACTCTTAAAAAAGACTAATATATAAACACCTAAAAAATTTTAAAAATATTTTCAATTTCCTGTCTTTTCTTTATATGAATTTTTTCTCTCTGAAACGACTTATATTTTGTTTATACTTGATATTTAAACTCTTTCTAGAAAGTGTTTTTAAATAGCAACTTTGGTTTTTAACCCAGCCATCAAGTGTTTGTATGCATTTGAGTAGGTTTAGTTAATATGCAGATGGAGATGGTAACAAATAGGTTGTTTTTTCAAAAAAAAAAAAAAATAGGTCTATAATGTGTTTGTATGGTGTGCATGTATGTATGTGTTTATATATCTGTGTATGTGTGTTAATTATCTAAATGAGCATCAAACTTTATGCCATCTTATTTCACCTAATCAGGTGTCCAGCTTGCTGAGTACAGAAAGTATCTTTCTTCTTCTCTATGGGTAACCTATTGTCCTACCACAGTGACAGCCCTACATGGGACAGCATTAGTACATGTTTAGAGATGACTAAAATAACTCACTGTGATTCTTACACTGGAAATGTGTGTGGCCTGCCTCTGTTTAGTGCCCCTGGGTGGCATTTATTGGCCACATCAGTACTTGTGGCTCTGTCTTTTTGTCCCCTAGAGTCTCTGAAGTGCCATTTGCTCAAAATGGCTGATGGCCAGCTGAGCCAGGCCACTACCGTCCCTCCTCCGCTGTACAGACACAGCCACTTGTCATGTTGCTCAGTGTTCTACTTCAGTGCATCCTTGGACTATCCATTTGGCCCTGTTGGCTTGGCAGTAACTGGCTGTATTTTATCAATTAAATGTAGCTGGGCTTCACACAGCACTTTCCCCCCTCCCCTCTGAGTCACCCTGCATGAAAGAAAGGGATGAATCAGAGATGACAACACAGTTCAGGGCAGGAGTTGACTGGCACAGAACAAAGGGACCATGCCATACTTTAGGGAGGTCTCTTTTGCCTGGTGACTTGGCCCCTTGGGGACAGGCTGTTTCTTGTTTCTGAGTCAGTGACAGTTATTTTTGTTAAACTAGAGGTGTTCTTTTCAGCCCCTGGTGACATGAAATCAATGAATCTCAAGATTTGGGGCAGGCTCTAGGGCTTGCCACATCAGAGGCAAACACTGATTAAGGATTGATGTGATCTGGGAACACCCAAGTCCAAATAATGGCACTGACACGGTGCCAACATGTGGCTGGGTTAACCCGGCAGCATTCTGGAAGCCACTGAGAGCTGGGGCTCTTTGATTTCTAATCTTTGAAGGGGGGAAAAGACTGGCTGGAAAGCCTTGAGTCATGCTGTGGGGGTGGTAATAAGTTCAGGATCAAATGACCACTTCATCTTCAAAGACTCCTGAGGCCTGGCAGCACTGAAGGAGACTAGCTAGGGTAGGGAGTGTCATTTTAATAGTCATTTGATCAAGGACTCAAGTAACTTATTCTAAGCGCCTTGTGCCTAGTGGATAGTGGACCTATCTTCTCTGCATAGACCATGAATTGTCCTATTACAGAAATTCCAACCCAGTTTTTCAGGAATTGTCCTAGGACTCAATGGAAAATTTCCCTATCAGATAGGGCCATCCTTGTAGAGACCCTGGGCAACACAAACTCAAACACCTGTCATCCACACCAAAGATGTGAACCCACATGTCAAATGTCCTCTCTTCTTCCTTCTAGGTGCTTTTGAGATGATATTAGATCCATTGGAGATCCATGCTTTGCTCTCTGACTGTTGAACAGCTTCAAGGGAACCACAGAAGTCTCAGAAAATGTTCTTAAAGTGGAATCCAGGATATCTTCTCATGCTAAGCAAGTGTGTCCAGGCTTCCTCTGGAAGATAATTTTATTGACGTAACATTCTTCAGATAAATTGCCCTTATTCTCTACAAAAGGCTCTCAAGTGCTTTTGCAATTCTTGATACTAAGCCAGGAAGAAAACATCAGATAGATGCTTATGACGATTAATA
Source organism: Cheirogaleus medius (assembly GCA_008086735.1). Taxonomy (NCBI): domain Eukaryota; kingdom Metazoa; phylum Chordata; class Mammalia; order Primates; family Cheirogaleidae; genus Cheirogaleus; species Cheirogaleus medius. Next base: position 53,904,558 of record VBSM01003204.1, on the reverse strand, counting down.
ACCTGCTAATCTCCTCCCCCCAGCTCAGGATTGTTGACATCAGAGAACAAGAAATAGTGAACAATGGGATCTGGTAATCCTAATCCCTATGCGCCAGGGGGACTCGGAAGAATTTGGAACAGATTTGAGGAATGTTCTTTCTCCCTTTTCTAATTTCATTACTTTGTGAAAGTAACCATTTCTTTGGCTTTCACTCAGTTTTCTCATCTGAAAAATGAGTGGGTTAGGCTGGTTCCTAAGGTTCCTAAGTATACTTCCAATTCTAAACATTCTTAGCATTTTCTTCCACACATTATTCAGTTGTCAGAGTCTCCAATATTTGCAGTGTTCCTAAGGCAAATAATGAAACCTGAAATTGTCCACAGGACTCTTCCATTGAAAAAGCTTATTTATACACGTTATTTCATTTGATCTTCACCCCAAAGTCATGTAAAGTAGGTTGGATAGGTACTACTGTCTGCTCAGAAGTTAAATGATTGGCCTCTGATCTGCCTCTACGAAGCAGAATAAGGGCTGGAATCAAGTGATCTAACCACAAAACTGAAGCTTCCTCTTCTCTGTGCAGCTGCCTCTCGGCTGACAGAGGTTGTCTCTATCCACCTTGTCTGTCCCTCAGCTTTATGAGAGAGCTTTGCAATCTACTTGATCATTTTACCCATGAACTAAAACTTGGTTATGAAAGGCCTGGGAAATTAAAAGGGCTGCTAAAATATTCCATAGCATAAATCCACTGTACAGTCTTGTCAATCCCACTTTGCATATTCCACGCCAGCTCTTTTTTGGTTTTGTTCGGAAAGGAAGGGAGGGAGGTGGGGAAAAAGCTAAAGCTATCATCTTATTTCCTCCCCTTTAGCAACTTCCTGCAGCCTCCTGGGCTTTCCCTATAAAAACAAAATCATCCACAAGGCAGAAGCAGTTTGTCATCTTAAGACCTTTGGAAGAATTACTTGGAGAATGAACTTTGACAGCTCGGCAGGCACACTCCTGCAACAGGCTGCTGCCCTGTTCTCCTCCATCAACTTTGCTCTCTTCCAGAACAAAGCCTCAACAGTTGGAGGAAGAGGGGCCTTGAGCCAATATAAATAGTCACTACCTAAGCACAGGCCTCAGAGGTTACTCTAGGTTTCTCAATGATTTGCCACTCAGACGAGGATATTTAGGGAAGAGGGGAAAAAGGTGGTTACACCAGGGCTTAGATAAGATTTGGGCCCCAGGTAGGTGAGCACGTAGAGCTCAGGCTCTTGAAATGGGGTATACGGTTTTGTTCTCAGGCACACTTGTTGAACAGAAAGTAGTCTAAAATTTCATCAGTTTCGACGTGGGCTAAGTGCAGAGCTAGACTCTGAAGTCAGCAAGGGTAGTGGTCTGCAGAAAAGATCTGGGAGCTGAGCACAGCTCTGCCATTACATTTATTTCTGTGGTCTTCCCTTTTCTCCCTCTTATCTGTAAAAGGAGGGTTTTTAACTAGCATTCAATCAACAAGTATGTGGCACTAGCTGTGTGCCCTCCACCATGACAGACACTGATGTTACAGAGACAGAAAAGAAATCATAAATGCATTCATTAGTGAATTTCTGCCTTTTGTTATTGTTATGCATTTTGTTTCTACATGTGTTTTAAATCCCACTATCATTATTGTTTTATACAGTCTATCTTAATGTAAAATTATCCACATATTTTTTCCCTTTTCACTTTTATTCCAGATTGCATTCGTTTGGAGCTCAACTTTCCTCTTCCTGAAAAAGCTTCCCTTCCCTTTTCCTTTTCTCCCTTTTGTAAGTATAGTTCTGAAGGTGTGAAATTCCTTCCATTTTTATTTGACTGGAAAGTCTTCATTTTACTTTCACGTTGGACGACTATTTTCTTGGGTTATAGATTCTAGAGTGGCAGGTGTTTTTCTCTCTACAATTTTTTTTGTTTTCTTGATGGTTTATTTTTATTTATTTTTATTTCAGCATATTATACACTTTAAAGATGTCATTCTTTTGTCTTTTAGTTTCTCTTGTTTCTTTGGAGAAGTCTGCTGGCCACCTAATTTATGCTCCTTGGGTGGTAATGTGTCTTTTCATCAGGCAGCTTTTAAGATTTCCCTTTGCCCTTGTGTTTGGTAGTTTTATTATAATGATGTGTCTGGGTGTTGTTTTCTTTGGATCGGGCCTGCTTGTTAGTTTATAGAATTTCTTGAATTTCTTTCAAGTTTTGGAAAATATTCAAACATTTTCACTTCTAATATTGTGTATTTCCCACTGTCTCACCTCCTTCTGATATTCCAGTTTTCCCTGTGTTTTGTCTCATGCCCTTTTCTGTATTCCTCATTCTTTTTCCATCTCTAACGTGAATTTTTGCTACTGACTTAACTTGCAGTGAAATAACCTTCAGCAATGTCAATTATCTGTTAAATCCACTTATTGAGGTCTTAATATCATTTATATAATTCTCATTAGATCATTTTTAAAAATAGATTCTAGTTCTTGGTAAAATTCTCCATCTTGTTATCTATCTTCCCAAATGTGGTCAAGCCAATGTTTGGTAATTCCAGTGTCTAATTAACCTATGGGTCTGTTTCTATTTTTTATTTTTATTTTTTCCTCTTTAATTCTTAGCAAATTTTGGCTGCTTGCTAGACACACCATGTATGGAAAATTGGAGAAGATCTGCATGATGTCATTTTCTTCTAGAGAGAATTTACTCCATCCTCTGGCAGACAGCTAGAGTAGGGACAGTTCACCTCAATCCAATTAGAGACTAAGTAAATCTCAGCTTACTTCTGATTTTTCCCTACTTCTAGGATTTAGTCCTTCAGGGCTCTCAGATAAAATCCTGAATGTTTAATATGTCCTATCTTGAACTCTGATTTTTCTCTCTGGGACTAAGAGACTGCTAAAAACTCCACTCTGATTTTCAGGTGGTATTAAATTGGCTTTTATTCCTGACTGCCTTTCACCCAATCATCAAATACCTTGAGAGGGAAACCACCTCCAAGTGTTGGGCTAACTTCTCTGTTTGTCCCTTTTTCAGAGCTCTGGACTACATAAGTCCTGGATGCATTAGCAGCCACAAACTTGAACTGTTTTCCTCCCTAGTTCCAGAAGATTGCCAAAGGCTCGGCTAGCTCCTCTACCTCTTAGATGCCATCCTTTGCCTGGCTTCTTAGCCATGGCAGAACCATAACAAAAAACTGCACATGCCCTGCAGAGAAATGCACAATGTAGAATGTTGGGCCACAATAGTAAACTCCCCTTCATCCAGAGTCTTGGCCCCTCTAATCCTGATTTTCTTGGTTACTCCCTGATCCCTTCAAGCAGATGCCACTTTTTAATGCCACTTTTTAAATGCCACTTTTTCTTGATCATTGGTCTGCTACAAGCTACTTCATAGCCCAAAAGCAAACAGCAAAGCAGCACCTAGAAGCTTCCAAAATGAATAAAGTATCAGGAGCACATGTGTGTGATTGTGAGAAATAGGCATTTTGGTGAATTTTTTCTGGAAGTAACAAACTTCAAGCTGGATTTTAAAGAAAAGGAGAGCATTAAGCAAAAGTCATAGGAATTGGAAGTTAAGAGAATTATACATGCACACAGACTCTTATCATTTTTTCATTTTTCCCAAGAAATGTTTACCAAGATCTTGCTCTATGCCTCCATGAGGATAGGCTCTGTTGATGAAGCAATGAACCTTCTGGCGCTTACAGGACATGGAGAACACAGGGATAAGCAGGAAATGACAATATGTCATGATTAAGTATGTAAGACAAGGATCTGGTTGAAGCAATGGGTCTAGGTAGAGAAAAATACAACAAACCAAGACATCAAGTTGATAAGGTACTGGAGAGAGAGTGAGCATGCAAAAAATGAGGTGGCGTAGCAGAAATAAATGGTGGAATGCCGGAGCCAGCCGGCGACGTACGGCACCTGGAGTTTGGGGGTGAGGATGAGAAATAAAGAGACAGACAAAGATGGGAACGGGAGGACGGAGTCTGTGATGACTGCGGTGCCACGTTTATTTTCAGGTTGAATTTATACAATTAAAATCAAAGGAATAGATGCAACTAAGCAACTGACTACTGTTTACTTCAAAATAGCTAGAAGCCAGAAAGTCCTTGTTTTAGGTTATA